>CM038676.1:110078032-110811032 GCA_021605205.1 Aegilops longissima
GGGTATGGACTTAATCTTTGTGCTATCCACGTCGATTCACGGCACATTGTTTTCATATTGATTCTTGCCACGATTGAAACTCTTCTATCCAGCCAAAGTAGTTCATAGATTAGATGTGATTCAAATTTTTAGGGTTAGGTTTCCTTGAAACCATCTCGGACCCACGAATTGAAAAATCGGTCTCACCGATTTGGCCTATGCCATTGCACTAGTGACTCTCGGTCGGCCGAAATTACTAATCGGTGCAACCGATTTGAGATTCTGTGAAACCCTAGCAGTCTTGGTACCACGAATTGAAACTTCGGTCCAACCGAGATCATCGATTTAGGTTCCAAAACTGCTTGGTATCACCGAGTTTAAAATCGGTGGACGAAATGGTTTATGTGAAAACTAATACTGAACTTTTGAGTCATTCTTTTGCAAAAACCTCTGCATTTTGTGATGCTCATCTTTTCTATCTCATCTATAACTCTTCACGAGTCGTGATCAGCTTTTGCGGTATGTCGATCAAAGTGACAGCGAAAGGCAGACGGAGAGCAGATGGACTTGAGTGAGGCACTAGTCCCTCAACCGGAGATGAAGGGAGCAGAAGTACTCTAGCAATTTGCCTAAGGCTGCAACTAGGCAAAGGAGGAAAAGAACTTCAGATTCAGAGGATGAAGATTACAAAGCGAGGAAGATGAGGCTACTTCCAAGAAATAGGTGCACAAGAAGGAATGGCTCGGCAAAGAATACAAAGCGAGCATGAAGACCACAAGGCCTGCGGGAAGACAACCAATGTCCAAAGCAGTGTCTACACAAGCTTCTTTGGAAACCCAACCAAAGAACATTCTTTGGAGAAGGGAAGAAAAGAAAGGAAAGGTCAAGAAGACCATGGCGAGTTGTTGGTCAACCTTCCATGATGGAAGAGGAAGAGCTTGCTGCACCAGCTCCAAGGCACCAAAGCTTATGGGTGATGCTATTAGATCGGGGCTGCCACATCTAAGCCCAAGGAAGCACCCAAAGCTGCCCCCAAGGCCAAGTCTGCACCAAAGAGGAATACCGGGAGTATTCAGTGCTTTGAAAGAACAAGGCCCAGTGCTGAGGAAGGCGATGAGGAAGATGAAGAAGGACAAGTTATGAGGAACCTCAAGCCCAAGATACCAGACCACAATGATGCCCATCCTGTGGCTGAGGATATGAGAATCAGGAAGGATTCAGGGTTGAGACTGTGGAGAATGGAAGATCCATATGCTTCAAGAAGAAGAACTGTTGTTGACTACAGGTTCCACATAAAGGAACAGCAGGACTTCTATGAAACAATTCTGTTGGACAAGAAGCCCATAGTCTGTGACATGAGGTGGGTTGACTGGAAATTCATCAAGGAAAATGAACAGCACTATCCTGGAGTGCAAGACAGCTTTATTGCTTGTGGAGTTGCAGATTTTGTTGGACAGAAGTTCACCAACTGGAATGATGAGGTTATCATGCAGTTCTACTCCACAGCACACTTTTACCCAGATGGAAGAATAGTTTGGATGTCTGAAGGTACAAGGTACCAGTCCACTATTGAAGAATGGGCAAGTCTGATCAATGCCCCCAAGGAGAATGAGGATGATCTAGACATTTATGCAAAGAAGAAGATGGGTCACAATTCAATGGCTCACATGTACAAGGAAATTCCAGACAAGGCATTAGAGACTCACAAGTTTGGATCAGTTCACTTTCTGTTGTCAGGGTTGCCAACCATAAATTGGATTCTGAGGCACACCTTGTTGCCCAAGTCTGGTGACCACAACATGATCAGAGGGCATACCATCAACATGTTGCATGTGTTTGATGTGCCACAGAAGTTCAAAGTCATGAGCCTGATCATTGAAACAATCAAGATGTCGGGGAAGCTGATCGTAACCCACGAACACCTATGGGACCGTGGACCGAGCCCCTTCGGTTGGATGGGGGTGGAGAGTTGCCTGAAGAGCGGATCGGGCGAAACACGAGCAGTTTACCCGGCTTGAGCTCTCAGGAGATAATACTCCTCTGCTGCTTATGCGATTATGTTGTGTTCTTGCTAGGGAGCGGAGAGCTACAAGACCTAGCATGATTATCTCTGGTTTGAATGAGTGAACCCCCTCTCGTTAACGCATGGGCCTCCTTTTATATGCTAAAGGGGTCTCCGACGCGGTGTAAGCGTAGACAAAGGAAAAAAGCGAAAAATGAGTTGCGGTTGGTACAGCTACTTTGTATAGTGTATTCTACCTAACTCGTGGGACAGGGACAAAAGCATTAAATGCCGTCCATGTCGCCTAAGCGATTACTTGAGGGACCGTCGGCGCCACCGCTTGCCACGATGGCGATCTTGTCGATGCAGCTTATCGCTGCTCTCGCTGGCCGCACGGCCTCTTGACACGCAGCACTGGAAATGGCCCCATGGCGACACGTTAGTGGATGAGCTGGAGCGGAGATAAAGAGTGGTTGCTGCGCTGACAAGCGCCTTGCCGTGGCTGAATCCTTGTCGCGTCTGGAAGCTTGTCGCTCACGAGCCTTCGGCAAGCTCCTCTTGCAGGGTCTTGTCTTCTGCGTGCCTTGGGTGGCCTTCGGCAAGCTCCTCTTCGGGGCCTTGTCTCCTTGGCTTAAATACTTTGTTCTTGAATGGCTCCAAAGGAACCATGGAGGACCTTAGCGGTCACTAGGCAAGCCTTGCCGTGGGGTCTTTGCAACTGCCCGTGCCGAGTTAGGGATACTAGGGTACCCCTACCTAGTACACCCATTGGAGCCCAGACTGGGCCACCTACAGGTGCCGGCTGTTGGGCCAGGCCCAAAACATTGCAGGCACTTGCGGCCTAGATCACGCCGTAACTTGCTCCGGACCCACCACGTCCCCCACAGAGCAGCCAGCGTCGAGCGTGGCGTCGTGGGAGAGATCATGGGGGTTTCTTTATTGACCAAGCGGAGCGTCCGCCCCTCTCCCTCCTTATAAGCAGGGAAACAGGGGCGGTTCGCCCACCTGCCATTCTTTGTCTAATCTCGAAAACCACCGCTCCCTCTTCTTCTTCACTCTGAAGAAGCAGCGCTCCGCCCCCATCGCCACCAGCGCCATCAACGCCGTCGGTCTCCTCCAGCACCCTAGCCATGGCTCGAAAGCCGACAAGGGAAGGGCGTGAAGTCGGCCGGCCTTGATGGCTCATGGCTGCGAAAGACGAGCCATCTTCCCCCTCAGCTCGCCCTTGAAGGAGGGGGAATGGTCTACCTCTTACAGTCGACGGAGGCAGCGGCGCATCAGCGCGCGAGGTACTCTCGGCCGCCGCGCCGAGTTGGCTCAAGAGGTACCCCTTCTTGGCGCTCTTCTTCTGTGCGGGCTCTGCCCGCCCTTCTCTAAATTCTTGTGATATCAAGAATACCTCGGGTTTCGCCTCCTTGATTTCACCCCAATGCTGTCTGACCATGGCAGTTTTCGCACATCTCTGCGAAAACTTTGTCGGAATCCACCCAAGCGTAGCCCTCTTCCGCCATTTCTTCATGCCTCGGTAGAGAGAGAGCCTCTTCTTGGAGGGATCGCTGGATCTCGAGAATCGACAGAAAGGAGGCCTATCTGGAAGGAGAGCTCCGTAGCAAGTGGGAGGAGTGGAGGGCTGACTGGTCTTTGGATCATAGAAGAGAACCATGACCATTCACTTGCTTGCGCCAAACCCCAATAATGCAGCACAGCGATTGGAGCAACTTGGCGCGGAGGATGCTAGATTGAAGATCGCCGTTACCGGATCACGTGCCTCGAGCTTGCGGACTCACTATAAGGCGCGGTTAGGCGCGATTTCCTTCGCCGCGCCATATGCGGGAGAGGAGAGAGACCTGCTGGGAGTTTCAGAGCGGCGGAGACATCATGAGGCTGCGTCCGGGCCTCAACTTCAACTTCACAGTCTTGGAGTTGGATGCGATGCTCTTTGGAGCTGTTCAAGCACGACCCGATCACCACTGAGTGGTTTAGGTTGCGAGGGCGTACCATTGTGCAACAACTCTTAGCTCGACCGCATCCGTGCAATGATGCCGTTGTGCGATCGCATGGGATTGTTCCAACCTGGCAAGAGCCTTGAGACGGCGTCGTGCGGCGGTTCTTGATAGCTTGGAAGAAGTGCCGATCCGCACCAACGAGCGTGAAGCTCACCGTGACACTACCGACGGCGAGATGCAACGCATTGCCACTAGGTTGGAGGAGGTGGCAGCAGCTGCTGCAGGCGAATTGGATTTACTATGGAGGCGGAGGCAGCGAGGCGGCAAGCCTTGTCGTCGAGAGGAGCTTGCGGCGAGGAGGCGAGCCGAGCCGAGTTGAGCCGGCGAGCTGCCGGCGCCTCCTCCACACCTTCAAGTAGCTTGCATGCGGAGCCCACAGCTCCACCAGAAGGCGTCTCCGCAAGGCCGGGAAGGCGGGCGGGGCAGGCGACGCCCAACAGTCGTCCGGCGTGGCGCGCTCCACATGACAAGCAACATTGCCCTTGCAGGAGCACCTCCCACCGCCCACAAGCTGGGCCAGAGGTCTTACAGGGCCACAGCTCCTGCACCCGCCAAGCGTCAAGGGAGCCTACTCTTCCAGCTCGTCGCCGGAGGGCGAACCGATTCGACCTCTCGCGCTCAGCCGAGGAAGAAGAAGAGTAAGATCTTGTCGCTGTGCTTGTAATTCTTCAATTTGTTGCTCTGTCTTGCGTCGATTTGCTTCATTCGAACTCTTTCCTTTTCAGAATGGCCCGAAGAAGCGTCGAAGAAGCCAAGACCCGGTGGTTGTCATCGAAGGCGATCCCCCGTTAACAACGGGAGGCGTCTGAGACCCCTTGCGGACCGGCAACCCTTCCTCAAAAGTAGCCCCAGCGTAAGTATATGGTTTACTTCTTCTTGTTAGGTGTGCATGGGTGCTCCTTCTTTGTTGATATCATTTGTTGATTTGTGTAGGAAGCAGAGCAGCCCGCCGGAAGTGTCATGAGGCCGTTCTGACATGCCATCTGCTTCAACTTCGCGCCAAGGAAGATCCCCGTCAAGGAATGCCCTCCGGCAAGGGGCGGCTCTCCGACAGAGATGGCACCGTCGACCCTCCGTGGCCGAGGCTGCAGCTGCAGATCCCATCGCGAGTAAGCCTCTTGCTGTAAGCCGCCCTTGTGTTCTTCTTCTTCCAATTCTTCTTTTGGATATTTTGCTTGACTTTTCTCTCTTTTTCTTGTCATCAGATCCATCCGCATGCAGATCCGATGGGCCCGAGTCGCCCGGCGAGGAGGGCCTTGTGCAACAGCAACGCCGCCCGTCACCGAGGAAAACCGGCAGACGAGCCCGCCGTCGAAGAGGCCGCCAAGGCTGCCGCCCTTGAAGTGGCGAGGTCCGCGATCGTCTTGGCGACCACGAGCCGCCAGGCGCCGGCGCTGCCGACCGCCGATCCCTCCGCCCTGCCGCTGCGCCTGAGACTCAAGAGCCCGGCCAGGCGCCTACTTGAAGGATGGCGATGGCGTCTTCATCAAGCTCCCACAGGCGTCGAGCTCCAGGCGCCCGGTCGAGGAGAGACCTTGACGAAGAGTTGCTGCCTCCGCTGGGCTGTCGTTGGTCGGCAGTAAGCAGCAGCAGCGGCGAGTCGAGGAGGAGCAGCTGCTAAAAAAGCTGTTGTCGCTCTACGCGTCCGGCAAGCCAAGCTGGAATCCAGGAAGCACTTATCGCGAGGCGGGGCAGACATGGAAGCCTTGAGAAGAGCTCGGGCGTAACCAAAGCTCTCCGGAGCGTAGCGGAAGCGGGGCGACTTCATTGAAAGCCTGGCAGCCTTCATTCTTGAGAAGGCTGAGGTCGAGGAAGCAGCGGGCTTGCTTGCCGAAAATTTGTCTGCGCAAGAAGGCGAGTTGGCGCAGCGGAAGATCAATCTTGACAGCTATGAGGAAGAGCTTGCGGCGAGCAATCAATTGGCGGAGCTCTCAGGAAGCAAAATATGCTGCCGCAGCTGCGAGAGCCGCCAAGAAAGAGTTGGAGACAAAGGTGGCGCTTGGGAGGCCAGCCTCGGAAGAAGCGAGGAGCTTGCTGCACTCAAGCCTGGCCGAGAAGGGCGCCTACACTCTTGGCGAGCTGCAGGCCGTCTCGCTGAGGAAGACAAAAAAACTCGATGCCTTAAGGACTCCAAGGCAGATCTTGAGCTGAAGCTGACCACCTTGATCTGACTACGGGCGGCGCCAAAAGCGGGAGGTGGCCTTGTTGGAGAAGATCAAGACCGGCGAGGAGCTCTTGGCGAGTGCCACAACCGCCAGAACACCTTGAGAGAAGCGTGATGCCTTTGGGCGGAGGGTCTTGTGAATCTGCCGCCGCCATCGACAAGGAGCTGGCGGGCTGGGGATGGTGGATCTCGGGTACTCCTCAGGGCGCCTCAACCCAGCGCCAAGCCTAGCTTGTTCTTCAAGGCGTGGTGGCGGCTCTCCAGCGACTCGGGAAGAGATCCCAAAGCAGCTGGTGAGGAATCGCGCCCGAGATCTGCGGGGAGCTCTCGAAGCGTCTTGATGAAGGTGGCCTTCCGCAATCCAGGCCTCAACCTCACGGCGTCCTCGGATCCTTGCCGCCAGCTGCTGGCGTTGAAGCGCTCAAGGCCCTTATCGCACCATTGTGGACAAGGTGGGCAAGATCAAGCGGGTTGATGGCGACCGCGTGAACTAGGCCGCCAATTTTATCTTTCCTTGTCGCTGCTTGATCATGTTTAGGAGAACAATTTATTAGATCTGCGACAAGCTGTTTTGTAATATAACTCTATCTTAGGCAATGATCGCAATGTTATTTCCTTTGCTTGATTCCTTCCTTTGTATGTTTGTGCCCTCGCTTTTAGGGAACTTGTCGTAGCGGGCACCTTTGCATGGCGAGTCTTGAGCGTTAGCAGCCTCTTTGGCAGTGCCGCCTCCGACAAACAACCTTATGCCAACTAGTTGCAGCTCACTTATGTTGTTGGCGGACTCGAAACAAAGTAAAAGCGCGACCAGCTACTGAGTTGGTTCCTCCAGCGCCAGGTTTTCCATACAAAAGTACTATCGTTCGAGGAAGATAACTTAAGATTTAAAACTGATTGCTCAAACTTTGGCAACAGCTTTTACATCGTTTGCTTCGGTAAAGCGAAAACTTCCTCGGCGGCGGCTTGGTGGCCCACCATTATCTTCTCCTCCCGGCTAACTTGTGGTGAAGGAACCTTCCTTTCTTTGAGAAGAAAGAAAGAAGAAAAAAAGGTATGGAGCCTTGTGGCTCGTTATTTCTTACCGGGTGTGGATGCTGCACAAAAATGTTAGATAACACATGCAAAAATGATTATGAAAGAATGTAGTTGACAAGTTGTGCGCAACACATGAGCTTTACTTATGCAGGGGTCTTAGCCCGGCTTTGTACAAAGGATTACATGCAACATCGGCAAGACTTGTACAAAAGGTGGTTGCGGAACAGGTTCGACAACCCGCCCTCTGAGTAAAACTTGAAGATGTTCAATGTTCGGGAGTTGCTCACGGAATGCCATCTTGGTCTCAAAGCGGACAGCGCCCGAGCCTAGTGATTCGTTTCACCCGATAAGGGCCTTCCCACTTGGCGTCAACTTGTTGGAATTCTTGGCGGACTGAGCGGCGAAGAACAAGGTCGCCTTCCTCGAGGCTTCGGCACTAACTGCGGCTATGGTAGCGGCGCAAAAGCTTCTTGGTAATGAGCAGCTCGTACAACAGCCTCAAGGCGGTCCTCCTCCGGGAGCAGCGCGTCATCTTGTCGCAGCTGCTCTTGCTCAACTCATCATAGCGAGCACTTTCGAGGTGATCGAATCTGAGTTCCGTGGGAGAACTGCCTCTGCTCCATAGACTAGGCGAAAGGTATGCGGCGGTGGCTCGATTTGGCGTCGTCTGATCGACCAAGAACCACCGACAACTCCTCAATCCGGTTTCTTCCGCACTTGTGCAGCTGTCGAAAGTTCTGGTCTTGAGCCCTCGCAGCACCTCAGCGTTTGCCCTCTCCGCTTGACCGTTGCTTCTCAGATGAGCAACAGAAGCGAAACAGACCTTGGCGCCAAGATCTTGGACGTAATGCATGAAGGTGCGGCTCGTGAATTGCGTACCGTTATCGGTGATTATCTGTTAGGAATCCGAAGCGGCAAACAATCGACACGAAGAACTTGGTGTTGTTGTCATTTCATCACCTTCCTCCTTTGCTTCCACTTCCGGCCACTTTGTGAACTTGTCGATTACAGCGTACAAGTACTCAAAGCCCCGACAACTTCGGGAAAGGGGCGAGAATGTCGAGCCCCAGACGAAAATGGCGAGGATAAAGGGATCGTCGGAGAGCTTGAGATGGCTGGTGTATCTGCTTGGAATGGGCAGCACGCTTCACACTTGGTTACTTGTGCGATTGCATCTGGAGGGCTGTCGGCGGAAGAAACCTTGCAGGAAGCTTTGCGCGCAAGTGCTCTTCTTGCCAATGTGGTGACCACATATGCCTCCGTGTATCTCTGCCAGCAACTTCGTCCATCTTCGGTGAATACACTTCAATTTCACACCGTTGAGTCTTCTTACATGCGGTGTCTTTGTCGACAAACTGGTACATACTTGGTACCGGGCTAATCTTTCCGCTTCTTCTTGTTCTTGGGAAGTTCTCACATCTGAAGGAAATGGACTATCTGTTGTGCCCATCTTTGGAGCTGCTTGCTCGACAACAAGGATTAAAGGCACATCTGCTCTCTTGGGAACATCAGCTTCTCGGCAAGAACACGTGGCTCGGCGAGCTTGATGTTCCCGGCAAGCTTTGCGAACAAAACTTCGTTGGGGCGTGCAGCTTCAATGAAGCAAACCCTAGGGCTTGTCGGGACGCATTGCTCCTCGGCATTTTGGTGTTGAATTTGGGGACCTTGGCGGGCGGCCGGGGCTTCGGCGGGAAGTAGTCACCAAAATCAATTTCCTCTTCTTGTTACATCCGATTGATGGCGTTCTGATCGGTTGAGTCAGCTTGAGCACAAAATCCCTGGTTCCACAGGTAACTTAAGTCGCGGCGCACTTTGGCGAACCATCGACAATATCATTCTGAGCTCTTGGAACATATTCCATCTGCAGGCCGTCAAAGTGCTCTTCTAGCTTTCTCACTTCATCAACATAGGCTTCCATCAACGGACTCTGATAATCTTTGTTTACTTGGCGGACGACAAGTTGCGAGTCACCCCTGACAATGAGCTTCTTGATCCCAAGGTCTACTGCGATCCTGAGACCGGCAAGCAAACCTTCATACTCTGCTGTATTGTTTGTTGCTTGCTCCTTGGGAAAGTGCATCTGGACTATGTACTTGAGGTGCTCTCCGTTAGGTGCGACTAGCGACACGCCCGGCACCGGCGCCTTGCGGCGAAGGCACCATCAAAGTACATCAGCCATTCTTTGCTTGCTTCCTTGCGGGGATGCTCGTCTCTGGAATTTCTTCATCCTGCGTTGGCGTCCATTACGCTATGAACTCTGCCAATGCTCTGCTTTGGATTGTTGAAGTGCTTTCAAACTTGAGGCCAAAACTTGACAGTTCCAGTGCCCACTCGACAATCCTACCCGTTGCTTCTGGATTTTGCAATATCCTCTTGAGGAAAGTGAGTGACATTGTTATCTCATGTGCTTGGAAGTAATGGCGCCCAGCTTTCTCGAGGCCACGAGGAGACCGAAAAGCAATTTACGCACACGAGTACCTTGACCTAGCCCCCTGCGAAGGGAACCGACAAAGTAAACTAGCGCTGCACCATCCTTTTTGTATCTTCTCTTGCGCTGCGCGAGATCCATCGTTATCGGGACGAGCTTCGCGGTGAAGATCCCTGCTGTCATTGGATGCATCTGCCTTGGTTGCCGGCTCATCATCTGCCTCCCTCTCCGCTACTAACGCAGCACTAACCACTTGATTGGTTGCCGCTATGTATAGCAACAACTTCTCTTGTAGCCTAGGTGCGACAAGTATTGGATTAGAGGACAGGTACCTCTTTAAGTCCTGCGCGCAGCCTCCGCTTCGAGTCCATTTCATTGGACCTGCCTTTTTCAAAATCTTGAAAAATGGCGGAAGCGTTCAACAGAACCTAGAGATAAACCTCTTTGAGCAGCCACATAGCTGGCAAGCCTTGTACATCCTTGGCCTTTGGTGCTTCAATCTGCTCAATGGCCTTGATCTTGTCGGGATTGGCTTCAATTCCCGAGACCACGAAGAACCGAAAGCTTGCTGGAAGGGACTCGAACACGCACTTCTCGGGGTTGAGCTTGAGGTTGATCTTCTTGATTTGCAAGGTCTCATCTAAATCTTGAACCAGAGTTGCTTTGTCCTTGCTCTTGACCACTATGTCATCCATGTGAGCTTCTACATTTACGTGCATTTGCGGCTCAAAAGCGTCATGGACTACTCTGTAAAGCGTTGAACCAGCATTCTTTAGCCCAAAAGGCATCCGTACAAAACAGTATGTGCCACATGGGGTGATGAATGCGGTTTCTCCTCATCCTCTTACGCCATGAAGATCGATGATATCCTGAGTATGCATCAAGAAATGAAAGCAAATCACATCCAGCCGTGGAGTCAACAATCTGGTCGATGCGGCAAGGGAAATGGGTCTTTGGGACAAGCTTTATTAACATCTGTGAAGTCGATACAAAGTCTCCATTTCCCATTTGCCTTCGATACAACTACAGGATTGGCCAACCACGTGGGATGGAGCACTCCTCGACAAGGCTGCTGCTTCCAATTTCTTGATCTCTTACGCAATGAATTCTTGGCGCTCCTTTACTGCTTCACGACTTTCACCTTGACGGGCCACGCATGAGGACAGACAGCTAGGTGATGCTCAATTACTTTCACAGGAACACGGGGATATCGGGCGGTTGCCATGCAAACACGTCGGCGTTAAGCCCATGAGGAAAGCAACGAGCACGCCTTCCTATTTAGGGTCGAGAGTGGCAGCGATGGTGAAAGTACCACCGGTGCGTCCTCATGGCGAGCAGCTTCTTGGTCTTTGGTGGAGCAGCCATCGTCTTCTTGCACTTGCGGTGGGCTCGATGGTGCATCCTCGTGAGTGGCGCAGCACTCGAAGAGGTGCACTTGCGAAAAGAGCATCGAGCTCTTGCGGACTTGGTCTTCTTGTTCCCCGGGAGCTTGACAAGTGATTTGCTATCTGCTGCAGCTGCTGCCTCCCGGTAGATCTTGTTGGTGCAGATAAGGACATCCTTCTTGTCGCCATGGACAGAAATGACACTTATCGGGCCTGGCATCTTGAGCAAGTTGTATGCATAATGAAAGGCCGCCATGAATTTGGCGAGTCTTTGGGCGACCAAGTATCCATTGTAAGGCAATGGAAAGTCAACAACGTCAAAGGTGATCCTCTCGATTCTGAAGTTTAGCTTCATTGCCAAATGTTACGACAGCGTGATCTTCCCCTTGACTTGCTCCTTCCGGATTGATTCCTTGGAATGTGCGATCTCTTGAGCTCGTTGTCGAGGGATTTGGAGTTTACGGAGCACCTTGCGGAGGAGATCAGGTTCAAGCCGGCCCGCCGTCAACTAGCATCTTGGTGACCTTGAGGTTGCGGATAGTTGTTGAAACCAACATCGGCAAGCACCCGACCGCAGATTATCGCGATCGGGTGATCCTCAATATCAAAGATGATAGGCGTGCTGGACCATTTCAGAGGTTTACGTGACTCTATGGATGGTTACTGCTGCATTAACTTCCGCATCCATTGCTTGAGTTGGCGGTGTGAAGTATGCTTGAGAAGCACCGCCGTCAGCGAGAGGACCTCGTGGCTTTCTAGAACTCCTGCTCATCGGTCTCGTCGTCTTCCATGTCTTCATCGTCGTCGTCGTCTTCATCCTTGTCGCGGCAGCGGGGAGGTCTGTCCTTGTCGCTGCCTTGGCCTTGCCCTTGGCGTCCTCCCGGCCGGGTCGCTTCTTGCTAACTCCCCGGCACCTTCTGGGCCTCCTCCTTGTCGCGCGCTTTCGTACTCAGCCTTACGCTGCTCAACAAGCTGCTCGACCTTCTTGCAGCTCTGGAGGTCATGGCCCTTGAGTGCAGTGGATCTTGCATCTTCGCTTATTGGAGCTGTCACCTTGTCGGCGGCCGCCCACAGTTTGGGCGATCGGTGCGGCAACCTCCTTGCAGGAGCCACCAACTTTGGCTTTCTTGGCGGCACCACCGTTGCGGACTGCTCGACAACTAGCACCTCTTTGCCTTTCTTCCTTACATTGTTCCGCCGCCCGGCTCTTCTTCGCCGGGCGTCTCCTCCTATCAGATCCTGCTACGCATTCTCTCTGGGAGTCTCCTCCCTTCCTCAAGCGCCCACACTTGTCGGCGGGGCATACAGCTCATCGGCGTCCTTGACTTTGCACATCGCCATCTCTTCCCTCATCCTGCGGTTCCTTGCGTTTGATAAACGCACCGATCACCGGCAGGGTGGACATACGGGATGTTGTAGTGCACCTGGCTGAATCTCTGAATGAACTTGCGCAAAGACTCTCCTTCCTTACAGGCGGCGAGATGAAGGTCGCTTTCTTAGCCATGAGGTTTGTGGCGCTGTGAAAGCGCCGACAAACTGATGGCATAGATCTGCCAAGAGGATATGGATCCGTCCGGCAAGTGCATGAGCCAAGATCGACATTGGGCTTGAGTACCGTGAGGGGAAGTAGTTGGCGAGATCTTATCGTCTCGTCCCCTGCAGCTTGCACGCGATGGTGTAGATCTTTGAGAACTCCGACGGATGTGTCCTGCCATCGTACTTCTCTCACGTCGGCAAAATTCTTCTTCTGAGGCCCTTTGGACTTGCCGCAGCTCACGAGTGAGCAGGGGCAACCTACGCGTCTGACAAGTCGCTGGTTCCCCTGGCGCATGCATATCGACAGAGGGCCCAGTAGCGCTGTCAGATTAACGTCGCGCTTCTCTCGGCGCTTCGATCGAGTTCGGCGTCTTCTTGTTGCCGTTCTTGAAGAACTTGGCGTTGATCATGGCGAGCTCGTGGATCCGATGGCGCGGTGGAGTCGCTGTCGGGGTGGATCCGGCGAGTTGGTGATCTTAACCTACGTGGAGAGTGCATGGTGGTTGCACCCCACAGGTTTAAATCGCCACCGGCTCATGCCTTGTCGTCTTGCCCGCGGTAGCGATACGGTTGGTTGCCAGCGGGCGTCACCGTTAGCAAAGCCGATGAGACTCTGGATGGTGGCCCTCCATTCGTCGACCTTGACGGCTGTTGGAGGGTAGTCTAGGAGCAGCTGAGCTCTGCGCCAAAACTTCTGCTGGAGTAGCGGCGGCGATGGTGAGCAGTGCGAGGCGGGATATGCTCGGACTTCTAACTATGTTAGAAGGAGCAGCATCCCGTCCAGGCGACCGTACCCCGCTCGTGTCGGCATGCTGGCGTGCACGCTGGTCTTGAGGGCCTCGCGATCCTCCTGCTCGATCTTGATCCAATGAGCGTATGGTACTATGAATACCATGATGCTGTCGGTCCCGCGCCTCCTGAGATGGGCACGGTGCGTGTACGGACGTCTAGGTCTGCGCGGCCTTGTCCTTGGATTTGGCAGCGTCATGAGCTCCCTCGTCGACGCCCGTTCTTCCGACAGCGTCTACCCCGCCATCCATTTGCTCTGGTGGTGGCGGGATCGACGTGGGCAGGCTCGCTGCGCGAAGCATTCTTCTTCGGTGGCATGTTGATGAAAGATGATGAAGATGTTGCTCGTGTGAGCGCGGATCAGGTTCACACAGCCTCGGCGCCCTACAGGCGCGCCAAAGATGTCGGAAAGCTGATCGTAACCCACGAACACCTATGGGACCGGCGGACGAGCCCCTTCGGTTCGATGGGGCGGAGGTTACCTGAAGAAGCGGATCGGCGAAACACGAGCAGTTTACCCAACCGGAGCTCTCGGAGAGATAATACTCCTCTTTGCTTGTCGATTATGTTGTGTTCTTGCTAGGGAGGCTGAGAGCTACAAGACCTAGCATGAGTATCTCTGGTTTGAATGGTGAACCCCCTCTACATTAGCATGGGCCTCCTTTTATATGCTAAAGGGATCTCCGACGGTGGCAGCGTGACAAGGGCAAAAAGCGGAAAATGAGTTGCGGTTGGTACAGCTACTTTGTATAGTGTATTCTACCTAACTCGTGGCAAGGTACAAAAGCATTAAATGCCCGTCCATATCGCCTAAGCGATTGCTGTTGAGGGACCGTCGGCGCCACCGCTTTCCACGATGGCGATCTTGTCGTGCCCGCTTACCGCTGCTCTCCGCTGGCGCCTGACCTCTTGACACATGCGCTGGAATGGCCCCATGGCGACACGTTAGTGGATGAGTGGAGCGGAGATAAAGAGTGGTTACTGCAGCGGCAAGTGCCTTGGCGGCTGAATCCTGTCCCGTCCAGGAAGCTTGTCGCTCACCGAGCCTTCCGGCAAGCTCCTCTTGCGGGGTCTTGTCTTCTGCGTGCCTTGGGTGGCCTTCGGCAAGCTCCTCTTCAGGGCCTTGTCTCCTTGGCTTAAATACTTTGTTCTTGAATGGCTCCAAAGGAACCATGGAGGACCTTGGCGGTCACTAGGCAAGCCTTGCGGCGGGGTGCTGCAACTGCCCGTGCACGAGTTCGGGATACTAGGGTACCCCTACCCTAGTACACCGACACAAGAGGACTGCAATAGATCAGAAGAGGAGCTGTGGATATGCACCTCAGATTCAAGAATTGATAAACTCAAAGATGGGCACAGGAAAATATCAGTTGGATAAGGAACACTTTCCACTTTATCCATACTTTGAGGACAATGAGGTTGTCATGAATGAAGATGATCCACAATCAGTTCAAGCTCAGGAGAAGAAGGAGAAGGAAAAGAGGGAGAAGGCTGCCAAGATGCTCACTCAAGAGGAGGCATCTGAGTATTTCTTGAAGAACAAGCAGGAGCAGCTCGGATACTTAATAGCATCAACCACGAGGATTGAGAAGGATTGGCCACCCTCACTCAAAATCGGGAGAGCTTGGAGAATCATAGAACAAAAGTTCTATAACTTAGATGTAAAGTAACGAGATTCAGATCTGCGGTGGAGGAACTACAAGATGACATGCAGAGAGAGGAAGGGCAAAACAACAAGCGATGCATTTGCGAGTGCCCCGAGCCGAGAGGTCATCTGCTGTGCCAGTTCCTGACACAAGAGCAACTTCAGCACCAGCCACTGCCCCTACAGCCTCAGTGCCACCAACTCCTCCAGCACCATCTACTTCAACTGAAGCTTTCGTCCTCGGTGTTATCCGGACTCCACCACCAGAAGATCAAGCACGAGTCGATCTAGCACTATGCATTTTCTATGAACTTTTGGTAACTTGTTGCCAAGGGGAGAATAATGTATAGATCATAGGCTTCGAGAGAGAGAGTGTGTTGCTTTTGCTCTCTCTTGCTTTATTTGATGGTTTTCAATCTTTGTTTGCTTTTGGTTGAGATACTATGCTTGTGAGACATTGATGATCATGTGTTTGATCATAAGCTACATTATGCATGCTTGATATTATCTTATCTATCTTATGTGATCACTCACTATGCTTGGTGATGAGTGCATGTATTCATTATTTATTATTTTGGCGCTCCACCAAGATGTATGTGACATGGAAGAGTAACCCATGAGCCTAATTCATTGTGCATTTGCAGTCCAAAGCAAATCTAAAACTATGCACAAATTTAGGGGAGCTCTTGCTTATCACATACTTCTCAAAGCGACGATGTTATTTAAATTTTATTATCATTTGTGAAGCTTTGATCTATATGTTGTCATCAATTACCAAAAGGGGAGATTGAAAGTGCAACTATCCTAGGTGGTTTTGGTAATTCATAACAACATATAGCTCATTGAACTAATGCTATTCAAGACTATTATTTCAGGAAAGCTCAATGAATGGCATGGCATCGATGATGAAAGTGGATCCCTCAAAATACTAAGGACAAAGGATAGGCTCAAGCTCAAAAGCTCAAGACTCTTCATTTTACATTTTAGTGATCCAAGATCACATTGAGTCTATAGGAAAAGCCAATACTATCAAGAAGGGATGAGGTGTTGCTAATGAGCCTCTTGCTTCATGTGCTTAGTGATATGCTCCAAAACCCTCAACTACTTTCCCACATCCACAAATGACCTAAACCTAAAGCCAAAATCGGTCACACGATTCTTTCTATCCGGCGCCACTTGATTCCAAAAGTCATAGCCACTTGCCACAAACCCTAAGCAAATCGGTCTTACCGATAGGGATCTCGGTCTCACCGAGATAGACTTACAATCTCTCTGTTTCCCTTAAATAACGTTTGGTCTAACGAAGTAAGCGATCGGTCCCACCAAGATTGCAATGTAAACTCTCTGTTCCTTTTTGTAACATTTAGGTCTCACCGAAAGAGCAAATCGGTCCCACAGAGTTTACGACCAACTCTCTGAAAGCTTATTACCAAATCGGTCTCACCGAGTTTGTGTAGTCGGTCTCACCGAGATTAGGTTATGCCCTAACCCTAACTTGAATCGGCCTCACCGAGATGCATGTCGATCCACGAAAATCACTAACGGTCACTAGGTTTACTAAATCGGTCCGACCGAGTTTAACGATTCGGTCCCACGAGTTTGGTAAATTGTGTATAACAGTTGAATTTTGTGTGGAGGCTATATACCCTCCACCTCCTCTTCATTCGTGAAGAGAGCCATCGAAACGAACCTACACTTCCAACTTACCATTTAGAGAGAGAACCACCTACTCATGTGTTGAGGCCAAGATATTCCATTCCTATCATATGAATCTTGATCTCTAGCCTTCCCCAAGTTGCTTTCCACTCAAATCTTCTTTCCACCAGATCCAAAACCTATGAGAGAGTTGAGTGTTGGGAGACTATCATTTGAAGCACAAGAGCAAGGAGTTCATCATCAACGCACCATTTGTTACTTCTTGGAGAGTGGTGTCTCCTAGATTGGCTAGGTGTCACTGGGAGCCTTCGACAAGATTGTGGAGTTGAACCAAGGAGTTTGTAAGGGCAAGGAGATCGCCTACTTCGTGAAGATCTACCACTAGTGAGGCAATTCCTTCGTGGGCGACGGCCATGGTGGGATAGACAAGGTTGCTTCTTCGTGGACCCTTCGTGGGTGGATCCCTCCGTGGACTCGCGCAGCTGTTATCCTTCATGGGTTGAAGTCTCCATCAACGTGGATGTACGATAGCACCACCTATCAGAACCACGCCAAAAACATTTGTGTCTCAAACTGCGTTTGAATCCTCCAAACCCTTCCCCTTACTTTCTTGCAAGTTGCATGCTTTAATTTCCGCTGCCTATACACTCTTTGCATGCTTGCTTGAATTGTGTGATGATTGCTTGACTTGTCCTAAAATAACTAAAATCTGTCAAACTCTAAAATTGGGAAAAGGTTAAGTTTTTATTGGTCAAGTAGTCTAATCACCCCCCCCCCTCAAGACATACTTCAAGGTCCTACATATTTCCAACAATCCAAAAACCTGATAATAGGCCCTTCGTCCACTGCTATGAGTGCCCGATGCCGTTTTGTGGCTCGCCGGTGGACATGGTGCATCACCTCACGGATGCGTGCAGCGGTCACTGCTGGCCCTTGGCGGAGAACATCAAGTACGAGATGTGCTACCCGTTCACCATGCCGGAGTCGCTGGAGGATCACCGCCGCCTGCTAGTCTTGGAGGAGGACGGCGGCGTCTTCCTCTTGATCGTGGGCACCGGCGAGGCTCATGCGAGCCGCCGCCCGTCTCTGTAATGTGCATCGGGCGGCGCCGCTGACACACGCAACGACATGAGGCTGATGTACGGGTGCGTGGCGAGTGTTACTACCCCTCCGGGTCGCGTGGGCGCGACACGGCCTCATTGAACGGACTTGGACTCTGGGAGCTGGGACTATCCGCCAATGTGGACTTGGAAAACCCATGGCATCCTTTACCCGCCGACGCGGTGCACGGGGACCCCAAGGAGGTTCACCTGGACATACGCATTATCAAGTTAAATGTTGATCATTAGTCTTTGCTCAATGTAATCCGCTGTCTAAGCATGTGGAGACTTCCATGTAGGATCTTGCTCTATTGGAGTATCGCGCATGAATAAAAGTGTATCCGTTTATGGTTTAGTCTAGAATCTTCCATGTATGAATTTTTACTACAGTACTGGTGAAAGACTTACGATGAACCACTTCTTACATCTCCTCTGCCCGCTTGCAAGTCATCCTGATTTAATTCCTCCATCTAGGTGTATAAGGGCATGGTTAATATTACTTAATAGTATAACCAACTGTTGACTATAAGAAAGTGCCATGTCATCTGCAGCCAACATGTATAACAATCGATACTCAAAAACTAATTCTTAAAGATCATTTCTTGCAAAGCAAAATAAGTGTTATTTCTTCACAAGTTTTGGATGCAGGTTGAACAGTTGAACGCTTTTGTTTGCAAAAGATACATTTTTATCTATTTCACCTGGATGTTTGTGAGCTCTAGAGATGAAATAATATCCGAAGAAACCTATCGATACCCGTTACACATGATATGACCCCCACATCCTTTGTCAAAATAAACAACTCCCGATCAATGCATTTCACTCTTGATTGCAGCATACGGGCACCTTACTACTATAGATTAGTACAACCAAAATTGAACTAACATTATATATAGTACGATAAATGCTAATGCATGTCACCTAAAATTATATCATTCAAAACTATGTTCAAATCTGAATCCAACGATATAGTTTTGTTGACATGCACTAACATTTTGTCGATTAAATCTTGATCAAATTCAATGGGGACTAATAAACCACGACCGATGTAGTACAAGTGTAGGCGGCGCTGCACTGGGAGTCTCACCTCTCACGCCGCTCGTGGCCTTGATAAAACCGTCATATCACAAAACCCAACCACTCCCGATAATAAGAACACTGTAGCCAGCACGCAAGTCATGTACATTGTCTTGTGAGGGAACCCACAGAGTACTTAGAATACAAGATTAAGGTGCAATTAACTTTTATAGAGGGAGAATCATACTGCATAATTAACTCAAATGGATTGGGCGTGACTCTATTATTCTCCAACGGCAACCTGCAAATTTCTCCCGGGCGGAGTAGGTTTCTCGGTTTGCATGCGGGTTTAACCGAGGGTTTGATGGGCGAGGCGTGTTCAGCCGAGGCGTGCGGTGGGCCGGCGAGTACTATTCGATTTGACAACTACAACCAATATATTATAAAAAACAAAGAAGAGTAGTAGAGATAGAGATAGGAATAGAGACTAGGAGAAGCACCATCTCTTGCTTGTGGGCTACTCTTGCGCTCCATTCGTGACGCAAAAGTCCCCTATAGCCACTCCCTCCTGCACTCCATTACGGTGGTGTCGGTGTCAAACCGGCGGATCTCGGTGAGGGGGTCCCGAATCTGTCGTCTAGGCGGATGGTAACAGGGACAAGGGACACGATGTTTTTACCCAGGTTCGGGCCCTCTCGATGGAGGTAATACCCTACTCCTGCTTGATTAATATTGATGATATGGGTAGTACAAGAGTAGATCTACTACGAGATCAGAGAGGCTAAACCCTAGAAGCTAGCCTATGGTATGATTGTTGTTAGATCCCTCGGACTAAAACCCTTCGGTTTATATAGACACCGAATAGGGTTAGGGTTACACAGTCGGCTACAATGGTAGGAGATCTACATATCCAGTGTCGCCAAGCTTGCCTTCCACGCCAAGGAAAGTCCCATCCGGACACGGGACAAAGTCTTCAATCTTGTATCTTCATAGTCTAGGAGTCCGGCCAAGATGATAGTTCGACTATCCGGACACCCCTAGTCCAGACTCCCTCGGTAGCCCCTGAACCAGGCTTCAATGGCGAGTCCGGTAGCGCATGTTGTCTTCGGCATTGCAAGCGGGTTCCTCCTCGAATACTTCATAGAAGGTTTTGAACACAAGGATAGTGTCTGGCTCTGCAAAACAAGTTCCACATACTACCGTAGAGAGAATAACTTTTGCACAGATCTGCTGATGTATTCCGCGGCGTGACATGACACCACGGCCAGGACTTTATTCGAATCGTTTTTTACTGTCCACCTTAGCGCGTTTAGCGAGGCGGTTTCCTTCGCACGTCTTATCAAAGCGGAGATCGTGCCCCCTTATTCCGAGATTCTCATCAAATACGGACGTGGGTAACCCAACCGTGCCCGTTGGCATGCCTCCTCTATCAAAGGCGAGTCCTAATCGACCACGGGGAGGGCTCTTGGTATTCAACCTCTTTATAATGAGACCAAGGCCCTCTTATTTTTTCGACCCTCCATCGAGTTCGCCTCGCGCTTCGAGTTCTAACACCCAAAGCTTCAGATTTAGGCGCTTCGGACCTTCGATGATGTCCGGCTCCGACCAGCTCGGCCGATGGATGTCTTCTTCCGTCACAGAAGAAGATGTGCTAAAGCTGCGAGATGCCATGTATCTAACCGGCGAGATTTCGCATAGGTTTCCTGCTCCAGGGCAGGTCATTCCCACTCCCGAGCCGGCGAGGCGTGGTGTTAAGTGTCTCACTTCCTTGAGGTTTAGGCTTCCAGCGGATCCCTTTGTCTTGAGGGCTCATGTTTTATTATGGGATGGATTTCCATGACTTGAATCCGAGTCCATCCTCCATATCTCGTCATTCATTGTCGTATGTGAAGCCTTCCTCCATATTACCCCTCACTTTGGATTGTGGCTCAAGACCTTCAAGGTGGAGCGAAGATGATCGAGGGCAACAAGCGAGTGTGGAGGGGCGGTCATAAGCATGTGTGCTGATCCTCCGTGGCCCGAGGGCTCTTTTCAAGAGGAGCTTGGTTTGTGTAGCAGGAGTGGTTTTATATCACGCTCCTGGGGCACCAAATGGGTGGCGCCACCCGCCTTCCTCGAGTCCACCACAGCGGCCAGGCGTCATGGGTCAACAAGGGGCTCTCTTGGGGGCTGTCAAGGGCGTTCCTCATTTGCAGGGCCGTGTTCGAGACCTCCAAGAAAGAAGATCAATCTGGTCGTGGTAGCGCGGGTTATGTTGATTCGTATACGCTTTGGCTTATCGCAAACGCCCCCTGCGTCTGTGGGAATTCAATCAGGAGGGACCACGAGCTCTCCAACATTTTATGGGCGCGACGCCCAAGGAGATGTATAAATTGTTATTTGGATCACAAGAGAAGTGTCCGGACTTGACCGAGGACGCAGGTCTAAGCTGCCATCACCCAGATACTCAAGTAAGTAATCCTGCAACTAGATAGGCTGTTCATTCATTTATCATATATATGCCCTTTAAGGGAGCCGTTTTTTGAACAGGAGTGGATAGCCACGGCAAAGTTGATAAGGTGTCCGGCTCCCCTCTCAGAGACCACACCGGATCCCATGCTGACCAAGATGTTGAAGGTCGTGCCTTTTAAAGAAGGTGAAGGGGGGAGCAGGGAAGCAACTGCCTCCATGAAGGAGGCTTTCGAGGAAGGAGGGATCAAAAGTCCTAGCCTCCAAGGAGAGAAGAGGACCGCTTCGGAAGATCCGGAGGTCAAGGCCTCAAAGAGGGGAAAGAAATCTTCGTCAGAGAGTCCGGCGCTGGGAAGTACCCCAGCCGCACTATTTCCCCAAGGGGATCAGCCCTCTAGCGAGCCGTAAGTAAAAATAAGGGGTCCTATGAATAAAGAACATCCCTGTATTTATTTTTGAAGATAACCGAAATTGTACCTTCTAGTTCGGATCTCAGCCCTTCTCAGCAGAGCTCGTCTTGGGGGATCTTCTTCCGGAGATGATGGAGAGCGAAACGCCTCCACCTGTCGCACCATCATGCGAGGCGGACGACCACTGAGTGTCTTCACGAGAGGTTTCCCGGGTCGGCGGGGCCGAAGGTCCGCGCCACCGGTGGCGTCGGTCGGAGGAGCTGAAGGATCTCTTTGGGGCGGCGGCTATCTCGAGAAGATCACCGTGCGCTAATGGGTGTGGTGATTGAAAGAATTGCATCCGCTGAGGCGGATTGCATGAAGCCGTCGAAGCTTCTTGGCGGAGGGTTCGAGGTATAAAATGATGTACCTTCCGACAGTTATGCATATAGAATGTGCCTGTATAGATAGTAGCCCTCGAGACTCGGTATGTTGTCAAAATTGACAGCGTGCGAGGATCATAATCTCGATTATAACATATCGGCGTTCCTATGTAGGTGGCGGGCGTCCGGTGGCTAGCGGATGATGAATTGCCGAACTAAAGCGGCAACTTGACGAGGCGGATCACGGACATCAGCTGGTTAATAAGCGGCAGCGAGTCACAAGGTATGTGACTTCTCTGCGGACACACAGTAAGGGAGCTTGATGCCCATGCCTTACAACATGTATGCTTAATGCAGGATGGTGCCGCTGCTGTGGAGAGCCTTGGCGGAGCTACTTTGAGCCAAGGAGCAAGCCGAGAAAAAATGTCTGGTGCTTTAAAAGGCGGCATGAGCTAAAAGCCAAACAGGCTGCTCATTGCCAAAGCAAGAAAGAGATGGCCGATATGGCCGTGAAATTGAAGAATACTCTTGACCGTTGCGAGCTTCTTGAAAAAGAAGATCGGCGAAGCAAGAGGACCTGAAAAAGGCCACCGCCGGGCCAAGGATACTGCTCCGCAATGAGAGCTGCAAAGGAGGGCTGCGTCGGGCTGTGGATGTTGCTCTTTGAAAGCCTTTTCGCTGCGGAGGAAGTTCACGGATCGAAGTATGCTCAGGCTGGACGGTTGTGGAGTTCGGAGGATGCTTATCTGGATTTAGCGCGGCGCCACCAGACCTTGATCGAGCACTTCCGAGGCGGAAGAAGCCTGAAGGAAGAGCTGCTTTGGTCGCAATTCCATAGTCGGGCGTCCTCTTCCGTTAGCGATCGTTTGGCGAATGGGCGAGCTGAGTAGGTTGTCCGGACTTTCCATGAAGGCTGTCGTGACTCATTTGTGGCGAGAAAAGCCCCAAGCGAAGAGTTATTTTGGCTTGATGCAACATTCCTTGATGCGGTGCCGCATGTCGATGCAATCAAGCGGTCGGCATGCATAGAGGGCGCGGATGGCTCTTGCCGTGTCAAGACATACTGGCGGAGATGAAGGCCACCGGCGTTGCATCCCAAGATTGGACGAAGCGAGTACACCGCGAGCACTATTTTGAGGAAGTCCGCGGAGCGCTCGTTTAATAGAGACGCAGTGCTCGAAGGATATTATGTTTAAATGACATGTATGATTTATGAAACAAGGTTTCAATATAATAGAAGAGATTTTTATACTTGTGCCTTCAAGTAGTAAACTACCTCCTGTGGGCCGTTGATGTATATATGTATATAACCTGAAAGATGGCAGTCTTCGGCTTCAGCCCCCACGCACATAGTGCGGGGGTGTTTGCAAAGAAGTCGCGTTTTCACACTTAATCCAACGTCTTGGTCCTATAAAGGAGGTGGTAGCATAGCAAACTAGGCAACCGGACTATAATGCTTTATCACTTTCACTTAGCCACAGGGGTTCAAGCGTGGGGCTACTATATAGCCCCTGGGGGCACCGCACTCTCCCGAATTGGGTGCGTATGTGCTGACAAAAACGGTCCTTCGCCGTTAATGCGGAGAATTCTAAACATTCGGTGAGTCATCAGTGGTTGACCAGGTCTCGCTATATCATGACAGCCAGTTTTCAGCTTTCTCTCTTGAGGTGCTCGCCCGGCCCGAACCGGGCACAATCGCATAGCTCTCCCGGTGCAGCGTTAGCGATAGAACAGGCGTAAGGCAGCAAAACACAGGAGCGGGCAAACCCAACATTTGACCAAAGACATGATTGGGAGCTGATGCATATAAGGCCCTAACTTTCGAGGCGCGAACACTCCCTAAGGTATTCGGTCTTTTATAAAGCGGTCAAACAATGCCCTTGGTAACAAGCCCACGTGTCCGTGTGCGTGCAAAATTCTGACGGCGATGCCAAACGTCGGCCTCCTCCTCGGTTATAATAAAAGACCGGGGATGAGTAACAACAAGAGCAGTAAAAAAGGTTTACGCGGGTCTTAATCTGAAAAGAATCCTTACAGCGGGTCCCTCTTGCGTCTGCGCTGTGTCTCCGTTGTGCGTATCACGGATGGGTGTAGCACATTGTTCATCTGTAAAAGAGAGGAACTTAGTAGAAAAGAAAAAATATCGTGCGAGAAGTGTACTTTATATTAAATAAACAGAGTACGGTTCGGAAGGTAAATAAAATTGAGCTTTATTGTCTCTTGTTGTACGTGCATGCAGCCCCTTGTATGGGGGTGTGCCGCTAGTAGGCGCCGGACTCGTCTAGCCGTGTCCGGGGTTTGAATGACCTATTCATGTGCTTTGATTAGTGGAGCCGGATTGGTGTGGGGCTGTCAAGGCAGTCTCACGTTCTTCCGTGCTCGGGTAACACTTAATACTCCCTTTTAATGAGATGATGTCGCGTGGACCGGGCATCTCAAGTGTAAGAGATGCATAATGCGGTATTGTGTTAAAGCGGGCGAAAGCTTCACGCCCTAGTAGTGCTTGATAGCTACTTTCGAATGGGGCGACGTGGAAAGTTAACTTTCATGGCGGAGTTGTCGGATGAGCGAACACAACTTCTAGCGATGAGGGAGCCATTATAATGGGCATACAGGCCTGGCATTACCCCTTTGAAGGAGGTGTTGCTATGGCGAATTTTGGTTGGGTCTATCCCCATTTTGCGGATTATGTCCTGAAATAGCAGGTTTAAATCACCGCCGCTGTCCATTAGGACTTGCGTAAGTTGAAGACCGTCGATTGTAGGTTTTAGTATCAAGGCAGTCCATCCTGCGTTCCGGATACTTCGGAGTAGTCACGATGGTCGAAGGTAATTGGTTTTGACAACCAGGTGTGGGGACTCCGCTGAGGGTGGATTGTCTTGTGGCGTAATTCAATGTGTGCCGCTCTGTTTTCCCTGTTGTCACTTGAAGTGAGTTCCTTTGTTTGACTTTTGTGGGAAATTCTTTTGTTTTCCGGGCTCTGCTTGTGGTGCTCGTCATCATCCTCGCTTGGTGTGTCGAGCCCTTGTGTTCGGCGTTGAGTCTGCGGACTGCTTGAAGACAACAATCTCTGTGGGTATGGTTTCGGGCTTCCGGAGTCTTGTGGATTTGGCATATCTTGTCCAAGATTGTGTTTAAGTTGGATGGCTCATCGCTATTGTCCTTAAGGGGCAGTTTTTTATTGTTCTGCCGTGATCTTTTGAATCCGGCGTTGACTGTCGCGCTCTTTGGACCGTTCCCCTTAATCCGGCGTTGGTCCTTGTTGCGTCGTGGTTTCCCATTTCCATCCCTGACTTCGGATGTACTTGGGTTGCTGGTCCTGCATCTTGCTAGCCAGCTATCCTCTCCCGCGCAAAAGCGGGTCATGAGGCTTGTTAGTGCAGCCACGGTTCTCGGCTTCTCCTGGCCGAGGTGTCTGGCGAGCCATTCGTCTCGGACGTTGTGTTTGAAAGCTGTTAAGGCTTTGGCGTCCGGACAGTCAACTATTTGGTTCTTTTTGGTGAGGAACCTGTTCCAGAATTTGCGGGCTGACTCTCCGGGTTGTTGAGTTATATGACTTAAATCGTTTGCATCCGGAGTACAGACATAAGTCCCTTGAAAATTTGCCCGAAAAGCATCCTCGAGCTCTCCCCAACTTCCAATTGTGTTTTCAGGGAGGCTTTTGATCCAATGCAGGGCTGGCCCTTTGAGCTTGAGGGGTAAGTATTTTATGGCGTGGAGATCATCTCCTCCAGCCATGTGTATGTGGAGGATGTAATCCTCAATCCAGACTCCAGGGTCTGTTGTTCCGTCGTATGCCTCTATGTTTACAGGTTTGAATCCCACTGGGAATTCGTGATCCAGCCCCTCATCGGTGAAACACAGGGGGTGTGCGGCACCCCTATATTTGGGTGTGCCGTGATGTTCAGATATTTGGCGTGTTGCATTGCTTTGGGGAGCTTGCTTTCTCGGCCCATAGATGGACCTAACTGGACCATCCTTTTGATGTGAATCCTTATGCAGATCACTTGTCAGCTTGTGTGCGGCGCCATTTGCCGCTCTCTGTTTGCCGTGGGGTCGCCCATCCGACCGGGTGGCCTTCTTGCTTTTTGATTGTGGGGGCTCTATGGCCTCCTCATCAAATTCGGGCAGTAGTTTTCTCTTTAGGTAGCTCTTTGCTCGGCGACTGTTGTCGTATTTGTCTGCGGTGTTGAATACTTTGCTCCATCTGATTCTAAGTGCATCTTCCGCTGTTTTGAGCTTCCGCTTCTGCTTTTTCAGGCTACGCGCAGTGGAGACAAGCCTTTTGTGGAGGTTCTTCTGCTCCAACAATTTGTCCGGCGTGAGATCGTCCGGACTGTTATCTTTGCCGGGGACGGGTTGTTTCTCCAAGTTGTCATGTTCGGACAGTTGCTTGATAGCATGTTAAATAGATCCACGGTTAAGCCCTGCTCTATGGCTGGGTCTTTGTCGAGGCGGGACTTGGTGTGGCATTTACGTTGCCGTTTTGACTGATTTTCGAGGGATTTATCCTTCGTAGTGTCCCGTCGTTCCTCGTCGTCACTTCCTTTAGGTGTATCCACCATGTATACATCATGGGATGAGGTGGTTGTCCAGTATCCTATAGGTGCTGGTTCATGGTTATCTCCTACATCGTCGTCCATACCGTCGATGTCTCCGGAGTCGAAATCGAGCACGTCGTTTAAGCTTTCGACAGTGGATACAAAGTGGGCGGTGGGTGGGCGTCGAATTTCTTCGTCGTCCGCATCCCAACCTTCCTGACCATAGTCCGGCCAGGGCTCTCCTGACAAAGAGAGAGACTTTAATGAGTTCAGGATATTGCCAAAAGGCGAGTGCTGAAAGATGTCCGCGGCGGTGAACTCCATGACCGGCGCCGATCGGATTCGGTGGCGGTATGAGGGTTGGTCCGGAAGGAGACCGGCACCTGGGAGTCACGAGCCTTGCAAAGGACAGGGATGGTGTTCGGCTCAATCGCCGTAGAGATTTCAGCTCCCGAGGTGGTGTCCAACCAACCATCCTTGATCGGCGAGATCGGCTCCGAATCAATGGTCGGAGCAACACTAGTGCGGCCTCCAGGACACTGTTCGGCGGCAGAGTTAGATCATGCCCATCGAGATAGTGCGGCGCGCTTGGTTGCGGCTCGAATCCGTCGAAGATCGAGCCTCCGCGGATGTCGGCCGTATAGTTTAAACTCCCAAATCTGACCTGATGGCCAGGGGCGTAGCTTTCGATCTGCTCCAGATGGCCAAGTGAATTGGCCCGCAGATGCAAAAGCCGCCCGAATCGAAGATCTGTCCGGGAGAAAAGTCTCACCCTGGACCGTGTCGTTATTGATGATCGAAGGAGCCATCGGTCCTATAGGTGACGACAGAGGAACTCTCAATGAAAGCACCAATGTCGGTGTCAAAACCGGCGGATCTCGGGTAGGGGTCCCGAGCGTGCGTCTAGGCGGATGGTAACGGGAGACAAGGGACACGATGTTTTTACCCAGGTTCGAGCCCTCTCGATGGAGGTAATACCCTACTCCTGCTTGATTAATATTGATGATATGGGTAGTACAAGAGTAGATCTACCACGAGATCAGAGAGGCTAAACCCTAGAAGCTAGCCTATGGTATGATTGTTGTTCGTCCTACAGACTAAAACCCTTCGGTTTATATAGACACCTAATAGGGTTAGAGTTACACAGAGTCGGCTACAATGGTAGGAGATCTACATATCCGTATCGCCAAGCTTGCCTTCCACGCCAAGGAAAGTCCCATCCGGACACGGGACGAAGTCTTCAATCTTGTATCTTCATAGTCTAGGAGTCCGGCCAAAGATGATTGTTCGGCTATCCGGACACCCCCTAGTCCAGGACTCCCTCAGCGGGCGATGTTGAAATTCGGGGAGCGCACTCTCGCGACTGCTAGCAGCGATGACTTCACCGACGACGACTTCTTCCCCGACCTCGGCAACCTCTTCCTCAACGACATGGGCGACAACCTCTACGCCAATGGTGCTGCTCCCGTTGCACCGTATGTGTTTCTGTCCTTCCTGTTTGAAATCGTGGTAGAATTCATGTTTCTAGTCTGTGTCCTAGATTTGATCTGTTCAACTACTATGCTAGTCCGCATGATTAGTTTAACCTATGTTATAGTCTTCTTGATTTATTTTATAGTAAATCTCGTAGTAACTTGCTCATATATTCAACTGGCGGAACGTCCCCTACAGCCACTCCCGTTTCATGGACGGCCTGGTCGATGCCTCCAAGGAGCCCTTAGTCTCTTGCTATGAGTGCCCGTGCCGTTTTGGGGCTCGCCGGCGGACATCGTGCATCACCCGACGCAGCGTGCGGCAATCACTACTGGCCCTTGGCGAAGAAAATCAAGTCTGAGGCGTGCTACCCGTTCATCATGCGGAGTCGCTTGGAGGATCAGCGCCGCTGCTAGTCTCGAAGGAGGACGACAGCGTCTTCCTCTTGATCGCTGACGCCCGGCGAGGCTCGCAGAGCCGCCGCCACATCTCTGTGTGTGTGCGTCGGGCGACGCCACTGATCTTGACAACGACATGAGGCCTATGCAGCGTGCGTGCTCACTATTACTACCCCTCAGTGCGTGGGCGGCGACACTGCTCGCCAAGCATACTTGGACTCTGCCGAGCTGGGACCTTCCCGCCGACGTCGACATGGAAAACCCATGGTGTTATTTGAACTCCAACAATGTGCACGGGGACTCCAATGAGGTTCACCTAGACATCTGCATTTTCAAGTTAAATTTTGATCATTAGTCTTCGCTCAATGTAATTCGCTGTCTAAGCATGTGGAGACTTCCATGCATGATCTTGCTCTATTGGAGTATCGCGCATGAATAAAAGTGTATCCATTTATGGTTTAGTCTAGAATCTTCCATGTATGATCTTTTACTACAGTACTTGTGAAAGACTTATGATGAACCATTTCTTACATATCCTCTGCCCCCTCCCAAGTCATCCTGATTTAATCCCTCCGTCTAGGTGTATAAGGGCATGGTTAATACCTAACATTATATCATTGAAAACTATGTTCAAATACGAATCCAACGATATTGTTTTTGGTGACATGGACTAACATTTTGTCAATTAAATCCTCAGTCAAATTCAATGGGGGATAAACCACGACCGATGTAGTAGTACTAGTGTAGAGGGCGGCGCTGCACGAGAGTCTCATCTCTCACCCCGCTCGTGGCGCAGCAGTAAAGCCGTCATATCACAAAACCCAACCACTCCCAGTAATAAGTGGCCTGGTAAAATAAACGGACAAGCAACCATCACATCCCTCCGTCTTTTTTGCATTTCATCTCTCTGCATTTACTTTCTTCGGTTCATCTCACACCTCGATCCCTAGCTACTAGTTCTAGGGCCAGTTCTTTTAAGCGGCTTCCCAACTTTTCCCACAAGACTAGTCAAAGTGGACCCGGTAACAATAAGGCGCCTCACTCATTTATTTGGGCTTCTAAACTACTATTTCGTCCTGGTTTATTCCTCACCATTGTAATTTGTGCTAAATTTTGACCAAAGATTTAACTGGTTTATTCCTCACCATTGTAATCCCTTCGTCTAGGTGTGTAAGTCATCTTACGAAAACCAAATAATCCCAAAACACTTAGGCGCGGTGCATTAACTTCTACCTCGTTTCTTGTTTCTTGACATATCAACCAATAAGAGATAAAGAGTGTGCATGCTTTTAATGACTTGAGATATCAAACACGACATGCAGTGGTTAGTTCATTGCATGCAATACTATTAATTAGCAAATAAACATTAACGTTTCTCGTTTTCTCCTCCTCCTTGGTCATGGTGCACAGCCTAAGATGACTTACTCACCTAGACGGATGGAGTAGTGCATGTGACATGCACTAACATTTCATTAGTTAAATTTATGATCAAAATTTGACACAGATTACAATGGGGACAAATAAACCAGGACGGAGGTAGTAGTTATGGGATTACTAATCTAGAAGCCTAAAAGAGCTGGCCCCTGGTACTCCTACTAGTAGTAGTACTCAAGTTGGAATTCCAATTGCACGGCACAACTTGTTAGGAAAAAAATTCGATATAGGGTGTAGGAAGCGGTTTGGGAATTTGCATGCCTTTCCAACCAGTGAGATACTCCGTACAAAGTATGACAGAGAAATAACCACAGAGAAGGAAGCTAAAAGTAAACAATCAAACGAGCATTTTTGCATTTGTTTTGCATTGAATCGTTTCACAAGCTTGACTAGTGTTGATTTTCTACTTTTACAAAAACTGCATCGTAATGTTAAAACGTGCATTTGCACGTACATAAGTAATAGTAGTACTCCCTCCGTCTAGGTGTACAAGTCTTCCCTCTCCTTCTTGGTCACGGTGCACAACCAAAGATGACTTATTGACCTGGACGGAGGGAGTAGCATAGTCTACAAGCATATATCGGGAGAGACGTGTAGTGCGATAGTATATAGTAAAGTTTGTGCTCTATGCACGTACTTGCAAAATGCGTACAAATACACAAGGTTTCCAAACATTCCCTTTTACATACTTAATTAAGGACGCTAAAAATTCCTGAACATTCGGGATTTGACATTTGCGTCCCAAAACTAATGAGATCGCCTTACGAAACAAAAATTATACTCCTCCTAAAAGCCACGGCGCTCGCAGGAGCGCTTGCGGCGCGCCACGAGTGCCTTGGTGCGCGGCCGTTTCCCAGCGCGCCGACACAACGCCTCTTCCTCAGCCTCGCAACTCGTGAGGTGCTGATTGGCGGCTTGCCGGCGGGCGGGCGCTATCTCACCGGCGTGGTGATCCAGCGCCAACAGGTACTCCTCCTTGCTGGAAGCGTGCACCCGGTCCACGTACCGCCAAGCGTAGATGAGGCGCTTGGGCCCAACTGCACTCAGGGTGTCGGCACGGGCGTCCTCCGCCACCCTCACGGCCCTCGCCGAGCCTCCCTTAAAAAGAGCCAATTGCGACTCTCTCGGATGCGACATAGGCCTCCCGGGCAGCTTGTTTCGCGGTGCGCTTCTCTTCCTCGGCCTTCTTCTCCGCCTCTATTTTGGCGTGCTCTGCTGGAGGCGAAGCCTCCCACAAGGCGACATCCATTTCTTTCCAAAGCTCCTCAAGTCAGGGGGCTCGGCGGCGGCGCAGCGTTCTCCTCGTGGCGGGGCAGCCGACGCGTCCTCCGCGCGCGTCTTTGGCGAGATTGGGAACACCGACGCGTCCACCTCGACGCGTCGTGGCGAGGAGCGGAACACCGACGCGTCCTCCTCGACTAGTGGTAGCGAGCAGAACGGTGACGCGTCGCATCGCGTGAGGCGGAACACCGATCGTCCTCCTCGACTAGTGGCGGCGAGCAGGCGACGACGTCGTCGTGGCGGCGAGGCGCGAACACGGCGCGTCCTCCTCGACTAGTGGCGGCGAGGACGGGCGGCGACAGCGTGACCGTCCGCGGTGCAGCGAGGGGCCTAGGGCTTGGGAGGCGATGCCATGGTGATCGGCGTGAGAGGAGGGGAGGAGATGGCGATGAGCGTGAACATGAGGGGAGGAGATAGCGATGTCGTGGGGCGCGGTATTTATAGCGAGCAATGGCACACCTCGTAAGACATGGATGAGCTGCAGCGACTTAGCTGCAGGTCGGTTCGTCAGCGACTTGTGGGCGGACCCTGTTGGGCCCATATGTCGATGACCCAATGCACCTGCAGTTAAGTAACAACTACGTGTGCATATTTGTTGGAGTAAATTTCGGGGAGCGAAGGGTGGAAATATTGCTGGTCTGTGGATTGGACGGCGTGGGGAGGAGAGTCATGCATGCAGATTTTTTCACACGGGGTGGAGTGGTGGGACCGCGGAGGAGAAGGAGAGTTTGGCAAGCATATTGTTTCCACACATGGAGAGGAAAATATTTGGAGACGAACGGGCTTCCTGCAGGTATGGGGAACGGTGCATAATAAGTCATCTTGCATGCCGGGCTAGGTATAGTCTCAAGTCATTAAAAACATACATGCCCCACACATGTTCATATTTCAAGGTGCACTAAATTATTGCATGCGGTGATTAAGGCTGGCCATAATGGTGGTATCTTAGTTGGTATCATGCACACGGGAATAGAAAACATGCTGATGTGGCAAAGAATTAAAGAAGAGAGGAGGGTCAGAGTAACTAGTTTTCATGCATGCATTGGTAAACACATTTTTGTGAAGAACGACAGCACTAGTTGAGTACTTTTGCAGACTTCAAAAACTATTCCACTGCCTCTACTATCTTGCTAAGAGTAGGTGAAATTTTTGAATCGAGTGTCGGTGTCAAAACCGGCGGATCTCGGGTAGGGGGTCCCGAACTGTGTGTCTAAGGCGGATGGTAACAGGAGGTAGGGGACACAATGTTTACCCAGGTTCCGGCCCTCTCAATGGAAGTAATACCCTACTTCCTGCTTGATTGATCTCGATGATATGAGTAGTACAAGAGCTGATCTACCACGAGATCGTAGAGGCTAAACCCTAGAAGCTAGCCTATGGTATGATTGTTGTTGTATGATCTATCGACCAGCCTGACCCTGGTTTATATAATGCACCAGAGGCCTAGGCTAACAAGAGTCCTAGCCGAATACGCCGGTGGGGGAGGAGTCCTTGTCTTGATCACCAAGTCTTGTGGAATCTTCCTTGTATGCGGCAACTGTCCGGACTGGCCCATGAGTATACGGCCATGGGGGGTCCTCGGACCAATCTAACAAATCAGGAGATGACATGGTGAGTACCCCCTAGTACAGGACACCGTCAGTAGCCCCCTGAACCAGTCTTCAAGTTAGGAATGCTCCTCGATTCTTCCGAACTGTTCTTCATCTTCGGTCGTCGGTCTTGAAAACTGGTTCAACAAATCTTCTCATATTCGATCTTCAGGATCGCCGAAGTGCATTTGAAGACTTTACTCGTCGGGTATCCGAGGAGCCCCTTTAAGTTTCCGGCCTTTATCAATGCCTTGTTATTTTTATGCCACACCTCGAGTTTGAAGTTGTTCCCGGGAGGCAGTGTCCTCTTGAGTCTGAGCTCTAACGCCGGACTATGTTCGAGGTATCTTTTGCAGCCGAGCACCAACGCCGGTCTGTACCCGAGCTCCAACGCTGGAATGTATCCGAGCTCCAACGTCGGACGGTATCCGAGGAGAATTGTTATAGTCGAGCTCCAACGTCGAACTGCATCTGAGCTCCAGCGCCGGACTATATCCGAGCTCGAGGTGTCATAGATCACCTTGGTTCAAAAAAGTGTTTAGCTGAGCTTAATGCTGGAAATGCCCTCTAAGGAGCCAGCCACTTGCATCCGAGCTATATGTCGAACTGCTTCCGAGGTGGCTCAGCACCTCGGTCATGAGCTGATTGTTTGCGGGTTTTATTTTCGATGCGTATAAATTTATTTGCTGATGAGATGTATTGCCAGTAGCCCTCAAGGTGCGTGTTGGCCTAATATCCAGGATGCACCTGAAGGAAAAAATCAAACCGCTGACCCTAGTAGCCCCTGAGACTCAGGTCGATTCATAAAATCAGTCTGAGGATCAATTCCCAGCTCGGAAGCATACTTAGGAATAAAAACGCGGTGTGCAAAGTCCTCGAGACTCAAGTTGGTTGCGGCCGACCAACCTGAGGATAATAATCTCCTTGAAAACTATATTGCACTTTAAATTCTCTGCATTGGATAGGCAATGCAGTAGCCCCCGAGACACTAGTCGGGTGGCAACAACAGATTAGGGGACCGATGTGCCCCTTTAATATTTGTAAATAATGAGCGCAAAGCCCAGTAGCCCCCGAGCCTTAATGTGGGCACGGGTGGCCAAATTAAGGATCGATATCCAAAGTAAAATCACAAATTATGTGTAATGATTCTATGTATCCAAGTACTTTACATCATTATTTTGACTCCATTGTGACCGTTTATCAGTTGGAAGTGGCCCATCGTCAGCTTCTACCCCTTGGTAGATACTACGCAGGGTGTTTCCGCAATAACAAAGAAACCCTTAGGCGACGTCTCGGTGCCGGCGGTTGTGTTTGCGAAGCGAGGCAATCGAATATCGGGCTTTAAAACTTTCGCTTAGTCATAGGAGCTTTAAACTGGGGAAGCTAGCTATGAGCCCCCGGTTACTGTTCCGCGACATCCGAGGTCAAGCCGTAAACACTTCGGCCAATGTTATGAACGGCCCGTCATTCAAAATAGTCATCGGATCGCTGACCAGTTTACGCCTATTGTGACAGTCAGTTTTCGGCTTTCTCCACTGAGGTGCTTGACCATGCGAGCTGGAAGCACAATCGCAGTGGTTCTCCCTTTGCACACCTAGCCGAACAAAGTGGAATGTAGGAGGCAAGCACAGGAGCCCAGTAACCCAACTATTGACGGAAGACACAATTCGAAACCGATGCATATATAGCAATATCCGAGAATGTTTTTGCGGAATCCCTAAAGGTGTCCGGCGTTGCACTGCGAGACTAATGCTGGAAAAGCATAAATAGTTTACAAGTGCCATAGGCTCGAAAAGCCAAAAAACTTATTCAAAAGTTTAATGTCCGAATTAGATCAAGTGTTCGGTGCCAATCCGAAAATTGGCTTTAAAAAAAAGTGCGTCTGCCATGCTTTAACATGACACATCCTATCTCAAGACTTCAAGCGGGTCAGCCTACGACTTCAACCTCCTATCCCGAAGGCGGAGTACTTCTCATTAGGCCAGTTTAGCAAACTAAACTCTAGCGGTTTTGAGAGAGAAATTAGGCTCCTCAGCTAGTGACCACATACTTGTGTCAAAAAAAGGAATGATAAATAATAACAATAATAATAATAATAACTTTGCAACGACTAAGAAGAAAAACACTTATTATAAAAACGGCTCAAATAAACTTAAGAGCCCCCAAGTGACTTGGGTAAAAGAATGATTGTATGTACCGAAGTACTTATATCATATCTATGTTCACCCGAACTTTAAACGCGTCTTAACCGACCATCGACTTCTCCCTCTTTGGTCAAGGACCGAAAAGTGTTATGTACTCCACCTGTGGAGAATATCGACGGTGTTTCCAATAACCAAGCAATCAGGCCATAAAGTTGTAACGAGACAAAGCGCTTTCGAGGAACTTATGCTATATTCTTGACGAAGCGTAAGAAGCATCTTGAAGAAAATAGTACCCCGATACCTTTCTTGATGCACATTGTTACTATGAGACTTGTGCAATAGATTTTTGTACTCATGAGTTCCGTTGTGTGCCGACCATCATTGAAAACTATAAGGCGCTAGCTTTCGGCTTCACCAGTCCGAGGTTCGCCGGATGACCCGATGTGACAAGCGCGGAGGTGCTCCTTTACTCCCTAGCCGAACAATCGGGGCGTAGGGTAAACACAGAGCGAGGCAACCCAGCTTGCAAATCGCTTAAGTCAATATGGTGCATATTGTGGCGTAATACATGAACAAGGAACGAAGCCGTACAAGTATAATCATATGCAAGAGGAAAGGCTTCATGAAGGAAGCCCCCAAGTGAAGTGGGTATTTGAATTTGTGCGTCACAAACAAAGTTTGGACAAGGAAATTTTTTACAAGCAACTTTTTTCCAAAAAAGTATAATGCTTGGTCGAACTGAACACAAGTTAAAATTTTAAAACTTTGAGCATGAAGGCAACTTAGCTGGTTAATGTGTTCGGTATTGATGACGTGGTCTGAGCTTGATGCGGGACAAGGTTCCATCCCCCAAGCCGGTCCCGAGGAGGCGGAACAAAGAGCTCGGCACTATGAAGTGGTGACATAGCACGGTCAATGCAAGCCGGCAGAGTGATGCCGAAGTCCCCGGCATGGGGTAACGAAGTGTTGACGAAGCCCCCCGTCTAGCCGAGGTGACGTGGTATGTCAGTACACCGAGTTGACGATACTGCCCAACCCGGATCATTTTCTTGTGCACAAAAAGTAGTGCAAACCAGAGAAAATATTAATGATAATAAAAAATCGTTGCATAATTAATAGTTTATGCAAAGTGAGTAATAAAAGAAATATGGCCTGGCACCGAAGTCAATGTCGATGCAGGGCGTCGGCGTGATGCGGTAAAGGCGTGACAAAGCCTGAATTCGCAGGTCGGTCCGAGTTTTGGATGCGGCGTTCGCCGGACTACGTACGGAAACTGACCGAACCACCATGCGACCTCGTTAATGCGGCCACCATTTGATAGACATGTGTACATATGATGGACAAACTAGAGTAATAATTTCATGGGAAAAATGAACCCAAACAAGCAAAAAAAATACTAGGATTAATAGCACGTGGTTTATTTTTTGTAGTAATCCGAAGAAAGGTGATTCCCAAAACTGGGACTCGATTCGCACACCCATTGCCTGATGGGCGATAAAGCGACGGCATGGCGATGCTGGCAAAGGTTGGCTCGCCGAGGCAAAGCCCTCGGTCCAGCTAACGTGACGGAGTTGGTCAGCTAGTGACGCTGAAGTCTCCGAAGTATAGGTTGATAAAGAAATGGCGAAGCCCCTGGTCCAGCCGAGATGTTGAAGCCTCGATGTCAGCCGATGAGTCGAAGTAGGTCGGCGTGATGGACACCGGCTTGAAGGAGAAACAGTGCGGCCCTGACGATGCAGGTCGTGACGTGGTCAATGCAAGCTTAATGAAGTGACCGTGTGGCGATGCCGGTGTGCCCGCTCCGTGTAATCCGTGAGGCGGCGATGTTGGTGATGATTTATCCTTTGCGATGCTGAACTCTTGTTTGGCTTGTCGAGATGATGATCCGAAGAAGTTGAGCTCGGCTCAACAAAGTGACGACGTGTCTAGCGCAGGTCGGCAGTAGTGAAGCAATATTGCCGGACTGGTTTGACACCAGCATGATGTTGAAGATCATGTTCAAAAGATTTTAAAGTTAGTGGGGTGTGTTAGGGAACAAAACACAATACCCCATACAAAACTTCCTTCAAAAGGATGTCAAAATCCGTTCATAAAAAGACGAACTCGGGTCGGATTCGTTTTGCTGAGAAAACAGATCCGAAAAGTGATGCCGGAGTTTGGGCGGTCGGATCGAGCTAAAATTTTGAGGGTGGTAGATATAGGAATTCGCAGAGCGATCAACGGTTGGATCTTCCAAAGGACGTCCGAGCTAGAAGCTGGAAACCACGCCCTAAACTCATCCAGATTCACGTCTAGATTTGACAGGGCTCCGGTATATCGCGGATTGCCAGAGATTCCTCCATCGGAACTCGACGAAATTTTCCAGGGTTGTTGTAGACTCAATTCCGCACAATTCCACCAAAGCAATCGTTAAAATGACACTTGAGGAGGCGGTGGCGGCGGACACAAGTTTGCTGTCCAGAAAAATAGCACGGTCGCCCGAGGGCAAAGTTGACGTTCAGTCCCCGGGCTCCCTGGATAATTCCTCCATGATCTTGATAGAGATCGGAGCTGATGTTGATGAAGGCCCTCATCCGAACATGACGATCGAAGGTAGGGCGCAGTCCTTGGTCGAACCAAGGTGACCAGCCGAGCTGGTGACGAAGATGCCGAAGTCGCAGTTGATCTGCAGGCGAGCCATCGACCTTTTGCCGAACACACAGCGGAACTCTCAATGAAAGCACCAATGTCGGTGTCAAAACCGGCGGATCTTGGGTAGGGGGTCCCGAACTGTGCGTCTAAGGCGGATGGTAACAGGAGGCCAGGGGACACAATGTTTACCTGTGTTCGGGCCCTCTCGATGGAGGTAATACCCTACTTCTGCTTGATTGATCTTGATGATATGAGTAGTACAAGAGTTGATCTACCACGAGATCGTAGAGGCTAAACCCTAGAAGCTAGCCTATGGTATGATTGTTGTTGTATGATCTATCGACTAGCCTGGCCTTGGTTTATATAATGCACCAGAGGCCTAGTATAACAAGAGTCCTAGCCGAATCGCGGTGGGGAGGAATCCTTGTCTTGATCACCAAGTCTTGTGGAATCTTCCTTGTATCGGCAGCTGTCCGGACTGGCCCATGAGTATACGGCCATGGGGGTCCTCGGCCCAATCTAACAGATCGGGAGATGACGTGGTGAGTACCCCTTAGTCCAGGAAACCATCATCGAGCCCTTTAAACTAGAAGGAAGGTAGTGGTACTCTAATAGCTAACCTTGTTGTGATGACAAGATAGGACATGGCATGCACCTGGACGGAGGAACTAGTCTGCATTGTGCATTTAAGTTTTGTCTGAAGTCAATGTACCTCTACTTTCACTAGACTTATAGAAAAATGTGTCAACATTCACAATGTCAAATCAATATTTTTACACTCATTATAAAATGTAGTTCTTATACTCATTATAATCAGTATTGTAGATATTGATATTTTTAGTATAAATTTGGTTGTGGGATTTCATTGATGCCTGTCAAAGCGTGGAGGAAGCGGAGCTTAGGGCTTGCATTGCTGGTCACTACATAGGTATTTCTCTTCATAATCCTGTAATTTTAGAGACTGATTGCGTTTTTGTGGTAGCGTCTCTTGCATCGGGGGACTATGACAGGTCTGCTATGCGTAACCTGAAGATGAAAGCGTTGAGCATCTCGAAGTTGATCAACAATCTTCAATTGTCAAAGATTAGCCGTTCGGCCAATAAGGTGGCACACTTAGTCGCTAAGTATAGCTTTGACAATAGATTAGATGGTATTCTTGTAAATAACGTACCGCCCTATGTGGTGAATATTGTATCAAATGAGTGTACTGGTGTGGCTGGTTAATTAACATAAGGTGGAGTTCAAAAAAAGTATAAATTTGGTCAAACACTTTGCAAACGGTTGACGGGAGTAAAAAGGACCAGAGGGAGTATCATGCATGCGGAGTAGGCAAAAATAATTGCTTGTCTAAAAAAAGGCAAAAAAATTGCTCATTTATAGCCGGTCGAAGTCTCAAAGGGCGCGACCGCGTGAAGGAAAGCGAAGGTCGGGGGGCGATGTTTGACGGAATTAAGTGAAGTTACATCCACGCCCGGCATGGCGTCTTGAACAGGCGAAGCTATACCGTCGGGCCTACGATATGGGTCTAGTAGACATGACATCTAGTGGGTCCCGCATAGTTCTCGAGAACTCTTTGGGGGCTTGCAACTGTTTATCCACCGGGCAAGCCAGCAACCCCACGTCGTTCGCACGCCCTACTCGTCCCTGTCTTCTACCTTACAACAGTTCGCTCCCGGTCGTCCCGTCCTTTCACATTACGGCAGTTCCACTAATCCTAACCCTCCTCCCAAATTCATGGCGTCCCAAATCTCCATGATCGGCGGTGAGTACAATGTTAGAACCATCACAGGCGATGAGTTCAACGTCATCTACACCCGTTCTTCATAGCGGTGAAAGAATGCCTTGCTCGCTTCAAACACATGTTCAAAACTCAAATGATGAGTGGGTCGCTTGGGCTAGATGTTGAGTACACCACAGTCTGAAAGCGAGAAGAAACTAAAGGAGGTAGAGAAGAAGAAGCCGCCGTGATCTAGGTTTGCGTGCATGACTTATGCTTGGTCTACCACATATGCCATGCCGATGTTGAGTCTGAGGAATTTAAGAAGTTCCTCAAGGCGGCGAGTCAAATTCGTTCTTGTAGACTTTAGGAGCGACAAGGAAATCCTGGGTCGGATAGGCCTCGTTGTAGGCCAGCCCTTCGATCTCCAGAAGGCAAGCCTAGTGTCCTCCTCTCAGGCATGGGAGTCGAAGACATTAGATGAAGATCGCATCCTGTACGCAGCAATGGATGCCTACCTTTGTTTAAATATCTACAAGGGTTAGATGAAGAAGTAGAGCCCAGTGTCCGGTTCAAGCAAAGAAGTGTCGATGAAGAGGAAGAGGAAGAGGGACGAGGACGAAGTCGAGGACGTGGACTCAGACTCCGAGTAGGTGGCAGTGCCTTCGCTCATGCTGGTTCTACTGCAGTGTCAAGAGGACTAGTTTCTTAGTTTATTTTCAATGGTGTGTTGTGCTGAGGCCCCAGCAGAACTATGTTTATGTTCGTTCTCGTTATTTGAACTCTTTGTAATGCGTCAAGTAGTACTACTACTATGTCTTACTACTGTTCTTCTTGCAGTTGGTACTCTGCTCCTATCTTCGTGTTCCTCTTGTACTTAATACATTCGTACTAGTAGTATAATTTGGGTCGGTCGATTTGTGAAAGAAGTTCGACGGAGCAAGGGAAGAAGACAGCGAGAAGAGGTGGAAGAAGCCCTTCTAGCCATCCATGTTGCATCAAGCGGCTCACATGAGTCGGTGGCCCAAGTGCTCCTTGATTGCGGGATCCACGTGGCATTCAAGGTCTCGAAGGTAGATTTCGCTCACCGGTTTTGCGGGCTCGGCGCTGTGGCGACCGGCTTCCGCCGCGACAGCCACCATGCGCGCCTCCTCCGGCGGAGACGACAATGACACGCTAGTTCCTCCTCGCCGACGTCTTTGGAGCACGCGCGTCCTCCTCTTCGTGCGCTGCGTGCATAGGCGCTGCTCCACCGAGCTGCTTTCGCGTGCTTGGCAGCCGGCGGCATCGCGAGGAGGGACTGCGAGCGACGTGGCGGGCGAGCCTTGGCTTCATGGCACAGGATGGCGGCGACACGATGGTGATGGGCGAAAATTGTTGGCGGAGCGGGCGGGCATCATGCATACGGCGGCGGCATATTGATGAGTGTGTGTGTGTGGGATCTTACTTTAGTTTTTTATATAAGGTTGATCAAACTTAAAAGAAAACCGTACTACTACAAATAAACATTAGACTTAGGCAGCGCTTTTATTAGTTAGTACCACAGCCACGATATGGAATCCTGTGCAAACGCATGAACCACGGCCGCGCGGTCGATCGAACGGTGCGTCACCGTGTCGCGCTCGAAGGACATCCATCGAACCTTTTTGTGTGTGTGAAAACAATCCCCTAATATTACTCAACTTTTTTTCATGTGAAAGTTCTTGACGCTGCAATATTTCCATATATTTGAATTTAGCTCCAGTTCTGTTTATTTGGATTTGGACGTTTTAGGTGCGCCCTAGTTTTTTAATACTGATTTTGTGTGTGTGGTGAGAGAGAACGTGTGTATGTGTCCATATGTGTGTTGTGGCGGAAGGGCAATGTGGAGACGGTGTGCGTGTGATACAGACATGGAGAGGTGTGAATGTGCAAATGATCATGCATGAGTGAGACATAGACAGATGTCGATACGTTGTGTATACATGAGAGAACGGTCTTCTAATTTACTTGTGTGTGTGTGTGAGAGAGAGAGAGAGAGAGAGACAAAGAGAGGAGCATCCATAACACAACAACCATCTCTCTCGATTAAATCCAGTCCCTCGCATGCGATCGCATGCAACACATGCATCAACACGCACATTTTGACACCCTCACCCGGCCCCTGCCCACCTCAAGGCCCGCACAATCTCTTCGTGAATACCCATTTCTCTCCGTAGGTTTGTTTTCTCTCAATATCTGACAGACACACACACACACACAGTCCCCCGAGCACACAATTCATCCCCATCCAAGGTTATACGGCGACCACTCTCGCTTGTGCTTCTTTGCACCCCAACATGCACAACACCTCAATCTTCAAAGAGGGCATCGAGCGGATCGAAGACGGTGACCACACCGCGCTAGAGAATGCGGGGTCATTTGGAAGTAGGGTGATGTGATGACGGCTAACTGGCTCATCTCCACCCTCTCTCTCTCTCTCTCTCTCTCTCTCTCTCTCTCTCTCTCTCTCTCTCTCTCTCTCTCTTGCACAAAATTACCAATCCCTCTCTCCCCCGCACAAAATTGTCAATCCCTCAACCTACGAGATCCTTCCCCTCTCATCCATGTTTTTCCAGCTCTCTCATCAAACATGTTGTCTCTTCTCCTTCCACGTATACAGAATCCAGATGCACACGCATCTCATGTATATTACATGTATCCATCTTTCTCACAGACCTAACTTCTTCCTCTCTCTTTCTCTCTCTCTCTCTCTCTCTCTCTCTCTCTCTCTCTCTGTCTCGTTAGGTTTGTCTCCTACTCTCTGTCCACATACATACAATCTTTCCCGCCCTATCTGCTCCATCTTCAAAAGCTATCTCTGCATGTTTCATTCACACATTGGGATATGTCAAAATGTTGCTTCTATAATGGCTGATGTAGAGTTATGGTTGTTTTTGTTGCATCCTACAAAGTAATAACTATGAATGCATTTAGATTCTCATTTGACTGGGATTATGTGAGTTTGAGCATGTTGTGAAGTACTATAGACCTTGTATACATCTTGGGATTAACAATGATTGTAACTATTGAATTGTATAGACCATTACATTCAAGTCAATAGCCTAATATATTTATTTCACAATTTCAACAAATGATTAGTTCACTACAAACTAAGAAAACAAATGTGTACTCCTCCGTTTTTATTTAAGTCCGCGTATTAGCATTGGTCAAAGTCAAGTTTTGTAAACTCTTAGAAAGCTTATAAAAAAAATATTAACATATACAATAACAAATAAATACCATTAGATTCATTATTGAATGTACTTTCACATCATACATATTTGTTATGGTAAATGTTTATAATTTTTTATAAACTTGGTCAAACTTTAGGATGTTTGACTTCGGTCAAACCTAATATGCAGAGTTTACTACTACTACTCGCTAGTTGCTTAGCGAATCACTCAACCGCCACACGGGAGTCGGTGTCACAAAATTTTGAGGTCGTGGGAAAATCTCCCGCGACCCTGATTTGAGCAGTGGGAAGTTACCATCATAGCCTTTGGAACAGGCCTACAGATGACGCTTGGTAGGGGCTGTTTTCGTAACTTCAGGTTCACCCTACCCAGCCAACCCCACCCAGCACCCAGAGTAGTACACCTGAATACTCCCCAATTTCTATCCCCACCACAAAATAGACTTCTCCACGGCACCGCAGCCTTCGTGCTCCTCCCCTTTACATCGGCACACTAGTCCACCGCAGCGCATCTGCCTCATCGACGACCTCGTACGCCGCACTGGAGCCGGTCCACCGTCGTTGTCGTACATGGAGCCTCTTCCCCGGCATCGTCTTCCACGGTCTCGGATCTGCTTCCCGGAAGCCGACGCCAAGCGCAAAAGTACCACCGTCGTGGACAATGAACTGACTCCCGTTGCCGACCATGACTCACAGAGGCCGCCGCGACCATTGTTCTCCTCCTCGATTGGTAATGTGTGTATTGAATCACTTAGCGGTACATGTGCAGTTCAATTTTGTTCATACCTACCCTTCAAATTTCCTGGTTGCTATTGTTCCGTAAAAGTAATTGGTTATAGCCTCCATTGTCCAACAGAATATCAGCTTGTAATTGTGCGTCGCTCACATATCGCTATGCTTGGGTAGGTTTTCATACGCAACCAGTAGTGTGGCAAATGATGGAAAAGCTTTTGAACTAGCAAGATGCCCATGTGTTGCACGCATCAAGATGCATTTGTATGAGTAGTTTATCTTGTGGGAGAAAAGGATGAATGAGGAAGGCCTTATTTACAAATCTGGAGAGGGTATGGGTATCTTTTGCAAAATTCCCATTTGTTTCCTTCCTATCATCGGATATAAATCGGACGGCCTATATTGCAAGAAAAAAAAGTATAGAGAAAAAAAGTAGACAGTGAAGGAAGTAGAGATAAATATTAAATATTAAATATTAAATAAATATAACAGTAGAGAAGAGAGTAGAGATAGCAGAGGCGTCGGGAAAGGATCGCGCGCGCGGGAAAAAGTTGTCGGGCGTGCGCTAGTTTTGGCGCGCGGCGTCCGGCGCGCTTTATGAAATCCAACGCCCTCCCACTGCTCTGTGCCTTGCCACCGCTCTCTTCCCGCTCTGTGCCTCGCCACCGCCCTCTCGCCGCTCTTTTTCGCCTCGCCGCTGCCGCACCACCATGCCGCCGCATCGCCGGGAAACTTGGGGATACCGCGGCGTCCGCGCGCGCCCCTTCGGCGGCTTCTCCGCCGAGATCCGGTTCCGCGGGATGCGCCTCGGCCTCGGCAATTTCAACACCGCCAACAAGGCCGCCTGCGCGTACGACGCGGCGGTGTGGCACCTCCGGTGGCCTCATAAAACATTGAACTTCCCCAACGTGCCGACGCGGGAGCGGGCGCAGGAGCTCGCGCCTCTGCCGCGGCTTAGCACCGACGAGGATCGTCGCGACAACCGGAGGCGGGAGCATCGTCTCGGCATCGCCGATATGGACGAGGAAGCCATGGCGCTGTGGCGCCAACACTTCCCGCAGGACATCATCAGCGGCGTGAGTTCTACGCGCAAAGGAGGCGGAGAGGATAAGAGGAGGCGGAGCGAGCCGCCTATCGTGAGGACAAGCGTGGCGGCGCGGACGCTCAATTCAACATGAGGCTAGGACCAGCGTCATGCGGGAATTCGGCGATGATCGGTATCTTCACGCCTACGATCGGGCGTCGGAGGAGGACATCACCGAGGAGGAGTCGGACAACGAGGAGCAGTTGAATTATCTTTTTATCTATCTATGCTTGAGAACTATCCTCTACTCTCTAGTATCTACTTCTCGATCTCAGCCTTTATGGCGCTTTTTAAAGCGGCGCGTTCTATGATTCTGTTGGAGATGCTCTAACATGGCGGGCAGAGTGCTTTAATGTTGCCCACAAGATGCGCGAGTATTACTAGTAGTATATTTTTCTTGCCATGTTGAGATTTTAAAACCACAGTGCGAACATGCGGAGGAGCAATGAAGACCAAACACGGGATATTCGGGACATCTTCAAGGGCGTGGCAAGTTAAAGAGGAGCTGCACCAACACGTAAAACGAGCTTTGGTAAGTAACACCCTTTCAATTACTTTCGTGTAGCCTCGTGTTCTTGATGTGTATATGTTGTAGTTTTGTTTCTTAAGTGTGGTGTTCTTTGACGTGTAATAAGAAGAGTCTTAATCGTCCTAATGCTTTCGTTTTTATCTTGATGTAGGAAGTGGGTGTTCTCACCTTGTAGTCCATTTTATTTATTTTTCCTTTTGAATTCACTTCTCCGAGTTACATTTATCGGCTTCTACTAAATGGATCTAGGTTGCTCGAGTATTGATCTAAAAAAGTAACTTCATGTCGGGATGCAGTTCTGCGAGGAGGAAGTATGGTCAACCTCGAGATCATGTTTCCAAAATGAGGTTGGATTACACACAAGGTGCCGTTCCTAATGATCTTTGGATTAGACACAAGGTGCAAATTCCCGATGATGTTGGACTACACACAAGCCGGTGGAGTCGTCACTGTTCGTGTCCTCGTGGCATCGAGTAAAGGCTGAAAGAAAGCATCGCAGCAGCCCTTGAGAATGTAGCTGAGTTCTGAAGAAGCGAAAAGAGTAATCAGATGCTCTCTTCACCCAAGCCAAAGAAGAGATGGAAGAAGCCAGAAATAAGCTAGCAGAGGCAGAGCAGGCTAGGCATCTCCTGCTATCTAAAACGGTTGTCAATACAAAATTTCCTTCACAATAGCTAGGTTCAAATGTTTATCCAGTCAGCATGTCTGTTGTGATGTCCGTGCATGTACTGATGTGGCACAAAATGTTTTTTTGGTCATGTAATAACAGCAATTACTTTCCAAACAATAACAGATGAAGCATTGGACATGGTATTGTTCACGCGCAAGCCCGACATTCCAAGTTCAACTTCCACATCAAACTCATGTTCACAGATATCTGCACATTCATACATAATGTGCACAACCATGATTCACGTCAAAGCCAAAACAATGTGAGGAGAGTTATAAATAAAGAAAATCCTCTACTAGTTCCTGCTACCAGTGCGAGCACAACAAGTCAAGACCATGCGTAAATTAATTATATTTTAGTCATTTTTTGTGTTCTAAAATGCCAACCGGCTCGCGGAAGGACGTGCTGCCGGCACACGCGCGGATTCAATGAAGGCAGGCGGGACAGTCTTAAGCTGGTTGCACGCGGCGAGGAGGCGTGCTCAGCTGGGCCTGCAGCGAGTGCGACCCTCTTGCCGGCGTGCCGGTTCAATGCCTGCGCTATGAGAGGTCGCGCCCGTGTTAGAGCAATCACTCCCTCTAGTCCTTTTTTGTTTGGGTACAACAAAATCTCGTTTCCATTCACATTTTACAAGTAAAATTCATGGACAAACTTTGACCCAAAGTACGATGGGGACTAGTAAACCAGAATGGAGGTAGTAGTTTTTTTAATAAAAGAAGGGTTTCCCCTTCCGATTTTCATTACTGAAAACCAGCATCTAAATCTAAACCATAGTATTTACCCTAGAACTACCAGGTTCAACATCTCACAACATAAACCCATACAACCTCCATCGCAAAAAAAACCATACAACCATACGCCAAGGAGGTACGTAGTACTATGAATTCCATTTTCGCTCCATACCAATCGTTCTAAAAACTACTTACTACTTATAACGCGCCATTGAAAATCAGAGCTCTTAACCCCGCTAAAAAAATGATATTTTAAACGTGGCTACTCGATCTGTAGCAACTGGCGAGCCACCGCGCTCCAAGTCGTTCACTTGTGGTCCCGACCATCAACTCCTACGGATCAAATTATCACGCGAGCTGACTATTCCTACAAAGGTGCTCCACCACGTACCCGGTACCCGCGAATGCAGCAATCATGCACCTAGGGTTTTAGGGTTTATTTGTTAACATCGCCTTTATGTAACACTCATGTATGCGAGACAGCGAGAGGCCGACTGCGTGCGTGCGCCTCTTCTCTTTGTATATGTACTCCACCATTTGTCTGGTGTCCAAAAAATTATAATAACTACTAGCAATGTGCCAATGTGTTGCCACACGATAAAAGTAGATTAATACATATTCACCGATTTGATAGAAAAAAAAGTCTAGTTTTGAAATACTTATATCACTAAAAATATGTTATGTTTCACTCAAAATATATTCCTCTGGCAGTTTTGATGAGATAAGGGAGGAATGTTGTTGGTTTCAAGATTCGAGAAGTGGTATATGTCTAATTTCTACTCTTACTAGCAAGATGCCCGTGCGTTGCACGGAACATCAAGATCTTGTGGGAGAAAAGGATGAACGAGGGAAGGCCTTATCTGCAAGTGTGGTGAAGAGTGCGGGTAAATTGCCATATTTTCCTTCCTATCCGTCAGATATAAATCGGACGACCAACATTGCAGGATGGCAGGCCCACCATCATCACCAACTCTATTTTTTATCCCTATATAAAAAGCATTGTCGGTGATGATCGTCTGCCTGCCATCCTGCAATATAAGCCGTCCGATCTATATCTAACGGATAGGAAGGAAACTATGGCAATTTTGCAAAAAGATACCCACACCCCTCTCCACATTTGCAAATAATGCCTTCCTCGTTCATCCTTTTCCCCACAAGATAAACTACTCATACAAATGCATCTTGATGTTCCGTTACAGCGCATGGGCATCTTGCTAGTTGTTGCAAAAAGCCCATGTGTGTGAGAGAGAGAGGAGAGTGGAGGAGGGCCAGTGCATGTGTGACAAAGACACAAGGAGTGTGTGTGCAATAGGTATCAGCTTAAAATGAGGCGATAGTGTGTGTGTGCACGACGAGAGGCGTGTCTCAAGAAGGAAGAACAATCTACATAGATACAAGGAGCGGGAGAGAGACATGTATGCGATGGTGGAAGCACGAGTGTGTTGGTGTATAAACCTATCTAGAGGCTAGCTAGTCGATAAATGTTTGTGAGAGAAATCTGAGTCGAGTGCGGCGAGAGTCTTGTGTGTGTGTGTGAGAGAGACAGGTGAGTCGGGAAGGGAGTGGAAGCAGGAGTTGTGTGTGTGTGTGTGTGTGTGTGTGTGAGAGAGAGAGAGAGAGGAGAGGTAGTCGGGGTTGTCGATCGGTAAACAAATGAATAATGTCGATGCAGGGATGGAGCGAAAGGAGACCGCAACAAATGTTGTGTCTCTGAGAGAGAGAGAGAGAGAGAGAGAGTAATTTTAGTGGTATGAGTCATATCTAGAGACATATAGGGTGTGTGAGAGAATCCCATAGAGAGAAAGACAAAGTGAAAGACGAGTGGAGATTGTGTGTGTGGCGGTGAAAAAGAAAAGCTTATGTACCGAGTAATACCAGAGAACAGTAGAGACGTGAGAGATAATGAAAACTGTGTAATGTATAATGATAGGGAGAGTGTGACACTTCTCAAGGGAGACGTCGAGAAACCATGTTTGCGAGGATAGGAGAAACATGAAGTAAACGTGCGGGTGAGCTGGAGAAAAGAGAGTGATAGCTACCTGAAGGAGCATGCATGCGAGAGAGATGGGCGTGAAAGGAGTGAACAAAAAAGGGATTAAAATATTTGAATTCGAGATGATGATACATGTAATCCATACTCAAACCAAAATTGATCAATCAAACATGCATACTCATATGAATTCACGCACATCTATGTTATTTAATATGTAGATATTCTTGATCCATACATTTTAGTAGAACATAATTTGGTTAAAAATTGAATTCAACCTTAGGATTTGAGATCGGTGTATTTGTAAATCATATTATACATATAAAGGAGCAGAATTCTTTGTTGTGCTTTTGAAAGTATGTATAAAAATGATGTATATAGAATGTAATTCCAATTGAAAATGGATCCCACCCTGAAAAAAGAAGAATACAAGCGGGATTGAATTGAGTTGTACGATGGCGTGCACTCTGCAAAATTTGAGCGAAGCGGGGAAAGTCGCAGTAACCACCAAACCAAAATCTGTGAGATGGAAATGACTCTGCCTATCCACCCGCATAAGCGTATCTGCTGGATTTCTATAGGTTTCGATAGGGGTAGGTTTGTAATTTCACCCAAGCGTGGCGTAACCACCTCTCACCCGATTCATACGATGGGCGCCAAAACACGGTGTGTCCTCGGCGAAATCGACTCCTCCCGATTCATATTCATACATGGTGGGCGCCAAAAACAAACTCTTGTCGGCAAATATTGATTGTATCTTGAGATTACCGTCCTATCTAAACCGACTAATGTTGTTGTGATGTAGTAGAAATTTGAAACGAGGGCTAAGTTTGTAAATTTCCTGCATTTGAGACAAGCGCCTCAATACATGGCTCCCCCCTTCCTCTCTACCTCCCTTTTCCCCATTCGTACTCCGTGGGCGCCAAAACACCCTCTCCACCCCACCCTCCTCCGTCCGCCACCGCCCGCCACCCCATCCACCGTCCTTCTCCTCCACCATGCCGGAGCTGATACCCCGATGCCGCCATCCATTACAAGAGATCGAACTCTCTCATCCACGGCTTCGGACCGGGATCCTTGCATCCCATCCTATCGCTTCATCCCCGTCGTCGTCCATCTTGCCGGCGCCGCTCCTACGACCGTCTCGTCCACCGCACCCCGCCGCCACCGTCTACCCTCCTAGATCCGCTTCCACGCTGCCGACAGCCATCGCTACCGCAGCACCGTCAAATTCTCAGCAGATGTGTACACAGCGCCGCACCAGAGGCGGTACTCTTTCATATCTGCTCAACTTATTTATCGCAGCAAGAAAATAGATTGCCACTGCTTTACTCTGATTTCTTGTCTTGGTTGCGAAGTTGCCTTTGTCTGGTTTGCACCTTCAGATCTGTCATGGCACGCTTAACACTATACTCCCAATGCTTATGGTTTTCCCCTTTTATATTCCACACTAGTTAAATCACAGTAGACTAAATTTCAAAATTGGGTCGGTCGATTTTTGAGCTCGCGGAGTTCGCGGTGCTATCGAAGGGGCTCGGGTGGTTGTGGGGCCTTCTTGAACAAAGAAAACTCGACGCTGGTGGGGGTTAGGCGGGGGTGGGGGTGGGGGTGGCGGAGGAACACAGACGGTGGGGGCGGTGGTCCGGCCCGGCGACCGTCTTGATGTTCTCAGATGGGAAGAATCGAGGCGAGGAAGAAGAAGGGTTAGGAGGCGTAGGATCTTCATCCAACCGCCTGAAATGGTCGACTGACCCAAATGACAAAAGTAACACGACTTGCATGCATACATGCCTTTATATTCAGTACCATCATCGTACCTACTTAGCACTGCTCCTGAATCCATCAAACTAAACAACGTGCCACTCATAATTCCAAACTTGTTGCTCAAGTACGAATCTGATATGATGTTGATATTACTAAAACAGAAAACATTTAATTGTTCAGCTAATGTTCCTACTTTACTTTCAAAAAGCACATGCACCACATATAGAGAGACAGCAGGGAGTTTCTTTCTTGATGCGCTCTGGTTCATCATGTGTGGGCACTACCCGACGAACATTTTATTATCCAAAATCTGCTTGCTCTTCTTTATCATGTTTCTCTTACGTTCTTCTTTAATAAGTACTCTCTCCGTTCCTAAATACAAGTCTTTGTATAGATTCCATCATGGACTACATATGGAGCAAAATGAGTGAATCTACACTCTAAAATGTATCTGGATACATCTCATATGTGATCCATAGTGGAAATCTCTACCAAGACTTATATTTTGGAACGGAGGAGTATGATAATAGTACAATATGTTCCTTGTAGTGAAGATGGCGGGGACATTTGCGATGTAGAGGTCTATACGGTCGATTGTGATGGACACTTTGAACTCTTCGGGCCTCTTCGATTCGTAGGATTTTGTAAACATGGGAATAGGATTTGTAGTGGCCTGCCCACCTGAATCCTATAAGAATAGCAAGGAAATGCGGGGAGTTGTGTCGCCTTTGAGAGTTACACTGATATTAACAGTACCGCACCTTCAGTTGAAGAGAGATGGTATCCGGAGCCTTTCTAGTCGTACCGGCAATACTAGCACATATATTCCAGCAAGTTCCACTTTGCTGATTTTACTCTGATGCTTACGGTTTTCCCGTTATATCTACACTGTGATCTATGTAGCTGCTTTGTGTCGCACTAGCAGCAGTCCACTCTTGAAGCTAAACACTGCAATGACTTACAAAATTGGCACCAAGGCATTGAGTGTCGTTCTGGATGCAATGAAACTCATACGCTCCCCACCTGTTGACTCTTGTTCAGAATATGATCCTAATGACTCTTGTTCTAAATTGCCACATATAGAGAGACAACATTGAATTGCATTTCTTTGGGCGCCGTGATTCATCATGAATGGGCAACCAACATTGTATGCAATTAAGCGTAACCTCAAGAATATTCTTCCTTTTCTGTTCTTTAACATGTTCCTCTTTTGTTATTCTGTATTTAGTACATACAGTATGTTCCTTGTCAGGAAGGGGAGCAGGGACACCTGCAGTCAACAGTTCATAGAGCTGGCCTGTACGTGATCGTAGGCTTTCAATTACTAGCGGCAATACAACACCGTATTTTCAAGCCAGTTCCACTTTCCCGATTTATATAACGTTGTTATGGTGTACCTCTTTTATGTACACTATGATCTTCCTAGTTGTTGTGTGCTCTTGTTATCATGGTTTGGCAATAAACTCTCTATACAGTATATTTTAAACCTATCATCTGCCAACTATCCTTACTTACGGAGCCTATTTTTGTGTACTTGTGCGGATATATAAATACACGCACCATATTATAGCACACATGAGCTCTCTCATCGAGAATCCATGATAGCACACAAGTGTTTACTGGTAGCACCTATATTAGAATATCCTCTGCATTACAAAGATAATCTCACAACTATTTATGTTTTCATGGTTCTCAGATATTATACATAATTACAGTGAATATCGGAATCCGTGCATCAGAAGAATATTGTGGAACACTGCAATGACTTACAGAATTGGCACCAAGGCATTGAGTGCCATTCTGGATGCAATGAAACTCATACGCTCCCCACCTATAGATTCTTGTTCAGAATATGATCCTAATGACTACTCTAACCTCGAGGAGTCAAAGGCAGATGGCCTATCATGTTCACCCATCAAGGTGCCTGTTCTAGTTTGGCAAGGTTTTATTGATTGCGCGTATCTTGCATATGTTTTCTTGCATTTCTTCTACTTTGTTGCACCGCCATCTGCTTAGTTTACTCATCATATATGTCGAGATGACATGCCCATCCATTATCAATACATATTCCATCATCATCATACCATGTTTTTCACTCAAATGTTGTTCTTGTGCATCGGACATAAAAAGGAAGAGGGTGATTGCGAACTGAAGGAGCACCAAAAAGTCCTTGAAAAGCGTGGTTGTCTTGGGAAATCAGACAACAACCCACTTATATTGGTTGTACAACCACTGACACAAAACATAGGACCGACTCCAGCAGACTGTACCCATACTTCACTGGCCACACCACTAGCCTAGGACCTACACTGGTCTCGTTCCCAGGATGAGGTATTGTCTATGAAATCACATGACAATTTGAACTTCTACTTTTCTGCATATGCCTTACGGATCTTTTTTGCAGGAAATCTGCTCGAAGAAGAATTCCGGTTTGATAAGAACGATAGGATATCGCAAATATGTTGCCTGCTGCTTTGCTCTTGTTAGTACCTGTTGTCCTGTATCACTGTACTTGCATACATACCTGGTTCATTATGTGACAACAGTATGCATGATAGCTTGCTTATCAATTGTTTGCTCCAAATTATTTGATCTGTATGAATGGTAACATTAGTGTAGAATATATCCAATGCCAATGTTTTTTTAGCTCTGCATTGTTCTTGTAAGTACATGTTGTCCTTTATTAGTGTACTTATAATGACAGGTAGTTGTTCATGTACCATCACTCTGCAGCTTATTTTCCTTTGCCCTCCATTTTCTACACATCAGATCTATATTTACTCTTACCATAAGGTTGGTCTTGAAGAAGTTTAGCTGTGCATTGCTCTTGGCTGTACCTTTTGCTGTATCGCTGCACTTACATTTATAGCTACTTGGTTATGTAGCATCACTCTTCATCTTATCTTAAATATTCTCCATTTTTTCGTATATTATCACATCTATATTTACTCTTAACAAAATGTAGAATAAAGGCAATGCTTTGGAAGAAGATTACGTGGTAAACTTCTTGAATTGCCCCCCATCAAGCATGGACAAGGCCTTTATAGAGCATGTCTTCACCAATAATGTAAGTTTGTCCATCTCAAGCCTTCAAACTTTGTTGTATATATTTGGTTAGGCATGACTGCAACAGCTGTTTATTTTTGGTGTTTGCATCAAATTGCTTGTTTAAAGTTTATTATGTAGTTCATAAACAAAAGTTTGTCCTTTCTCAATTTAAGTTTTCAGTTGTACAACCAAGTTCCTTCTTCATACCATGTAAATTAAACTATATAGAGCAAGTGATCTTCTTTTGCACTGCATGTATGCTTCTGTTCTTCATCCGTAATCCAGTGGTGTGGTGAACCTACCCACTACAGCACAATGTCATATTCTGCAATGTCTTAACTATGAACAATGTCATATCATTCTACTATTATTTAAACCGTCTCTTTATTTGCCAATCTGAAATGGTATAAATTGACAGCACACTAACCATTGATACTTATGAGTTCTTGATCTGTAATCCAGTGGTGTCGTGAAGCTGCCAACTCCTTCATAATGTCATTTCCTGCCATGTCTTGACCTGAACAATACCATATTGTGTTAATGCAATTTTAAAGCTGTGTCACTTTATTAAATCGAAGAAATGTGATGAATTGTCACTGATACTTTTATGTGCAAAACCTGTCATCATGCTTGTTTATCTTTCGAGTGAGGAAGATATAAGTGTTGAGCAAGCGCAGATCTCATCATCTTGCTCATTGCTTGCTGCAGCTCACAATGAGGGCTAACCTTTCTTGAACTCTATTGAAGTCTTGTCGGTTTTGTATATTATTTTGTCGGCGTGTTTATTTGCACTGGTGGCGATCTATGATGCCCAGTATATGTAATCTGTTGTCTGCTTGTGCTTTATTATCATAGTGACGAACTTTGATGCCCAGTGGATGTAATATGTCGTAATTTCTTCATTGTATAGTCTAGGTTTTTTCTTATTCACGATGCTGCGGTTATTTTACTGTATATATATCCTGTCTTCGTAGTAAACCGGCCAAACCGTAAAATTACGGTACATAATTAGGCCGTCATGCAATCACGATGTAGGTTGGGCATGAAACGTGCTGAACAGCTCACGGGCCGGCAGCAGCCCGAAATGAACCCCGGCCCATGATTGTGCGAATCAAATCACGGGCTTTTAACAGGCCAAAATTGTCTCCGTCCTTGTTTGGCCCAATCAGATATCGGCTGCGAGCAGGCCGGATGCAAACCGGACCGTAGTTAGGCCCAACTATATGACGGGCTTTTAACAGGCCGAAATTAATATAGGGCCGAAATGTTAAACGGGCCCTTAACAGGCCAAACTAATATCAGGCCGAATTACTAAGTGGGCCCTGTCGTGGTTCTAAGTCTGACAGTAGAATGGGGGGTAGGAATGGAGAGACAAGATCCTAGCTATGGAGTACTTGTATACGTAAGATGTTTACGAGTTCAGGCCCTTCTCGGAGGAAGTAACAGCCCTACGTCTCGGAGCCCGGAGGCGGTCGATCATTATGTGCGTATGAGTTCTGAGTGCGAACCCTTTACACCGAGGAGGGGGTGGCTTATATAGAGTTCGCGGACCCTCCAAATTTCTCATTTATGTAGGGATTAAGGTACATTAAGATAGGGAGTTCTTGGTAACGTCCCACATAAAGTGCTATGATGACCATAAAACCACTTAATGACCGACCGTTTATGCGGTATTTGTAGATCTCTGGCGGTCGGTGGTTGGCTTCATGGTCGAGTGTCTTGAGATCCGTCGAGTGGAATCCTTCGGTCGATTGAAGGTGGTTTCTTCAAGAGATGTCCTTGGGGAGGTATCTTGGACAGGTCCATGACCCTACCCTAGGTACATGGCTTCATCGATAGCCCCGAATGGATTGAGGTTTGAGTGGGGAAGGAGTTGAGAACTCTTCCGACCCACTTTTTCGTGCGATGAAACACGTCTGCTTCTGGATCAATGAGCTTAGGTGGCGGCTTCAACTTCTTTTTCATCGCCTTGATCCATTCTTTGTATCCGTCGAGTGTGTTTTTCATACTTGGAGAACTACGAATGATGCATTTGAGGAAATCTTCTGTCTGATGATTTGCTCTGTGGCGCGTGGATTTAGCGGGATTCGAATTTCGGGAAGTGAGCGGGGCGAAGGAGGCCGCAGTAATCGGATGGGATAAGGTAGGGATGCCTCGATCTCAGCGCCACCTTTTTCGCCACGTATCGCTTGGGCGACTATTGCGGGATTTGACAGGATCGCCCGGGCCTACCAGTCAGTCACTCGGAAGCAACCTCATATAAGGCCCCGGACGGGGGTTTTTGAACAGTGCGTTCCCCTTTCCTCCTCCCTTCCCCAGATTCATCCGCCGCGTGCGATTCCACCTCAGCGATGCTGCTCTGTGCGCGTTTCGCTGGCGACAATGGTGAAGGAGAAGACGTCGGCTTTGGAGCGGGCGAAGAAGGTGACGGCGAAGGCGAAGGGAAGAGCGACCAGTCGGGGCGGATCTTCGTCAAGGGCCGGCTTGCCGCGGGGCTGGGTCCAGGCGACTGGATCCGCTCGACGATCCGTTAGAAGGATCTCGACGACATGGCCAATGAGGGACGGATCCCCCATGGATCAGCGCGGCTCCCGGGGAAGGAGTCGGAGCCACAACCTCTGGAGGGTGAGTGTGTTCTCTTGGCCACCCATGTCGACCGCGGGTTTACTCTGCCGCCTCACCCTTTCTTTCGGGGATTTCTGAACTTCTTTGGGGCACAACTTCACCACTTCACTCCCAACTCCATCGTGTATCTCGCTGCTTTCGTATCTTTGTGCGATAATTTCTTGGGTTGCCGGCCTCATTGGGGTCTTTTCAAGCACATTTTCACTTTTCGCTCCCAGACGGTGAAAAAGGCAATTCCGAGTGACGAGAGAACTCAAGTGATTCAGATGTGTGGGGGTCTTGGGGTTCAAATGAGAAGAAAAAGTTCTTTTCCGGCCATGATCTTACCCGAGTCAGTCCGTGGATGGCAGTTGACTTGGTTCTACTGCAAGGACCAGCCAACGCCAGGGCAGTCGACTGGACTCCCTCGTTTTTCCATGGGCCGAGTGAGCAAGCCATCTTCTTTGAAGGTGATCCCAGAAGAGAAGGCGCAGGTGAAGGTGTTGGTCGAACGTGTTGTCCAGCTCATCCCAGATGGGGTGACTAGCATGGATCTCTTGGAGGTCTTCCTTCGACGATGCATCCAGCCGCTTCAAGCCCGAGATCATCCGATGTGGTTGTACTCTGGCACTGAGGAGACCACTCGGATCCACCCGGAGGAGGTCGAGGATGCCATGCTGGAAAGGTGTCTTGCGGGCATCACAGGAAACAAGGACAACCCTCGAGGAGCCAGGAGGATCCCTCCACTCGACCAGTCATACGAAGTAGACAAGGTCCATTCCTGCATCTTTGACCATGATCCCGCTTTCTCCATCTTGTTTGCTTAAAATCGGTCGATTGACTTTTGTCTTGTTTGTTGTCTTCCAGGCCACCACTGAGATGTACTCGCTGCCCAACGGGGCGCAAGAACCAGTCGAGGAGGAGGAAGGGAGCGGAGGTGAAAGCCAGGAGGAATGGCAATCTGATGGTGAGGAGGACGAAGACGATGACAGCTCCGGTGAAGAGGAGGAGGAGGAAGAAGTCGACCCTCCTCGCATAGAAAGGCGATCCAAGATCACCCATGACCCCGCGGTCGACCGTGGCAAGGCTATCGCGCTGTCGAGGCGATCGGCAAACGCCTCGGACGACCTCTCGGCGCCGATCGAAAAAGCGCCAAGCAACCCGGCGCGACGCCATCAAAGCCGACGAAGGCTTTGCCCAAGATGAAGATGGCCATTCCACCATTTCCGATGCAGCAGAACTTGTGTTTTCTTGTTTAGCATGGACATAATTTTGGTCGACTTGTTGGTGATCAACTGATTTCTGAAATCTGCGGTACTGCTACCTCCGAGACCTCGGCCAGGAGCGAAGACCAGGAAATGGAAGATGCTGCTACCTCTAACCTTGGTATGATCGCTGTAGTTTCGCTTTTGGTCGATTGGATTTCCGTTTTTAACTTTGAATCTTTCCTATAGTCCCTCCTCATGTCATTGATCTCCCTGATGATGACGATGAGGCGCCGCTAGGGCAGAGGAGGAATAAAAGGTGACTGCTGGCAAGACTGCTCAGGTTGTATCAGTGCCTGAGACGCTGGTTCATGAGGGTGGCAACATCACTCAGACTTCTGGGTCTTTCGCTGTGCCGCTGACGAGTATCCGGCCTTCATCGTCGACTGCTGATCCGCCCTCCCTTTTCGCCACACACCACGTCCCAGAGGACCAAGTGGGTGCTGCTAAGGAAGATATACGCCAGGCAGGGATCATGATGGAGCAAGTGAAGGTGGTCCGGGAGGCCAGCCAGGCGGCCTATGATGCTAGCTCAGCTCTTCAGAGCAACGTCCAGGTTAGTTGGTCATCACTTGTTCTGTTAGGATATGCTACCTGAAAACTCTTCTTTCTGAAGATCTTCGTATCTGTACACCCACTGGGTGTGTCGATTGAATTTTTGGATTGGTGGGGGCACGCTGAGTGCACCCACTGGGTGTAGTCCCCGAGACTATGGTGGACTTCTGGCAGTCGATCGTAGTCTTTATACTTTGAATTTCTTTGCTAACTTCTTCACTCGGTCTGGTCGGACCATGTCGAATGGAATCTTGAAACTGGTGGGGGCACTCTGAGTGCACCCACTGGGTGTAGTCCCCGAGACTATGGTGGACTGCTGGCAGTCGACCGTAGTCTGAAGAACTCTTTTTTTCCTTTTCGGTCGACTGATCAAACCGAGTCGGTAGAAACAGTGGGGGCACGCTGAGTGCACCCACTGGGTGTAGTCCCCGAGACCACTGTCGAATATTTTGATTCGGTTGTAGTCTTAGGAACACCATGATTCTTCTTAGTCACTCGGAAGCAACCTATCTTTGATGTCTGTCGATTGACTCTTCGTAGAAATCCTGCGAGCTTGTGGCTCGCTGAATTGGAAAACAAATAGATCCAGCTCAACCTTGACTTGAAGCTTGCTCAGGAGAACTTGCAGAAGGCGAGAGACGAAGCAAAAGGTATGGCTGGTGAGAACTTGACGACTGCCTTTGTCTTTCTGCCCATTCCTAATCCTGCTCTCACTGTCATTTTGCAGACAAAATGGAGGAGGCTCTGAGGAAGAAGGATCATGACCTTGCCGAGGCGCAGAAAGCGGCTTTGGACAAAACAAAGCTCGCAGAAGAAAAACTGGCTTCAGTCGGTAAACTTGAAGAAGAGAACGCCAATCTGAAAGCTGCTCTCGACGCGGCCAACAAGGAGGTTAGCCGACTGAAGAATGACAAGATAGCTCTGAGTGACAAGGTCAAGCGAATCAAGGGGAAGAGGAGCGATCTGGAGGCTTATCCGGGAGGGCTCGCCAAGAAGTTATTCCTCATGCTTGAAGGTAATCCTCTTACCCGACTGACTTGTTATCACCGACTCATCATAGAATAATTAGCTTGAACTCGAGTTCCGTTTACAGAATTCTGCCGAACTTCGAGGAGGAGACTAGTCAGTGGAGACCAGCCTGACCCCATTAACTCTCCGTGAAGGATGAAGCCGCTATGAATGTGCTCCATTTGGAGTCTCGTGTCGCTGCTGTGGTGGACTACCTTGCTCGATGAAGGTTGCGGTGTCGCGAATCGACTCGACACTCTGGCCAGGCGAGATGCTTCAAAATGACCTCGAGTCTTTAATGACTCGACTGAATGACGTTCCAAGTTGAGTGCAGGAATGGAAAAAGTCTTCTGCCAGGTGTGGTGCCGATGTTGCTCTGTCCCTGGTCCGTGTTCACTGCAAGGAGGCACGAGAGGAAAAGCTGGCGTTCATCAAAGTTGCCAATACGAAGAAGTACGACTTCCAATCTTTCATGGAGACTTTCATTGTTGCTGCCACCCGGATCGCTGACGGGGTCGACCTGGACCAGTTTGTCGCGCCTTCTAGTCCTCCACCTGAGGAGTAAAAAACTTCTATGCTTCGTCTTAAATTTGCCTCGGAATGCCGAGTGGTCTTGTAACCGATAAACTTTAACAGGCTTGACGCCTGAGTACTTCTGAATCCGTAGGATGTTATCTGAACTTGGCTTATCATCGAATATGCTTTCATTTGCCTTCGAGCGAACCTTGTTCTTCACTCAGAATATACCTCAGTGCTTGAGATGCAGCTCTGAGGTGAAAAATCCAGTCAACCTGCACTTCATTGTTCTTGCAGGTAGGGATGGAGCACGGATTGTACTTGTGGTGCAGCTCCGAAGGAGAAAGGTAACAGTCGACATGTACCTCGTCGTCCTTGTGGATCGGAATGGAGCGCACGTTGTACTTGAGGCGCAGCTCCGAAGGAGAAGGTAACAGTCGACCTGCACCTCGTCTTCCTTGCGGATCAGAATGGATTTCATACTTAGGCGAGTACTGGACTGCAGCTAAGCCTCCGAGTGGGAGGGTTGCTCTCCACTCGATAGGATTTTCAGATACTTAGGCGAGTACTGGACTGCAGCTAAGCCCCCGAGTGGGAGGTCCGCTCTCCACTCGGTAGGATTTTCAGATACTTAGGCGAGTACTGGACTGCTGCTAAGCCCCCGAGTGGGAGGTTCGCTCTTCACTCGGTAGGATTTTCAGATACTTAGGCGAGTGCTGGACTGCTGCTAAGCCCCCGAGTGGGAGGTTTGCTCTCCACTCGGTAGGATTTTCAAACTTAGGCAAGTACTGGACTGCTGCTAAGCCCCCGAGTGGGAGGTTTGCTCTCCACTCGGTAGGATTTTTCAAACTTAGGCAGGTCTTGGATGCATGCTAAGCCTCGAATGGGAGGATTTTTGTGTCGTAGCTCTGAAGGGAAGGCAACAATCGACTTGTACCTCGTCGTCCTTGCAAAGCGCACATTGTATTAAATACTTAGGCGAGTACTTGACTGCAGCTAAGCCCCAGTGGGAGGCTGGCTCACCACTCGGTGGATTTTAAACACTTAGGCGAGTACTTGGACTGCAGCTAAGCCCCGAGTGGGAGGCTGGCTCACCACTCGGTGAATTTTAAACACTTAGGCGAGTACTTGGACTGCAGCTAAGCCCCCGAGTGGGAGGCTAGCTCACCACTCGGTAGGATTTTTCAATACTTAGGCGAGTTCTTGGACTGCAGCTAAGCCCCGAGTGGGAGGCTGGCTCACCACTCGTAGGATTTTCAAGTACTTAGGCTAAACGGATTCATTAGCTAAGCCCCGAGTGGGAGGCTGGCTCACCACTGGCAGGATTTTTTTACAAACTTAGGCTAAACGGGTTCGCAGCTAAGCCAACAACTGGGGGGGGGGGGATTTCTCAAGTAAACAAAAAGTAATAACAATCACTGGGAAAATTATAACATTCTTGTCTTCGATAAACAAACTACAGAGGTACTTTTATTACATCTCACACGAGCGAGTACTTAAGTATAAAAGGGGCGGAGCAGCTCCGCATTCCAAGCTCGAGGCTCATCAATCTGGCGATCGACGTTGTAAAGATGGTATGCTCCATTGTGGAGAACTCTGGTGACGATGAAGGGACCTTCCCAAGTGGGAGCGAGCTTGTGTGGTTTCTGTTGATCCACTCGGAGGACCAAGTATCCTTCTTGGAAGGTTCGGCTCTTCACATTTCTAGCATGGAATCGACGCAAGTCCTGTTGATAGATGGTCGAGTGGATCAGGGTCATCTCTCTCTCCTCTTCTAGGAGGTTGACTGCATCTAACCGTGCTTGCTCCGCTTCATCTTCAGAGTAGAGTTCGACTCGAGGTGCATTGTGAAGCAAGTCACTTGGCAGAACTGCTTCAGCTCCATAGACCAGAAAGAATGGAGTTCTCCCAGTCGACCGATTAGGAGTGGTCCTCAATCCCCAAAGAACTGATGGAAGTTCGTCGACCCACGCTCCTGCTGCATGCTTGAGATCGCGCATCAGCCGGGGTTTCAGTCGTTTGAGAATTAGACCATTTGCTCGTTCTGCTTGTCCATTCGACTGGGGGTGAGCAACTGAAGCATAGTCGACTCGCGTGCCTTGAGAGGCGCAAAAGGCTTTGAATTTGTCAGAATCAAAGTTTGACCCATTGTCAGTGATGATGCTATGCGGAACTCCATATCTGAATATCGACTCTCTGATGAAACTGATAGCAGTGCACGCATCGAGATTCTTGATAGGCTTAGCTTTGATCCACTTAGTAAACTTGTCAACTGCCACTAGCAAGTGAGTGAAGCCGCTTCTGCCAGTTCTCAGTGGTCCAATCATATCCAATCCCCAAACAGCGAAGGGCCATACGAGTGGAATGGTCTTCAAGGCTGAGGCGGGTTTATGTGACATATTGGAATAGAACTGACATCCTTCACACTTGTCGACTATTTCCCTTGCCATTTCATTTGCTTTTGGCCAGTAAAATCCCGCTCGGTATGCTTTAGCCACAATGGTCCGAGAGGACGCATGATGACCGCAGGTCCCCGAGTGGATATCATCAAGAATTATCTGACCTTCTTCTGGTGTTATGCATTTCTGGCCGACTCCATTCGCGCTTTCTCTGTACAACTGTCCCTTGATCACACTAAAGGCCTTGGATTGGCGGACGATCCGTCGAGCCTCTTCTTCGTTCTCCGGAGCTCTTTCCTTAGGATATACGCGATGTACGGCCTTTATCGTCGATCGGGAGTGATGACCACGACTTCCATGATCAGGTCGACCACAGCCGGGACCTCAACTTCATCGGATCGGTGGCACTTTTTGGCTGTGGGGCTTCTTCGGTGAAAGGATCCTCTTGAATTGACGGTGTGGATGTGCTCCAAAACACATCACTGGGAATGGCTTCCTCTTGGACCCTATTTTCGCCAAATCATCAGCAGCTTTGATTTTTCAACGGGTACATGATGAAGCTCTAACCCCTCGAACTTCTTCTCTAGCTTCCTCACTGCATTGCAATAACCAGTCATGGTTGGACTTCTGACATCCCACTCCTTCATCACCTGATTAACCACTAGATCTGAGTCGCCATAGACCATGAGGCGACGGACGCCGAGTGAAATGGCCATACGCAACCCATACAATAGTGCTTCGTATTCTGCTTCATTGTTGGAAGAATCAAAGTGAATCTGGAGAACATATATGAGCTTATCTCCTCGGGGGGAAACCAACACTACCCCAGCACCAGAACCATTCAGCATCTTGGAACCATCAAAGAACATGGTCCAGTGCTCCGAGTGAACTTGAGTCGGCAATTGCTGTTCAATCCACTCGCGATGTAATCTGCTACTGCTTGGGACTTGATGGCTTTCTTTGCCTCAAACTTGATATCAAGGGGAAGGAGTTCAATCGCCCATTTCGCCACTCGACCAGCTGCATCTCTGTTGTGCAGAATCTCTAACAATGGGGCGTCGCTGACGACTGTAATGGAATGGTCAGAGAAGTAATGAGCAACCTTCTTCGTGGTCATATAAATCCCATAAACAAGCTTCTGATAATGAGGGTATCTTTGCTTTGATGGGGTCAATACTTGAGAAAGATAATATACTGGCGCTGAACTTTGAAGGCTTTTCCTTCTTCTTCCCGCCGACCGTAAGTAATCTTTATCGACGACTTGTCGTGTGGCTGCAATGTAAAGCAGCAAAGGCTCTTCGCTGATTGGGGCAGCAAGCACCGGTTGGTGGAGAGCGAGCTTTTAGCTCGCAAATGCTGCATCAGCTTCGAGTCCACTCGAACTTGTCGACTTCTTCATCGGTTGGTAAAGAGGCAATGCCTTTTCACCGAGACGAGAGATGAATCGACTTAAAGCGGCCAAGCATCCAGTAAGCTTCTGGACATCGTGCACATGCACAGGGCGTTTCATTCGGAGTATAGTGCCAACTTTTTCTGGGTTGGCATCGATTCCTTGTTCGGAAACGAGAAAACCGAGTAACTTTCCGCCAGGAACTCCGAATGTGCACTTTGATGGATTAAGCTTGATATCATACCTCCTGAGATTGGCAAATGTTTCAGCAAGGTTAGTCAACAGGTCGGAACCTTTCCGTGACTTGACCACAATATCATCCATGTATGCTTCCACATTCCGACTGATTTGAGTGAGCAAACACTTCTGAATCATCCTCATGAACGTGGCTCCGACATTCTTGAGGCTGAATGGCATGGTGACATAACAGAAGCACCCGAATGGAGTGATGAAAGCTGTTTTGATCTCGTCGGGTCCATACAGACGGATCTGGTGGTAACCGGAATAGGCGTCTAAGAAAGACAACCGCTCACATCCCGCAGTCGAGTCGACTATTTGGTCGATGCGGGGGAGAGGAAAATGATCTTTCGGGCAGGACCGATTGATATGTTTGAAGTCGATGCACATGCGAAGTGATTTGTCCTTCTTAGAGACCATGACAACATTGGCGAGCCACTCGGAGTGGTAAATCTCTCGGATAAACTCTGCTGCTAAGAGCCGAGCCACCTCCTCGCCAATGGCCTTTCTATTCTGGACGGCGGACCGTCGAAGATGCTCTTTGACAGGTTTAACTTTTGAGTCGACTCGTAGACAATGCTCAGCCAGCCCCCTGGGAACACCCGGCATGTCAGCAGGCTTCCATGCGAAGATGTGCCAGTTCTCACGGAGGAACTGGATGAGCGCTTCTTCCTATTTGGAGTCGAGTGTTGTTGAGATATGAGTCGGAGCAACATTGGGATCGGTCGGGTGAATGTGAATCGGTTTCATCTCACCGGGCGACTGAAATGTTGACTCTGTGGCGGGCTTCTTGGCTCGCAACAAATCACTCGGGTCTGCAGTTTTCTGGTATTCTTGCAGCTCTACCATCGCCATCCGAGCATCGCCGATCTTAGAGCCTTTCAAAACACTCTTCGCTTTCTTCCGATTGCCGCGATGGTGATCACACCTTTGGGGCCTGGCATCTTCAGTTTGAGGTATACATAACATGGTCGAGCCATGAAACGTGCATACGGCGGACTTCCCGAAATAGCGTGATAAGCGCTCTGGAAATCCACGACCTCAAAGGTCAACTTTTCTTTACGAAAATTCTTGGAATCACCAAAAACCACATCGAGAGCAATTTGGCCGAGTGACTCAGCCTTCTTTCCAGGAATGACTCCATGGAAGCTCATGTTGTTGGTGCCGAGTCCGGACATCGAATGCCCATCCCTTTCAACGTCTCTGCATACAGTATGTTCAGGCCACTGCCACCATCCATCAAAACTTTAGTTAGTCGAGTGCCTTCGATGACTGGGTCGACCACCAAAGCTTGCCTCCTAGCGGTGGCTATGTGTGTCGGGTGATCAGACTGGTCGAACATGATGGCGGTCTGCGACCATTTCAGATAACTGGGTGTTGCCGGAGCGACCATATTCACTTCTCGGTTGATAACTTTCAATCGACTTTTTCTTTCAACGTCAGCAAAAATCATCAGGGTGGAATTGACCTGGGGGTATCCACCGTCACTATCTTCCTTGTCCTCAACTTTGTCCGACTCCTTCTCCTTATCCTTGGGCTTCTTCCCCTGGAACTGCTGAATCAAGAGCCGACACTGTCGAGTGGTATGCTTTGGGTAAATGAGTTTACCCTCTTCATCTTTCTTCGTGTGAATGTGACATGGCAAGTCCAATACATCATTTCCATCTTGGTCTTTCACCTTCTTGGGGTTCCAAGGTCCCTTGGATTTCCCCTTGAACTTTCCTGGAGTCACGGCCAAGGCTTCTTCAGGAGCAGCTGGCTCGGCTTTCCGCTTCTGCTTCCGACTGGAGTTCCCTCCCCCGGTTTCATTAGCGGTTGACTTGTACTTGCCACTCCAAAGCCGATCCTCTTCTTCACCATTGGCGTACTTGGTGGCAATCTCCATCATTCGACTCAGGGTCATGTCTCCGGTCCGACCGAATTTCAATCTTAACTCTCTATTCTTAACGCCTTCCTTGAAGGCACAGATCGCCTGATGATCGACATTCTCTACCGTGTGATGCAATGTGATCCATCTCTCGATGTAATCCTCGTAGTTTCATTCGACTTACGCACACACGATCGCAACTCACAACCCTGCTAGCCGCTTGAAAGTTCCTTCAAATATCTCGACAAACACTCGGGCAAGATCTTCCCAAGTGTAAATGCTTTGGGTGCTAACAGATTCAACCATGCTCGCTGAGCCTCCAACATAAGAGCCGTGTGTTTCATGGCCACTTAATCGCTGTCACTGCCAATCTGAACAGCCACTGGTAGTCCTCAAGCCAAGTATCCGGCTTGGACTCACCAAAGGAACTTATCGACTCGATCGCCAACCTGAAGTTGGGAGGAATCACCACGGCCCTGATGGCTCTGCTAAAACACTCTGGTCCTGAGACGTGTACACTGCTGCTGGTGGGCACATCTTTGTCATGGCCTTCTCGGTGAGCTCTGTTCCTGACGATCAAACCTTGAATGATAATGGATCTCGCATCAAAGCCTGGTTCCCTGGGGTCGACTAGAACCCTTCGCCCAACACTGTGATGGCGTCTGTCATCCTGCTATCGAGGCGTGTACGACCCACCCCTTGGGGGAGGAGTGGGCACTCGACGTCGATCATCTCGATCGAATCGGTCCTCATACTGATCACGCCGGCCTCCATGTCCCTCACGCCTTGGGGGAGATCTTGGGCTATGAGCCGACTGGACTGTATTCGCAGCGACGGATCTACTGTGAATCCTATTCCACGACTGCGATACAGCTGAATTTTGATCTCCTACTGCCCGGAGTAAATCTCTGATCTGTAGCAAGCCTCTGCCAACCTCTGACTAGGAGGGCTGAATGGACTCTGCTATACAGGCTGCAGCTGCTAGATTTTGAATTGGAGTTCGGTATACCTGAGTCGGTTGTGGAAAGAGTTGATGTCGACTGGACGATGGGACCCGTTGTCGCGCTCGTTCGTCGAGCACTCGCTGGAGATTTTCCAGTCGAGTGCGCTCAGCCATGTTGGCCAAACACGCATCTTCTAAGGCACGGGCCTCGGGGGTTTCTCCAACGATAGGAGTGTGAAGTGCATCCATGTTCCGGCGGCGAAGCTCCTCCCTCTGCAGCGAAGTGAGGGGCTCGGGTTGATACTCTTCGTGAACTTGCGCCGGATCGCCTCCGCCAACGCCTCCGTCGGCGCGGGGGAAACTAGGAGGACTACGTGGTCCGTCGACCATCAGAACCTCCGCCGCCAGATCACTGCTGTCACACTCTGATGCAGTCTCTGCGGAGCCAGTCGACAGATCGAATAGGCCGTAGAGAGATTCGTCGGGCTCGATTGCCGCGACTTGGGGAGTGGCCGACTGTCGGGCCACCACATGCCTCACCCACCGCTGAAGCCTCGACCGACCGGAGCGCTTGCGCCGGCGAGAGACTGCGAGGGAGGACGGCACAGGAGCCGAACCATACTGGGTCGACGGTTGCCGCAGGAGGACGCCGCGGACGCACGCTGCTGAAGTGCGTTGCCTCGCGGACGGGAGGCCGACGCCGAGTGGAGCCTCCGCAGCCAAGCGGAGTCGCCGGCGATGAACGTGGCGCGCCAGACGGATCTCGCGCCTCAACCAAAACACCACCAAACCATGATGAAGGAGATCGAAAAACTGCAACTTCTCCAACAAGTCGCTAAGACACCGCCCCATGGTGGGAGCCAACCGTCGTGGTTCTAAGTCCGACAAGAGAATGGGGGTAGGAATGGAGAGGCAAGATCCTAGCTATGGAGTAGTTGTATACGCAAGATGTTTACGAGTTCAGGCCCTTCTGAGGAAGTAACAGCCCCACGCCTCGGAGCCCGGAGGCGGTCGATCAGTATTATGTGCGTATGAGTTACTGTGGGTGCGAACCTTTACACCGAGGAGGGGGTGGCTTATATAGAGTTCGCAGACCCTCCAAAATTTCAATTATGTAGGGATTAAGGTACATTAAGATAGGGAGTTACCGTAACGCTCCACATAAAGTGCTATGATGACCATAAAGCCACTTAATGACCGACCGCTTATGCGCAGATCGATCAGATCTCTGGCGGTCGAGTGGTTGGCTTCATGGTCGAGTGTCTTCAGTCCGTCGAGTGGAATCCTTCCAGGTCGATCGAAGGTGGTTTCTTCAAGAGATGTCCTTGGGAGGGTATCTTGGACAGGTCCATGACCCTACCCTAGGTACATGGCTTCATCAGGCCCAAAAGCATAGTGTCCAGTTGATGGGCCGAATCTGATATGGGCCATAATTGAACCCAAAGCCTCTTAAAGGGCTGGACCTGATCTGGGCTGTAATTTGGCCCAGAACGTGGTAGGCTTTTAACGGGCCGGATCTCATATGGGCCACTATTAGGCCCGGAGCGTGGCAGGCCATTAATGGACCGGATCAAATATGGGTCGGCATTTGGCCCAAAACATGGCAACGAGTTAATGGGCCGGCCTACTAGGGTCCTCAAAATCTTGTGAGCCTATAGCTGGGCTGGCCCATTAATGTTGATGAAATCTCGTGGGCCTTTAGCTGGGCCGTCCCATTATGATCCGCAAGAATCTTGTGGGCCTTTACCTGGGCCGGCCCATTATGGCACACAAAAATCTTGTGGGCCTTTACCTGGCCGGCCCATTATGGCCCGCAAATTCTTGTGGGCCTTTAGCTGGGCCAGCCCATTATGACCCGCAAAATCACGTGGGCCTTTATCTGGGCCGGCCCATTATGGTCCGCAAAATCTTGTGGGCCTTCAGTTGGACCGGCCCATTTAAACTTGATGGGCCGGTCCAAGTGTCAACATATCATAGGCGCATCTCACCCATTGGATGAGTGACACCCGTGCCAACGCGGACCTGACACGTGTCTCCTCCAGCCAATGATGATTTTACACGTGGAAAATCCTCATTGGTCGGGGCTGTTAACGGGTTATCGGATCCAAAACCCGACCCGATAGCTTAACGGCGTTCCGTTACGGTGGATGCCACGGTCGGTCACCCTTGAAAAAATCACTTACGGACGCGATTTATCGCCATGGAAGTGGACACTTCCATGATGATAATTTTGGTAATGTCATGGAACACTTCTACGACAAAGATTGTATGACTATCTTGATTCTGTCATAAATTTGTCATGGATGTACATGCATGACAAAAAACGCGACCTACTGTGACAAACACGTATCATCACGGAAGTGTATTTTTTTGTAGTGTGGGGAAGTCGGAGCGGATGGCCAGCCTCAGCTCGACCGCGCCTCGAGCAACGAGTTGTGTGCGAGCACGTCGACTACTGCTGAAGGCGACCCAGTCGAGACCCGCTAGCCGACCGCTCCACCAGCCGGCGCAGCCGACTCCACCAACCTACCGGACCCGCCTACTGCTCCTCTGGCCTAGGCGGCCAGTTTTATCTTTAACTTTTCCTGCTTCATAGTTTCTTTGAACAAAACTTGTTAAATTTGCGCAGTTCCACCCGCTGGGGGTGTATTCAAACTTCGTTGAATGCTGGCCAAGGGCCTATTGATATGTAAATTAATTCTTGCACAAGTTGTGCTTTTGCCGAGTTCCGACTTCTCTTGCTTTCTGTTCTTTGGCTTTTTCCTTTGCCGCCCTCCCTTGGCTGTCGTCTTGCCAGCCGGACAGCCGCTCTGCGGACTATGGCTGGGTCAAGTACTTAGCCATTTGGAAGGGCAAGTACTTTTGTCGACTGGAATGTAGCAAGCTAAGTAAGAAACCGGTCAGCCGGCTGCTCAGCAACCGGTCGGTCGGCTGCTCAGCAGCCGGTCGGTGAGGTGGGGAGCCGGCCTATCTTATGTAGACGCTTTTGTCCTTAGCCATTTTTCATGTGGGCATCGTTTCCTGCCTTTAACTCTTGCCAGCCGGATGGTCGTTCTGTGAGCTGCGTCTTGTGGCAAGAGAGGGCTTAGATGCTGGCACATTACTTGTTCGACTGCAGGTAGCACTAACATAATACAAGGCGGCAAGCCCCGGGGCCGACTGGTCGAACCCGGTGCCAGGCAGAAGAATGAAATAACACATTCATAGGCATAATACTTATCATATAGTTAAAAAGTGTAGCCCCCGAGTGCTCCTCGGGGGACCTGATGTCTTGCGCTTAATACAAAAGGTAGCGTGGTACATACTGCATCAACTGTAAAATCTTCGGAGGAGATTTGCATTCCATGGGCGCTTCGATTCCTTGTCAGAGTCGTCTCTCTTGCATGCCCTGGGCTTGTGTGCGTCGATCAGGTAGTAGGAGTCGTTGCCCAAGGATTTGCTGATGATGAAGGGGCCTTCCCAAGGGGCCGAGAGCTTGTGCTGGCCGGCTGTTCGCTGGATCAGCCGGAGCAGAAGGTCTCCCTCTTAGAAGGATCTTGGCTTGACCTTCCGACCATGGTAGCGGTGCAGACTCTACTGGTAGATGGTGGACCGGCTGAGTGCCAACAGCCGGCCATCTTCCAGCAGATCGACGCTGTCTTCTCGTGCTTCCTTCGCCTCTGCCTCCGTGTACATGGTGACGCGAGGTGAGTCGAGCTCGATGTCAGTTGGGATGACGGCCTCGGCCCCGTACACGAGGAAGAAAGGAGTGAAGCCGGTTGACTTGTTTGGAGTCGCGCGCAGACTCCAGAGGACGGTCGGCAGCTCGTCGATCCAGTAGCTGGCCGAGCGCTCCAGAGGCTCGACCAGTCGGGGCTTGATGTCGGACAAGATGAGGCCATTTGCTCGCTCGACTTGGCCATTTGACTGCGGTTGGGCAACGGACGCTAAGTCCAGTCGGATGCCCTGCATCGCGTAGAAACGGGCCAAGGCGCCTTTGGCAAAGTTTGTGCCATTGTCGGTGATGATGTTGTGTGGTATACCGTACCGGACGGTGATATCTGCGATGAAGGTTACAACAGTCGGACCATTGAGCTTCTTGATTGGCTTTGCTTCAATCCACTTGGTAAATTTTTCCATGGCGACAAGTAGATGGGTCATGCCGTCGCGCGCTGTCTTGAATGGTCCCACCATGTCCAGCCCCCACACGGCAAAGGGCCAAGTGAGGGGGTGGTCTTGAGTGCAGAGGCCGGCAGATGTTGCTTCGAGCTGAATTTTTGGCATCCCTTGCAATGTTTGACCAAGTCCTTGGCGTCTTCCAAAGCAGTCGGCCAGAAGAAACCATGGCGGAAAGCTTTGGCGACAAGGGATTTGGAGGCCGCGTGGTGGCCGCCCTCGCCTTGGTGGATATGTTTGAGGATTGCCTTGCCCTTTTATGGTTCTACGCAGCGCTGGAAAACTCCAGTCACACTACATCTGACAAGCTCTCTGTTTACTATAGTATAGGCTCCTCCTCGGTGCTGCACTTGTCGGGCCGAGATCTCATCAGCCGGTAGCTCTCTGTTCACCAAGAAATTGAGGATGGGTTGCGCCTATGATGGTGTTGCGACTTCTTCCACTGTCAGTACGACCACTGCAACTAGGGCGGTTGGGTTGGGAGGCGGCAGGGTGGAGCCGGTCGCCGCTTGCTGCGTTGTTGAAGTCCCTGGGCCGACTGCCGCAGCCCTCGGGTCGAGTTCTGGACTCCCCAGGCCGGGTGCGACTGTTGTAGTCCCCGAGCCGCCTGCTGAAGTCCCCGAGCCGACTGCTGCAGCCCCCGAGTCAGATCCGAATGTTCCGGGAGCAGCCGGCACGAAGATGGGTTTTGATTCCGGCGAAGGCTTGATGGACGTCTTGAGGAGGCGCTGAAGGGAGACGCCGGCTGGTATGGCTTGCCGGGTGGAGCCGATCCGTGCCAGGGCATCTGCTTGCTCGTTGTCGTTCCGTGGCACGTGAAGGAACTCGCACCCCTCAAAATATCTGCTGAGCTGCTGGACGAGGAAGCGATAGCTCGCCATATTTGCATCCTTGGCATCCCAGTCGCCAGATGACTTTTGGACCACCAAGTCCGAGTCACCGTAGCACAGGATCCGGCGTACGCTGAGCTCTTTGGCCAACTAGAGCCCGTGTACGAGCGCCACATACTCGGCCATGTTGTTGGAGTCGGCGAAGTGAATTTGCAATGCATATCTGAGCTTGTCGCCTTTGGGAGAGGTAAGGACGATGTAGGCGCCCAAACCGATGCGCATCTTCGAGCCATCGAAGTGCATCCGCCAATGGGTGGAGTCGGGTGCTGGCGGCAGGTACTGGGTCTCGGCCCAGTTGACGAGGAAGTCGGCCAGTGCTTGGGACTTGATGGCGGTGCGAGGCTGGTAGAAGATGGTGTAGGGGGCCAACTCGATGGCCCACTTGGCCACTCGGCCCGATGCATCTCTGCTTCCAATGATCTCGGCAAATGGAGCGGTGCAGACAACCGTGATGGGGTGCTCTTGAAAGTATGGCTTGAGCTTCTTGGCGGCAAAGTGCACGCCGTAGCACATCTTCTGGTAATGGGGGTAGTTCTGCTTGGAGGCTGACAACACCTCGCTTAAGTAATACACATGCCTCTAGACTGGCAGTGTTTTGCCGTCTTCTTTGTTTTCTACCACCACGACTGTGCTGACCACTCGGCTGGTGGCGGCAATATAGAGGAGCATGGGCTCGTTAGCAGTCGGAGCAGCCAGAACAGGCGGCATGGTCAACATCTTCTTGAGTTGGAGAAAAGCTTCGTCCGCCTTGTCGTTCCACTCAAAGTGAGTGGTCTTCTTAATGAGCTAGTACAAGGGAAGAGCCTTCTCACCCAGCCGACTGATGAACCGGCTGATGGATGCCAAGCAACCGGTAAACTACTAGACGTCTCGCGGTTAGGTGGGCCTCTCCATCCTCTCGATGGCCTTGATCTTGACAGGGTTGCACTCAATGCCGTGCTCTGAGACCAGGAAGCCAAGGAGCTGGCCGACTGGTACTCCAAAGACACATTTTTCTGGGTTGAGCTTGATTTGAAACCGGCGTAGATTTTCAAAAGTTTCCTTGAGATCTTCCAAGAGGGTACCGCGCTTCTCCGTCTTCACCACAATGTCGTCCACATAGACGTGGGCATTTATGCCGAGTTGCTTGAGGAGGCACTTCTGCATGCAACGCTGAAAGGTGGCACCGGCATTTCTCAAGCCGAATGTCATGGTCAGGTAGCAGAAGGCTCTGAATGGTGTGATGAAGGCGGTCTTCAAGCGATCGGCCGGGTTCAACTTGATCTGGTGGTATCCTGAGTAGGCGTCCAAAAAACTCAACAGCTCACATTCGGCTATGGAGTCTATCACTTGGTCAATCCGAGACAAGGCAAACGGATATTTGGGGCAAGCTTTGTTGAGGCTGGTATAATCAATACACATGCGCCATTTGTTGTTCTTCTTCAGTACAAGGACTGGGTTGGCAAGCCACTCTGGAAAGAACACTTCCATAATGAAGCCGACTGCCAGAAGTCGGGCTATCTCTTCACCAATAATTCTTCTCTTCTCCTCTGACAGACGGTGGAGGGGTTGTTTGACTGGTTTGGCATCTGCCCGGACATGTAGCTTGTGCTCGGCGAAATCCGTCGGAACACCCGGCATGTCTTTGGGAGACCACGAGAAGATGTCCCGATTCTTACGGAGGAAATCGACGAGCTCGCTTTCCTATTTGCTATTGAGGTTGGTTCCCACGATAGCGTGCCTCTCAGGGTGGTTCGGGTCCAAGGGAATCTTCTTGGTCTCTTTGGCCGGCTGGAAGGAGCCCTGAGGTTCCGACTCCTTGGGGTCTGGTGACAGGTCCAGCTGCTTGTTGGCCATGGCCACCACCCGGTCAAGGAGCTTCCTCTCGGCTGCAATCACAAGGGACTCGGCCAGCCGGCTGCTGGCAATAGCACAGGCGGCCAACTTCTTGTAATCTCCAGACACGGTGATAATACCCTTGGTTCCCATCATCTTCATCTTGAGGTAGGCGTAGTGCGGTACAACCATGAACTTGGCCAGAGTAGGTCAGCCAAGCAGTGCATGATAAGGGCTCTCCAGGTTAACTACCTCAAACCAAATTGCTTCACGGCAGAAGTGATCTTTGTCTCCGAAGAGGACATCTATCTTGATCATGTCGATTGGTGAGCAGGAAAGGCCAGGCACAATACCATGGAAGACAGTCCGACTGGGCCGCAGCTGCTTCTCTTGGATGCACAACTTCTCCATAGTGTCGCGGTAGAGGATATTGATGCTGCTACCGCCATCTATCAGAACTCGGGAGAAGCGAACAACTCGCCTCTCTGTTGCAAAGGTGGCATCTAACACCAGGGCATAAGAACCCGGAGAAGGCATCACCTCCGGGTGGTCAGCTCCGCTCCAACTGATGGGCTTCTCGGACCAGTGCATGAATTCTAGAGCTTCAGAAGCGACAGCGTTCACCTCTCGGTGTTGCTGGCGTCGGTTGTGCTTGTCGTCGGCCACACTGGTGAAGACAACGTAGGCTCCATGCTCTTCAGGGAATTCATCTTGGATGGCACCGACTGCCAGACGGGCCGCCGGCTGCTGAGGAGGCGGCGGCGGGCCGACAGGCGGAGGAGGCAGCAGTCCTTCGCCCTTGGAGATTCGAGTGAGCCAGTGGCACTTCCGGGTGGTGTGGTTGGACGGCTTCGCGCCGTTGTGGAACTTGTAGGGAGCATCAAGGGTTTTCTCATAGGAGGAGGCAGGCAACCAAGCCGGCTTGCCGCCCTTCTGACGCTTGGGTAAGGGTTGTCCCTCCAGCTGCTAATCCTCAACTGTTGCCACCTGCCGGCTGGTGGAAGCCGGCTGCGGGGCCTTGCGCTTGTTGTTGTTCTGTTGCTGGCGCCTACTGTTGTTTCCATCTGGCGTTTGAGGAGCCGGAGGGAGCACTTTTCTGGAAGCGTCCACTCGGAGCTCCAACTTCATGGAGGAATCGGCAGTGGTGTACTTGTCCGCTGTGATCAGCAGCTCGTCGAGGGTGGCCGGCTCGTCACAGAGGAGTTGGTGCTTGAGTAAGGTGCCCTCTCGGCACCCGGTGGTGAAGTACTCTATGGCTTGCACTTCGTGCACCCCTTCGCAGGAGTTGCGCAGTTCAGCCCACCGCATCAATTAGTCGTGGGTGGACTCGTCCGGGCCTTGAACGCACAACGAGAGCTGGCGAGGCTTGGGCGGCCACTTGTAGGTGCTGGTGAAGTTGCGGATGAACACTTCGATTAAATCTACCCAGCTATTGACGATGTAGGGCTTTAGGCTCTTCAGCCATGTCTGGGCCATGCCCTGGAGCATGGGCGGAACGTACTTTACAGTAACGCGCTTGTTGTTGTTCACTATGTTGACGGCCGTGGAGTAGTCGACCAGCCAATCTTCCGGCTTCACGGAACCATTGTACTTGGGTGTGTCTCGTGGGAGCAAGAATCCTTTGGGCAAGGGCCCGTCACAAATGCGGGGGCCAAAACAATGTGGGCCCATCGCGTCTTCTTCTTCTAACGCCAGGGATCGAGCGAGGCGGTCGACCCGGTGGCGAGCATCATTTTCTCTGACTCCTTCACGGCGGCCCAGCCGGTCGCTGAGAGTTAGGTGCTCAACAGGCGGCGGGGAAATGCGCCTCTCCCTGCGGGGAGGAGGAGGAGGCGGGCAGTCATTCCGTCGTTCCACTGCTCGTGGGCGACCGTCTTGGTTGCGCTCGATGGTGAGGCGTGTGCGGCTACGGCTAGCAGCCGGCTCTCGGTCTCGTCTGTTGCGGATGCCGCCTGTCGGCGTCTGGGAGGTCGCGCCTTGGTCTTGGAGAGGGGAGGATTCTCGACCCGCCGTCCGGGATCTTCTGTGCGGCAGCCACCTTCTTGCTGCGCGGCAGCCGCGTCGATGAGCTGTTGAACAGGCTCTGATACGTCTCCGTCGTATCTATAATTTTTTATTGTTCCATGCCATATTCTACAACTTTTATATACTTTTGGCAACGTTTTATACCAATTTTTGGGACTAACATATTGATCCAGTGCCCAGTGCCAGTTCCTGCTTGTTGCATGTTTTATGTTTCGCAGAAACCCAATATCAAACGGAGTCCAAACGGGATAAAAACGGACGGAGAATTATTTTGGAATATTTGTGATTTTTGGGAGGAAGAATCAACGCGAGACGGTGCCCGAGGTGGCCATGAGACAGGGCCACGCCACCCCTCCAGGGGGGGCGCCCCCCTATCTCGTGGGCCACCCGTAAGGCGGTTGATGCCCTTCTTTGGCCGTAAGAAAGCTATTTTTTGGAAAACGATCTGGGCGCAGGTTTCAGGCCAATCGGAACTACGGATCTCCATATATACACGAAATGGTGAAACAGAGCCTGGACAGAACGCAGAACCAGAGAGATGGATCCAATCTCGGAGGGGCTCTCGTCCCTCCCACGCCATGGGAGCCAAGGACCAGAGCGGAAACCCTTCTCCCATCTAGGGAGGAGGTCAAGGAAGAAGAAGAAGAAGGGGGTCTCTCTCTCCCTTACTTTCGGTGGCGCCGGAGCGCTGCCGGGGGCCATCATCATCACCGCGATCTTCACCAATACCGTCGTCATCTTCACCAACATCTCCATCACCTTCCCCCCTCTATCTACAGCGGTCCACTCTCCCGCAACCCGCTGTACCCTCTACTTGAACATGGTGCTTTATGCTTCATATTATTTTCCAATGATGTGTTGCCATCCTATGATGTCTGAGTAGATTTTCGTTGTCCTATTTGGCGATTGATGAATTGCTATGATTGGTTTGAGTTGCATATTTTATTATTGGTGTTGTCCTATTGTGCCCTATGTGTCGCGCAAGCGTGAGGGATTCCCGCTGTAGGGTTTGCAATATGTTTATGATTTGCTTATGGTGGGTTGCGTGAGTGACTGAAACATAAACCCGAGTAAGTAGGTTGTTTGCGTATGGGACAAAAGGGGACTTGATACTTTAATGCTATGGTTGGGTTTTACCTTAATTAATCTTTAGTATTTGCGGATGCTTGCTAGAGTTCCAATCATAAGTGCATAGAATTCCAAGTAAGGGATGATATGTTAGTTTATGCCTCTCCCTCAAATAGAATTGCGATAGTGATTACCGGTCTAGTAACATAGTCAATTGCTTAGGGGCAATTCCACAAATCCTACCACCACTTTTCCACACTCGCTATATTTACTTTAGTTGTGTCTTCATCTAAACAGCCCCTAGCTTTTATTTACTCGCACTTTACTTTCTTGCAAGCCTATCAAAAAACACCTATAAAGTACTTCTAGTTTTATACTTGTTCTAGGTAAAGTGAACGTTAAGCGTGCGTAGAGTTGTATCGGTGGTCGATAGAACTTGAGGGAATATTTGTTCTACCTTTAGCTCCTCATTGGGTTCGACACTCTTACTTATCGAAAACTGTTGCGATCCCCTATACTTGTGGGTTATCAAGACCTTTTTCTGGCGCCGTTGCCGGGGAGTCATAGCGTGGGGTGAATATTCTCATGTGTGCTTGTTTGCTTTATCAGTAAGTAATTTTTATTTGCTTTTATAAGTTGTTCTCTATCTTTAGTTATGGATATGGAACACAAAATACCAAAAAAATTAGCTGTACTTGCTACTCATGAGGATGGGGTAACTTCTAAAACCTCCGATTCTCATTATGTGAGAGATATTATGTACTACTTTGATAATCCTGAGAAAACCCCACTCAACTTTATAACGGGAGACACGTTGGATCAACGTGAATACTTTAGGGATTATCGCTCGACACAAAAAGGGAAACTATTATGGGATCAATTTATTATGTTGCGTTGGTATGCCTGGAATCTATGCTTGAAATATGATATTACTTGTTGCTCTAGGATGGAGGCTCCACACCTTCCCTTTTCATGCAAATTTAATGATAATGAAACCTTAGCTTCTTATGCTAATGGTATATATGATTACTATGATGTGGAGCAAATAGAAGAATTTGTTGCTTTTAAGGCTGCCTATGATATTGAAGCGTTGTTTGAAAAGTATGAAGCTTTTGATGATGATGGTTATAGGCCGGAAAATCTTGCTATACTTGGATATTGCTATGAAAATTATGAATACAATTACTATATTAATGCTTTTATGAAGAAAGTCAACGCTGTCCAAGAAGAGACTAATATTTTGCAGGAAGCTATGGAAGAAGAAATTGATGAAACTGTGAGCTCATTGGATGAAAAAGATGATGAAGAGAGCGAAGAACAAAAGGAGGAAGAGCAGATTGATCACCCGTGCCCACCTTCTAATGAGAGTAACTCTTCAACTCATACATTGTTTAATTCCCCTTCGTGCTTACCGAAGGATGATTGCTATGATGATTGCTATGATCCCGTTGATTCTCTTTAAATATCACTTTTTGATGATGCTTGCTATGCTTGTGGCCAAGATGCCAATATGAATTATGCTTATGGAGATGAACTTGCTATAGTTCCTTATGTTAAACATGAAATTGTTGCTATTGCACCCACGCATGATAGTCCTATTATCTTTTTGAATTCTCCCGACTACACTATATCGGAGAAGTTTGCGCTTAGTAAGGATTATATTGATGGGTTGCCTTTTACCATTGCACATGATGATCTTGATAAATATAATATGCATGTGCTTGCTGATCCTACTTGCAATTATTATGAGAGAGGAACTATTTCTCCACCTCTATGTTTCCAACGCGATAGAATTGCAACAAACTGCTTATACTATGCATTGGCCTTTACTATGTGTGCATGAATTGTTCTTCTATGACATGCCGATGCATAGGAAGAGAGTTATACTTCGTTGTTGCATGATATATGTTACTTTGTGCTCACTACTAAATTACAAATCATTGTTAATTAAAATTGGCTTTGATATACCTTGGGATCCGGGTGGATTCATTACTTGAGCACTATATGCCTAGCTTAATGGCTTTAAAGAAAGCGCTGCCAGGGAGACAACTCGGAAGTTTTAGAGAGTCATTTATTTCTGTTGAGTGCTTTCATATAGTTTAAAAACAACAAAAATAAAGAGAGGAACCCAAAACTTTTTCAAAAAGGAAAGCGAAAGTGAGAAACACAAGCATTGTTGAAGTGGGAGAGCTCCTTGAACTTTGTTCATGCTCACGGAAACTTTGTGAATCTTTATTACAGAAACTTTTCAACAAAAATAATTATCCCCTTGTACAATTCCATTGTATTATAAAAATAATGTGCCAAGGTTTGCCTTTAGGATGTTTACAATGCTTGTTGGTTTGTACGGTGCAGGACAGAAACTTTGGCTGTAGTGCGCGAATTTTAACTTTTTACTGGAACATCAAATGGTTCTGATTCTTTTTGCATTGTCTTTCTGTACAAATTTTTTATTTTTCCTAATGTTGGCAGAATTTTTCAAGTATCATAAGTATGGTGGATGTTCAGATTATTATAGACTGTTCTGTTTTAGACAGATTCTGTTTTTGATGCATAGTTTGCTTGTTTTGATGAAACTGTCAATTTATATCAGTGGATTAAGCCATAAAAAGTTATATTACAGTAGACACAATGCAAAAACAAGATATGAATTGGTTTGCAACAGTACTTAGAGTGGTGATTTGCTTTATTATACTAACGGATTTTACCGAGTTTTCTGTTGAAGTTTTGTGTGGATGTAGTGTCTAATCGAGGATGTCTCAATACGAGGAAAAGGAAGAGAGGAAAGAGCTCAAGCTTGGGGATGCCCGAGGCACCCCAAGTAAATATTCAAGGAGACTCAAGAGTCTAAGCTTGGGGATGCCCCGGAAGGCATCCCCTCTTTCTTCAACAAGTATCGGTATGTTTTCGAATTCGTTTCGTTCATGCATTATGTGCAAGTCTTGGAGCGTCTTCTGCATTTATTTTTCATTTTTATTTTATGCACCATGCTGGTATGAGATAGTCCTTGGTTGATTTATAGAATGCTCATTGCACTTCACTTAATTCTTTTGAGTGTGGCTTTATAGAATGCTTCATGTGCTTCACTTATATCATTTGAAGTTTGGATTGCCTGTTTCTCTTTACATAGACAACCGCCATTTGTAGAATGCTCTTTTGCTTCACTTATATTTGTTAGAGCGTGGGCACATCTTTTACATGGTTAGTCATAAAATCCTACATAAACTTGTAGATCACTGAATATGATACGTTTGATTCTTTGCAATAGTTATGCGATATAAAGATGGTGATATTAGAGTCATGCTAGTGGGTAGTTGTGGATTGTAGAAATACTTGTGTTGAGGTTTGTGATTCCCGTAGCATGCACGTATGGTGAACCGTTATGTGATGAAGTCGGAGCATGATTTATTTATTGATTGTCTTCCTTATGAGTGGCGGTCGGGGACGAGCAATGGTATTTTCCTACCAATCTATCCCCCTAGGAGCATGCGCATAGTAATTTGTTTCGATGACTAATTTTTTTTTGCAATAAGTATGTGAGTTCTTTATGACTAATGTTGAGTCCATGGATTATACGCACTCTCACCCTTCCATCATTGCTAGCCTCTTCGGTACCGTGCATTGCCCTTTCTCACCTCGAGAGTTGGTGCAAACTTTGCCGGTGCATCCAAACCCCGTGATATGATACGCTCTATCACACATAAGCCTCATTATATCTTCCTCAAAACAGCCACCATACCTACCTATCATGGCATTTCCACAGCCATTCCGAACTATATTGCCATGCAACTTTCATCATCATCATATACATGACTTGAGCATTCATTGTTATATTGCTTTGCATGATAGTAAGATAGCTAGCATGATGTTTTCATGGCTTGTCCATTTTTTGATGCCACTGCTACGCTAGATCATTGCACATCCCGATACACCGCTGGAGGCATTAATTTAGAGGCATATCTTTGTTCTAGATATCGAGTTGTAATATTGAGTTGTAAGTAAATAAAAGTGTGATGATCATCATTATTAGAGCATTGCCCCAGTGAGGAAAGGATTATGGAGACTATGATTCCCCCACAAGTCGTGATGAGACTCCGGACGAAAAAATTAAAAATAAAATAAAATAAGAGAAAGGCCAAAAAAATAAAAGAAAAAAAGAGAAAGCCCAAAAAAATAAATAAAAGAGAAAATAAAAAATGAGAGAAAAAGAGAGAAGGGGCAATGTTACTATCCTTTTACCACACTTGTGCTTCAAAGTAGCACCATGTTCTTCATATAGAGAGTCTCTTGAGTTATCACTTTCATATACTAGTGGGAATTTTCATTATAGAACTTGGCTTGTATATTCCGATGATGGGCTTCCTCAAATGCCCGAGGTCTTCATGAGCAAGCAAGTTGGATGCACACCCACTTAGTTTTCAGTTTGAGCTTTCATACACTTATAGCTCTAGTGCATCCGTTGCATGGCAATTCCTACTCACTCACATTGATATCTATTGATGGGCATCTCCATAGCCCGTTGATACGCCTAGTCGATGTGAGACCTTCTCCTTTTTTTGTCTTCTCCACATAACCCCCACCATCATGTTCTATTCCACCTATAGTGCTATGTCCATGGCTCACACTCATGTATTGCGTGAAAGTTGAAAAGGTTTGAGAACATCAAAAGTATGAAACAATTGCTTGGCTTGTCATCGGGGTTGTGCATGATGTGAATATTTTGTGTAGTGAAGATGGAGCATAGCCAGACTATATGATTTTGTAGGGATAACTTTCTTTGGCCATGTTATTTTGAAAAGACATGATTGCCTTATTAGTAGGCTTGAAGTATTATTGTTTTTATGTCAAAGGATAGACTATTGCTTTGAATCACTCGTGTCTTAATATTCATGCCATGATTAGACATATGATCAAGATTATGCTAGGTAGCATTCCGCATCAAAAATTATCTTTTTTATCATTTACCTACTCGAGGACGAGCAGGAATTAAGCTTGGGAATGCTGATACGTCTCCGTATCTATAATTTTTTATTGTTCCATGCTAATATTCTACAACTTTTATATACTTTTGGCAACTTTTTATACTTTTTTTTGGGACTAACATATTGATCCAAAGGCTCAAAGCAGCCTCTGTTTGTTGCATGTTTTATGTTTCGCAGAAACCCAATATCAAACGGAGTCCAAACGGGATAAAAACGGACGGAGAATTATTTTGGAATATTTGTGATTTTTGGGAGGAAGAATCAACACAAGACAATGCCCGAGGTGGCCACGAGACAGGGCCACGCCACCCCTCCAGGGGGGCGCGCCCCCCTATCTCGTGGGCCACCCATAAGGCGGTTGATGCCCTTCTTTGGCCGCAAGAAAGCTAATTTTTGGAAAACGATCTGGGCGAAGGTTTCAGGCCAATCGGAGCTACGGATCTCCATATATACACAAAACAGTGAAACAAAGCATGGACAGAACGCAGAAACAGAGAGATAGATCCAATCTCGGAGGGGCTCTCGCCCCTCCCACGCCATGGGAGCCAAGGACCAGAGGGGAAACCCTTCTCCCATCTAGGGAGGAGGTCAAGGAAGAAGAAGAAGAAGGGGGCTCTCTCTCCCATGCTTCCGGTGGCGCGGAGCCTGCCGGGGCCATCATCATCATCGCGATCTTCACCAACACCGCCATCTTCACCAACATGTCCATCACCTTCCCCCTCTATCTACAAGTGGTCCACTCTCCGCAACCCGTTGTACCCTCTACTTGAACATGGTGCTTTATGCTTCATATTATTTTCCAATGATGTGTTGCCATCCTATGATGTCTGAGTAGATTTTCGTTGTCCTATTGGCGATTGATGAATTGCTATGATTGGTTTGAGTTGCATATTTTATTATTGGTGTTGTCCTATTGTGCCCTCCGTGTCGTGCAAGCGTGAGGGATTCCCGCTGTAGGGTTTGCAATATGTTTATGATTTGCTTATGGTGGGTTGCGTGAGTGACTGAAACACAAACCTGAGTAAGTAGGTTGTTTGCGTATGGGATAAAAGGGGACTTGATACTTTAATGCTATGGTTGGGTTTTACCTTAATTAATCTTTAATATTTGCGGATGCTTACTAGAGTTCCAATCATAAGTGCATAGAATTCCAAGTAAGGGATGATATGTTAGTTTATGCCTCTCCCTCAAATAGAATTGCAATAGTGATTACCGGTCTAGAAAGATAGTCAATTGCTTAGGGGCAATTCCACAACTCCTACCACCACTTTTCCACACTCGCTATATTTAATTTAGTTGTGTCTTCATCTAAACAGCCCCTAGCTTTTATTTGCTCGCTCTTTACTTTCTTGCAAGCCTATCCAAAAACACCTACAAAGTACTTCTAGTTTTATACTTGTTCTAGGTAAAGCGAACGTTAAGCGTGCGTAGAGTTGTATCGGTGGTTGATAGAACTTGAGGGAATATTTGTTCTACCTTTAGCTCCTCGTTGGGTTCGACACTCTTACTTATCAAAAACTGTTGCGATCCCCTATACTTGTGGGTTATCAGGCTCCCTCATGTAGCGACGCTCGTCGCCCTCTAGGTGATCCAGCTCGTCTGCTACCGCCTGGGCAGCTTGTATATTCTCCACGGGCGTGGCATAGACAGGGCGATCAACCCCGAACATGCTGGCAACGGCAGCGCCGTGCTGTCGGACCATGCCTATGCGGCTGGGCCCGCCAGCAACCGCGTGCCGCCGACGGCGCGGTCGATCTCGCGCTGGTAGGCCTCGGAGAGGCGTCTCATGTTAGCCAATTTCTTGGCGTTCTTGACGAGGGAGACGCGGTAGGCTTCTAGCATTGCGGCGTCAGCATCTTCTGCTATGGGTGCGGACAGGTCCCATAGTGCCGCCTGCAGCAGGTCCTGAGCGGCTCTGCCAGATGCTCCGTCATGGCTGATGACGAGCACCTCCGTGACGGTGCTGCCGCTGCTATCCGCTCGAGGAAGCGGATCGTCGATGACCACCACATTGGTGGGTAAGGCGTCGAGGGATGCCGTGTCGGAGCCACAACCATTGAGTCGGTGGAGCCGGTCGACTCTAGGTCGGAGGCCGGCTCGTTGGCAATGTGGAGCTTGCCAAGGAGGTTGATGAGGTAGCTCTCGGAGCTGGCTGCTCCCGCGTTAGGCGCGGGCTCGTTGGAGAGGCGGATCTCACCAACAAGATCGGCGAGGCAGCTTGGCGCGCAGGCGACTTCCGCTCCATGTAGCGCGTCGGCGCAAACGCCATCGGGCGTGCCGGGTTGGTTGCGCTCACCAGGAAGGAACAAGGTTCCCGTCCAAAACAGATCTCTGGACGACGGTGCACCTAGCCCCATGATGGGCGCCAAATGTCGGTGGTTTAGGGCGACATATGCCAAAGGATGGCTTATCATGGTGGGAGCTAGTAAGACGTCACCGGTGCCTAGAAACAGGATAAAGCGTAGACACGAACGTCGGCCCACTTTACCCAGCTTTGGGGCTCTCCTAGGAGATAACACCCCTAGTCCTGCTCTGTGGGGTCTCCGCATGATCACTAACTCAATAAGTGACTACAAGTGCTCCTTGAGCTGTTTGGCTAGAGAAGGAAGAAGGGCAGGGCTAGCTCTACTCCTCTCTCTACGTGGTGTGTGTAGTATCTCAGGGGTTGAACCCTTTGCATGGGTGCCCTGGGGGGTTTATATAGGCCTACCCCCTAGGGGTACAATGGTAATCTGGTCGGGCGGTAGGACCAGGCTGTCAGTGTCTCTAGTTGCCGGCTTCTCCATCGGCAGCTGGGGCCCGCCGCCTGGTGGGTCCCACCGCTGTCTCAGATTTTGGACGACAGCCGCTCCTGCCCGGCAAGGGTCTTGCTCGCTGCTTAGTATCAGAGCCGTGCACGATGATGTGTGCTTTGTCGGGGGGAGCGTGGCTACAGTCCCGCCGCCTGGTGGGCGTTCACTGTAGCCACTCCACGTCTCTTCTGGTTAATGGCGCACTGACTCCAAGGGAGGGGGAGGGCCGCCAGGTCAGGAGTCGGCATCCCCACAAGCCGGCTAATCAGGGCTCGTCGTCTTCTGGCTTCTCACGGATAGGTAGGGCCCGCCGCCTGCGGGTCGTACCGACAGTCCGTCGTGGGAGCATGGCCTTCTCTGCCATGGGTGATGTCATGGGTCACGTGGCAATAGTGCCGCGTCGGGTGAGGGGTGTCCGCCCAGTATGCCGCACTGTGGCCACGCTCCACCCTGGATTCGGGAGTGGCAGACTGCACTGTAGCCACGCCCCGTCTCGTCGTGTTTATGTGGGTGCAAACTTTGAGGGTGCGAGGGGGCCGCCTGCTAGGAGTCAGCCGCTCTGGAGGCTGCCTGCTAGGTGTCGGCCCACCTCGTGGTCGTCCTTTAGGTCTCGCCGTCTTCTTACAATTGGCCACTCGGACCAGCCGGCCCCAAGAAGGCGGCCCTTTGTCTTTGATGCTTGAGGGGCGCAGCCGGCCCCGATGTCTTGAAATACCAGGGGAAGCTGATGAGGCTACCCATGCTCATTTACTCCGACATCAGAGGTCATTCAATCAACCTGCTGCATATGTTTGATGTGCCAGAGAAGTTCAAGGTGATGACCTTGATTGTTGAAACTATCAAGAGGACTGTTGCAGATCAGAAGAGGTCATGTGGATATGCACCCCACATTCAGATGCTCATCAACTCCAAGATGGGTACAGGCACATATCTACTAGACAGAGAGCATCTTCCCCTGAGGTCAGACTTTGAGGACAATGTTGTTGTCATGAATGCAACACATCCTACATCAGTAGAGGCTCAAGAGAAGAGAGAGAAAGCTAAGGCTGCAAAAACTTCTAAGATGCCAGAAGTATCAGCTGTCAATCTCAAGACCAAGCAGGATCAGCTCAGCTGTCTATTTGAGGCAACAGTGAGAATTGAGAAAGGACTAGCCACCCTGACTCAAAATCAAGAAAGTCTTGAGAGGATCATTGAAACAAAATTTTATGATCTAGACTTGAAGGTCACGGAGATTCAGAACACAGTTAAGCAACTTCAAGAAGAAGTAGAGTACATCAGTGGAAGAGCTACCACTGATGCATTTCATAGAGTGCCAAGAGCACAGAGGTCCACAACCGAGCCAGTTGCCACAGACTCCAGAGCTACCGCATCAGCACCTGCAGCAACTGCCATTGTTGCACCTTCAGTTGCAACCCCTCCAGCTCCTCAGACTTCAGCAGAAGCTTTTGCAGACGATCTCCTCTGAACGCCATCTACGCACACCGGAGCCACCAGCCCGAAGACCACTTCAGGAGCTCCCGGAGATCATGCTTAGAGTGCCGCATAGCACTATGCATTTTCAAGCATTTTGGTAACTTGTTGCCAAAGGGGGAGAAAGTGTATAGATGTTAGGCTTCGTGAGAGAGAGTGTATTGCTTTTATTTGCCTCTCTTGCTACTTGTCGTTTGATTGTTTGCTTGCTACAATATTTGTGCTTGTGTGAGATACTCTTATGATCATGTGGTTGATCATTATGCTTTAATGTGTGCTTGATTGATATATCCTAATACTTGTGTATGATCAATCATGTTTGCGTTGGTGATGAGTGCATGTTATTTATATTCTATCATTTTGAGCACTCCACCAAGATGTATGTGACATGGAAGAGTAACCCATGATCCTAATCGATTGTGCATTTGCATTCAAAAGCAAATTTTAAATAATGCACAAATTTAGGGGGAGCTCTTGCTTATCACATACTTCTTAAAAGTGACGATGTATTTCATTCATATTATCATTTGGCGAAGCTTTGATCTATATATTGTCATCAATTACCAAAAAGAGGGAGATTGAAAGTCCAACTAATCCCCGAGTGTTTTTGGTAATTCATAACAACATATAGCTCATTGAACTAATATCCATTCAAGTTGAATATTTCAGAAAATTCAATGATTGGCATGGCATGGACTAGAGATGTGGATCCCTCAAAATGCTAAGGACAAATATTGGCAAAATCTCAAGATTCTTCATTTATATTTTAGTGATCCAAGTTCTCATTGAGTCCATACGAAAAGCCGATACTATTAAAAGGGGATGAGGTGTTGCTTAATGGTCTACTTGCTCAAAATGCTTAGTGATATGCTCCAAAGCCCTCAACCATTTTCTCAATACCAAATATGTCCTAAACCTAAAGTCAAACTCGGCGCCACCGATTTGATCTATCCGGCGCCACCAAGTTCCTTTGACATAGCCATAGCTAGAAACCCTAATCAGTTCGGTCTCACCGATAGGGATTTCGGTCTCACCGAGATGGGATTGCAAACTCTCTGTTTCCCTTCGCAACGTTTCTGTCTTACCGAGATGAGCTATCTGTCCCACCGAGTTCACAATGCAAACTCTTCGTTTCCTTTTTGTAACGTTTCGTTCTCACCGAAATGAGCGATCGGTCCCACCGAGTTTGCGAGACCAACTCTCTGTTTACTCATTGCTGAAATCGGTCTCACCGAGTTCATGCAATCGATCACGCCGAGATGAGATTTTTCCCTAACCCTAGCACATCGGTCCCACCGAGTTGATCATGTTGGTCCCACCGAGTTGATCATGTCGGCCCCACCGAGAATCCAAACATTCACATTTTGAACTAAATCGGTCTCACCGAGTTCACCTATTCGGTCTAACCGAGTTGGGTCAAATGTGTGTAACGGTTAGATTTTGTGTGGAGGCTATATATACCCCTCCACTCCCTTCTCTATTCAAGAGAGAGCCATCAGAACGTGCCTACACTTCCACTACTCATTTTCTGAGAGAGAACCACCTACTCAGGTGTTGAGACCAAGACGTTCCAGTCCAACCACAAGAATCTTGATCTCTAGCCTTCCCCAAGTTGCTTTCCACTCAAATCATCTTTCCACCGTAGCCAAATATGTGAGAGAGAGTTGAGTGTTGGGGAGACTATCATTTGAAGCACAAGAGCAAGGAGTTCATCATCAACACACCATCTATTACCTTTTGGAGAGTGGTGTCTCCTAGATTGGTTAGGTGTCACTTGGGAGCCCCCGTCAAGATTGTGGAGTTGAACCAAGGAGTTTGTAAGGGCAAGGAGATCGGCTACTTCGTGAAGATCTACCCAAGTGAGGCAAGTCCTTCGTGGGTGATGGCCATGGTGGGATAGACAAGGTTGCTTCTTCGTGGACCCTTCGTGGGTGGAGCCCTCCGTGGACTCGTGCAACCGTTACCCTTTGTGGGTTGAAGTCTCCATCAACGTGGATGTACGATAGCACCACCTATTGGAACCACGCCGAAAATCTTCGTGTCTACATTGTGTTTGCCTTCTCCAAACCCTTCCCTTTACCTTCATATGCAATGTTTTACTTTCCGCTGCTACACTCTTAGAATTGCATGTGTAGGTTGATTGCTTGACTTGTGCTAAATTGCTAAAATCTGCCAAGACATAAAATTGGGAAAAGGCTAGATTTTTATTTGGTCAAGTAGGCTAATCACCCCCTCTAGACCTACTTTCGATCCTACAATAACATATAGTGGGTGAACAAATTACTGTTGGGCAATTGATAGAAAAGCGCATAGTTATGACGATATCCAAGGCAATGATCATGGATTGTGATTGTTTCAATGATTAAGAACATTGTTTATTAGTTTCCAATAAAGTTTATGTTCCATACTTTAGATTGTGAATGAATTGTTACTCTAGCATGAGAAGTTTTATGATGATACATTGCTATTATGATAATGACCATGATACTTCCATGTCTGTATTTTATTTTTTATCAACACCTCTCTCTCTCTAAACATGTCGTCATGATTATCGATTTCGGTTTTTGCTTGAGGACAAGCGAGGCCTAAGCTTGGGGTAGTTGATATGTCCATTTTGGATCGTGTTTTTATGTTGGTATTTATCGCATTATGGACTATTATTTTAACTTTATAATACAATTCGTATGCCTTTTCTCTCTTATTTTGCAAGTTACATATGAAGAGGGAGATTGCCGACAGCTGGAATTCTCGACCGGAAAGGGCCACATCGGAGGCACTTTTTTAACAACTCCAGATGGGCTGAAAATTGACGAAGAATTATTTTCGAATATATTAAAATTATTGGCGAAAGAAATACCGGTGGGGGACCTAACAGGCAGCCACAAGCCTGGTGGCACGCCCTGCCCCCTTGGGCGATCCCCTGAGCTTGTGGTGCCCCTGGAAGGCCTCCGGGGCCCATATTCTCCTATATAATGCCATTTGACCTAGAAAAAATTAGAAGGAAGGTTTCAGGAGAAGCGCCGCCGTCTCGAGGTGGAACCTGGGTAGGAGCACTTTTGCTCTCCGGCAGAGAGATTACGCCGGGGAAACTTTCCTCCGGGAGCGGAAAATCGAAGCCATCGTTATCACCAACGATCCTCTCACTGTGGGAGGACCAATTGTCGGTGTCAAAACCGGCGGATCTCGGGTAGGGGGTCCCGATTTGTGCGTCTTAGGCTGATGGTAATAGGAAGCAAGGGACACAGATGTTTACCCAGGTTCGGGCCCTCTCGATGGAGGTAAAACCCTACTTCCTGCTTGATTAATATTGAAGATATGGGTAGTACAAGAGTAGATCTACCACGAGATCGTAGAGGCTAAACCCTAGAAGCTAGCCTATGATGGTATGATTGTAATTGTGATCGGCCTTCTAGGACCAACCTCTCCGGTTTATATAGGCACCGAGAGGGCTAGGTTTACATGGAGTCGGTTACAAGGAAGGAAATATAATATCCGGATCGCCAAGCTTGCCTTCCACGCCAAGGAAAGTCCCATCCGGACACGGGTCAAGTCTTGAGTCTTGTATCTTCACGCTTCAATAGTCCGGACGTCAGATACAGTCCGCTATCCGGATACCCCTAATCCAGACTCCTCAAGAGCCCTCGAACCAGGCTTCAATGACGATGAGTCCGCACGCAGTCTTGTCTTCAAATTGCAAAGGCGGGTTCCTCCTCCAATACTCCAAAGTAATCATTGAACACTTAGATCGTGTGCCGATCCACGATGGGATTCTTACACACCGCTGTAGGGAACATAGCATAAATCTGATCCATCGGCGATCTTAGACGCCGTGCCTTCGCATCGTGGGCCAGCTTCAACACGAACAGTGCTTCGCCCCACCTCGACTTCAAGGCCATGAGGCGGTTTCATTGGCACGTCCCGTCGAGGCAGAGATCGTGTTCCTCTTATTACGGGATCTTCCATTAATGAGGGCATGCGTAGCCCTACGATGGCCGTTGGTATGACTTCGTGTGCCGTAAGGTAAACCTCAAGCGGTCACCCTAAGGACTCTTGATATTCACCCCCTTTATAAAAGGGTCCGAGGCCTATGCCTCTTTTCCACCTCGCTCGCGCCTCCTCGCACCTCGAGTTCTAACACCCGAGATCTAAGCTCCAACACCCCGGATCCTCCAATATGTCCGGATCCAACCCTCAAGGCCGGTGGGTGGACTCCTCGATTCAAAAGGAGGACATTGCGAAGCTTAGGGATGTCGGATATTTGACCGCCGACATCCAAAGACAGGCTTCCCGCCCAGGCAGGTCATCCCTACGCCGGAGCCCAATGAGTGTGACGGTTCGCCCTCACTTCCTCCGTGGCCTGGGCCTCACCTCGATCCTTTGTGAGGGGGCTCATGTTCTATTATGGGTTGGATTTTCATGATCTAGCTCCGACGCTGTCCTCCATATCTCGCTGCTCATTATAGTGTGCGAGGCCTTCCTCCATGTCACCCCACACTTCGGCTTATGGCTCAAGACCTTCAATGTGAAGCCGAAGATGATCGAGGGGCGACACGCGGAGTGCGGAGGTGCCGTAATAAGTAGGAACACGGATGCCCCATGGCCAGAGGGTTCTTTCCCAGAAGTATCCGATGTATGGCAGCGGAGGTGGTTTTATGTCACGGCTCCTAGAGGCACAAAGTGGGTGGCCGCTCCCGAGTTCCGCTCGGGCCCTCCGTCACAACTAGCGTCTTGGACCGACATATGACGGAATTGGGGGCCCGCTGGTGATGTACCAGTACTGCAGAGCAGCATCCGAGAGCTTCTTGAGAGGGACATTAACCTTGTCAGCATAATGCAAGTGATGTTAATTCGACGGATGTTGTCGTGCCAACGCCGGCCTCTCCGGATGTGGGAGTTCAATCCAGAGGTCCGCGGATCGTTAAGCACTTCTTCGCTGAAGCTCAAGGATGTGCAAATTATTCTTCGAACCGAAAGTAAAGTGTCCGGACACCACCGAGGATGCGGGCCTAAGCTGCAATCGCCTAGATACCCAAGTAAGTAAACTTGATACCGGACACCTTGTTTTGGATTTGTCATAATTGTTTATTCTAAAATCATCTCTGTCCAGGAATGGCTCAGCAAGGCAAAGAGAATCAGGTGTCCGGCGCCACTTCCCGAAGGCTCGCCCGGTCCCACCATGGCCAAGATGCTTGACCGGGTACTCAGCAGAATGCCCTCAGGGAAAGACAAGGGGAAGAACGAAGAAACCGAACTTCATGCACTACGCATCCGAACTGGGGGAATTGTTGCCTCCCCTAAGGAGGATAGTCGGGAAGGGGAGGCTAAAGCCTCCTCCCCGTGCGGGAAGAAGAGGGCTGCCTTCGAAGACTCGGAGACGGAGATGCCCAAACCAAGGAAAAAGATATCACCAGGGGCTCTGCCCCGACGGGCACCCTCACCGCGTCGTGCCCACCAACGGGCCAGCCCTCCACCGAGATGTAAGTTAATTTTTAATTTGAAGGTATTGCATTCCTCCTAGATCAATAACCAGGATTCGTCTTTCGCAGTCCGGCTAGCAGCCCTTCTCAACAGAGTTCATCTTCGAGGGATCTTCCTCCGGAGATGATGGAAAACGAGACCCCACCCACCTCTCCGGCTCATGAAGCGGGTGACACCGAGGTGTTGTCACGGAGGAGTTCGGATCTGCCGAAGCCGGAAGCCAATGCGTCAGCCGCCCTGAGCCCGGAGCGTTTGGCTCCCACGTGGGGCGATGGGAAGGGTCCGGCACAGTTCGATGTCCGGCCGGACGTACTGATGGGCCTACTGGAGCGAGCTGCGCTCTCGGAGGAGCAACGCTCATTAATGAGCGCGATGCTCAAGAAGATTTCATCCGCTACAAGCGGTTTGAATGAAGCATTTACAAGTCTGCTCAGAGGCTTTGAGGTATGTATTGAAGAATACATTGTTTTTTGCTGTGAGGCACGCGTTAGGTGTGCTCCATATAGACAGTAGCCCCTGAGACTCTGGTTTCCCGCCCTAGGCGGCAAACGGGGGATCATAAATCAATGATTGCGTTCTAAATACATGCAGGTACATGTGGGTCCGGCCGCCGACCAGTCCGTTGAAGTTGCCGAACTAACCAGGCAGATTGGATCGATTGATGCCGATATAACGCTGGTGAACGAGCGGCTGGACAAATCACAAGGTATGTGATCTGCCTTCCTTTGTATAAGAAAATATGGAGGCGGCATGATATTAATGTAATATGTTCGGACTGCAGATGGTGCTGCTGCCGTGGAGGCCCTGAGGGCGGAACTTGTCCAGGCCAAGGAAAAAGCTCGGGTTAGCAATGCGGCTGCCCTAAAGGCGGCCAAAGAATTGAGAGCCGAACAGGCTGCTCATCGCCAAAGCGAGGAAAAGATAGCCGAAATGGCTGTAGAGTTAAAAAAATGCCGCTAACCGGTATGAGCTCCTTAAAAAGGAGCATAAGGATAGTTCAGCCGAGCTGGACAAGGCACGTAATGCCACCAAGGAAATACATACCGCGCTCAGGGGTGCGCGGGAGGAACTTCAATAGGCCGGTAAAATCGCGGCTGGAGGCTCCTACTTGCTGCGGACGAAATTTTTCGATCCGAAGTACGCTTCCCTGGATGGACGCTGGAGTCCTGCGGACGCGTATGCGGATTTGGCGAAGAGTACGGCTGACACTGCCAAGTTCTTCAACGACCAGGGTGATAAGGAAGTGGAGAAGCTTTTCTGGTCGCAATTCAATGCTCCCACTCGCCCGCTGTCATTAAGTGACAAGATGGTTGCTGTAGCGGAGCTTCACAGGCTGTCCGGGCTTGCAATGCGGGCTGTGATAGACCATCTTTGGCCGAAGGGGCCTAAGCCGGGCAGTTATTTTGGCTTGGTGCAGCAATTCCTTGGGGCCGTGCCTTGGATCGACGCCATGAGGAGGTCGGCGTGCATAGAGGGTGCACGAATGGCTCTTGCCCGCGTTAAAGCCTATTGGACGGATATGGAGGCCACCATTATAGCGACCCAGGATCCGGCGGGGGGCCAATATCCGGCCGAGCACTACTTGGCGCAGGTCAAAGAAGGTGCCCGCCTAATAGAGGCGCAGTGCTCGAAGAATGTCTTGTTCGAGTGATGAATCATATCATTGTAAAAAACAATATTATTTTGGTTATAAGGCTATATTTATACTTTGTGCCTAAAAGTATTATGGTGTCCCCTGTGCGGCCGTTTTGTACACACACACACACACACACACACACACACACACACACACACACACACACACACATTTAATCCGAAAGTTAGCAGTCGTTGGCTTCAGTCCCCACGCATATAATGCGGGGGTGTTCGAGAAAAAATATGCATAATCACACTTGATCCAACGTCTTGGTCCATTAAGGAGGTGACCATACGTCGAACTAGGCAACCAGACTATATAGCTGTAACGCTTTCGCTTAGGCATGGGGGTCTAATGGTGGGGCTACTATGTAGCCCCTGGTACCTTCGCTTGCATCCGAATACTGGCGCGTGTGTACATGACCGGGAAACGGTCCTTTGTTAATGCAGAGGATCCTAAAGATTCCGATAAGTCTTCGAGTGGTTGATCAGTCTCGTTGTATCATGGCGCCGCTTCGGCTTTCTAATGAGGTGCTCGTCCGAATAACCAGGGCACAATCGCAGTAGTTCTCCTTTGGCCACCTTAGCCGATAATAACGGAACGTAAGGCGGCAAACCCAGGAGCCGGGCAAACCCAACATTTGACCAAAGACATGATTCAGAGCTGCTGCATATAAGGCCAAACTCATGACGCCGAACACTCCCGAAGGTATTCGGACTTTATAATAGACGATGGGCTCAAGAATGCCCATTCATTATAAACCCTGTGTTTCCAGGTACGTGCGTTAATCTGTCGTGGCGAAATGCCAATAACGGCAGTATCCTCTGTCGGTATTGAACCCATGGGATGGTTAAACAACAAGAGGCAATAGAAAAGGTTTACACAGGGGCTTAATCTAAAAAGAAACCTGTTGAACGGGGCCCTGCTGCACGTCTGCGCCTTTGTCTCTGTTGTGTCGTATCCTGGAAGGGTATCACGCGAACGTTTTCTGTGGAAAAAAGAAAACTCATAGAAGAGTACAACGTAAGTATGTGATGGATAATAAAAGTGTAAGATGTTGGCCTGCCCATAAGGTTGAGCCAAGTGTGGGGCTGTATTAAGTATTTATAGCCCCTGGTGTCCAATATGGGATTACACATACGGTGCCCTGATTCAATTTTATCCGGGCGACCGGACTCGTCTAACCGTGTTTGTGGCCTTTAATGACCAGTCATGTTTTCTGATTTTGGAGGCCGCTTATAGTCCGGCCGCTAGGGCCGTCGCGTGTTCCTCTGCGCGTTAAGAGCGCTCTGTGATTCCGTTAACGATGATGACGCCACGTGGACCGAGCATCTTGAGTATAAGGTAGCCATAGTGCGGTAATGCATTGAAGCGGGCGAAGGCCGTTCTTCCAAGCAATGCGTGATAGCCGCTTTGGAAGGGTGCGATGGTGAAGCGTAGTTCTTCGCTTCGGGAATTACCTGGGGAGCCGAATGTTACCTCCAGTACGATGGAGCCCCTCCCGTAAGCTTCAACGCCTGGTATCACCCCTTCAAAGGCGGTGTTGCTTTGGCTAATTCTGGATGGGTTTATCCCCATCCTGCGGACAATGTCTTCTTATATTAAATTGAGACTGCTGCCGCCGTCCATGAGAACACAGGTGAGACGGTATCCGTCGATTATTGGGTCAAGCACCAAGGCCTTTGATCGTCCGCGCCGAATACTAGTTCGGCCGTCCCACTGATCGAAGGTGATCGGATAATACATCCAGTGGTTAGGTGTGAGTACGATGGGATCTATATCGAGTGTGTCTCTATGCGCGCGTTCGTGCCTTCTCATGGATGTGTGAGTCGCGTGGATCATGTTCACTGTTTTAACCTCTGGCGGGAATTTTTTCTGTCCCTCGGTTCGGGTGGCGAGGTTCATCCTCGTCTTCACTTGGTGTTTCCTTCCTTGTGTTCGCATTTAATTTACCGCCTGCTTGAAGACCCAAAGACTCTCTGTGCGTGTGGTTCGCAGGTTTGTTAGGGGTGCCATGAATTTGGCATAGTCTGCCTAGGACTCTATTCAGACCGACGATCCTCTTACCGCCTTTAAATGGCTTCTTTTGTTGATCAGTCGAGAGCCCTGAATTTGGCATGAACCGTTGTGTTACCCGGCTCTCTTCCTTGTTTTGGCGCTTTGTTTTATTACGCCGTGGCTTCTCGCTGCCATCCCTTATTTTGATGTGCTGGGTCGCTGGTGCCTTTACGGCTAGCTAGCTACCTCACCCGCAAAAGCGGTCATGAGGCTTGTTAAGGCTGCCATTGCCCTCGGCTTTTCTTGGCCGAGGTGTCCAGCGAGCCACTAAATCACGGATGTCTGTGTTTGAATGCCGCTAAAGCTTCGCGTCGACGGCAATCGGCAATTTGGTTCTTCTTAGTGAGGAATCTGTTCCAAAGCTTGCGGGCGGACTCTCCGGGTTGTTGGATTATGTGACTTAAATCGTCAGCATCTGGAGGCCGGACATAGGTCCCTTGAAAATTGGCCCTGAAAGCGTCCTCGAGTTCCTCCCAACTCCCAATTGAATTTTCGGGGAGGCTTTTCAACCAGTGTCGAGCTGGTCCCTTCAGTTTGAGGGGAAGGTATTTGATGGCGTGGAGGTCATCCCCACGAGCCATATGTATATGCAGGATAAAATCCTCGATCTAGACACCTGGGTCTGTCGTTCCGTCGTATGCCTCTATATTCACGGGTTTAAAGCTCTGTGGAAATTCATGGTCCAGTACTTCTTCGGTAAAGCACAAGGGTGAGCGGCCTCTCTGTATCTGGACGTGTTGTGGCATGCCGTCGGCTATTGTTGAGTCCGGTGTTTATTCCGAACTGGTATTCGATTGGCATAATCATTGTGGTGACCATGGTCCCTTGCCGGGGTGTGTCCTCTAGATCCATAAATGTACCTGGCTGCGCCAGCTTTCTTATCCAGGTGTTCACGTAGATCGTGCGCGGCGTCGGTAGCCGCTTTGTTGCGGTATGAAGTGGTACAGCTTCGTCGAATTCTGCAAGAGCTTGCATTTTGATAGCTCTTTGTGTGGCGATCATCGCCGATCTTTCTTCAGTGTCTAGCACTTTATTCCATCTACGGTTGAGCGTTTCCTGTGCGGCTTTGAGCCATTGCTTCTGCTTCTTTATACTTCTTACGGTGGCCATAAGCTTTCTGTGGAGGTTATCTTGTTCCACGCGTTTTTCCGGGATGATGAACGCATCATCTACTAGGAAAGGAGGAGTCCTACTCCCGGTGGGAGTAGGACTCCCCCCTTGGGCGCGCCTCCTCCTCTTGGCCGGCCCCCTCCTCCTTGCTCCTTTATATACGGGGTCAAGGGGGCACCCCATGACACACAAGTTGATCTACGGATCGTTCCTTAGCCATGTGCGGTGCCCCCTTCCACCATATTCCACTTCGGTCATATCGTCGCGAGCTTAGGCGAAGCCCTCGCGCCGGTGAAGTCATATCGTCATGAGCTTAGGCGAAGCCCCGCGTCGGTGGAGCATCATCATCGCCACCACGCCGTCGTCGTTGACGGAACTCATCCCCGACACTTTGCCGGATCGAGTCCGGGATCGCCATCGAGCTGAACGTGTGCGAACTCGGAGGTGTCATACGCTCGGTGCTTGGATCGGTCGGATCGTGAAGACGTACGACTACATCAACCGCGTTGTTATAACGCTTCCGCTTTCGGTCTACGAGGGTACGTGGACGACACTCTCCCCTCTCGTTGCTATGCCATCACCATGGTCTTGCGTGTGCGTAGGAATTTTTTTGAAATTACTACGTTCCCCAACAGTGGCATCCGAGCCTGGTTTTATGCGTTGATGTCATATGAACGAGTAGAACACAAGTGAGTTGTGGGCGATATAAGTCATACCGCTTACCAAAGATGTCATACTTTGGTTCGGCGGTATTGTGAGATGAAGCGGCCCGGACCGACATTACGCCAGACGCTTACGCGAGACTGGTTTCACCGCTTGAGCACTAGTTGCTTAAAGGTGACCGGCGGTGTCTGCTCTCTCACTTTAGTTGAACTGAGTGTGGCTACGCCCGTCCTTGCGAAGGTTAAAACAGCACCAACTTGACAAACTATCGCTGTGGTTTTGATGCGAGGTAAGAACGGTTCTTGCTCAGCCCGTAGCAGCCACGTAAAACTTGCAACAACAAAGTAGAGGACGCCTAACTTGTTTTTGCAGGGCATGTTGTGATGTGATGTGGTCAAGACGTGATGCTATATTTTATTGTATGAGATGATCATGTTTTGTAACCGAAGTTATCGGCAATCGGCAGGAGCCATATGGTTGTCGCTTTATTGTATGAAATGCAAAAGCCATGTAATTGCTTTACTTTATCACTAAGCAGTAGCGATAGTCGAGAAGCAATAGTTGGCGAGACGACAACGATGCTACGATGGAGATCAAGGTGTCGCTACCGATGACGATGGTGATCATGACGGTGCTTGGCGATGGAGATCACAAGCACAAGATGATGATGACCATATCATATCACTTATATTGATTGCATGTGATGTTTATCCTTTATGCATCTTATCTTGCTTTGATTGACGGTAGCATTATAAGATGATCTCTCACTAAAATTATCAAGAAGTGTTCTCCCGAGTATGCACCGCTGTGAAAGTTCTTCGTCTTTGAGACACCACGTGATGATCGGGTGTGATAGGCTCTACGCTCAAATACAATGGGTGCAAAACAGTTGCGCACGCGGAATACTCAGGTTAAGCTTGACGAGCCTAGCATATAACAGATATGGCCTCGAACACGGAGACCGAAAGGTCGAAGCGTGAATCATATAGTAGATATGATCAACATAGTGATGTTCACCATTGAAACTACTCCATCTCACGTGATGATCGGACATGGTTTAGTTGATTTGGATCACGTAATCACTTAGATGACTAGAGAGATGTCTATCTAAGTGGGAGTTCTTAAGTAATATGATTAATTGAACTTTAATTTATCATGAACTTAGTCCCGGTAGTATTTTGCAGATTATGTTGTAGATCAATAGCTCGCGTTGTTGCTTCCCTATGTTTTTATATGTGTTCCTAGAGAAAATTGTATTGAAAAATGTTAGTAGCAATGATGCGGATTGGATCCGTGATCTGAGGTTTATCCTCATTGCTGCACGTAAGAATTATGTCCTTAATGCACCGCTAGGTGACAAACCTATTGCAGGAGCGGATGCGACGTTATGAACGCTTGGCTAGCTCAATATGATGACTACTTGATAGTTTAGTGCACCATGCTTAAAGGCTTAGAATCGGGACTTCAAAGACGTTTTGAACATCATGGACCATATGAGATGTTCCAGGAATTGAAGTTAATATTTCAAGCAAATACCCGAGTTGAGAGATATGAAGTCTCCAAACAAGTTCTATAGCTAAAAGATGGAGGAGAATCGCTCAACTAGTGAGCATGTGCTCAGATTGTCTGGGTACTTCAATTGCTTGAATCAAGTGGGAGTTAATCTTCCAGATAAGATAGTGATTGAAAGAATTCTCTAGTCACCATCACCAAGTTAGTAGAACTTTGTGATGAACTATAATATGCAAGGGATGACAAAAGTGATTCCCAAGCTCTTCGTGATGCTGAAATCGACGAAGGTAGAAATCAAGAAAAGAGCATCAAGTGTTGATGATTGACAAGACCACTAGTTTCAAGGAAAAGGGCAAAGGGAAGAAGGGGAACTTCAAGAAGAACGGCAAGCAAGTTGCTATTCGAGTGAAGAAGCTCAAGTCTGGACCTAAGCCTGAGACTAAGTGCTTTTGCTGCAATGGAACTGGTCACTGGAAGCGGAACTACCCCAAGTATTTGGCGGATAAGAAGGATGGCAAATTGAACAAGAGTATATTTGATATACAGGTTATTGATGTGTGCCTTACTAGTGTTTATAGTAGCCCCTGAGTATTTGATACTTGTTCGGTTGCTGAGATTAGTAACTCGAAACAGGAGTTACAGAATAAACAGAGACTAGTTGAAGGTGTAACGCCCCCGATGCGGCTATATCTCCCACGTGTCGAGGCACGACTTAGAGGCATAACCGCATTGAAAGCAATGTCGCAAGTGAGGTAATCTTCACACAACCCATGTAATAAATAAGGGAAAGAGATACATAGTTGGCTTACACTCGCCACTTCACACAGTACATAAATAAACATCCATCATTCAGAGTACACTCAGGGTCCGACTACGGAACCAAAATGAAAGAAGATACCCCAAAAGCTACACAGATCCCCGAATCGTCCCAACTGGCACCACTACTGATCATCGTGAAAAGACACATAGTAACGACCACGCCTCGTCGAACTCCCACTTGAGCTCGGTTGAATCACCTGCACCGCCTCATCGGAACCTCGCAACTGTGTTTGAAGTATCTGTGAGTCACGGGACTCAGCAATCTCACACCCGCGAGATCAAGACTATTTAAGCTTATAGGAAGGACAGAGTAGTAAAGTGGAGCTGCAGCAAGCTACTAGCATATATAGTGGCTACATCGCAAAAGAGAGCGAGAAGAGAAGCAAAGCACGGTCGTGAAACTAGTAGCGATCAAGAAGTGATCCTGAACTACTTACGCCGACATAACTCCAACACCGTGTTCACTTCCGGACCCGACGAGAAGAGACCATCACGGTTACACACGTGGTTGATGTGTATTTTATTTGAGGTCAACTTTGGGTTTTCTACAACCGACATTAACAAATTCCCATCTGCCTCATAACATGGGCACGGCTTTGAAAGATATTACCTGCAGGGTGTCCCAACTTAGCCCATTATAAGCTCTCACGGTCAACGAAGGATATTCCTTCTACCGAAGACCCGATCAATCTCGAATCCCGGACTACAAGACATTTCGACAAAGAATAAAACAAGACCAGCAAAGCCGCCCGATTGTGCCGACAAATCCCGATAGGAGCTGCACATATCTCGCTCGAGGCACATCCGGATGAGACATCCTACGAGTAAAACCAAGCCTCGAGTTTCCCGTGGTGGCCCCGCAGATCTACTCGTTTGGGCCAGCACTCGAAGGAGCACCGTCCGGGGGTTAAAATAAAGATGACCCTCGGGCTCGCGAAAACCCGGGGGAAAAGGCTTAGGTGGCAAATGGTAAAACCAAAGTTGGGCCTTGCTGGGCGAGTCTTATTCAAAGCGAACTGTCAAGGGGGTCCCATAAATCACCCAACCGTAAGGAACGCTAAATCAAGGAACATAACACCGGTATGACGGAAACTAGGGTGGCAAGAGTGGAACAAAACACTGTGCATAAGGCCGAGCCTTCCACCCTTTACCAAGTATATAGATGTATTAATTAGAGCAGATATAAATATTGTGATATCCCCAACAAGTAAACATGTTCCAACAAGGAACAACATCTCCATGTTCCAACAAGGAACAAACTTCAACTTCACCGCAACTAGCAACGCTATAAGAGGGCTGAGCAAAGCGGTAACATAGCCAATCAACGGTTTGCTAGGAAAGGATGGTTAGGGCTGACATGGCAATATGGGTGGCAAGATATAGCAAGTGGTAGGCATCGCAGCATAGGCATAGCAAAAGAGCGAGCAACTAGCATAGCAAAGATAGAAGTGATTTCGAGGGTATGGTCATCTTGCTCGCAATGTTCTCGAGTTGTCGAAAGCTTGATCCTCGTAAGCGTTCTCAACAGGTTCCTCATTCACGCACTCGCCTCCGGCTCTACCCAAAGCAACAGCACAAACAAAGGAACCACAATAAATCACGGTGCAATGCACAATCAACATGATGCAAAACATGACATGATATGCGGATGTGATATGCAATGCGATAAAGGCCCGGAAGGTAATGATGAACCAGGCATCAACTTGGCAAACCAAGCATGCCACTGAAAGATGAGATGATTTCGTTGAAATCGATATAAAGATCACCGAATCGGATGCACGGTTTGCAAATGACAAGCAAAACAAGAATGGCGCAAATCTGCGATTAACAGCATGATGCCACTTAGCAAGCAACGATTAATTAAGCTACTGCACCCAAACATACCAACAAAGCACATGACAGTGATCTACACAAGATGCTCGACAAAAGATGAGCACTGAGCTACGGCTATTTCACATCATAACAGGTTCAAACAAGCATGGCAAAAGTGCACAAAATATCAGGCTGGACATGGCAAAAACAGCATCAGGTTGCAATGTTCAGAGCAACAAAACTACATGCTACAGGACCTTAAAATAGCAAAACATGGCATGGCATGAATCTACTCAAAGCCTAGAACAAAAGTCCCTTACTGACCATAAGCCAAAAAGGACTAGAAAATATAGTAACACCCATGTCAATATTGAAAGTCTCGTTAACAGATTCAGCAACATGACATGTCAAAAACTGATAACGAGTAGGCATGTTTACAAGCTCAATGCACTCACTACAGAGTCTTATATGATAAAATAAGCATACATACATCAAGAAGACATGACATAGAAGACATACATGGCAAGAACAATAACATAGCATAAATGGATCAACCACAACAAGCTTGGCAAAATTGGATAACATGTAAACAATCTGCCAGGAAACATTTGATAGCAAAAGTAGAGCTCGATTGACTCAAGCTATGGCACTCCATAATTGCAAACAAAGGCATGGATGGATAGAGCAAGACATGCTTTACAAAACATCCTTACTGAAGTATCTCAAAATATGCATAGATCTCTCGGTATCATCAAGTAAACATGGCATCAAAATCAGCTAAAACAGGGCTGAAATCAGCAACATCAGGACACCTACTTTGCATGCTTGTGCTAGTCACCACATAGATCACAAAAATACATGGCATATATCCCTGGAAAGATGGCATGGCATATTACAAAACTCATGTGGGACTCAAATACATAGGATGCACACATTAATCATGGCAAAAATAACAAAAGTGCAACTTCTGTTACGAAACAGAAACTAACATCACATAGCACTCTTCCAACAGCATTTCGGGCATCAAGATGAGCTCAAATGAAAATGATGCAATGGAATGAAATGATCTACTCTTCGAGGCGAACATTTTGACATATTATAAGCGCAAAATGGACCTACAGATGCAAAGTTACAGCACGTTGAAAATGCAACAAAATAACAATAACATGCAAAAGACTTAGAGAAAACTGGAGGGGAGAGAGAGGTCAACGGGCTCGCGCGCGGAAACCGAGGCCGGATCGGGCCGGATCGGGCGACAGCGGATCCGGTGGGGCGCGGGCTCCGGCGAGGAGGAGGGAGGTCGCCGGCGGGTGGCCGGAGCGGGCGCGGGCGAAGCGGGCGCGGCGCCCGGCGGAGAGCGGCGCCAGGCAGCGGCAAGGGCGCGAAGCGAAGCCGGGCGACGAGGTGGCGGCGGAGGGCGGACGCGCCGCCGCCGGGCGCAGTGGCGGCGGCGCTCCCGCCCGCCGGCGAGGTGCGGGGCAGCAGCTGCGGCGGCGGCGCCGCCGACAGCCGGGCGGGTTTTGATGGCTTCGGCGGCAAGCAGGAGGAGGAGGAGGAGGACAGGTGGCGGCCGGTGATTGGACGAGGCGCTGGGCGGACGTGTCCGGCGGCGGCTGGACGCGTCGTCGGCGCGCGACGGATTTTTAGGGTTTCGGGAAGGATGATCCGATTTGGAGGGGTTTGCTTAAATAGGCATAGAGGGAGCTAGGAGAGTCCAAATGAGGTGTAGTTTTCCACACGATCGTGATCGAACGACGGAGAGCATGGAAGTGACTTAGATGGGTTATTGGGCTGTTTTGAAGGGGTGTTGGGCTGCAACTTAAAAGAGGCCTTTATGAGAGTGCGGTTAACCGTTGGAGTACCAAACGAGCTCCAAATGACCAAACTTGACCGGTGGTCTCATGGTTGGTATACCAAGGCCACTAGACAAACCTCGTCCATTTCGAGAAGGTTTAATACCGCACACGGAAAACGTAAAAGGACCGCCGGGAGATAGGAGTGCCGGATTGCAAAACGGACAACGGGAAAATGCTCGAATCATGAGACTAACACGTATGCAAATGCGATGCACATGATGACATAATAAAATGCATGACATAGACAAAATGCAAAATAAGAAAACCCAACCACGGAGGGAATATCATATAACAATGCCGAAATGGCAAGAGTTGGAGTTACAAATATGGAAAGTTACTTCCGGGTGTTACAACACTCCACCACTACAAGAGGATCTCGCCCCGAGATCTAGGACTGAAAGAACTCCTGATATTCGAACGGAGGTGATCCTCGCGCCCCGTGTAGCTTCTCGGTCGGAATGGTGTGACCACTTCACTTTCAGGAATTTGATTGACTTGTTGCGAGTCTTGCGCCGGTTTCTTCAAGAATAGCAACGGGTGCTCATGATAAGAGAGATCTTCTTGAAGGTCAATCTCTTCGTTGATAGTGCGTTCAGAGTCTTGAAGCACTTGCGAAGCTGTGACACGTGAAACACATCGTGCACGCTTGCAAAGTTGGATGGAAGCTCGTTGATAGGCTAGATCGCCTCTTTTCCCAATGATCTTGAAAGGACCCACGATCTAGGGGCAAGCTTCCTTTGATACCGGGCGGCGAGTACCTTTCATTGAGAGACGCGAGGTAGACATGGTCTCCGATTTCAAAAGCCACATCACGGTGCTTATCATCATAATAGCTCTTCCGCGCGATTATGCGGCTTTGAGATTCTCACGAATGACTTGGCACATTTCTTCCGCTTCGTGATCAAGTCATTGCCAAGAAGTTGGCGCTCACCGTCTTAGACCAATTGAGAGGAGTACGGCACTTTCGCCATAGAGAATTTCGAATGGGGCCTTGCCCAACTCGCTGGAAGCTGTTGTTGTAGGAGAACTCGCATATGGAAGACAATCTTCCCACTTCATACCGAAAGAAATGACACAAGCCCCGAGCATATCTTCAAGGATTTGATTAACTCGCTCAACTTGGCCACTTGTTTGAGGATGGAAAGCTGTCTTTGAAACGAATGTTGGTGCCCATGGCCTTCAAAAGAATCCCAAAACTTGGAGGTAAAGATGCTGCCACGGTCCAAGAGATCACTTGTGGAATGCCGTGCAAGGAGACAATCCTCGAGGTGTATAGCTCGCCAACCGAGCTGCTGTGATGGATTCTTTGATAGGAAGAAAATGAGCCACTTTAGTAAGCTTGTCAATGACAACGAAGATAGCATCATTTCCACGCTTGGACTTTGGAAAACCAGTCACGAAGTCCATTTCAATATGATCAAACTTCCATTCGGAATAGCAAGAGGTTGGAGGAGACCAGCTGGTCTTTGGTGTTCTGCTTTCACTCTTCTCGCAGACATCACACTCATTCACGAATTGAGCAATTTCTCGCTTCATTCGAGTCCACCAATATGATTGCTTGAGATCATGGTACATCTTCGCATTTCCGTGATGAATGGATAGAAGCGAATTGTGAGCCTCATTCATAATGACTTTTCGCAGATCACCCTTAGGAACCACAATCCGTCCTCAAAGAAAAGAGTATCTTTGTCATCAATGTGGAAGCACTTGTACTTGAAATGCCCTTGTCGATACCACGCTTCACCTTTTTCACCATGGTATCCGTAAGTTGAGCCTCACGAATCTGATCTTCCAAAGTAGGAGAGACTATGAGGTTGGCAAGAAAGCCTTGAGGAACAACTTGAAGATTCAGCTATGGAAAGCTTCACAGAGATCCGCCGAAAGGGCTTGAGGATTAGACTGCTGCAATAAGCTTTCCTGCTCAAAGCATCTGCAATGACATTGGCCTTGCCCGAGTATATTCAATACTTGGGTTGTACTCTTGAATCATTTCACCCATCGAGTCTGCTCGAGGTTGAGGTTGGGTTGAGTGAAATGTACTTGAGACTCTTGTGATCGGTGAAAATGTCCACTTTCCTTCCCAACAAGAGATGTCTCCACGTTATCAATGCATGGACAATCGCCGCCAACTCAAGATCGTGAGTGGGGTAGTTCTTCTCGTTGGGCTTCAATCAAGCGAGAGGTATAAGCCACAACTCTCTTCTCTTGCATTAACACAAGACCGAGACCTTGAAGAGAAGCATCACGTAAAACTTCAAATGGCTTGGATTCATCAGAGGAGTTAAGACAGAGCTGTGACGAGTTTCTCTTTGAGAGTATTGAAAGCAACGCCACACTCGGGAGACCGTATATACTTCACATGCTTCGAGGAGGTTGGAAAGAGGCTTTGCAATCTTGGAGAAGTTCTCAACGAATCTTCGCAATAGCTTGCAAGACCAAGAAAATCATGGAGTGCTTTACATTCTCGAGGAGGTTCCCAATTCACAATTGCGGACACCTTCTCGATTAACAATGATGCCCTTGGCGGAGATGATATGACCAAGATAAAGCACTTCATCAAGCCAAAATTCACATTTGGAGAACTTAGCATAGAATTGATACTCTCGAGCTTGTCTAGTACCAATCGCAAATGTTTGGCATGATCCTTCTTATTCTTGGAGAAGACCAAAATATCATCAAGATAGACCAAGACGAATTCATTGGTGTAGGGGTTGAATATGAAGTTCATCATCCGAGAGAATCTTGGAGGAGCATTGACGAGGCCGAAAGACATGACAAGATATTCATAAGAACCAAAGCTTGTTCTCAATGCTGTCTTGGGAATATCTTGTTCACGAATGCGAATCTGATGATACCCCATACGAAGGTCAAGCTTGGAGAACACTCAGTAGCACCTTTGAGTTGCTCGAAAAGCTCATTGATGTTGGGAAGTGGATACTTGTTCTTGATTGTCTTCTTATTCAATGGACGGTAATCGACGCAAAGTCGGTCCGCGCCATCCTTCTTCCGACAAAAGAACACCACAACCCCAAGGAGATGAACTCGGTCCGATCAAACCCAGACGCTCTTGTTCATCGAGTTGCTTCTTCAATTCCTTCAGCTCTTCAGTCCAAGCTTGTATGGACGCTTGCAAACGGGTTCAAGGCGGTGCTCAAGATCGATAACGAACTCAATCGACCGATGAGGAGGCATACCCGAAGCTCTTCCGAAAGACATCTTGGTACTCACAAACGATCGAATCGAGAGATAGCATTCAGTTCGCCCTTCTCATTGAGAGAAAACAACCGAATGGTTTCATCACGAGCGCATAGATGATCACATCATTAGAAGAGTGAGTCAATTGAATTTCCCGGCAGCACAATCAAGCCGAGCTTTGTGCCGAGAAAGCCACCCATTCCGAGAATAAGATCAATATCCGAGTCACCAAGAACAATTGGTTTAGAAAGAAATCTATAATCGCCCATCTTGATAGAGACATTAGGAGCAACCAAACTAGAATTCATAAGCCTTCCGGAGAAACAACTTGCATAACTTTGGAGAGAATCTCTGTGTCAACATTGTGCCTCGATGCAAAAGGATATGACATGAAAGAATGCGATGCACCAAGATCAAATAAGACTTTTGCAGAATATCATTAATCGAGAGATTACCCATTATCACATCGGAAGATTCCTCCGCTTGAGCTGCATTCATCATATTGACCTTGGCATGCTTTGGATTATGCTTGACCACCGCATTGCTGGAAGATTTCACAGAGGAGGAGGCGGAAGGCGCCTCGGTTGAAGCACTTGTTCGCATAGTGACCTTTCTGCGACACTTGTTGCAAGTCACTTCAGACAGCGGACGGTGGTAAGGAGCACTTGACCTTGGAGCTTGAGAATTAGACTTGTTCGATAGCTTGGGTTGGGTGGGTGGGAAGATCCACGCCACCGAGTTCTTCTCGCTGGTAAGGCCGACGGAACGGAGGAGGAGGAAGGTAAAACTTTGCTGCTTAGCTGCCACTTGAGAGGAAGAAGAGGACTGAACTGCATCCCCGATTCTCTTCTTAGAAGCCTCACATTTGAGCTGGGCAGCTTCTTGCTTCAATGCCATGTTGTAGAAATCATCATACTTATCCGCTCAAAAAGCACAAGAGCTAATTGCAGATCTTCTCTCGCACCACCTCCAATTGATAGATCATACTCTTTTCATCGTGTACATCTTGCTTAGCAAAACGAAAGCGAGCTTCGAACTGGATATTGTATTGATAGACAGACATGTTGCCCTGCTTGAGATTGCGGAACTCCTCACGCTTGCTCTCAACAACACTTTTCGAATGTGATGAGCTCAAATCACGGCGAACTCATCCTGTAATGACACGACCTCCTCCGAATCTTTGTATTGTCGGTACCACTCAAAGAGCTTGATCCTTGAGTTGAAACGATGCAAACTTGACAAAGTCCTCGTGTCCGACATTGCTACACCAAAGTGCTTGCAGATGTCCACTAACCAATCGTCGCCTCGTAGCCTCAACACGTAAACCGAAAGACTTCGCTGATTAGCGAGGAACCGATCGAGAGTAGCAAAATGCGGCTGATTGTTGCCTTGACCTTGATTTCCTTGATTGCCTTGCCCTCGAGTACGCTCTTGCAAGAGCTGCAAAATCATCTCGAGCATTGGCATTGGTGGCTGCCATGATAGCTTGCCAGCCTCCGGAGGCGGAGGTGGAGGTGGAGGTGGAGGTTCTGACCGATCCCCATCATTGCGATCCGGATTCGCACGCTACGGAGCCATCCTCAAGAGGGTGACATCCGTTAGTCCTTTGATAGACAAATAGATAAGTAGAATCAACGGATAGAAATTGCAACATATAGTCTTCACAATAAACATTCAACAAGAATGAACGAATGAATTCCAAAGTTAATCATCACACGCCCATTAAGGTGAGAAGCCACTTAGATAAAGATATGGAAACAACATCTGCTTAGAAACAAATCAATATCACAACTGAAAACAAAAGATTGATCTGCTAGAATGAGCGGAACAAACACATGATAGAGATTTCGCCCAAAGTGTTCGTGGTGGGGCCCACACGGACACGACGATAGCGGACGTCACGAATGACAAACAAGACGCCCCGAATCAGCATAGCCAAGGATTCTTTAAGACGCCTCGCGACCAATCGTAAATCGACCGTGAATGGGCGGACCACTAGACGTTGAACCCCAATCTCAAATCATACATCCGTCGGAAAGAATATCCCGTAAGCTACTAGAATTCCCACCTATAAACTCCCAAACTTTCTGGTTATGCAATCTGGTGTTGGGGATACAGGGACACAAAATATATCACCCAAACTAACAATACCTAGATCCAAATGTATCCATCCGTCAACACATAACCAAGAAATCCTCGAAATCGTGTACCTCGACCTTCAAAAACATCCGTTATACAAGTCATGGCAATACTCCCTTTTCGCCACAAGATCGGGCTATCGGGTTATCTCACCAAGAACTGCACAAAAGAGATTTCGATGTCGGCAAAACTCGTATTCCAGAATCGCAACGATAAAATTGTGACGACAACACCTCGGAGCTCAACTCCCGGGACACCGCCACAACCCCTAAATGTCGAGGCACCAAGAACAATGTTCTCGCCACAAAACCATCGGAACGATTCCAAGATACCCACGTGATCCTAAAAAATTTTTAGTGAAATTTGAGGAGAGAAGAGTCAAAACTCTACGCCGGATACCTCACCGAGCGACGAAGGGACCGGGAGTAAAAAGAATCCAACTCTCCGATATATATAATCCTAAGACTCAAAACATTTTCCATTCTAGACTCAACAACGCCAACAAACAATCAAGTAGGGGCTCCTAAGTCGGGAAGGCTCGATTACCAACTTGTAACGCCCGATGCGCTATATCTCCCACGTGTCGAGGCACGACTTAGAGGCATAACCGCATTGAAAGCAATGTCGCAAGTGAGGTAATCTTCACACAACCCATGTAATAAATAAGGAAAGAGATACATAGTTGGCTTACGATGCCACTTCACACAAGACATAAATAAACATCCATCATTCAGAGTACACTCAAGGTCCGACTACGGAACCAAAATGAAAGAAGATACCCCAAAGCTACACAGATCCCCAAATCGTCCCAACTGGGCACCACTATCGATCATCGGAAAAGACACATAGTAACGACCACGTTCCTCGTCGAACTCCCACTTGAGCTCGGTTGAATCACCTGCACCGCCTCATCGGAACCTGCAATCGTGTTTGAAGTATCTGTGAGTCACGGGACTCAGCAATCTCACACCCGCGAGATCAAGACTATTTAAGCTTATAGGAAGGACAGAGTAGTAAAGTGGAGCTGCAGCAAGCTACTAGCATATATAGTGGCTACATCGCAAAAGAGAGCAAGAAGAGAAGCAAAGCACGGTCGTGAAACTAGTAGCGATCAAGAAGTGATCCTGAACTACTTACGCCGACATAACTCCAACATCGTGTTCACTTCCGGACTCACCGAGAAGAGACCATCACGGTTACACACGCCGTTGATGTGTATTTTATTTGAGGTCAACTTTGGGTTTTCTACAACCGACATTAACAAATTCCCATCTGCCTCATAACCATGGGCACGGCTTTGAAAGATATTACCTGCAGGGTGTCCCAACTTAGCCCATTATAAGCTCTCACGGTCAACGAAGGATATTCCTTCTACCGGAAGACCCGATCAATCTCGAATCCGGACTACAAGACATTTCGACAAAGAATAAAACAAGACCAGCAAAAGCCGCCCGATTGTGCCGACAAATCCCGATAGGAGCTGCACATATCTCGCTCTCGTGGCACATCCGGATGAGACATCCTACGAGTAAAACCAAGCCTCGAGTTTCCCGTGGTGGCCCATGCAGTCTACTCGTTTGGGCCAGCACTCGAAGGAGCACCGGTCCGGGGTTAAAATAAAGATGACCCTCGGGCTCGCGAAAACCGGGGAAAAGGCTTAGGTGGCAAATGGTAAAACCAAAGTTGGGCCTTCTTGACGAGTCTTATTCAAAGCGAACTGTCAAGGGGTCCCATAAATCACCCAACCGTGTAAGGAACGCGAAATCAAGGAACATAACACCGGTATGACGGAAACTAGGGTGGCAAGAGTGGAACAAAACACCAGGCATAAGGCCGAGCCTTCCACCCTTTACCAAGTATATAGATGTGTTAACCAGAGCAGATATAAATATTGTGCTATCCCCAACAAAGTAAACATGTTCCAACAAGGAACAACATCTCCATGTTCCAACAAGGAACAAACTTCAACTTCACCTGCAACTAGCAACGCTATAAGAGGGGCTGAGCAAAGCGGTAACATAGCCAATCAACGGTTTGCTAGGAAAGGAGGGTTAGGGGCTGTCATGGCAATATGGGTGGCAAGATATAGCAAGTGGTAGGCATCGCAGCATAGGCATAGCAAAAGAGCGAGCAACTAGCATAGCAAAGATAGAAGTGATTTCGAGGGTATGGTCATCTTGCACGCAATGTTCTCGAGTTGTCGAAAGCTTGATCCTCGTAAGCGTTCTCAACAGGTTCCTCGCTCACGCACTCGCCTCCGGCTCTACCCAAAGCAACAACACAAACAAAGGAACCACAATAAATCACGGTGCAAAGCACAATCAACATGATGCGTAACATGACATGATATGCGGGATGTGATATGCAATGCGATATAAGCGCCCGGAAGGTAAATGATGAACCAGGCATCAACTTGGCAAACCAAGCATGCCACTGGACAGATGAGATGATTTCGGTTGAAATCGATATAAAGATCACCGGAATCGGATGCACGGTTTGCAAATGACAAGCAAAACAAGAATGGCGCAAATCTGCCATTAACAGCATGATGCCACTTAGCAAGCAACAATTAATTAAGCTACTGCACCCAAACGTACCAACAAAGCACATGACAGTGATCTACACAAGATGCTCGACAAAAGATGAGCACTGAGCTACGGCTAGTTCACATCATAACAGGTTCAAACAAGCATGGCAAAAGTGCACAAAATATCAGGCTGGACATGGCAAAAACAGCATCAGGTTGCAATGTTCAGAGCAACAAAACTACATGCTATAGGACCTTAAAATAGCAAAACATGGCATGGCATGAATCTACTCAAAGCCTAGAACAAAAGTCCCTTACTGACCATAAGCCAAAAAGGACTAGAAAATATAGTAACACCAATGAAAGTCTCGTTAACAGATTCAGCAACATGACATGTCAAAAACTGATAACGAGTAGGCATGTTTACAAGCTCAATGCACTCACTACAGAGTCTTATATGATAAAATAAGCATACATACATCAAGAAGACATGACATAGAAGACATACATGGCAAGAACAATAATATAGCATAAATGGATCAACCACAACAAGCTTGGCAAAATTGGATAACATGTAAACAATCTGCCAGGAAACATTTGATAGCAAAAGTAGAGCTCGATTGACTCAAGCTATGGCACTCCATAATTGCAAACAAAGGCATGGATGGATAGAGCAAGACATGCTTTACAAAACATCCTTACTGAAGTATCTCAGAATATGCATAGATCTCTCGGTATCATCAAGTAAACATGGCATCAAAATCAGCTAAAACAGGGCTGAAATCAGCAACATCAGGACACCTACTTTGCATGCTTGTGCTAGTCACCACATAGATCACAAAAATACATGGCATATATCCCTGGAAATATGGCATGGCATATTACAAAACTCATGTGGGACTCAAATACATAGGATGCACACATTAATCATGGCAAAATAACAAAAGTGCAACTTCACATACGAAACAGAAACTAACATCACATAGCACTCTTCCAACAGCATTTCGGGCATCAAGATGAGCTCAAATGAAAATGATGCAATGGAATGAAATGATCTACTCTTGAGACGAACATTTTGACATATTATAAGCGCAAAATGGACCTACAGATGCAAAGTTACAGCACGTTGAAAATGCAAAAAATAACAATAACATGCAAAAGACTTAGAGAAAACGGAGGGAGAGAGAGGTCAACGGGCTCAAGGCTGAAACCGAGGCGGATCGGGCCGGATCGGGCGACGGCGGATCCGGTGGGGCGCGGCTCGGCGAGGAGGAGGGAGGTCGCCGGGCGGGTGGCCGAGCGGGCGCGGGCGAAGGGCGGGAGCGGGCGGCCGCTGGCGTGAGAGGCGGCAGCGGCCGGCCGGCGGCAGGCGGCGAAGCCGGGGGCGACGAGGTGGCGGCGAGGGCGGGAGCCGGAGCGGGCGGCGAGGAGCGGCGCCGCGCGGGCGCAGCCGGCGGAGGGCGGACGCGCCGCCCGGCCGGCGAGGGCGGCGGCGGCGCTGCCCCGGCCGGGCGAGGCGCAGGCACAGGGCGGCGGGCGGCGCCGATCGGCCGGCGGGCCCGGATGGGCCCGCGAGCATGGGCGCGAGGAGGAGGAGGGACAGGTGGCGGCCGGTGATTGGACGAGGGCGCGGGGCGGACGTGTCCGGCGGCGGCTGGACGCGTCCGGCGGCGCGGGGACGGATTTTTAGGGTTTCGGAAAGGATGATCCGATTTGGAGGGGGTTTGCTTAAATAGGCATAGAGGGAGCTAGGAGAGTCCAAATGAGGTGTAGTTTTCGCCCACACGATCGTGATCGAACGACGGAGAGCATGGAAGTGACTTAGATGGGTTATTGGGCTGTTTTGAAGGGGTGTTGGGCTGCAACTTAAAAGAGGCCTTTGCGAGAGTGCGGTTAACCGTTGGAGTACCAAACGAGCTCCAAATGACCCGAAACTTGACCGGTGGTCTGCGGTTGGTATACCAAGGCCACTAGACAAACCTCGGTACATTTCGAGAAGGTTTAATACTCGCACACGGAAAAACGTAAAAGGGACCGCCGGGGGAGATAGGAGTGCCGGATTGCAAAACGGACAACGGGAAAAATGCTCGGAATCATGAGACGAACACGTATGCAAATGCGATGCACATGATGACATAATAAAAATGCATGACATAGACAAAATGCAAAAAGAAGAAAACCCAACCACGGAGGGAATATCATATAACAATGCCGAAAATGGCAAGAGTTGGAGTTACAAATATGGAAAGTTACTTCCGGGGTGTTACAGAAGGGGAAGTGACGATGAGTGTTGGAAGTAGTTCCAAGATTGATATGATCATCATCGCACACTCCCTATACTTTCGGGATTAGTGTTAAACCTAAATAAATGTTATTTGGTGTTTGCGTTGAGCATGAATATGATTTGATCATGTTTATTGCAAAACGGTTATTCATTTAAAGTCAAAGAATAATTGTTGTTCTGTTTAAATGAATAAAACCTTCAATGGTCATACACCCAATGAAAATAGTTTTCAAAATGGTTATTCATTTAAAGTCAAAGAATAGTTCTGTTTAAATGAATAAAACCTTCAATGGTCATACACCCAATAAAAATAGTTTGTTGGATCTCGATCGTAGTAATACACATATTCATAATATTGATGCCAAAAGATGCAAAGTTAATAATGATAGTGCAACTTATTTGTGGCACTGCCGTTTGGGTCATATCGGTATAAAGCGCATGAAGAAACTCCATAAAGATGGATTTTTGGAATCACTTGGTTATGAATCATTTGATGCTTGCGAACCGTGCCTTTTGGGCAAGATGACTAAAACTCCGTTCTCGGAACAATGTAACGAGCTACCGACTTGTTGGAAATAATACATACCGATGTATGCGATCCAATGAGTGTTGATGCTCGTGGCAAGTATCGTTATTTTCTCCTTCACAAGATGATTTGAGCAGATATGGGTATATCTACTTGATGAAACATAAGTCTGAAATAGTTGAAAGGTTCAAAGAATTTCAGAGTGAAGTGGAAAATCATCGTAACAAGAAAATAAAATTTCTGCGATCTGATCGTGGAGATGAATATTTGAGTTACGAGTTTGGTCTTCGCTAAAACAATGTGAAATAGTTTCACTACTCACGCCACCGAACACCACAAAGATAATGGTGTGTCCGAACGTCAGAATCGCACTTTATTGGATATGGTGTGATCTATGATGTATCTTACCGATTTACCACTATCGCTTTTGGGGTTATGCATTAGAGACAATTGCATTCACGCTTAATAGGGCACCATCTAAATCCGCTGAGATGACACCGTATGAACTATGGTTTAGCAAGAAACCTAAGTCGTCGTTTCTTAAAGTTTGGAGTTGTGATGCTTATGTGAAAAAGTTTTCACCGATAAGCTCGAACCCAAATCGAGAAGTGCGTCTTCATAGAATACCCAAAGGTAACTATTGGGTACACCTTCTATCACAGATCCGGAAGCAAGATATTTGTTGCTAAGATGGATCCTTTCTAGAGAAGAAGTTTCTCTCGAAAGAAGTGAGTGGGAGGAAAGTAGAGCTTGATAAGGTAATTGTACCTTCTCCCGAATTGAAAGTAGTTCATCACGTAAATCAGTTCCTCGTGATTCATACACCAATCAAGAAGGAAGCTAATGATGATGATCATGAAGCTTGAGATCAAGTTACTACCGAACCTCGTGGGTCTTCCAAAATAAGATCCGCACCAATGTGGTACGGTGATCCTATTCTAGAAGTCATGTTACTAGACCATGATGAACCTACGAACTATGAGGAAGCGATGATGAGCCCAGATTCCACGAAATGTCTTGAGGCCATAAAATCTGAGATAGGATCCATATATAAGAACAAAGTGGGGACTTTGGTTGACTTGCTCGATGATCAGCAAGTCAAGTTAAATAAATGGATCTTCAAGAGGAAGACAGATGTTGATAGTAGTGTTACTATCTACAAAGCTCGACTTGTCGCAAAAAGGTTTTTCGACAAATTCAAAGTGTTGACTACAATGAGATTTTCTCAATCAGAAGCGATGCTTAAGTCTGTCCGAATCATGTTAGCAATTGCCACATTTTATGAAATCTGCAAATGGATGTCAAAACTACATTCTTTAATGGATTTATTAAAGAAGAGTTGTATATGATGCAACCGAAGGTTTTTCAATCCTAAAGGAGCTAACAAAATGTGGAAGCTTCAGCGATCCATCTATGGACTGGTGCAAGCATCTCGAGTTGGAATATACGCTTTGATATGTTGATCAAAGCATATGGTTTTATATGAGACTTTTGAAAGGCCTGTATTTACAAGAAAGTGAGTGGGAGCACTACAACATTTCGATAAGTATATGTGAATGACATATTGTTGATCGGAAATGATGTAGAATTATTCTACAAAGCATAAAGGAGTATTTGAAAGGAGTTTTTCAAAGAAGGACCTCGATGAAGCTGCTTACATATTGAGCATCAAGATCTATAGAGATAGATCAAGACGCTTGATAAGTTTTTCAATGAATACATACCTTGACAAGATTTTGAAGTAGTTCAAAATGGAACAGTCAAAGAAAGAGTTCCTGCCTGTGTTACAAGGTGTGAGATTGAGTAAGACTCAAAACCCGACCACGGCAGAAGATAGAAAGAGAATGAAAGTCATTCCCTATGCATCAGCCATAGGTTCTATAAAGTATGCCATGCTGTGTACCAGATCTATCGCATACCCTACCACTAAGATTGGCAAGGGAGTGCAATAGTGATCTAGGAGTAGATCAATGGACAGCGGTCAAAATTATCCTTAGTAGAATAAGGATATGTTTCTCGATTATGGAAGTGAAAAAAGGTTTGTCGTAAAGGGTTACGTCGATGCAAGTTTTAACACTAATCTAATGACTCTGAGTCTCAATCTGGATACATATTGAAAGTGGGAGCAATTAGCTAGAGTAGCTTCGTGCAGAGCATTGTAGACATAGAAATTTGCAAAATACTTACGGCTCTGAATGTGATGTAATCGTTGACTAAAATTATCTCACAAGCAAAACATGATCACACCTTAGTACTCCTTGAGTGTTAATCACATAGCGATGTGAACTAGATTACCGACTCTAGTAAACCCTTTGGGTGTTGGTCACATGTCGATGTGAACTATGGGTGTTAACCACATATAGATGTGAACTATTGATGTTAAATCACATGGCGATGTGAACTAGATTATTGACTCTAGTGCAAGTGGGAGATCAAGGAAATATGCCCTAGAGGCAATAATAAAGTTATTATTTATTTCCTTATATCATGATAAATGTTTATTATTCATGCTAGAATTGTATTAACCGGAAACATAATACATGTGTGAATACATAGACAAACAGAGTGTCACTAGTATGCCTCTACTTGACTAGCTCGTTAATCAAAGATGGTTATGTTTCCTAACCATAGACATGAGTTGTCATTTGATTAAAGGGATCACATCATTAGGAGAATGATCTGATTGACATGACCCATTCCGTTAGCCTAGCACTTGATCGCTTAGTATGTTGCTATTGCTTTCTTCATGACTTATACATGTTCCCGTAACTATGAGATTATGCAACTCCGTTTACGGAGGAACACTTTGGTGCTACCAAACGTCACAACGAATCGGGTGATTATAAAGGAGTACTACAGGTGTCTCCAAAGGTACATGTTGGGTTGGCGTATTTCGAGATTAGGTTTTGTCACTCCGATTGTCGGAGAGGTATCTCTGGGCCCTCTCGGTAATGCACATCACTATAAGCCTTGCAAGCAATGTAGCTAATGAGTTAGTTACAGAATGATGCATTACGTAACGAGTAAAGAGACTTGCCGGTAACGAGATTGAACTAGGTATTGGATACCGACGATCAAATCTCGGGCAAGTAACATACCAATGACAAAGGGAACAAAGTATGTTGTTATGCGGTTTGACCGATAAAGATCTTCGTAGAATATGTAGGAGCCAATATGGGCATCCAGGTTCCGCTATTGGTTATTGACCGAGAATAGTTCTAGGTCATGTCTACATAGTTCCCGAACCCGTAGGGTCCGCACGCTTAAGGTTTCGATGATGCTTATATTATGAGTTTATGAGTTTTGATGTACCGAAGGAGTTCGAGTCCCGGATGAGACCGGGACATGACGAGGAGTCTCAAAATGGTCGAGACGTAAAGATCGATATATTGGACGACTATATTCGAGTTCGGAAAGGTTCCAATGATTCGGTATTTTTTGGAGTACCGCAGAGTTACGGAATTCGCCGGGAGAAGTATTGGGCCTTATTGGGCCCTGCGGGAAAGAGAGGGCTGCCTAGGGCAGGCAGCGCCCAAGACCTAGTCCGAATTGGACTAGGGAGGGGCCGCACCCCTTCCTCCCTTCCCCTTCCTTCTCTCCTACTCCTACTAGGAAAGGAGGAGTCATCAGAACATGCCTACACTTCCAACATACATTTTCTGAGAGAGAACCACCTACACTTGTGTTGAGGTCAAGATATTCCATTCCAACCACATAAATCTTGATCTCTAGCCTTCCCCAAGTTGCTTTCCACTCAAATCATCTTTCCACCAAATCCAATCCTATGAGAGAGAGTTGAGTGTTGGGGAGACTATCATTTGAAGCACAAGAGCAAGGAGTTCATCATCAACACACCATTTGTTACCTCTTGGAGAGTGGTGTCTCCTAGATTGGCTAGGTGTCACTTGGGAGCCTCCGTCAAGATTGTGGAGTTGAACCAAGGAGTTTGTAAGGGCAAGGAGATCGCCTACTTCGTGAAGATCTACCCGAGTGAGGCAAGTCCTTCGTGGGTGACGAGCATGGTGGGATTGACAAGGTTGCTTCTTCATGGACCCTTCGTGGGTGGAGCCCTCCATGGACTCGCGCAACCGTTACCCTTCGTGGGTTGAAGTCTCCATCAACGCGGATGTATGATAGCACCACCTATCGGAACCACGGATAAAAAATCTCCGTGTCTCCAAATTGCGTTTGCACACTCCAATCCCATCCCTTTACATTCTTGCAACTTGCATGCTTTACTTTCCGCTGCTCATATACTCTTGTCATGCTTGCTTGATATGTATTGTGAATGTTTAAACTTGTGCCAAAACTCCACATCAACTGAAGGAAATTAAAAACTGCAACTTTTCTTCTTAGAGTCTATTCACCCCCCCCCCCCCTGTAGACACCTCTTCTCGATCCTTTCAATTGGTATCAGAGATTTGGTCTCCATTGCTTTGGTTTAATCACCATTGTGGAAGATGGATGAGTATACGTTGGGGAGTCTTAGACATAGAGTGCCTATTCTTGATGGAGAGTTCTTTCATGAGTGGAAAAATGAAATGCTTGAGATTTTCAATGAGTATCATTTGAACAAGTACATTACTAGCCCTTGTGCACCTCATGTTGATCCTCTGCATCCTACCCTTGATGAGTCTATTGACATGATCCACAACCTTAGAACTGTTAATCTTATCACTAGAGGCTTGCCTAGAAACATGATTGGATGTTTGCCTACTCTTGATTGTGCCTACACTATATGGAGATTTCTTGAGGAAAGATTTCCAAATTATTCCTTGCAAAACTTAGATTAAATTCTTCATAAGTCTATTGCCTTGAGTAAGATGAATTCTAGTGGTCCTATTTTTGGTGATTGTCTATTTGAGCTTATAAATCTCATGCGTGCCAAAGGAGATGTTGGAATCATTAGCAATATCATATCCGAAGCTATTAGAATTCATAAAGGTGACCATTGTGATGATCATTTATCTAATGAATTCCCTCTCTAGGAATTGATCAAATACAAGACGATGTTGAACATGGATACTATGATGAGGATGATGATAGTGACTATGATCTTGACGATGCGACGAGACACTTTGGTCTTCTGGCTAATCTTCGAGGCTACATGGCTGGAGGAAAGGAATGGGTCCTTGATAGTGGATGTGCTGATCATATGACCGGAGACAAAGATATGTTTCGTGAGCTTGCTGAAAACGACGGCCCTCGAAAGTTTGTCACGTTTGGTGATAACTCAAAGGGTAAGGTGGTTGGCCTCGATAAGGTGGCCATCTCACATGATAGATCCATACAAAACGTCATGCTCGTTGAATCTCTTGGGTACAATTTACTTTCAGTATCTAGACTTGCTGATTTCGGTTTCAATGTCCTATTTACTGAAGTAGATTGTCAAGTGTTTCGAAGAGACAATCATAAAATGGTCTTTACCGGTATACGTAGAGGTGATCTTTACATTGTTGATTTCACTAAAAAGGCTCAACCTAGAACTTGCTTAATTGCTAAATCTTCTAAAGGCTGGTTGTGGCATAGAGGGTTAGGTCATGTGGGCATGCGAAATCTTGATAAGCTTATTAAAGGTGATCATATCCTTGGAGTAAAAGATGTTATATTTGACAAGGATAGACTTTGTAGTGCTTGTCAAGCAGGAAAACAAGTTGGAGGGAGTCACCCCGTGAAGAACATCATGACCACGAGAAGACCACTCGAGCTACTTCATATGGATCTCTTTGGTCCCAATGCCTGCAAGAGTCTCGGTGGTAACCCATTTGGTCTAGTCATAATCGATGATTTTTCAAGATTTACGTGGGTGTTCTTTCTTGATGACAAATCGCAGGTCCAAAAGATCTTCAAAAACTTCGCTAGGAAGGCCCAAAATCAATTTGAAGTGAAGATCAAGAAGGTTCGGAGCGACAACGGAACGGAGTTCAAGAACGCAAATGTGGATACCTTTCTTGACGAAGAGGGGATTTCACACGAGTTCTCAGCTACGTACACACCTCAACAAAATGGAGTTGTTGAGAGGAAGAACCGGACTCTTATTGAGATGGCAAGAACGATGCTTGATGAGTACAAGACTCCAAAACACTTTTGGGAGGAAGCGGTTGAGACAGCTTGTCATGCAACAAATCGCTTGTATCTTCACAAGCTGCTCGGCAAGACAGCATACAAGCTCCTCACCGGTAACAAACCCCAAGTTGGATACTTTCGAGTATTCGGCTCAAAGTGCTACATTCTTGATAAGCATCGTCGTTCTAAATTTGCTCCTAAATCTCATGAAGGTTTCCTACTTGGTTATGGCTCAAACTCTCACACTTACCGTGTCTACAACAATTTCACCCGAAAGGTTGAAGAGACGGTAGATGTGAAGTTTGATGAATCTAACAGCTCGCAAGTAGAGCAATTGCCAATTGATGTAGGAGACAAAGACCCTTCGGAAGCAATCCAAGACTTGTCTATTGGCAAGATTCGTCCAACAGAGGTGAAGGAGAGTACCTCGTCCGTCCAAGTGAAAGCTTCCACCTCACGACAAGGTGAACCAAGAATTGATACAGAAGCATCCACAAGTGGGACACACCAAGACGAAGAAAACGAGGAAGCACACCAAGATGAACATCAACAACCTCCTTCTCCACCACGACAAGAGAATGACAACGTCAACAATGAAGAAGGCCAAGAAGAAGAACAAGATGAAGAAGATGTTCCACCCCGAGCCAAGCAAAAGCTCCCACGAGTTCAAGCAAGAGTCGCCAAAGACCATCCCATCGAGCAAATCTACAATGATATCCAAACCGGGAGAAGCACTCGCTCTAAAACTCGTTTGGCTAACTTCTGTGAACATTATTCATTCATCTCTAGCATTGAACCTATGAAGGTTGAAGAAGCATTGGAAGATCCGGATTGGATAAACGCTATGCATGAAGAGCTACACAACTTTGAGAAAAATCAAGTGTGGACATTGGTTGAGAAGCCCAACAACAACCACAACATCATCGGTGCCAAATGGGTGTTTCGCAACAAGCAAGATGAAGATGGACAAGTAGTAAGCACGTCTCGTCGCCCAAGGCTACACTCAAGTCGAAGGTATGGACTATGGTGAGACATATGCCCCCGTTGCTAGACTTGAGTCCATTCACATCTTACTTGCTTATGCTAATCACCTTGTACCAAAAGGACATTAAAAGTGCTTTTCTAAATGGTGAAATTGAGGAGGAAGTTTATGTTAAGCAACCTCCCGGCTTTGTCAATCGTAAGAAACCTAATCATGTTTACAAACTTCACAAATCTCTTTATGGTCTTAAACAAGCTCCTAAAGCGTGGTATAAATGTTTGACCAAGTTTCTTATTGAAAAAGGCTTTGAAATTGGAAAAATAGATTCTACTCTTTTTACTAAAAGGGTTAATGGATAAGCAATTGGCGGATATATTCACCAAACCGCTTGATGAGAAAGTCTTTTGCCGTTTGAGAGGAGAATTGAACATCATTGATGCTTCAAACTTGGAGTAGGAACTCCATTTGGATACATGCAAGGCATGAGCCTTTGACTAATCCTTCATATTTCTTTCATGATGCTATTTATATGTCTTGGATATATTTGCACCCTTGCATGCTATCTAACCCTTGTAGGTACTTGGATGAATCTAAATCTATGAGATTGCAACTCACTCACATCTTGAGCAATTTCTACATCACCAAGTCTCTACACAATGGTGGTTGAAGACAAGGAAGCACGAAACCCTTCAAACATATCCTTTGACAAATTCTATATTAAGCTTTATGATTGTCATTTTGGATACACAAGTGCTCTTCCTTGCAAGACTGACCCATGTAGGTAGATGAACTCAAATTCCAAGTGGTGCTCCCAATTCTTGATGAGCTACACCAACCTTGAGCAACCCACACAAGTTCAACTACATGATCAAGATCAACACCACCACCCAAGGTATGTTATTCCATCTTAGAGAAGCTTTACTCCAAGTCATGGGTCAAAGCAACTCAACAAGATGTGAATACATCAAGATGCTTAAACGAAAAATGGTAACCCCATTTTGAGCTTAAACGATGAGTATGACCTATGATCAAGTGACCTCACTTGACTCCTAAGTCAATATACTCTAACATAGGTGACTTTGTCACCGACCAATTCTAGATGAAGTTCTCTTGTGTTTCTCCGTGCTCTTGCATTTATCTCATGCATATTTGTTTCCCCTTTCAAAAAAACTTCATCTAGATCTTTTCATTTCATTTCATTTCTTTTCTGTTCTGCATCCCCTGCATCCAATTCATTGCAAATCTTTTAGTTAATTCCTTGCAAATCCTTGTGAGACCTTAATTGCCTAGTGAGCTGAGGTGACAAGTGTTTTCACTGTGATGAACTCGGTCACACCGGTTTGTTTTCTTCGGTCCAACCGAATTCTTTCGGTGCCAACGAAGCACACAACTCGGTGCTACCGATTTAACTGCAGAAAAGACAGCTTGCCACTTGTTCCTGCATTCTTTTTACTCCAGCTCCACTCAATGATTCTTGTCCTCTACCAGCATCATATTCGACTTGCTGCTTTGCTTTGTGACTCAAGGACCAAACCCATTTGAAACAAAAATCCAGAAGAACCCTTCTTGGAAATTGATGTCAAAGGGGGAGAGAGAGATCACATCAAAGCTCAATCATTTTTATAAGGGGAGAGAATGCTCAGGGGGAGAGTGTAGAAACCCCAGATGCTTGGTGTTCAAGAGGAGAGAAGTCACATGTCTTTAAGAGGGGAAAGACATGTTCATATTTGACTATTTGCATTAGCTCTGTTTCTTGTCTTTGCTTTGATTTTCTGTTCCCTATCTTCTCCCAGTATCCCATGCTAGATTTAGGGGGAGCAAGACATCTAAGGGAAGGAAATTCTTGAATTCATTGCACATCTTTACCTTTGGGGACATGTCTATATCCAATAGAGTACTCAGTACTCACTCTCTACATGTCATCCCAGTCTTGGTACTCTTGTGGTTTCTTTTGTTTGCTCTGGCTGGTAGGTGTATCTGTGTTATCTAATCTTGTTTACTCAGGTTCATTCCTTCCTAAGCCAACTCAAGACCACAAGGTAAGTATATGCATCACAGTCATGTGTATGAGGATTTCTTGCTGTTGTACATACTGTTTGCAAGAAGGACCCATGAGCATGAAGGTACATTTCCCATATTCACATCATTTGCTCTGATGCATATAGCCAAGATACATGTAACACATTGCTTACTCTGTCATGCTTATGCATTCACATGCTCCTATATTCCATATTTACATGCTTGCATACATGTAGGGGGAGCCTATGCATGTTAGATGTCTTTCCAAAGCTTTACTTGTTATTCTCTATATCTTTATCTAAAGCTTTGATGTATGTTGTCATCAATTACCAAAAAAGGGGGAGATTGAAAGCACAAGTGCTCCCTGGGTGATTTTGGTAGTTAATGTCAACATATCTCTTGTTGGACTAATGCTTCTACCTAGTATGTTTCAGATAAGTTCAAAAATGGAGTGGCATGGACCAAAGGATGTGGAACCCCTTCAAGACGTTGAGGACAAAGGATTGGCTCAAGCTCAAAGCTCGGGACTCTACATTTTTCATTTTAAGTGATCCAAGATCACATTGAGTCCATAGGAAAAGCCAATACTATCAAGAGGGGCTGAGGTGTTTCTTAATGAGTTTCTTGCTCAAAGTGCTTAGTGATATGCAACAAAAACCCTCAACTACTTTCTCACATCCACATATGTCCCAAACCGAAAGTCAAACTCGGCCCCACCGAAACTTTCTATCCGGCGCCACCGAGTTCAGTTGACATAGCCACTGCCAGAAACCCTAATCAGTTCGGTCTCACCGATGGGATCTCGGTCTCACCGAGATGGGCTTGCAAACTCTCTGTTGCCTATTGCAATAATTTTGGTCCCACCGAGATATGCAATCGGCCCCGCCGAGTTTGCTTGGCCAACTCTCTGTTTTGCTTATTACCCAAATCGGTCCCACCGAGTTTGTGTAATCGGTCAAACCGAGTTGAGGCTTTACCCTAACCCTAGCACATCGGTCCCACCGAGTTGATCATGTCGGTCCCACCGAAATGCCTAACGGTCACATTATGAACTAAATCGGTCTGACTGAGTTCCAAGATTCGGTCCCACCGAGTTTGGTTAATTGTGTGTAACGGTTAGATTTTGTGTGGAGGCTATATATACCCCTCCACCCACTCTTCATTCGTTGAGAGAGCCATCAGAACATGCCTACACTTCCAACATACATTTTCTGAGAGAGAACCACCTACACTTGTGTCGAGGTCAATATATTCCATTCCAACCACATAAATCTTGATCTTTAGCCTTCCCCAAGTTGCTTTCCACTCAAATCATCTTTCCACCAAATCCAATCCTATGAGAGAGAGTTGAGTGTTGGGGAGACTATCATTTGAAGCACAAGAGCAAGGAGTTCATCATCAACACACCATTTGTTAGAGTGGTGTCTCCTAGATTGGCTAGGTGTCACTTGGGAGCCTCCGTCAAGATTGTGGAGTCTAACCAAAGAGTTTGTAAGGGCAAGGAGATCGCCTACTTCGTGAAGATCTACCCGAGTGAGGCAAGTCCTTCGTGGGCGACGGCCATGGTGGGATAGACAAAGTTGCTTCTTCGTGGACCCTTCGTGGGTGGAGCCCTCCGTGGACTCGTGCAACCGTTACCCTTCGTGGGTTGAAGTCTCCATCAACGTGGATGTACGATAACACCACCTATCGGAACCACGGATAAAAAATCTCCGTGTCTCAAAGCCGCGTTTGCACACTCTAATCCCATCCCTTTACATTCTTGCAACTTGCATGCTCTACTTTCCGCTGCTCATATACTCTTGTCATGCTTGCTTGATATGTATTGTAAATGTTTAAACTTGTGCCAAAACCCCACATCAACTTAAGGAAATTAAAAACTGCAACTTTTCTTCTTAGAGTCTATTCACCCCCCTCTAGACACCTCTTCTCGATCCTTTCACAGTCCGAAAAGATTGTGCTTGGAGGCTTCAAGCATAGCCAGGATCAAGGGATGGCCCATTGGATGTGGAGGCAACTCGGCTGGTCCGAACAAAGTTGATTTTGACGTTTTGAAATTGTTCTTAATCCTGACAACACTCGTTCTTTGAAGATTTAGGGTTAAACATCAGTCCTCCTACATATCATAACATCTATTGGGAATAAGGTGGTCATATTAGTCCCTTTAATAAAGTTGTCATAGACAAATCATCACACACTATGGGGCCATGGATGCACTTAATACAACATCATGGTAATTGTATACCAAACCCACATGGTATATACATGTTAATAAATTAATCACCAGTGCTAACTAGTATGGTAACTACATCATCAGTATTATGATAATTAAATGGGGTAATATCACTTGTATGATGACTAATATTCAACAAACCACTTACAGCACATCACTACCATGGTGGACTAAGCAATCTAGTAGCTAATGCATCCCCACTAGTGACAACTAGTGCTAACCAATTTGGTAGATACATCACTATTGTAGTGGTGACTCTTTCTAGATATCTTTAAACATACATCGCTATTGTAACAACAAAAGGTTAATCGGTTTAGTAACTAGATCGCCATTATGGTGAATTATTTTCTACCTACTACTGGCCTTGTTAGGAAACAAAAGAGGACCGCTTACAACCATGAAAACAAAATTCTAAACAATAGTTTGAGCATTGATAACATATCAACAAGTTGTCTTTCCTTTTGTGTTTGGAGTTGCTTTAAGTTTCTATGCCTCACATTGTTTGATAATGTCTGATGCCAACTCTATCTAATCATCGCGTCTGCACATATTTTGGTTGTTGTTTCATATGCTTGACCAATGGATTGTATTTACATATATTTTTTATTCTTTTCTAAATGACGAGTGTTAGCTTTCAATTTCAAAGGCCCAACATTCCAACAATGAAGATTCGCGGCGGCCCAGTGGTTACATAAACATATTGTGGTCCATTTAATCATTCTAACATATTTTCTATAATCAAGCCACACGCGCCGAATATTTCAAGTCATTTCGAATTTCGGTGGGCGCGGTTTCATACCGCGTGCGGCATGTTTTGCCCCCCTTCGACTAATATAAATTGCTCGCCTCACCACGCCTTGCCTCAGCGGAAATATCATTTCCTTTTCATTTCTCTCTCCCTCTTCTTCACCTAATTACCATGATGCCCCTCGGGCGGTGTCCCAGTCCCACCCGGCCCGAGATCCCCAAATTTCCTCAACCCCCGAAACCCAAACAGCGCAATCCCAAACCCAAACCTAAGCCCAGACCGAGAGACCCCGCACCCGAATCTAGGGTTTCGCTTCCCCGCCGCAGGATGGCTGCCCCCGCCGCCGCCGGCTCCGGCGCCGTCGTGCCCGCTGGCGACGGCGAGGGCTGGACCCCCAGTTTCGGCGACATGGTCTGGGGCAAGGTGAAGTCGCATCCGTGGTGGCCGGGCCACGTCTACAGCCTCACCCTCTCCGACGATCCGGAGGTGCATCGCGGCCACCGCCATGGCCTCGTCCTCGTCGCCTTCTTCGGCGACGGCAGCTATGGCTGGTTCGAGCCGCACGAGCTCGTCCGCTTCGAGGACCACTTCGTTGAGAAGACCTCGCAGGGGGGCAGCCGCACCTTCCCCGCCGCCGTCGCCGAGTCCCTCGACGAGATCTCGCGCCGCAGCGCGCTCGCGCTCCTCTGCCCCTGCCGTGGACCCGACACCTTCCGCCAACACAACGAGGATCGGAGGTTCCTCCTGGTGAACGTGCCCGGGTTCGACAGCAACGCCGAGTACCTCCCCGAACAGGTGACGGCCGCGCGGGAGCGGTTCGTCCCGCAGAAGATGTATGACTTCCTGCAGAACGCTGCCGTGCAGCAGCGGGACGCGGCGGAGACGGCCGCACGGACCTTGCCTGGGATCGAGATGGCAGCGATGCTCATGGCGTACCGCCGCTCTAGGTACGAGAGGTACGACCTCACCTACGCCGAATCATTTGGGGTGGATTCGAAGAAGGCCCTTGAAGGCGAGGTCAAGGCTGAGAATGAACGGTCTCAACGAGGTATCGACACTCACATGCCCAATCCTAGTAGTACTACTATTCATTGTTTTGTTATTGTTTTTGCTATGTACTTGAACTTGATGGGCAGATTACCTGATACTAATCGTTTTGATGTGAATAGTGAACTGGATATTGGTTCTTCAAATATTTATTATTTCTCTTTTGTTGAACTGTGTGTTGCATGAATGCGAAAAATGTTTTTATCTGTATAGCCAACACTTTTTACACAAATCATGTGCATAATTGTGCAAAGCTATACTGGTAATAAATGGTAAAACCTGCATTTGACACAAGATGAAATTCAAATCAAGTAAAAGCTATACACGTACGAATATCGTTTGATCAATGAAGACTTGTTTCACACACAAGAATATGTGTATCATACGTCCATAGCTTATCGACTCATCTATCTTTCCCATCCAGTTATGCCGAATACAAATATTAAAAGATACAATGAAAGTTTACCTCTCCACGATGCATATAGATTTTTAAAGCAGCAGCTTCTGTGTGCTATGATGGATTTTGGATGGATTCTGAAATGTTTCTCTTGCATCCATATATTTCCTTGATTTAGGTACTTGTTACTCATCTAGTTTCTTCTAAGGCCATGCCTTAAAATCTGGTATATTTAGGATTTGGATCTCTTTCCTGTTCCTGTGAGTGTGCATTAGTTTAACATCGCATTGCATTTCAGTTGCGTTCACGTTGTACCTTTCTTAGCCCTTCATAATCTCGCATATTTAGGTAGAATCGCTTAGTTTCTGCAACTTGACCTTTTGTTTTTGTTGTTGGTGAGGAGTATTAGCGCAATGTTTGATAAAAAGAACTGAATAAGTATACGAACACTGATTCTGAAAGAAGGTACGCTTATGTGCCTGCTAAAAACATATCGGTGATTGGTGGAGATGGACTTGGGGTACTTATATACATATTCTGGATGCACTATTTCGTTTTCATCATTGAGCAGGCATCGAGGTAAGGCGGTTGAGTTCACCTGCACACATGAAGGAAGGCATCAATTTAACACTGTACACTGTGCCTATTACTTTACATTCATAAATAAGCATGTAAATATATTCAAGGATGTTTATTGTCAGTTTAGACATGCATGGTCAAGTGATTATAGTAATTTTAGTAGGACTTCTCTGTTAATCGCTTAGTGGAATTAATCTGGATTTACATGACAATTATAACCTGAAAGTTATCTTGATTATCCCAAAACAATTTACATTCGAAGTATTCTTCATAGTTCTCAAGTTGAGGTCCTGCATAGAGAACCAAAATGAAGTTAACATCTGCCGACATATGCATTTTTTCCAAGATGGCGACAAAACGAATGGTGAAAGCTATATAGAGTTACTTTGGCCAGACCAGCAACAACTCTGAGTACGCTATCTAACCCCTTTGCCCTCTCCTTACCTTGATCTTCGACCACTGTACTAAACTTTGTCGCAAGTTCTAAACCGAATTGAGTTAGGAGTTGTGCCAGAGGAGGATTCTATCACAAATTCTAACCGGAGCCAGGTCCACTAGTTTCCTTCACATTCGGAGCAGTTCAGAGGACATTCTATCCCAAATTCTTACCGGAGCGTGTTCCACTAGTTTTGCCTCGCATTCTGAGCAGTTCAGAGGACATTCTATCCCAAATTCTTACCGGAGCCTGTTCCACTAGTTTGGCCTCACATTCAGAGCAGTTCAGAGGACATTCTATCCCAAATTCTTACCGGAGCCTGTTCAACTAGTTTTGCCTCACATTTGGAGCAGTTTGGGCTTGCCGTTTCACCACCTGCTTCAATCAGAAGACGCCACTGAAAGCAGTTTCAGCCTGTCCTTTTAGCTGATCCAGACATGCTGCAGTTACGATGAGAAGCTTATGAAGAAGTACGCATTGCTATCTTCTCCTGAACTTTATGGACCGATGATTCATCTCCAATATGAACTGTCGTAGCCATGCCAGCAAGGTTTTCGAGTCGATGAGTCGACGAGTCGCTCGGGGGGAGCGACTCTAGACTAGTCGTGACTAGTCTAGACTCATGGTCGATGAGTCGACATGCGACGAGTCGGCGTGAGTTAAGCAGTAGAAAGTAGGTACAATAAAACCAGCCTTGTTCTTGAGTGGTTCCAATTCAGCCCTCAACTCTTCATCATGCACAACCACCCTTGTTCATGCACAACCAGGGGAGGAGCAGACCACCACCACCACCAACAACAACAACCAGGGGAGGAGAGGAGGAGCAGACCAGCAGCAGCAGCAACAACCAGGGGAGGAGGGGAGGAGCAGACCAGCAGCAGCAGCAACCAGGGGAGGAGGGGAGGAGCAGACCAGCAACAGCAACCAGGGGAGGAGCAGAAAGCCAGCAACCAGGGGCGTGGCGGCTGCCAAAGAGAGGGTTGGGTCGGGGGAGGGGAACAGGTTCGGTCTAGGTTTCCACGGGGGATGGTTTGATACAGTAAAAAAAACATGACAGGCGGGCCCAAAAAAATTGAGTCGTTCGACCCAGAAAACACGACTAGTCGTGACTAGTCGAGACTAGTCGCTCGAGTCGCTCGATTCATCCCATGAGTCGAGTCGCCAGGCTGAGTCGACCCTGCCAGTGTGACTCATAGACTAGTCGACGACTAGTCGCGACTAGTCGAGCGACTCAAAAACAGAGCATGCCAGGAAGGTGTGTTTGATGGGCTGTCCCAGTGCAGAGTAGAGCCTTCCCTCCAGAGTTGAGAGGGAATCCATATGCCATGCCCACTCGCCACAGAAGATCTTTGTGGAATCCATATGCCAATCTTGTTCGCCTGTGGACACGGATGGGTCACATTCCTACCCAAGGAAATTCAGATAGCGTTGTCAAATTGCGTTTCTCACACCAGCTGTGCTGTTTGGGGACTTGGCCTGCGGTGAACGGAGCCCTTTGCGCCTCATATCCAACTTCCGTGGGAACCTAGCCTGCCGATGGAGTTTCAGTAGAACTCATGGGGAATCAAGAATCTGGCCATCCGTCTGACCTGTTAGGAACGCAGCGTCAGGATCCCCACACCCCCCAGCGCGAACCACCGAGCCCCACTTAGAGCCCTGTATCTTATTTTCTACTAAAACCTTGGCAATATTTTAGAATTTTATGAGTACAAAATTTCAACATTTTTTAGAACTCTCTGAAAAAAAGAACGTAGTGGTGATGCAAGTCATCTGAGCAAAAGAGAGGAAAGCAAATCGCCAAGGAAATTGTAAACTAACACGTACCTGCCGTCCTGCAATTGCACGTGCACCTCATCTTTCCAGAGGTGTAGCAGGTGGGAGAAAAAAAACTATTCAGTTCAGAGAAACGTAAATATAATGCCTTAGGCCGTTTTTAGCCCCAAAAAAGTACTACCAAGTCCCCTTTCAAGGTCATTGCAGCAATTAAATTTTAGAATGATTCTTTTTTTCCCTACACACACTCTTAGGCATTCGAATGATCTACCTTTCCTACTAGATGAAAGGAGAGTTTGGAGTATAGGAAATGTGAGCTAATAAAACACACCAGTTTAATGTTGGTTTTGATAAAAAAAATCATTAGGGTGAAATCCGATGGGCGATGGCATCCTTTATTTTGATGTTTTGCATTCTCTGGTAAGTTTAGGAGTTTAGTTTGTCACAGTTAGGTTAGGGTTCAACGGAGAGGAAAAGGCGCGCTTTGATTATGTGTGGCAATACTCAATCGTGTCTGGCAAGTGAGTAGAGCAGAGGGAGTTAATTGCATGCATGACCTAATGAGTTGGTCGAGGGTGGTCGATGGTCGGCTGCGGTGGCGATGGCACCTCTACAAGGAAAGCAAACATGCAATTCAGACGATTTTGCACAGTGACATTGGAGGGGGTGGGGGGTCTCACCGATGTTGAAGGGGAGGTGAGGAGAGTTCAGAATATATATAGAGTGAGATAAATGAACGCATCAATTTGAATATTCACTTTGATCAAAATCATCAGTGTGAACTCCAATGGCTGTGGCATCCTTAGTTTGCCAGTTGCCTTCTTTGCTAAGCTTACGACTTTTGGTTTATCCCAATTAGGGTTAGGGCTCACCAGAGGAAAAAAAGCCACCGTTCAGTAATGCTTAGTTGCGCCTTTGGTCGAGTAGATAGAGCAAGATGGAGTTAGTTGGTTGAGGGCGGTTGGCTATGGTGGCTATGATACCTCTTATCGAGAAGCAGACACACAATCTGGAGGATCTTGCGGACAATGATATGTAGGGGTGGGAGAATGTCTTGTCAAAGCCATAGAAACACACATGTGGAGACGACGCGATGCTAAGAAAGATTGTTCGCTAATTGGTATCTGCTGGGTTTGAATCGGCTAGTTAATTAGTCGATAAATCAGTTAATCGATGAATTGGTGATCCATGGAGCATGGATTAATTGATCGGTTAATTGATTTGTTGGCTAATATTTTGAACATCGCTAAGAGAGGAGGACCGAAGTGAGCACGCTCGAGGATGGCATCAAAGCGGCGATGAGTAGGGTTGGTTAGGGTTTGGGAGGAGAGATGAAATTTTGTGTGATTGTGGGTGGGTGTGATATTTTGATTCAATGGCAACAAATACTCCCTCTGTTCCACAATGTAGTGCCTATAGATTTTTTTGAAAAGTCAAAGTTCATAGACTTTGACCAAGTTTGTAGGGTAAAATATATACATCTACAATACCAAATACATATCCTTAGATGATCACAAGACGTACTTTCATATTGTATTTGGTATTGTAGATATAAATAATTTTCTCTATAAATTTTGTCAAAGTTTGATTTTTCAAAAAATCTATATGCACTACATTATGGAATGAAGGGAGTAGACCGTTTGCATCATATTTGGGCCTTTGCGTTTTTAAATTACAAAATATGGGGAGTAGTAGCATCTTTTGCATCGTGGAGGGAGAGGCTCACTCGCCCATCATCGGTACCACCAACGAAGATTGTGGCATGCGGAGCGAGCGCTCGCTTTGCTCCCACCACCGAGTTCCTTGTCGCCCGCGTGTTCCTAGGCCCCACATCTACTATACTCTTTCTGCAGAATCGAGATTTGAGCGGCGACGTGTCTACCCTTGTGACCGACTGGACCTAAACCTAGCCCCGGATTTCTTTTACCTCTCGGTCATTTTGTCACGCATGCACATGCTAATGCTAATCAGTCAGAATTATTTGCAGGTCAGACCGTAGTGTACGGCCAATTATACAAATCTAAAAATAATACTCTATTCATTTCATAATATAAGAGTGTTTTTGACAGTCATAAATTATTAAACCGAAATGCCCGAAACCGTATGAAAACAAAACATTTTTATTTGAATGGATTTTTCCCAAATGCATGCGAATTCGTCCTTTGGATCTGGTTTCCTAGTGCTACTTACTTTTGTTTTGTTAATTTTTTTTGCTTTGTTCTTGTGTTACATCTATTATTAGGAATGCGAATATAAATACGTGACCCCTTGGCATTGACTTGTTCCTGTTGCGTTTTCTCCCCATGGATGTGGTACCGCGCTGTGTGCTTACGTGTGCCGCTGGTGACATGCCTTGCAGCTCGCCCGCTCAAGGGTCGGCAGAAGGTGCCGGAGAAGGAGAACGCCCCGGCGAGGGGCCGGAGGGGCGCCGCCGGCGCAGCGGCGAGGCTCATGGAGAAGATCATGCCCGGCGCGCCAGCAATGAAGCCCAAGGCCAGCAAGAAGGACCAGTACCTGCTCAAGCGCCGGGAAGACGCGCGCGCGCCGGCGCTGCCGCCAGCCGCGCTCCCCGACGCGGCTCCCGCCCCGGACGACGGTGGCCCGCCGCCTGGCTTCCCCCCGGCTGAACCGCAGACGCCGCCGCTGCCCAGCAGCACCGGAGGCGCCGACGAGGAGGAGTTTATGCTGCAGAGACGCGCGCTCCCTCCTGCCGACCAGGCGAGCGACGGCGGCGCAACCGCGGACGCCGCTGCGCCGAAGAAGGTGGCCAAGCCCAAGAAGGCCCGCAAGCGCGACAGCGAGGAGCCGGCCGAAGACGTGGCCGCCGCCGACGGCGAGCCCAAGAAGAAGAAGAAAAAGAAAAAGCTCGCTGAACTCAACGGCGGCGTGCCCTCTGCCGCCCCCTCCGTCGACGGCGGCGGCGCTACAAAGCCCGCAGCTTTCTCACCCCCCAAGGTCGACCTTGACGGCTTAGATCTGACACAGGTAATATCCGACCTTCAAAACCTTCCGCTGCTTCCCTTCTACGGCGCCGGCAGACGCATCTCTGACGCCTCTCACTCCTTCATCCTGGCGTTCCGCTCGAAACACTACAAAAAGAGCTATGAGAACGATCCGCCGGAAGAGTCTAAGAAGGGCTTGGATAATAAGCCCAGTGTCGTTGCCGCCGCCGCCGCCGCCGTCTCTGACGGCCAGCCCCCCAAACCGTTGAAGAAGAAGCCGGTGATGAGGCCCAGCGACCCCACCAGTGCTGGCGTCAAGCGCCCGCCGTCTGACCGCCAGGAGGAGATTGCCTCCAAGAAGAAAATCAAGCTGGACAAGATTAAGACTCTGGCCGCCGACAAGAAGGCCGGGCTGGAGCAGAAAGTCGCCACCGCCACCGCAGCTGCGGGAGGCGGGACGACGGCGGCGGCTCAGCTGCCACGGGCTGGCCTGAAGGAAAAGGCTCTGGCGGCAGCCAAGAAGAAGGTGCCAGCGGCGGCGCCTGTGAAGAGGACCCCGTCGCCGACGGCGCTGATGATGAAGTTCCCGCTGAATAGCACGCTGCCGTCGGTGGCCTCCCTCAAGGCGAGGTTCGCGCGCTTCGGGCCGCTCGACATCAACGGCATCCGCGTGTACTGGAAGTCCCACATGTGCCGGGTCATCTACAAGTTCCAGTCGGACGCGGAGGCCGCGCTCAAGTACGCCAAGGTCAACGCCATGTTCGGCCAGGTGGCCCCCAACTACTACCTGCGCGGCGTCGAGGGAGGGTCGGCCGGCGCCGACCCAGGGCCTGAGGCGGCCCCTCCGCAGCGCTCTGACCTGCGGCTCATGGAGACCACGCCGTTCAGGCCTGGGAGCTCCGGCAATGGCGCTCCGCTGACGCTGTCCAAGGCGGTGCCGGCGCGCATGTCCGTTGGGCTGCCCAAGTCAATCCTGAAGAAGAGCAACGACGAGGGCGGGCTGGCTGCGGCCAGCGCGCTCCGAGACTCCCCTCGGGTGAAGTTCGTGCTGGACGGTGGGGACAGCATGGTCGAGCCACCTCCATTGCCACCGAGCTTCGATGGAAACAATGGCCCGGACACTGCTGCACCAGTGAGCAAGATCGCGAGGTCGCTCGGCTTCGCTCAGGCGCCTCTGCAGCCGCCGGCACGCCCTGCGCAGCCCAACCTGCAGCCACTCATGCGCCCACAGCACCAGCAACTGCAGCCGCCACGCGCACCTGATTCACAGCCACTCCCACCACCGCCGCCGCTGCCATACCAGCCTCGCATCAACGAGCCATCGTTGTACCAGCAGCCCCGTATCAGCGAGCCATCGCCGTACCAGTCTCGCGTCAACGAGCCACAGCTGTACCAGCCTCGTCGCACGGACGCGCCGCCAATGTTCAACATGCAGCCGCCGTACCAGCCTCGCCAGAGTGACGCGCCGCCACCAGTCAACATGCAGCCGCAGTACCAGCCTCGCCACAGCGACGGACCGCTCGCGCTCCCTGGACAGCCGCCGCTGCCGCCCTACCCTCCCCGTGCCGGTTTCCCCGGACAGCAGTACTCTTCCCGCTCCGACGACATGCCGCTGTCTCACTTCGACAACAACGCCGGCAGCAACGCCATGCCGGTGTGGAAGAGGGGGGAGAAGGAGTTCAATGAGGAGCTGATGAGGGTGATGCTGGGGATCGCCAAGCTGGTGGAGCCATTGATGGACAAGAAGGGCAACTTCCCCTACCACCTCTTCAGCCGGTCAGCATGAGGCGGCGGCAGCTCCAGGGCAGAGCTCACTGCGTTGTATCTGACTGCTGGGTCCCCGTGGCGCTGGCAGCACAGCAAGTGCGGTAGTAGTGCTAGTGACTTTGCCTCTCGAGAGAAGGACAACCAAGATGATGCCTCTCCTGTCATGTAGTGTATAATTACCTCTTGTTTTCAACTTTGTCAGAGCGTGTATGAACTCTCTGGATTCTAGTCGTCATCAGACTGTCAATTAAGATGTGGTTAAGGACACCAAATTGCTGTTGTATGGTTTTTAAGTCGAAATTATGGGCCTGTTTAGTGTCGCAAATGCTCGAACCGAGGCCAGGGCGAAAAATGTACTACTCCCTTCGATCCAAATTATTTTTTCTCATATGAATGTATCTAGCACTGAAATATATCAAGATATATTGAGCGACAAATAATATGAATCAAAGGGGTAGTAGCGATTCGAACATTAGTTCTTCATTAGTACTCCGCTTTGTCATTTGTATGCAAGACGATGGAGGTTCTCTAAGAGCAACTAGCACCATAGAATATGCACTGCTCCACACTTGATGATCGAATGCCCAAAAAGTCAATTTCAATTGTTTCAGAAAGATATGAAAAAAAATGTGAATGTTCACAAGACATGTGTCAACAGCCTATACAAAATTTCAAATCCAACCTTGAAATACACATCGAGAGAAAAAGAAGACAAATTCAACATGAATAGTGCCATTGAAAGACAAACAAAAATGGCGCTGTTCACTTCTAGATTTATCTTTCTTTTTTCAACGTGTATTTCAAATTTGGATAATAAAAAAGACCAACCGGCATAGCGGGGGTAAAGTTTCAACTTCTTCTTACCTAGCCCTCCCTCTATCTTAATGGTGATGCGGTCTGTACCAGTTCTGCAGGCACAAAAACCTACTGGAAATCTATCCATTAACGACCCTCATTGCGTATCCAGCCCCTCCATTTCGTGCCTCGCCCACTTGGTTTCAGCCATGCGCATTATTTTCTGTCTCCTTGCGACCACACGTCTAAAACAGACAATGATAGGTCTATTCATTCGATGCTTGAGATCAAATCTATAATGGTTTCACGTCAAACTTGTACTATTACTCATGTTAGTCGTAGTCATAACATAATTAGTCACCCTTTAGCAATTCTTGCTCATGTGCACGGTAGAACTGTTGTTTGGTTTAGATATGGTCTTTCCAAAACAGTCAAACTCTGTAATGCCGAATGTAAACCCGATAGATAATGAGTACTAGAAGAAAAAGGCGCGCTTTGCCGCACCCGAGTTTATTCAGACGTAAACCAGGGGAAAAAATGTAGTATTTGAAATCTGAGATATATTTATAAATTTCTCTAATTTTGATATAAATCAATATACAATGAGTACACAATATACATTCATCCATGCACAATATGTTTTGCTCAAACTGACATCCTCATGATAACAACAATGAAATATTTGTCTCGATGATAATATTATCAAACATTCGGTCTGACAAACAGAAGCTCATCGCACCATCCTCTATACCACTAAGCTCTCTAATTTTAAAGGTCCCACAATCAATTGAAGTCTCCAATTTGGAATTGGCTATCCAATTTTGACCAGGTCAACAATTTCACAAGGAGCTCTCAATTCAATTTTTTAATACACTATGCTTTCCAATTTTGGAGCTCTCCCATTCGTTTGAGGTATACAGTTTTAATCCTTGACTTGACTTGGTCAATCCTTAGTTGTGACCCAATAAAATCTCTAACTTCATTAAGCTCTCTAATTTTCAAGAACCCCATTCAATTGAGATCTTCAATTTGGATTGGATACACAGTTAATTGTGTCGTTGGCCTGGGTTTTATGGCGTGATCTCTCAATGAATGGGCCCCTTGCTAAGTGCTTAGGTGATGTGGGCCTTCTTGACAAAAAGAAAATGTCAACTATGACACGTTTAGCATAGCACATCACATGCTGCCAACAACATAGGTAATTTTCTAATGTATTTATATTAATTAAATGACATCCTCCAGTCACACGGTTAAAAAGACCCACCCAAACACCAGAATAAAAAAATGAAAAATGATACACTCACGGACGATTCACTATGAATTGGTCATAGCAAACACTCTCCCACCAATTCATCTGTTGGGCCACTCTTTCCCTAATTTCCAACCATAAATTGACACATTTATCTGTAACCATGATTTTGTAAAGTCTGTCCATAGGTGTAGCATCTTTGATAAAAAAACACACTCTATTGTATCCCGCACACGCCAAACCAACTATCACGTAAATAATTTTCGCAACTTAAAAAATTTATCACGTAAAAAGAATATTTACAACTCTAAAAACATAAGCGGCGCAGCAAAGCGCACACTGCCCTACTAGTATAATATCAAATGGGCTTCCCTAGAGTGATTGTTGTCGTCCATGAACTGAACAAAAGATGCAATTTTATAAAGAAAAACAATATCTAATATAGATTTCAAATATCCCAAACATTTACAAGCAAACAGTACACACCTTCCATAATCTAAAGTTTCTAGGATTACATTTTCTTAGATGGACAGTGACCACGATCCTTTTAGACAGTGATCTAACTTCCTTTTTGACAGACAGAGGCAAATGCACTAAGAAGGATTACCAGTAGAAAAGTCTTTCACTAATATGTCCGTATACATAGATAAGTAGGAAACAAATGTGTCAATATCAACTGAGATGGCCAGAATATTAGTAGGGATGCAAGAATCTTTTCTTGACATCTCACTCCACATACTATTATTCTAAAGATGATGCTTCAGAATCATTAGCGCTATACTAGTGAGATGCGTTGATCATTGTGTCAATAAAAACAGGAAACTATTTTTTAGGGAAAAAACAGGAAACAGTTGTGCCAACATGTAGCAAGCTAACTGTGATGTTAACCACATGTGGTTTAAATGTATGTTGAATCCCATTAGCCAACTCTTAGTACAAGGAAAATATATCTTTATTCTATATAAGTATCTGACAATTACCATCAATAACAAATATATTTAGCCTTCGTGCCAGTTTTCGTCCCACATAAGAAAATACATTACCATCAGAAGGAAAGAGCGCCCTGGACCACCACCAAAGCGACCCCGCTCATACAATCCCTATATTATAGTTGTCCGCGACACCAATTGAAAAAAAGAGACAAAGTCCACATGCGGACAAGAAAAGAAGAAAATGTGAAGGACGCACCATGCCAGTCAAACGATGGGAGGAAGATGGAGCAGTCCATACAAAAACCACCACCAGACACATTTTGCTTTGCAACCCAAAATTTATAGATCACTGCACATGAAACTACACATTAATTCAAAATATACACTATAGTCCGTAGTATAGCTCCCATTTGAAGCAGACCATATGGAACAGAACCCCTCAATTAGTAAGGTTCAAAACCCCCTACCCTTACATTGCCCAAAGTGTAGAAGCTCAAACTTTAGGGTACCAACATCAACCTTAATATGCAATTTACAACTTATATCTACTTGCGCCTTCATTTGTACATAAGGATGGGTCAATTATAACCTAGTGTTGTTCATCTTGATGCTTCTCTGTAACCTGACGGACCATTCCAGACTGAAATGCATGAAGGTACTGGTAGGTAATGTACCTCTATCTCGTCATCATGTATTGCTCTACAATTACAATATTTGTTCATACAACAGAAATAGATGCAGGTGTCTCGAAGAAGATAATCACAAACTTCACAATCTATCATGAAGATGTGTTCTTCTGCTTCTTATAAACCTAATCGGCACCCGACGCAAGACCATCCCAAGGGGGGTCCATGGTATGGAGGTTATCATTCTGTATTAGCCTCCTTGGATTCTTGGTCGTTGTTGGATATGTGCATGCGACTCACAAGTTTATCAGCAAAAGGTAGTGGGGGCACCTACCAGTCGTAGTCCCTTTTGTCCCCTACATCAGAGTGGAGGAATTCGTCAGCTCCGTCGGGCGCCCTCCTGAACCCGCCGACCATCATGTATGCTGCCGGTGCTGCCTTGGGTTCTATACCCATAAACACACATCGGGGGTAAGCTAGGGTTTTCACGAAAGAAAAAGAAGCAGCAGCAACAGGGAAACAAATGGGTGTGTCAGAGCTCGTCCTTGCCGGCTGGTGGTGGCGGTAGGAGGTTAGGAGGGGGTCTAGCTGCAGCAGCTCATCCCGAGCCATGACGTCATGGAGAGCGGCATCCCCTTATCGCAGCGACAACACATCTTGACGCAAGCTCCTTCCTCCTTGTCATTCTCCCTGATGACCACCCCCAGCACCTCCACTCCATCCCAATCTAGAGGCCCTGCAGCAACATCATGGTGGGTTCAGGGGAGAGAGGCTTGTGGACTGTGGTGGTGCGCCCCGTAGGCTCCGCCTACCAATCTGAAGACCCTCCACCACCAACAACAAGGCCCACAACCTACAGCCATTCGGCCTACCCGGGAGACGGCCAAGTCAGAATTGAGCATCAAATCGAAATCGACGACCTCAATCGATTCTCAGTGCTCCAGCCCCTAGGGAGCTTAGTGAATTAAGGGATTACAAAAGTTTGCTGGCAAAAAGGAAAAAAGCTTCACATCACAAAAGGCTCCTTTATACTTTTTCTTTTTTAGGGCATGGATACTCTCATATGCAACGAGAGTGTTATTTGTGATTAAGCGGACCCGGAACGAACGTAGTGTGTTCTTCTCCGATCACCTCATCGAGCGAATCTCCGAACCTGTAGAGATCAGGACATAGTGCAATAGGGCGATGTTGACAAATCAATTGTGGGTTAGGAACCTTTGGGATTAGAGCAATAACACTGTCATTTAGTCCCAATGGGAGCTCACCCTTTCTCTCCTAATACTTTCACATGCAGTTCTCAGACATGTTTTCAAAAGAGAATGTATGCCAGTCTTTTTACACATACAACTAGTGCACCGGAAATTGGAAAAAGATAAATGTAAGAACGTCTGGACTAGACCAATATGCTACTTTGGGCTAAGATGGGGCCTTGAGGTTTGCTGGTGGGCCAACGAAGTAGGGGCCGGGTGCTCAAAGTCCATGAGAGAGGCATGCATGAGACAACGATCCACCATCCATACCATTCTGTAATAAAGGGGCTATTGCTTCTCGTGGTACGTCATTAAAACTGCCCCAAAAAATACAAAATATTACTCATTAATGCCACCTATAAGTGACAAAAACTGGTTTGCAGGGAATCCCCGCCTGGGTTCGCCCAAGCATAGGGACATACTATACTGTGCTCTGCACGCTGGAGAAGACACAACGCGCCCGTTTGGGCCGGCCCATGTGCGGGCGTCTATTTTTTTAGTTTTGATTTTTATGTTTATGTTCTTTTATTATAAATTATTTGGAACTTCAAAAAACATTTAAAAAATTTAAAACTTAGAACTTTTAAATAAAATGTTCAAGAAAACATACAAAGTTTGTGAATTAAAAAATGCTCGGGATTATGTTCACATATAAAAAATATTCCGAAATTTTGAAACAAATGTTCATAAAATCAAAACAAGTTCATTATTTTGAAAGAAGTCCATGTATTAAAAATTATTAATGAAATTGAACAAAATGTTTGCTAATTCAAAAAATTTCCTGCATTTTAAAGAAAGTCCTAAAATTTTAAAACAGTTATTGAATTACAAAAGAGTTTATTGATTCATAAAATGTTTGCTGATTCAGAAAATGTTCATGCATTCAAAAAATGTTTGTGAATTTTAAAAACATCCACCAATTTTGAAAAAATGTTCGTCTATTCTAGAATTGTTCGCCGATTCAAAAGAAAATGCTTAAAAACCGTTTGCAATATAGAAAATGTTCACAAATTTATTTTTTAAATAGTAAAAAATGTTCACGATTTTTAAAAATGTTCATGAATGATCGAAGGTATGTAGTTAAACAGTAATGCTTATGAGTCTTTGTGACTATATACCCGCATGAATTTTGAAGAATTAACTGTTGAGGTGTATCGAAATATTGTAGTATGTTTTTTTTATAAAAACGTTTCTTGAAATTCAGAATAATTCTTTGAATTACCATGTTTTTTGACAACCGCGATATTGTTTAAAAATGTGAACATTGCTTCAATTTATGAATAAATTCAAAAAGAAGAAACATTTTTTTGCATTTGTGAATAAATATTCAAAATCATGCGATGAGATGTGAACGAAATGTGATCATCGCCATTGAAGATTATGATTTTTTTTCCCGTCGTGACGCACGGGCCCTTTGCTAGTCCAGACTAAAAAGAACATCCACACCACCCCTGTCTAATATGCAAACATGTATCTGACGGTCGATCTAACTATCCAACACAAACACAAGTTTTTTTAACACTATGCAAACACAAACGCTCATACACAAGTTTTTTTTAACAAAGATACAAGTTGATTCACCCATCAACCGTCAACCGATGTTCTAAGATGATCAACTAACTCATGCGCATGTTGAGAAAACGGGACCATTATTTGAGCAAACATGTACTTCCTTCGTTTTATTTACTTCGCATATTAGGGTTGACTGAAGTCAAACTTACTAAACTTTGACCAAGTTTATAGAAAAAAAATAAATATTTACCATAATAAGTCTATATGAAGTGGAAGTACATTCAATAATAAATCTGCTGATATTGATTTGTTATTGCATATGTTAATATTTTTGTATATAAATTTTGTCAAAATTTATAAAACTTGACTTTGATCAAACCTAATACGCAAAGTAAAGAAAACGGAGGGAGTATCTGACCGATGATCAACCCATCTTCTTGGACCAACTAGAAAAATAGAAAAGAAAAATGACTCTTCGATCGACCAAACCCTAGAGAGAGAGAGAGACTCTTCTTCCATGGCCGATGGCGGTTCTTCTCCCGTGGCGGCTGCGGTGAGAAAGTGGGAGTGGGACCAGGAAGAGTATCTGTGCGAGCCGGCGGAGTATTCCGTGGACCCGCGATACAGCGAGTACGACCCCAAGCAGGGCTGTTTCATATGCGTCCGCTACTTCTTTGACGGCAAACTCGACCTGGACGAGGAGTGTACGTTCCCATTCAATCCAATCCAATTCCCCTTATTCTAGTTCATGATTATGTTCGGCTAAACCTATTTTGGAGCAGATTGAGGTGGATTTTGATTTATAGCGGATTTAATCCTCCCCAATCCACTCAAATCGCCCCTTGCAACCAAACAAGCCTGTCGATCCTTGTTGCCTTCATTAATCGTTATGCCTGTTTAGTTCATGCTTTTTCTTTTGGTATTTCAATTCAAACACCAGCCAGTCAGTATCACTTCATTCCTCAAAATCAATCATCTGAAGGTTGCATTCACTTCCTACTACTAGATTTATTCGGAAGCAAAGGCTGCCACTTTCAAATTCATTCCTCAATTAGCCTCTGTTTCACTGTTTGGACGCCCACTCCTTTTAATTACTATCTACTGTGTTACTATGCAAAAGATGACAGCACAACCTGCCTGGATTGGTTTTCAATGGATTTGTTCCAACCAATTTACACCTACATACATACTCTTGCTTTTACTCTCTTTGGTTGATTGAGATGAGCTTTCCTCTCGTTTGACAGCACCTGCTGGCCCCATGCGACATACTGGTAAAATCTTCAGAGAGGGGTTCCCGCTCGCAAACTCGGTCAATGTTGTCTCCATCAAGATTTTTTCCTCCGACTATGGCTACCCACTCAATGTCTATGGTACCACCATAGCCAGGGACAATCTTGATAAAAAATGTCTCTATGTATTCCGGCGCGACCAGGATGATTGCGAGCTCATCAGCTCAAAGGTTTTACTGCCATTTGCCTCATTGCTACAGACACATAGTACAACATGTCAATGTGTATTTTCTTGTACTGGTACTTCCTCATATCAGTCCTTTGATTTACAGAATAAAAAAAACCTTTGGCAAATTGACATGTACTCCCTCCATTCGGAAATACTTGACGTGATTTTAGTTCAAAGGTTGTAGATGACAAAGACCTAACCTACCTACTGTACATTGGTACCAGCATTGAGGTGACGACACTGAAGAGGGTCTTATTCTTTGGCTCTTTATTGTTTGATAAGCCTAGCTAGTTTGTTGACTACCTGAAACCCTGACAACAACCAATATCATCCATGTCTAATAGTACGTGGGCAGTCTCATCAGATCCTATCATATCACATTCTATCCTCTATCCTTGAATGACATCCTACCCAGTTCTTGAGGACTTAGATTTCAATTTTGGACATGGACAGAAACTGATGCATATCATCACTCAAGTGAATCGTCACCCTTTCACCTTCACCTTGAGAGCACCCTCTTTTTCTTTTTGAGGAATCACCGGGGGGGGGAGGATCCCCACCTATATGTATATTACTCAAAGGCCAGAAAGGGCCATGGGAGATTACAAGGTCACGGCAAGCCGTGAGGTAAGGCACAACAGCCAGGAGTTAGCAGCTGCCTTGTCAGCCGGGTCTCTGAATCAGTTATTACAAATCTCTAGGTCGTTACAAATGTTCCTCACAGTGAGGAGAGCAGAGTGCATTTCGCTATGGAAAGCGGCAGCATTTCTGTAGTCACATATTTTTGATAGTATCATGAGCAACACTTCAGGCCATACACGACCATTCAGATTATCGGGGATTGGTAGTAGCCACAGGTCTTGAAATCTTGCAGTCGGGGAGAGGCCCAGCCGTTCCCAGGTCCGAACCGCATGCGGACAGAGGAGGAACAGGTGGGCAGTATCTTCAGAGGGGCCGCCACAGCGTGGGCAGGAGGCATCGGGGACGATTGTTTTGTGAAACAAGTTGCACTTGGTGTTCAGCCGTCCACGGAAAAGCAACCAAGCAAAGATTTTGAGCTTGTGAGGGGCTCTGGACCTCCAAATTAGGGCAGCATGGTCGTCCTCGATGTCTTCATGAAGGAGCAGTTGATACGCCTTCATGAAGGAGTAGCCCGTGCCATGGATCAAGAACCGCTCGTCTGGAGCATTAGTATGTGTAGCGACCCGACCCAAAATCGGTCAAGTCTCTGTGTAGCTGTACCATCCCAAGATCATGCTGGCACACACAGTACATTGATGAAATAATCAAAGTTCAATCACACCTGAATTTATTACACGGTTCTCATATCGAGTCTTTATTACAATAGAATAAATTCGGCCGAAGGCCAACTCATGAGAAATAAACTAAATAAAGCTGCGGAAGCGTAGAAGAATAGCGAGTCCATCCGACTCCATAGGGCAATCGCCAAGCGTGGATCGTAGCCTCACTCCTGATCAGAAAATTCCTCTGCAACATAAGACGTTGCAGCCGTGTAGGTCAGCATTTTGAATATGCCGGCAAGTCATGAAGAGAGAATAACAATAAAAATTACTAACACTATATGCAATTTGGATGTGGGGCTCTAAGTTTCATTTGTTTTGCAAAAATGCCAGTTTTTCCCTACAACAATGGACTGGTTTGCAAATACTACAAAATGTTGGTAGTTATTGAGATGGTTCCACCAACCAATGTCTCATTCCCAATTATTAATTAACCCCTCAATTAATTTATTAAGTTCGGTGTTGAGATATCCGAAATACTCCAAGTTCCAGAGGCTCAAATTGTCCGTAACCGGGGACACGGCTAACCGATTAGATCTTCACTCTGCAGAGGTTTGCGACTTTACCCGCAAGATTCGTTCCTCCTTTAAGTCTTCGCACTTCATGGTGTTTGAAGACGGACGAACAAACTGGGTCTTCCAAGAGTTCCTCCGCCACCGCCGTACCCATCCAATCCTACCGTTCTTCTACATCTCGTAGCACCGTCCGGCCAGAGTCACACCTAGGGTTGACCAAGCGAGCCCATAATGGCTTGCGGCTGCATGTAAGCTTCCGGTCAATGGGGTATCCATCCGTCTCTTCGTGGCTGGGTGAAGCTTTCCGCAAGATGTCATGGCGCTTCTCCATGCATCCCGCCAACCGCTGGTTTTCTCCAGGTGCCGTCAACCGTCCTCCACCCAAAGAGTGAATTTTGAAGTCCATCTTGAGCTTGAAGTCATGGGGTTGTCATCATCTTGACTCCCACATCTCTCTTATGAATCCTCAACCAACCCGTCTCACGAGCATAGCAAAAATAAACTACTTCGTCCCGGGCCATGGTAACAAGGGGGAATTGGTTTCATCCTACCTCATGATACTACTCAAGAACATAACTTAAAATTCTCCTACTGCATGCATGGTGGGGAGGTATAATTCTAATGCAATAAAATCATAGGTATTGTAAAAGAGAACATGATCAATTGACTTGCCTTGCTGACGGTCTTCGAAGGCTAAGGACTCGTGATAGCAAGCTTCGCACTCCGGAAATTCTACCGAGGCAAACAATAATCATATAAGCATAAAACATACAACCACTTAACATAACAGCATGCTAACATAAAAACACACAAAACAACTGGACCAAAAACCCAAAGAAAACTCGAAGAAATCCAACTCAATGTTTTTCACCACATCAAACAACAACTAAGAAATAGTTTTACTCAACCAAATTTTTCTTAACAGAACCTAAGCATGGGTTTTTGCTAACTAACAGAAGAGAAAAACATCATGCAACTAGGAGCAAAAAGAATCACATCAAAAGCTATTATAGAACTCCTATTATGCCTATAACAATCCTAGCAAGAAAAATAAAATAAAAATTTTATTTATTGTAAATAAAAGTTCATGTTCTAAAACTACAGAAACTAACCTAAAATAAACTATCACATAGGAAAAATAAAATTATTTGCTAAATAAAACAATAGGAAAACAGTAGCTAGTTAAATAAATAAGAACCACATGATTTTGATTAAAACTATTTTTTATTAAATCTAAAATGCCCAAATAAATTCCTACGGTTAGGCAAGGTCAAAATAAAGTAGTGACAAAAGAATCACTAAAATAAAATAATCCTAACTCATTTTATAGCAGAATTACTAATCTGTCTAAATCTAAAATAAAACAATTTCTAATAATTTTAACATGACTAAACATATTTTCTACAGAAACTAAAACAAATTTGCAAACTAACAAAAAAAAATCAATTAAAAATATTAAGTAGATTAAAAGATATGGATTTTACAAAACTGAAACTATTCTGTTAAAAACAGAAACGAAAAAATAAAACTAAAAGAAAAACTGGCGCTAATGGGCCTATCTAACGCTCGGGCGTCAAATAACTAAAACGCGCCCGAGGGAAAATAAACCGAGTCGGGCCTGTCTAACTAAACCTAAATAAACCAATTAAACCGAAACTAAACCGGGTTTTTAAACTAAAAACATACCCCTTCGGGTGATCTAATCTATACCCTAGATTTTAGATCTAACGGTGGGGGCATCTCCGGCGACTTACCGTGGTGGAGACAGCCAGCGACGACGACGGCGGCTCGAGGCGACGATGGCGCGTGGCTCGGTGGTCGGGAAGGCGGCGGAGGCCTCCCGTGAGTCTTGTGAGCGAGTCGGTGGTGGACTCGGTGGAGCTCGGGGTGGTTGGAGGTGGCGGGCGAGGCGATGGCCGGCGGCTTCGGGCTCCGTGAGCGATTGCGGCGAGGGAAGAGGTTTTCAGAGGCGTGGCGGTAAACAGGCGAGGGGTATATATAGGGGGACCGGCTTGGAGGAGGCGAATCAGGGAGGAGATCCGGATCCTTCGATTCCGGCGGCCGGCGGTTTGGCTTGGGCGAGGGAAGAAGGCAGGGTGGGGTCCGCGATCGATGGGAGAGAGGGAGGTCGATTCGATTGGGCGACCAAGGGAAAGGAGTTCGGGCGGCGCTGGGTCGGTCGGCTCGGCATGGCTGGGCGGTCGGCTCGGCCCGCTGGTGGGCTGCCTCGGCGCTGGCTGGGCAGTTAGCTTCTGGTGGCGCTGGGTTTTTCCTTTTCTATTTTTTTGAATTTGAGAGAGAGAAAATATATTAGATATATACATATTTTATATAGGACATATATATATCAAAATGATCAGGGGAATATTCTCTACAATTTGAACATTTTTCCAGGGGCAAAACTCAAACTTAAAAAAAACATTTTCTATAAATCCCAAATAAAATCAGATTTGAATTCAAATTTTTTGGCAAAGTTTTTCCTCTGATATTTTTGGAGTATCATGTTTACTCCTCTCATACTTTTTCTCAAGTATTTATCAGGCATTGTTTTGAAATAAATTTCAACTGCCAATTTGAATTCAAATTCCATCAAACTCAAAATCTTCTGAAACTTCAAATGTCACTCAATTTCAAACAATATGCATAGATGCTTAGCTATAATTGTAAAACATTCCAAATGGGAAATTTGGGATGTTACAGTATGTCTTTCTCCTTGAAATTCTGCATGTCTTTCTCCTTAAAATTCCAACTTCAGAGAGGGATGCATGATTTTTGTTGTCGCGGAGGGAATACAGGATGCATACCTGTTGCAGGTAAGGCACGGTTTAGCCAACTGGCCATGGTTTGTACTAGAAGAGTGATGAAAGCCAAGGTTCAACACAGCACGCACAAAAGATTTGGTGTAAAAGTCTAATAAACTTCTCCCAAAGTTTGAGGATAATACAATTAGGGACCTGACAATAGCAGCGTACAAACAATTCCCATGGATTACAGTAGCTCAGAATTCAACTCCTCCGGAATGCAACATGCTGGGCTTTATCACACGGTCATACACAGAGTAATGGTGCTGTATTACATATTTAAGACAGACATACATGTAATCATGCAACGCTGTTGGGAGCAATATGCTAGTAGCTGACGATTCAAGAGATGAATTGAATCTTGGTAGAATGGTAAAGCGGCAAAGGCCCAGTGATGGGGATGACACTTGACGGGCAATGCTGCAAAACAATGCTTCTTCTTCTATGTGTATGGTTCTGGCATTGGTTGCACAGATCAGGTGATACACCAGTATGATGTATCTCTACAGCTTGTCTTAAGATGAGTCTGTTGTCGACGGAGAACTGCTTCCTCATAAATCTGCAGGCCGTGACGTTGATCTAGTGTTGTATGACAAACCACTGTTAGGCTGACTCAACTACTATATCCAATCATGTGGAAGTCCAATTTACACCTACATACATACTCTTCTTTTTACTCTCTTTGATTGATTGAGATGAATTTTCCTCTCGTTTGACAACACCTGCCAGTCCCATGCGACATACTGGTAAAAAATTCAAAGAGGGGTTCCGGCTCAAAAACTCGGTCAATGTTGTCTCCATCAATATTGTGTCCTCCGACTATGGCTACCCACTCAATGTCTATGGTACCATCATAGCCAGGGACAGTCTGGATAGAAAATGTGTCTATATATTCCGGCGCGATCAGGATGATTGCCAGCTCATCAGCTCAAAGGTTTTACTGCCATTTGCCTCATAGCTCCAGACACATACTCCCTCCGTTCCAAATTACTCGCCGTGGTTTTAGTTCAAATTTGAACTAAAACCACGACGAGTAATTTGGAATGGAGGGAGTACAACATATAATGTGTATTTCTTGTACTGGTATTTCCTCATATTAGTCCTCTGATTTACAAAATAAAATAATTGGTGATTTCCTGACGGAAAAAATTCTGAATGTTGTATGTCAATAATTCTGATTTAGGTTTTGTATGTTATACTTGAATAACGGGTCTGGTTTTGCATCTGTTCCATATGATGTTGATTTTAAGATACTTCAGTTAGTTGTCTTATAGCGAATAATGTTAGGAGCAAGGGGTTTATCACTTGCGTGCCTCAGTTTATGGTTCTACAGCAATCTGCACAATAAGAAAAGGAGTACAAAAAATACATCAGCACAGATGTAGCATAATTTTTCTGAGTGTAATTACCTTGTTTCATCATTCAAAACATAGCTAAAATGAACCCCAAAGCAAGGGTAATTCAATCAATCCCAGAAACAAGCATCTTGAATTTATCTATTCAAATTGATCTTGCAGGATGATTCATTGATTTTGACTGGTCCCAAGAGAGGATTCATGGTATGCGATGATATATTCTTCGAAATCAATCTGAAGGTGAAGGATGTGCATGGGAGGACTGTCGATGATGATAGACTCAGTAAAGGCCTGATGGAGGTGGATGCTATCCGCAGGCTGGAATATAGTCCCAGATATGTGGTTGATACGGAAACACTTGTCAGCATGCACAGCATATTGGATTTAAACTATACATTCGTAAGGAGGTCGGTGGAGGGCACTGTTGAGATCAAGATCCTTCAGGGACCTGATAAATTCCATGGGAAGATTGTTGCTTCCACTACCAGCATTCCATGCGACATTGTGCTACATGATAGCAAAGTGAGTGGTGCCCTAACTGCAGGTGACAATGGAGTCCTACAAACGGCGCGGCGCATAGTAGGAGTCTCTGTTGATGAGATTCTGGTGTTGACTGTTGCTGCTGCTGTTGGTGATGATGAGTTATCTGTCGGCACTATTGAGTTTACTCCAAGGCGCAATGGTTACGATGATGGGAGTATCACCTGCGGGGACTACAAGATGCTTCTGAAGGTCACTTGGGCGATTATGTAACTCTTAGTTATTCAGTCGTGGCAGTCTGCCAGATTCTCTAGTTCCTTTTGATGTAACGAAGCTTCATTATGTGAACCAGTCATGGTACATGATCAAACAATATATGTTCCAGCGTGTATTGTATCTATTCGGACTCTTCTGTCTGATGTAAGCTAGTTTTACTGGAACTGCTTGTGGTACAATTTAAGAGTTATACTCCATCCGTCCCATAATATAAGATGTTTATTAGAATCAATATGTGTACATTGGTTGTAGTAACATCTAATATTATGGGTATATTGATTGTCATAACATCTTAAATTATCGGATGGAGGGAGTAGTATTTACTGCCATCCTAATAGTAATGTTTGTACGAAGTTTTTCGCCTTGTTGAATTGCAAGATGCAGTAACAAGAATACATTTATGTGTCTATGCCTTGTTGAATTGCAAGATGAAGTAACAAGATCTTGAGACCTGTGTCTTAGAATCGGATCGCCTGTGTTGCAAGTTCAATGTCTATGAAGACTATCAGGCTGTAATTTATTTTCTAGTGAACTAATCACCTTCTTATTTCTATATTTTTTGTCAGAATCAAGAGCTCAGTAGTAGCTTTCAGTTCTTTGGATTCCTTCTCTTTGCATCCAACTTGGCTGCACATTATTGTGCAAAGGAAGTGGTTCTGAATAGTATCTGAGTCAAATCTATAGCAGACTTTACCCCTTCTTAAATTTCTTAAAATAGGTTCTTTTTCAGAATTTTCGCAACTTTCGAATGTGTTCTTGGGTGGCACTAGCACACCCAATATGCCCCCCTGGAGCATCACTAACAAGCGCTCATCAATAGAACGATGCACTGGATGAACATCATTCCCAGTGACTGCAAAGCCTGATTAAGCATTTTTCATGCACTTCACATCAATTTGAAGAAGCAAATTCTGGTTGAGCAAATATTTGACAATGAATTTATCATATGTTTTCATCCGCAGAGTTTGGATATCTCAGAAAAAATGCACAGTTCTACAAAATGCTTGGTTTGCTCAAAGGACAAAGCAATATACACTTCAGAGCAACAAGATTTGCTATCTTCAGCAGGTGTTTCAGGCTTTCAGCCAATAAGAACATAACACAGGAACGGCGATGGTATGGACGGGTTCGCCTGCTCCTGGCACATGCACGAGTCGGACAACGACGCATTTCCGGCTGCATTGAACGCGACCGTAGAGAGACAGGCCGGATACCCCACAGCAACAGTGCCATACGCAGACGGATCCGTGTAAAAGTAACGGGTGGATTAGCAGTCCAACGTGCACCTGTTCCATTGGTACAGGTTTCTTATTGCGGTACATAATGACCATCGTGTACGCAAACGGCGTGTCTAGCATATGTTACATTGCCCCCAATTTTTGTTCCCGGTGTTAGCCACTGTAGCTAGACTAGCGTCTTATTATCAGGGCAACTCCAACGCGCTGATGCATTTCGTCCGTGCGTATCCGTTTGATTTGAAACGAATGAAAACGCCGGCCCAACACGCCGACGCAAATCAAAAACCCGTTCGCTCGCTGTCCGTCTAGACATATTCCTGACCTAAAATGCGTTCGTTTTTTTTAAAAAACCCTCCATATATTAATCAGAAATAACAAAATTCTTACAATCGTTCATTACAAAGCTAGCCACGCAGGGCGGAACACTATTACATAAAACACCGTCTGACCTATTATCAAAACAAAATTTAGCAATCTCATGCGCCACCCTATTTGCCTGCCTGTCAATCTTCACTATCTTGAAATCCTTAATGAGGTTTGAGACACTCATCGCCTCCTTTTTCAGGTCCACAAAAGGAGACCTGTCAAAAGAATCTTTTGCCTGAAAAAAAGCAACAGCCGCACTATCAGTCTCCAAAATAACAGGACTATGGAATGTAATACCAATATATAACCCAGCAAGCGCCGCACGAAATTTTGCTTCATCCACACAAGTGCACGACCCGATAAAATCCCATGAGGAAACCAGGACTTCGCCAAGGTGATTCCTGGCAATTATCCCAATGCGTTCAATTTGTGTCCACACGGACTCGAGACGGACGCGTCGCGCGTCCGCTCGGTGTCTGCTTCACGCCCGCGTCTCGACCGCCCAATCACCACCGCGGACACCAAAGAAGGATTCTAACTCCTCAACTTATTTGTAAGATGCTTCAGATGTAGCCAGAATAAATTGGAAGAGGTTACTTCAAATTGAAGAAAGCGCAGTATCACAGAAGTTGTAGCAGCAAATGGAATGCTAGTTCTCCCAAAATCTGGTAACATGTTTTAGAGAAAAGATACTCTGAACCTGCTCTGGCAGCTGCTATGTTTCCTGAACAAATGTCACACAAGAAAACTGTGCCAGCAGAGCAGAGAAGTGAAACATGCGACTAATAAACGCTATAATGCCGTTTTTTACAAGCAAATGAGGAAGACCAAAGAACTAATACATTGTTTCACTAGAAAATACTACCATGATTCTAGTTTCAATGTAAGTACTGAAAAATAGATAGGGCTCTGCAAAATCATTGGAGTGGCACATATTGCAGTGTTACTGAATTTGAGTGATATGTATTTGCGACAAAAAATAGATTATTAAAGGTATATTTTCAAAAAACTTACCTCACATCAAATGAATACGCATAATATTGGATGTAAACCATAGGTAAATCACAAAGTTAATTAGGTGTTCAATACCTATTTTACGCATTATTTTTGAACATTTCTCCGATTCTTTTTTACTAAAAAGACCAATACATCTTTAAAAATTAGGCAAGGTGTCGGTTCCTGATTTTTTTTAGTCGGACTGCCGGTCTGGTCAGATTTTTGAAACCATGCTTACAGTTTTTTTTTGAGAAATAACCATGCATAAGTTTGTTTTTCTGAATTACAGTACATTGAACTGTGTTGATCTTCTCAGTAAAGATGGGAGTGAATCGTAGTTTAAATGTCAATATATTGTACTTTCTGAGCATACACTGTTCATAACCGTATCTGAATTACATATTCCTGAATAATGCAGAGTGCGTGTCGGGCATGCACCTAATGAATGCCCCCCTGCTGGCAGAATGAGTGCCCTTTAAAAACATTGAGAAGAAATGCAGAGAAGAAAACTGACTGCAGTAGGAAGCAATTTTGATTCACTTGGAGAAGTATATGATTACTGCAATCTATATTCCTGTAAGATAGGATTTGGAATAAGGTATGGCAAGAGTAGGCTTAATGTCGAAAGAACAAAAATGCATGCAGGAGATAGTGTGTGGCTGCTCTGTAAGTAATGCATCTAATACTTCCTCTACCATCCAATTGAAAAACAATATAAACCAAAGTAAAAAAAGCTTACAACCTGTCCAAGTCAAAATCATTGCCTTCGGATATCCACGTGTAAAACTCGTTCACCAAAGGGATCGGTGGTGGCTGCTGTAGACATCCACTTATCCACGGGTTGCGTGCAAAGCTTGCAGACATCACATACTTCCTTTTCAGCAACGTAGCCTCCATGTTGCCAAAATAAACAACATTTGGCTCTTGTTCATCATTATCATACAGGCAGCAGACCGCGTGAAAGAACTACTTGGGCATACACTGTAATCCTATCCAATGTAATATTATTCTCTTCCATATCTCGATGCTCAGCCACTGTATTATTGTACACAGGAACAACATCTGGATGTTGCGATGGCCCCACATTTGAATCTGTCGCAACAATGATAACCCCACAAAAACATATTACATGCAAAAGAAAAAAACAAAGTATACAACAACTCCTGCCTTATGAATAAAGGAGTACCAACAGAAAAAAGAAAGGTCACCTCTCTCATGTCACATTCAACAACTTGAGGCCTTTTCCCCGCAGTTTGGTTGCTATGCTCCCTTGGTAGAGCTACCACCTGTAGCAGTCAAGTACCATAAGTATTCATTCCAAGAGATACGAGCTCAGAGGTGCTTGTGCCATACAATACATTCATCATCAGATAGCTCAAGACGCCGAGCAACCATTGATATCGGCCTGACCATCTGTGTCAGTAAAAAAACATGACAAAAGAAATATCATTAGAGCTGCCTGCACATAAAACTGACCAGCTCTATCCTATTTGTTATCAATCACTTGTTCTTCAAACAAAAATAACTGTCGAACGCTTGTCAAACCCATACACTTTGTCAGGCCGCAATTTTGACAACATCTACAACGGTCCCGAACAAGCGATACAATTCTGTCGGGAAAAGGTACAGGATGAGAAATTGAACAAATGAAGAAGAGAAAACTAGTGAAAACCATCCAGAAAGCTGTACTTACTTTGTGATTGTGGCATTTGTACAGAAACATTCGCCGGCGTTCTCCCCGTGACGGGCTACGTAGGTGACTACGTTCCTGCCGCAATCCGGGCAAGGCACGATTGGCAGGGCGCTCGGATCAGCACCTGGACCTGCCATCTTCAGCAGCCAGTGTTCCTCTGCTTTGATTTGGGATGGACCGAGGGGAACTGTGCGGCTAGGGTTTCTTGTTTCTGTTTGGGGATCGGACGAGGACCGAAACAACACGAAGGCGATGGGCTGAGTTAAATGGATGTGGTGGGACGTCCAATCTGTGGTCAAACAGAACCGTTTCGAACTCTGGTACATGTTGGTACAGAACGAAAAAAGAAAACAGACCGAAAACGCCGTCATCGTCGCTTGGACGTTGGTCACCACCATCCGCTGCAACGGTGTCTCTGGCCATCACGTATATGCATTAAAGCACCGTGATATCGTGAGCGCGCGAGCTCATCCGCGCTAGCGAATTTTTGCATAACACAGATGGATCTCTTCAACAACTAGCATTGGGTCTCTAGTCTTTTATCCATCTCCGTTTCCTAGGATGCTCTTGCCTCGCCATATAAACCCGGCCATAAACCTCGCCATATAAACCATGTCATCCTTGATGAGGTTTGCCGATGTCGCGTCTGCCTTGTCGGCTATCATTGTATGACAATCCCGGATCTAGTGACCCTGGTTGCTACAGTAGCGGCACTTGTTCCGGTCGCCACTGTCGCCGGAACCTCGCCCAGGCCCGTCCTGCTGGGAATGGCCTGGCTTGCCGTCGCAGTTGCCACCGCCACTCTGGGCACGACCTTTGCCTCTGCCGTGAGCTCTGTTTCCCGTGGGGACGCCTCCGCCACTGCCGGATGAGTCGTCGCGACCGCACTGCTGAAAGCGCGCGTCCCACTGCTCCCTAGTGAGTAGCAGTTGACCGTCATTGCGTTTGATGGCTTTGTCGCCGCGCTCCTCAACGACCTTGAGCCGGCCTACGAGCTCCTCGATTGTCATGGTGGAGAGGTCACCAGGCTCTCGATGGACCAGGCCAGTCGCTTGTACTGCCGGGGGATGAGGCGCAGGAACTTGAGAAGCATCATCTTGTCGTCGATGGGATCTCCGAGTGTTGAGAGCTCGTTGACAAGGCCCTGCGACCGCATGGCGAAGTCGTCGATTTGTTCACCGGCCTTGAACAGGATTTCCTCGTACTGGAGGCCCTGCGACCGCATGGCTCCCGTACGTTCTCTACGCCAATGTGCATAGCCTTGATGGTGTCGAGGAGTCTGAATTAGGGGTGTCCGGATAGCGGACTATAACCTTCGGTGGACTCTGGACTATGAAGATACAAGATTGAAGACTTCGTCCGTGTCCGGATGGGACTTTCCTTGGCGTGGAAGGCAAGCTTGGCGATCTGGATATGTAGATCTCCTCCCATTGTAACCGACTACTGTGTAACCCTAGCCTCTACGGTGTCTATATAAACCGGAGGGTTTTAGTCCGTGGGGCGAACAACGATCATACCATAGGCTAGCTTCTAGGGTTTAGCCTCTTTGATCTCGTGGTAGATCTACTCTTGTACTACCCATATCATCAATATTAATCAACCAGAGTAGGGTTTTACCTCCATCGAGGGCCCGAACACAGGTAAAAACATCGTGTCCCTTGTCTCCTGTTACCATCCGCCTAGACGCACGATTCGGGACCCCTACCGAGATCCGCGGTTTTGACACCGACATTGGTGCTTTCATTGAGAGTTCCTCGTATGCGTCATCTTTAGGCCCGATGGCTCCTCCGATCATCAACAACGATGCGGTCCAGGTGAGACTTTTCTCCCGAACAGATCTTCGTATTCGGCGGCTTTGCTGCGGGCCAATTTGCTTGGCCATCTGGAGCGGATCGAAGCTACGCCCTGCAATCAGTCGATTTGGAAGTTTGAACTACGGTGGCGTCGGTGGAGACTTGATCTTGACGGGTTCGAGCCACAGCCAAGCGCGCCGCCTTTATCACGATGGGCATGATCTAGCTCTGCCGCCGAGCAGTGCTCGAGGCCAAGATCGATGTCCGCTCCGACCCTTAGCTCGGAGCCGATGCATGTCGAGGGCGGGTGGCTGGACACCGCCTCGGGGCTGCAATCTCTCGGCGATCGAGCGAACACCAGCCTTGTCGCTGCGGCTCGTGACTCAAGGTGCGGACTCCTCTCCGGACTCCGAACCTTCCGCGCCCACCAACCGAATCCGATTACGCCGATCATGGAGTTGCCGCCGCAGATATCTTTCGGCCTCGCCCTTGGCGACATCCCGAAATCGCTAAAGTCTCTCTCTTTATCGGAGAGAGCCTGGCGGACTATGGTCGACAAGGTTGGGATGCGAGCAGCGAAGAAATTCAAAGCCCACCCACCACCCACTTCAGAGCCACTGCCGATGACTTAACCGACATGCTTGACTTCGACTCAAGACATCGACGGTATGGGCGCCCGATGCGAGAGCGACCAAGAACCGATGCCTACGTGGCATCGGAAGGCCACCTCGTCATACAACATATACATGGTGGACACCCCAAAAGAAGGAATGGCGATGGAACAACGGAGGATGACCCTCCAAGAAGCAGCCTAAGCGCCCGGCGTGGCGGCGCCGCTCTAAATCCCGCCAAAGCAAAAACGGCGATTCCGGATGGGAGATAATAACACCCCGGACAGTGCCAAGGCAAACAAGATCGATCTACGGATCGCGTGGGCGCCCCACGACACGTGACGATAACCGTCATGCCGGATATGGCAAATCCGGCGGGCGAACACTGATGACAAAGCTCATTTGAGCTACGTCGTGATATAGCCCGATCTGAGGCGCCGCACCCACTATGCTTCACAGATGAAGTAATGGATCATCAAATCCCGAGGGTTTCAAACCCGTAAACATTGAATCATCGATGGCACAACAGATCCTGCGGTATGGATCGAGGATTATCTCCTTCATATCCACATGGCGGGCCGTGATGATCTACGCCATCAAATACCTCCCACTCAAGCTTAAAGGACCAGCTCGGCATTGGCTTAACAGCTTGCCGGTGAGTCAATTGGTTCTTTGGGAGGACACGGAAGCCGCATTCCTCGACAATTTCTAGGGCACCTATAATGCGACCACCGACGCCGATGACCTAAGCCACATAATTCAGCAGCGGAGGAATCGACCGGACAATTCGGACATGGTTCCTAACCAAGAAAAATCAAATAGTCATTGTCCGGACGCAGAGGCCATCGCAGCCTTCAAACATAACATCCGTGACGAGTGGCTGGCCCGGCACCTAGGACAGGAAAAGCCGAAATCCATGGCAGCCCTCACAACACTCATGACCCGCTTTTGCTCGGGAGAAGACAGCTGGCTAGCTCGTAGCAATAACATGACCGAGGGAGTCCTGGACTAGGGGGTGTCCGGATAGCCGAACTATCACCGTTGGCCAGACTCCTGGACTATGAAGATACAAGATTGAAGACTTCATCCCTTGTCCGGGTAGGACTTTCCTTGGCGTGGAAGGCAAGCTTGGCGTCTGAGATATGTAGATCTCCTACCATTGTAACCGACTACTGTGTAACCCTAACCCTATTCGGTGTCCATATAAACCGAAGGGTTTTAGTCCGTGGGGCGAACAACAATCATACCATAGGCTAGCTTCTAGGGTTTAGCCTCTCACGATCTCGTGGTAGATCTACTCTTGTACTACCCATATCATCAATATTAATCAAGCGGGGTAGGGTATTACCTCCATCGAGAGGGCCCGAACACAGGTAAAAACATCGTGTCCCTTGTCTCCTGTTACCATCCGCTTAGGCGCACAGTTCGGGACCCCTATTCGAGATCCGCGGTTTTGACACCGACATTGGTGCTTTCATTGAGAGTTCCTGCGTGTCGTCACCTATAGGCCCGATGGCTGCTTGATCATCGACAACGATGCAGATCCAGTATGGACTTTTCTCCTGGACAGATCTTCGTATTCGGCGGCTTTGCTGCGGGCAATTCGCTAGGCCATCCGGAGCAGATCGAAGCTCGCCCGGCCATCAGTCAGATTTGGAAGCTTGAACTACGCGCCGACATCCGCGGAGACTTGATCTTCGACGGATTGAGCCACGACCAAGCGCCACCACACTCTCTTGATGGGCACGATCTAGCTCTGCCGCGAGCGGTGCCACGGAGGCGCACTGCGTCCGCTCCGACCCTTAGCTCGGAGCCGACTCCCCGATCGAGGACGAGTGGTTGGACACCGCCTCGGGGGCTACGATCTCAACGGTGATTGAGCCGAACTCCATCCCTGTCCTTTGCAAAGCTCGTGACTCCCAGGTGCCGGACTCCTTTCCGGACTCCGAACCTCCCGCGCCCCTGCCAGTTGAATCCGACTGGGCGCCGGTTATGGAGTTCACCGCCGCGGACATCTTTCAGCACTCTCCCTTTGGCGATATCCTGAACTCATTAAAGTCTCTCTCTTTGTCAGGGGAGCCCTGGCCGAACTACGGTCAGGAAGGTTGGGATTCGGACGGCAAAGAAATTCAACGCCAACCCACCACCCACTTTGTAGCCACGCCGATGACTTAACAGACATGCTCGACTTGACTCGAGGACATCGACGATATGAGCAGCGGCGCGAGAGACGGCCAGAACAAGCGCCCACGAGGGCCTTTGGATAGCCACCTCAACTTACGATATATATGGTGGACACACCTAAGGGAAGCGATAACGAGGAGCGGCGAGGCGCTGCGAAAGAAAATTCCCTCGAAGCGGTCAAAAAGGCGGCGTGGCGCGCTCAAAACCTCACCTCGACAAAGATAGCGCCCACACAGACCCAGCCATAGAGCAGGGTGAGCCGGCCGACGACGAACATGCCATTGAGCAACCATCCGAACAGGCCAACTTGGACAAACAACCCGTCCCCGGCAAGGACAACAGTCCGGACGATCTCACGCCGGACACGTCATTGGATCAGAAGAACCTCCACAAAGAGCTCCTCGCTACTGCGCGTAGCTTGAAAAAGCAAAAACAGAGGCTCAGAACAGCGGAAGACGCACTCCGAATAAGATGGAGTAAATTACTCAACACTGCAGACAAATATGGCGGCGGCCGCCAAGCAAAAAGCTACCCAAAGCGTAAACTCTGCCCGAATTCGATGAGGAGGCCGTGAAACCCCACGATCAAAAAACAAAGAGGCCCCGGGTGGATAGACGACCACATGGCAAGCGTGAAGCGGCAAGCGGTGCCGCACACAAGCCGAACGCGATCCGCATAAGGATTCGCACCAAAAGGATGGCCTGGTTAGATCTATCTACGGGCCAAGGAAACAAGTTCTGGCGAGCAATACAACACGTCAAATATCCGAACATCACGGCACACCCAAATACTGAGGCGCGCGCACCTCTATGTTTCACCGATGAGGTCTTTGGATCATGAATTTCCAGTGAGATTCAAGCCCGTAAACATAGAGGCATCTGACGAACAGCAGACCACAGTCTGGATTGAGGATTATATCCTCCACATACACATGGCGAGAGGAGATGATCTCCGCCATAAAATACCTACCCTCAAGCTCAAAGGCCAGCCCGGCATTGGCTTAAAAGCCTCCCCGAAAACACCATTGGTAGTTGGGAAGAGCTTGAGGATTCTTTTCGGGCCAATTTCCATGGAACCTATGTCCGACCTCCGGACACAGACGATCTAAGTCACATAACCCAACAGCCTGGAGAGTGAGCTCGAAAATTCTGGAACAGGTTCCTCACCAAAAAGAACCAAATAGTCGACTGTCCGGACGCCGAAGCCTTAGCAGCTTTTAAACACAACGTCCGAGACGAATGGCTCGCCAGACACCTTGACCAGTAAAAGCCAAGAACAATGGCCGCACTAACTAGCCTCATGACCCGCTTTTGCGCGGGAGAGGATAGCTGGCTAGCAAGATGCAGTACCAGCGACCCAAGTACATCCGAAGTCAGGGATGGGAACGGGAAACCACGACGCAGCAAGGACCAGCGCCGGATTAAGGGGAACGGTCCAAAGAGCGTGGCGATCAGCGCCGGATTCAAAAGCTGACGGCGAGAACAATAAAAACTGCCCTTAAGGACAATAGCGATGAGCTATCCAACAAACAAAATCTTGGACAAGATATGCCAAATCCACAGTACTCTGGGGAAGCACGCAAACCATACCCACGAGATTGTTGGGTCTTCAAGCGATCCGGCGACTCAACGCCCGAACACATGGGGCTCGACACACCAAGTGAGGATGATGGCGAGCACCACAAGCGAGCCCCGGAAAACAAAAGAATTTCCCACAAAAGTCAAAACAGTGAACTCACTTCAAGTGACAAAGGGAAAAACAGGCGGCGCCCATAGAAACACGTGCCGCATGGTCTATCAACGAGTCCCAACGATGGTTGTCAAAACCAATCACCTTCGATCATCAGGACTATTCCGGAAGTATCCGGAGCACAGGATGGACTGCCTTGATATTAGATCCTATAACCGACGGACTCAATTTACACAAGTCCTAATGGACGGAGGTAGCGATCTAAACCTGCTATATCAGGACACAATTCGCAAAATGGGGATAGACCCAACCAAAATTCGCCATAGCAACACCTCCTTCAAAGGGGTAATGCCAGGCCTGTACGCCCATTGTACGGGCTCCCTCCTGCTAGAAGTTGTGTTCGGCTCATCCGACAACTTCCGCCGCGAAAAGTTAACCTTCCACATCGCCCCATTCGAAAGTAGCTATCAAGCACTACTGGCGTGAAGCTTTCGCCCGCTTTAACGCAATACCACATTATGCATCTCTTACACTTAAAATGTCCGGTCCACGCGGCATCATCTGATTAAAAGGGAGTATTAAGTGTTACTCGAGCACGGAAGAACGTGAGACTGCCTTGACAGCCCCACACCAATCCGGCTCCGCTAATCAAAGCACCTGAATAGGTCATTCAAACCCCGAACACGGCTAGACGAGTCCGGCGCCTACTAGCGGCATACCCCCATACAAGGGGCTGCACGCACGTACAACAAGAGACAATAAAGCTCAATTTTATTCACCTTCCGAACCGTACTCTGTTTATTTCATATAAAGTACGTTTCTTGCACGGTATTTTTTTCTTTTCAACTAAGTTCTCTTTTACAGATGAACACCGTGCTACACCCGTCCAGGATCGTCTGCGGAGACCACGGTATGAGCGTGCAGCGAGGACCCGTCGCAAGGATTCTTTTCAGATTAAGACCCTGCGTAAACCTTTTTACTGTCTCTTGTTGATACACATTCCCGGTTTCTTACTATAACCGAGGAGGAGGCTGGCGTTTGGCATCGGCCGCACCAAAATTTTTGCGTGTACACGGACACGGGGGCTTAGGGCATTATTCTGCCCGTTTTCATAAAGACCGAATACCTTAGGGGGTGTTCGGCATCTCGAGTTAGGCATTATATGCATCAGCTCCGAATCATATCTTTGGTCAAATGTTGGGTTTGCCCGGCTCCCATGTTTTGGTACCTTACGTTCCGTTATATTGGCTAAGGTAGCGCTGGGAGAACCACTGCGATTGTGCCCCGGTTGAGCTGGGTTGAGCACCTCAGTGGAGAAAGCTAAAATTGACTGTCATGATATAGCGTGAGACTGGTCAACCACTCGATGACCCTGCGGAATGTTTAGAATTCCCCCGCATTGACGAAGGGCCGTTTTCCGGTCAGGCACATACGCGCCCCGAATTCGGGAGAGCGCGGTGCCCCTAGGGGCTATATCGTAGCCCCACCATCGAACTCCTATGGCTAAGTGAAAGTGACAAAGCATTATAGTCCGGTTGCCTAGTTTGCTACGCTATCACCTCCTTCACAGGACCAAGACGTTGGATTAAGTGTGAAAATGCGCCTTTTTTGCAAACACCCCCGCACTATGTGCGTGGGGGCTGAAGCCGAAGACTGCCATCTTTCAGGTTATATACACATATACATCAATGGCCGCACAGGAGGCGTTTTAATACTTGAACGCACAAGTATAAAAAGCTCTTATATTATATTGAAACATTGTTTTCACAAATCATACATGTCATTTAAACATAATATCCTTGAGCACTGCGTCTCTATTAAGCAGCGCCTGCGAGACTTCCTCAAAATAGTGCTCGGCGGTACTAAACCTGTCCGAATCTTGGGATGCAACGTCGGTGGCCTTCATCTCCGCCCGGTATGTCTTGACACGGGCAAGAGCCATCGCGCTCCCTCAATACCGCCGACCGCTTCATTGCGTCGTCACGCGATACCGCGCAAGGAACTGCTGCACCAAGCCAAAATAACTCTTGGCTGGGGTCCGCTGGCCACAAATGAGTCATGACATGCTTCATGGCAAGTCCGGATAATCGATTCAGCTCGGCCCATTCGGCCAACCGATCGGTCAGCGGAAGAGGGCGCTCCGGACTATGGAATTGCGACCAAAATAGCTCTTCCTTACAGCGCCCCTTTCGGCCTCAGGCGCTCAATCGCGTCGCGGCGCTTCGCCGCTAAGTCGAGATAAGCATCCTCCGAACTCCACAGCTTGTCCAGCGAGCATACTTCGGATCCGTATATTTCCTCCGCAGCGAAACGGTTTTCCAGCCGCAATATCCCGACGACTCAGCTCCTCCTTGGCAGCTCTCCCTAGCGGAGCAGGCATCCTTGGATTCGGCGGTGGCCTTTTTCAGTCCTCTTGTTACGCTGGCGTTCTTTTCAAGAACCTCGCGGCGGTCGGTAGTATTCTTGATTTGAGGCCGTCGGCCATTTCCTCTTTGCTTGGCGATGAGCAGCCCGTTCAGCTTTCAGCTCTTGGCCGCCTTTAAAGCGCCACATTACTCTTCGGGCTTGCTCTTTAGCTCGGGCAAGTTCATGCAGACCTCTCCACAACAATGGCACCGTCGCATCAAAGCATACAAGTAGTAAGGCATGGGCGTCAAGCTCCCTTACCGGTGTCCGCGAGAAGTCGCATACCTTGTGACTCGTCAAACCGTTTATTGACCAAAGCGATGTCCGCATCCGCCTCGTCAAGTTGCCGCTTTAGTTCGGCAAATTCATCGATCCGCTAGCCACGGACGCCCGCCACCTACATAGGAGCGGCGACATGTTAATCTTGAGATTATGATCCTCGGCACGCTGTCGGTTGTGACAAAGCATACCGAGTCTCGAGGGCTACTATCTATCTGAGCGCATTCTATATGCATAACTGTCGGAAGGTACATCATTTTTTTTGTATCTCAAACCCGTCGGTAAACTTCGGCGGCTTCATGCTGTCGCTCTCGGCGGATGCAATTCTTTCAATTACCATAGCCATTAGCGCATGGTGATCTTACGAGATATCGCTTCGCCCGAGCAGGTCCTTCACTCCTCCGACCGCCGCGCCCGTTGGCGCGGACCGTCCGACCCGCCGGACTGGAAACTCTCCGTGGCGACACTTGAAGTCGCCGCCTCACTGCGAAAGCGCGATAGGTGGGCGTTCGCTCTCTATCATCTCGGGACGAAGATCCCCGAAGGCGAGCTCTGCTTTGAAGGGCTGAGATCCGAACTACAAGGTATAATTTGGTTATCTTGAAAATGCATCTGAGGATGTTCTTTATTCACAGGACCCCTTCTTTTTAATTCGGCTCATTGGGGCTGATCCTTGGGAAATAGTGCGGCTGGGATACTTCCGGCGCGGACTTTCAGCGAAGACTTCTTTCCTCGTTTTGAGGCCTTGGCTTTGGGTCTTGAGCGGTCCTCTTCTCCCCTTGGAGGGAGGATCCTGATCCCTCTTCCTTGAAAGCCTCCTTGGCGGAGGCGATTGCTTCCTGCTCCCCCTTCGCCTTCTTTAAAAGGCGCGGCCTTCAACATCTTGGTCAACATGGGATCCGGCGTGGTCTCTGGGAGGGAGCGGACACCTTATCAACTTTGCCTTGGCTATCCACTCCTGTTCAAGCGGCTCCTTAAAGGGCATATATATGATAAATGAATGAACAGCCTGTCCGATTCTGAGGTTACTTACTTGAGTATCTGGGTGATTGCAGCTTAGACCTGCGTCCTCGGTCAAGTCCGGACACTTCTCTTGTGATCCGAAGAACAATTTGTACATCTCCTTGGGCGTCGCGCCATAAAATGTTGGAGGCTCGTGGTCCCTCCGGATTAAACTCCCACGAGGAGGAGGCGGCGTTTGCGAGGAAGAAGCGCCGAATCAGCATAACTGCGCCGCCACAACCAGATTGATCTCTCTTTCTTGGAGGTCTCGAATCGGCCCTGCAATGTAGGAACGTCCTTGGCGGCCCAGTCGAGCCCGGTTGACCCATGATGCCAGCCGCTGTGGTGGACCTCAGCAGAAGGCGGGTGGCGCCACCCATTTGGTGCCCCTGGGAGCGGTAATATAAAACCACTCCCGTTGCCACAAACTAAGCTCCTCTTGAAAAGAGCCCTCGGGCCACGGAGCATCAACACACTTGCTTATGACCGCCCCTCCGCACTTTGCTTGTTGCCCCTCGATCATCTTCGGCTCCACCTTGAAGGTCTTGAGCCACAATCCAAAGTGAGGGTAATATGGAGGAAGGCTTCACATCGACAATGAATGACGAGATATGGAGGATGGACTCAGTTCAAGTCATGGAAATCCAGCCCATAATAAAACATGAGCCCCGCACAAAGGATCCGTCGGAAGCCTAAACCCGAAGGAAGTGAGACACGAACACCACACTCTCGCCGGGCTCGGGAGTGGGAATGAACTACCCTGGAGCAGGCAGCCTATGCGAGATCTCGCCGGTTAGATACCTGGCGTCTCGCAGCTTTAGCACATCTTCTTCTGTGACGGAAGAAGACATCCATCGGCCGAGCTGGTCAGAGCCGGACATCATCGAAGGTCCAAAGCACCTAAATCTGAAGCTTTGGGTGTTAGAACTCGAAGCGCGAGGCGAACTCGATGGAGGGTGCCAAAAAGAAGAGGGCCTTGGTCTCATTATAAAGAGGTTGAATACCAAAAGCTCTCCTCGTGGTCGATAGGGACTCGCCTTCGATAGAGGAGGCGTGCCAACGGGCACGGTTGGGTTACCCACATCCGTATTGATGAGAATCCCGGAATAAGGGGGCACAATCAACGCTTTGATAAGACGTGCCAAGGAAACCGCCTCGCTAAACGCGCTGAGGTGGGACAGTAAAGCAAATGATTAGTATAAAGGCCTGGTCGTGGTGTGATGTCACGCCCGCGAATACGTCGGCAGATCTGTGCAAAAGTTATTCTCTCTACGGTGGTATGTGGAACTTGTTTTGCGAGCGGACACTATCCTTGTGTTCAAAATCTTCTATGAAGTATTGGAAGAGGAACCCGCCTTGCAATGCCGAAGACAATATCGCGCCGGACTAAATCGTCATTGAAGCCTGGTTCAGGGAGCTCTTGAGGAGTCTGGACTAGGGGTGTCTGGATAGCTGAACTATCACCATTGGCCGGACTCCTGGACTATGAAGATACAAGATTGAAGACTTCATCCCTTGTCCGGGTAGGACTTTCCTTGGCGTGGAAGGCAAGCTTGGCGATACGGATATGTAGATCTCCTACCATTGTAACCGACTCTGTGTAACCCTAACCATATTCGGTGTCCATATAAACCGAAGGGTTTTAGTCCGTAGGACAAACAAAAATCATACCATAGGCTAGCTTCTAGGGTTTAGCCTCTCTGATCTCGTGGTAGATCTACTCTTGTACTACCCATATCATCAATATTAATCAAGCAATAGTAGGGTATTACCTTCATCGAGAGGGCCCGAACCTGGGTAAAAACATCGTGTCCCTTGTCTCCTGGTACCATCCGCCTAGACGCACAGTTCGGGACCCCCTACCCGAGATCCGCCGGTTTTGACACCGACAATGACCAAGAGCCCTGGTAATTCGTATACCAAGGACAACAATGGCAGGTCGCTGCTTAACAAGCACAAGCGCCGCGTTAACGGCGACAATCTTTGAGACTCTGACGATTAATGCGGATTCGAGGCTCTAAACCCGGTCAGCGGAAAAAGCCATTTAAAAGAAATACTCGGGCCCGTCCAGTTTGGACCGAATACTCGATCGCTCGTGCGGATACATGGCACCCCGGCTCATCAATCACACCAACAGGGATTGTTGGGTGTTCAAGCACGAGCAAGTTAAGCGCAAAGCATAGACAAGGGGCTGCATAGCGATGGCGAGGAGGAGCCCGACCACGAACAATAGGGGATGAAGGGCTTCCCCCACAAGTGCGGACGGTGAACATGATATCGCAACCCACATACCCAAAAGGGAGCGGAAGCGTGCACTCGAGGGCGTATATGCGTTGGAGCCAGTCGCCCCAAAGTTCAACCCATGGTCCTCCTGCCCGATCACTTTTGATCGAAGGACCACCCACTAGCATCCGCCATGGCGGATTCACCGCATTGGTTCTAGACCCAATCATTGGCGGATTTCACCTCACTAGAGTCCTTATGGACGGCGGCAACCTGAACCTGCTTTATCGGGATACTGATCACGAAAAATGGGCATAGATCCTCAAGGATTAAACCCACAAAGATGAACTTTAAAGGCGTCATACCGGTGTAGAGGCCAAGCTATGCGAGCTCAATTACACTTGAGGTGGTCTTGGATCCCGGATAATTTCTCAAGCGAGGAGTTAATCTTGACATAGTCCCGTTCATGATGGCTATCACGCCTTTGCTCGGACGAACCGCATTTACAAAGTTCAATGTGGTGCCGCTTTTCGCATACCTCAAGCTCAAGATGCGGGCCCTCGAGGAGTCATTACGGTCAATGGAAACACCGAACGCTCTCTCCGAACTGAGGAGCATACGGCGGCCCTCGCGGCGGAAGTACAAAGTAGCCTCTCAAGGCAATTCTCCAGTCCGACTATTAAACGTTCGGACACCGTCAAGCGCGCCCAGAGTAACCTACAACAAGACCGCCTGGCACGTTCCGAGCAAGCGTAGCAATGCGGCCCCAACCCCTGCCCTCGCGAAATTGCGAAACCAGTACTACGCGTACATAACCACGCTCTGGAAATACCATGGGCATAGCGGGAGGGACACGACCACGGCATGCCCAAAATGCGGCTCAACCGCACTAGGGGCTCCCGATTTTGTCATTCCTTTTTTCTTACTTTCAGGACTCCGCTCTCCGGAAGGCCTGTCCGGCAGTAGAATCGCCGAACACACGATGCAACAGCCAAGGAAGCAGAAAGCTACGTCGAGTGTCCAGGTGGTCTCTATAACGAGCAGTATACTTGTTTCACATATCATCCCGCAGCTCGCCCCTGGAGGGGGACATGTTAAATAGTCCCATCTCTTGCTTATCGCACTATTTGTATCGTTCTGCTTTTACCGCAGCCTTTTCGAATAAATAATACATAGCTTTTGTCTATTATTGCATTACTTTTTTATGTAAATATGTTCAGTTATGACATTATGCAACCGTACACTTTAGTGCGGCCAATACACCAGGGCTTAAGTACCCCGAATATGGTGTGAGAAGTCCGAACACTCTCACGAGTGCAGCACCCGAACTTATAGCATTATATGCATCGGCTCGAATCATGTCTTGGGTCAATAGTTGGGTTTGCCGGCTCCCATGTTTTGGTACCTTATGTTCCGTTATATCGGCTAAGGTAGCGCTGGAGAACTCTGCGATTGTGCCCGGTTGAGCTGGGTTAAGCACCTCGATGAAAGCTAAAACTGACCGTCATGATAGGGCGAGAGTTGGTCGCTGTTCGAGAGGTTTGAGTCCCTAAAGACTTATGCCGCTTAGGCGAGGAGCGGCTTTGTCCGGCCTAGGCGTGGATAGCGCCCGAACTCGGTCTTCGAATACTAGGGGCTTCGCTGAAATTTAAAATTATAGAATTCTATGGCTAAGTGAGAGTGATAAAGCATTATAGTCCGATTGCCTTGTTACGTTGTCTGGCGCCTCCTTGAAGGACCCAAGATTGGGAGCGAGGCGCTCAGGTTTATCCCAACACCCCACTTTCGTGGCATGGGGGCAGAAGCCGACGACTCGCCATCTCTCAGATTTAATAAACGGCCGCACAAAAGGTAATATTTTAAATTCAAAAAGCGTTGCTTAGCGCATATGAACAAGTTTTCAGCGCACAGGATAACACGAGCGAGTTTACTCATAAATTACATCCTTGGAACATTCATCCGCCATAAGGCGGGCACCCTTCAGGACGCCCTCATAATACATCTCGGGCTTGCGATGCTCCTTGCCCTGCGGTGGCCCATCTGTCACCAGCTTCTCAGCATCCATCTTGCCCCAGTGCACTTTAACACGGGCAAGGGCCCTACGGGCGCCTTCGATGCATACGGAGCGCTTGATGACTTCAAGTCGTGGACAGGCATCCGCCAGCCGCCTCACCAGCCCAAAGTAGCTCCCAGGCATGACCTTCCCAGGCCATAGCCGGACTATAAGGCCCTTCATGGCCTGTTCGGCAACCTTATGGAGCTCGACCAGCTGCTTCACCTGGTCACTCAAGGCAACCGGGTGTCCGGCCTCAGCATACTAAGACCAGAACACCTTCTCCGTCGAGCTCCCCTCCTCGGCCCGGTAGTCGGCGGCATCGTCGGACACACTACGGGGCAGATCTGCGAATGCTCCTGGAGAGCTCCGGACTCGGGTAAGTAACAAGTAATTCACTTTCACATGCTTGCTTTGCATAAAGAATGTCTTACCCGTCGCTATCTTCTTCATCGCCGCAATTTCCTGGAGGGCTTTTTGGGCTTCGGCCTTGGCAGATTTGGCGCTCTCAAGGGCAGAGGCAAGCTCGGACTCTCGAGTCTTTGAGTCAAGCTCCAAACTCTCGTGTTTCTTCACGAGAGCCTGGAGCTCTTGCTGCACCTCCGCCACCCGCCCCTCCTGCTTTTCTCGCTCGATACGCTCCACGACCGCATTTTCTTCGACCTTGGACAATGCTTCCTTCAGGGTTGCCACCTGGGTTGTGGCCCCTGTAATACTCACGTTGGTCCTGTCATTTTTTGCAACTACATATTTTTTATATACTTACATAAGGTATTACTTACCTTCCTTGTCCTTGAGCTGCTTCTTGGCATGGCCGAGCTCGTTCTCGGACCGCTCGAGGCTCTGCTTTAATGCATCGACCTCCGCAGTCAGTGCGGCAGAGGTCAGCAGCGCAGCCTGCATTCCCATATTGACATACTTATGTTAGACTCCTGCGTATATCTTTTTGATCCTTAGTTTGGCTTTTCTTTCCGAACACCAAACCGAGCATCGAGGGCTCTTGTCTATGCGGTAATATTTTACATATCTTAAATACATACCTCAAAGCTTGTTAGAAGGCTGGCACGAGCTTCAGTCGGCCCGCTCTTGTGGTGAACCTTCGGATCACCACACTCATAATGGTGCGGTGCTCCTCGTCGATGGGCGCCGTTAAGCACCTCCAAGAGATTATCCGGTGCCTCGGTTGGGCGGAGGTCACGGCGTCGTGAGGACTGCCCTTCTTACTAGGGGCGCTGTCGGACTCGGAACCACTGAAGGTTCCGGTGCGGTATCCGGCCCAGGGCCGGACTTGGAGCCCTTGGGGGTTTTGTCCCCTTTGCGCCTGGAGTCCGGGAGGTCGCCTTGCGGTGCCTCCAGGACCACCTCCTCCTGGCTTGGACCCTTTTGGGACTCCACCTCGGCATCATCCGCGGCGAGGAGGAGGCGGCGGAAGTGAAGTGCTATTCACATCCGACGAGCTTAAGGAGTCGCTCGACGACACGCCGACCTGGGCTCGGGGCGGACTGCATGATTATATTCGGCGCCAGAAGATACTGTGCAACAAAGGAACGCCATGAGTTATTCTGGTATCCGGATACTTACGATCTTGCTAGGGGCTTGGCCCTGGATGGCCACTCCTCTTCGCCGTCGTCGGCGTTGGTGGAGTAGTCCGGAGGAAGGGTCCTTCCCTTCTTGGACCCTCCGTCCCCCCCCCCCCCCAGTTGGGGCGGTCTTACTTTTCTTCTCTTCCCCCGCTGGGGGAGAGACCTCTCTTTCCTCCTCCTCGTTTTCATGGGAGGAGTCCGCCTCGAAGTCATCGGACGATGAGTCCGACACCACCAGGCGCCGGGAACTCTTTCGAGTTCCCGTGACCTTCTTCTTGGCCTTCTTCTCCGGTACCACGTAAGGTGCCGGAACCAGCAGCCCCGTCAAGCGGGCGTCCGCTGGGTCTTCGGGCAAGGGAGCCGGACAGTCAATCTGCCCGGACGTCCTCTACCAATCCTGTCAAAGGTAAGGGAGTTTAGATCCCGCATAGGGTCAAACTATGAGAAACAAGTATCCCGTAAAGGGTAAAACAGCTTACCGCATTGGCTTGATGCTGCGCGCTGAATCCGCGATCCTCGGTAGCGGATGCGGGAGCCTCGGCGCCCTTGAACAGCACCTTCCAGGCATCTTCGTACGTAGTGTCGAAGAGCCGGCTCAGGGTTCGGTGTTGTGCCGGATTAAACTCCCACAAGCTGAAAGCCCGTTGTTGGCATGGGAGGATCCGGCGGATGAGCATGACCTGGACTATATTGACGAGTTTGAGCTTCTTGCTCACCAGTTTTGGACGCAGGTTTGGAGTCTGGTCAGTTCTTCTGAATTACCCCACGACAGGCCCTTCTCTTTCCAGGAAGTGAGCCATGTGGGGATGCGGATCGAATTTGGGGCGCTGCCCATTCAGGGTCACGCTTGGCTCGGTGATGTAGAACCACCCGATTGCCACCCCTTTATGGTCTCTCTGAAGGAGCCCTCGAGCCATAGGGCGTTGGGCATCTTGCCCACCATGGCACCTCCGCACTCTGCTTGGCGGCCGCCCACTACCTTCGGCTTGACATTGAAGGTCTTCACCATAAGCGAAGTGGGGCTGGATGCGAGGAAGGCCTCGCACACTGACGATGAGCGCCGAGATGTTGAGGATGAAGTTGGGGCCAGATCATGGAAATCCAGGCCATAGTAGAACATGAGCCCCGAACAAATGGGTGAAGTGGAAACCTAGTCCATGGAGGAAATGGGTGAGGAACACCACCCTCTCATGGGGCCAGGGGTGGGGATGAGCTGCCCTTATCCGGGAGCCGTGCGGACGTCATTGGACAAGTATCCGGCTTCCCTCAGCTTCTTGATGTGTCCCTCCGTGGCGGAGGAGACCATCCACTGCGTCCGCTCCGGACATGGCTGGAGAATGTTGAGGTGGGATGTGCGGACTTGGTATTTGGAGCTCGAGTCTTGTGAAAATGGATAAGCAAAGGAGGAAGAAGGCGTAGATGAAAAGGTGGATCCTTATCCCTTATATGGGCGGACGAGAGGCTGCACGTCCCCACCCGCTGGTAAAACTCGCTTATCTCCCGGCGCCCGTAATTAATGGCGTGGTTGGGTTACCCACGCCGTATTGATGAGAATCCGGAATAAGGGGACACGATCTCGCTTTGACAAGGCGTGCTAAGAAACCGCCTCGCTAAGTCTTGTTGAGGTGGGACAAGAAAACGATTGAATAAAGGCTTGGCCGTGGTGTGATGTCACGCTGCGGAATACGTCGTGATTGGATTTGTGTAAATATTATTCTCTCTATGGTGGTATGTGGAACTTATTTTGCGACCTGGACACTATCCTTGTGTTCAAAATCTTCTATGAAGTATTCAGAGGAGGAACCCGCCTTGCAATACCGAAGACAATCTGGCGCGGACTCGTCGTCATTGAAGCCTGGTTCGAGGCTCTTGAGGAGTCTGGATTAGGGGTGTCCGGATAGCGGACTATAACCTTCGGCGGACTCTGGACTATGAAGATACAAGATTGAAGACTTCGTCCCGTGTCCGTATGGGACTTTCCTTGGCATGGAAGGCAAGCTTGGCGATACAGACATGTAGATCTCCTCCCATTGTAACCGACTCTGTGTAACCCTAGCCCTCTCCGGTGTCTATATAAACCGGAGGGTTTTAGTCCGTAGGACGAACAACAATCATACCATAGGCCAGCTTCTAGGGTTTAGCCTCTCTGATCTCGTGGTAGATCTACTCTTGTACTACCCATATCATCAATATTAATCAAGCAGGAGTAGGGTTTTACCTCAATCGAGAGGGCCCAAACCTGGGTAAAAACATCGCGTCCCTTGTCTCCTTTTACCATCCGCCTAGACGCACAGTTCGGGACCCCCTACCCGAGATCCGCCGGTTTTGACACCGAAAGTGTCCTACGCTTCCTTGGTCGTTTTCTTGGTGCCAAGGGTGGTCAACATCTCCGGTGGGACGGCGCACGTGATTGCCTCAATCGACAGCCAGTCCTTTTCGTACTCGACATCGCCAGTTTTCACGACTTTCCACATATGCCACGCCTTGATGATGACCTTCAACAGGAGCGGCCAACTGGAATAGTTGGTCTGCCCAAGGAGACAGAATGAGGAGTTGGACATGACCTCATCAGCGCCTGGTCTGCGCGCCTAACTCATCTCCCGTCGGCCCGCGGCGTGGCGCGTCGGCCTTGTAGCCTTCTCAATCAAGCTCTGCTTGGTGGTCTTGGAGCCGTCGTCATCAACGCGGCATATGCTTCGGCATGGCAACCTGGGGCTTTGATACCAAATTGTTAGCTCAATCCAATCTTTCTGCCGGCTGCCGGAGTGAGCTCGTGGAAGAACCTCGGTGTCCGAGTAATGGAATTTGAGGAGCGATGTGTATGAGATATTTGGTCTTGGAGTCTTTCTCCATTTTCGCTACTCTCCACTGAGAGCGTTGATATGTCTCCGTCATATCTATAATTTTTGATTGTTTCATGCCAATATTCTACAACTTTTACATATTTTTGGCAACTTTTTATACTATTTTTGGGACTAACATATTGATCCAGTGCCCAGTGCCAGTTCCTGTTTGTTGCATGTTTTTTGTTTCACAGAAAATCCATATCAAAGGGGGTCCAAACGGGATAAAAACTTACGGAGATTTTTTTGGAATATATGTGAATTTTGAGAAGTGGAATCAATGCGAGACGATGCCCGAGGGGCCCACGAGGGTGAGGGACGCGCCCCAGGGGTAGGGCGCGCCCTGGGCCCTCCTGACCACTCCGTAAGGCGGTCGGTGCCCTTCTTTCGCCGCAAGAAAGCCAATATCCGGATAAAAATCGTGTCCAAATTTCATCCCAATCAGAGTTACGGATCTCCGGGAATTTAAGAAACAACGAAAGGGCAGAATCAAGGAGCGCAGAAACAGAAGGAAACAGAGAGAGAGAGAGAGAGAGATCCAATCTCGGAGGGGCTCTCACCCCTCCTCTGCCATGGAGGACATGGACCAGAGGGGAAACCCTTCTCCCATCTAGGGGGAAGGTCAAGGAAGAAGAAGAAGAAGGGGGGCTCTCTCTCCCCCTCTCTCCCGGTGGCGCCGGAACGCCGCCGGGGCCATCATCGCGACAACAATCTACACCAACAACTTCACCGCCGTCATCACCAACTCTTCCCCCCTCTATGCAACGGTGTAACCCCTCTTTTACCCGTTGTAATCTCTACTTAAACATGGTGCTCAACGCTATATATTATTTCTCAATGATGTATGGCTATCCTATGATGTTTGAGTAGATCCGGTTTGTCCTATGGGTTCATTAATGACCGTGATTGGTTTGAGTTGCATGTTTTATTATTGGTGCTGTCCTATGATGCTCTCCGTGTCGGGCAAGCGAGAGGGATCCCCGCTGTAGGTTTGCAATATGTTCATGATTTGCTTATGGTGGGTGGCATGAGTGACAGAAGCACTAACCCGAGTAAGTAGGTTGTTTGCATATGGGATAAAGAGGACTTGATACTTTAATGCTATGGTTGAGTTTTACCTTAATGATCTTTAGTAGTTGCGTATGCTTGCTAGAGTTCCAATCATAAGTGCATATGATCCAAGGAGAGAAAGTATGTTAGCTTATGCCTCTCCCTCGTATAAAATTGCAATAGTGATTACCGGTCTAGTTATCGATTGCCTAGGGACAAATAACTTTCTTGTGTGACAAAAAGCTCTCTACTAAAACTAACTTAGTTGTGTCTTCATCTAAACAGCCCTTACTTTTTATTTACGCGCTCTTTATTATCTTGCAAACCTATCCAACAACACCTACAAAGTACTTCTAGTTTCATACTTGTTCTAGGCAAAGCGAACGTTAAGCGTGCGTAGAGTTGTATCGGTGATCGATAGAACTTGAGGGAATATTTATTCTACCTTTAGCTCCTCGTTGGGTTCGACACTCTTACTTACCGAAAGAGGCTACCACTGATCCCCTATACTTGTGGGTTATCAAGCGTTCCATTGCTATTTATACAGAGTGCATGGGAATAGAAAAACTACATATCTACCCTAGACAAGACCACTCCATAATATCACCATGGAGTTGTTGGAATAGTGATTGAAGACCACTATTCCTTACATGCTGTATGTGTGATGATTGTGACACAGGCGCATGGTGGCCCGCCTATGTATAGTCAACACATTGGGACGAAATGGGGCTACCCCACGTGTGCGCTGCACAAGGGGCCTGGCGCGGGCTTCCTTCCCGGGATACTCCTTCCCGAGGATGACCTTGTTGGGAGACCCTTGCCGGGATCCCCCCTGCCCTTGCAGGAGACTGGGTTGAATCATATATACAGAAGGGTCACAGATTTCGTCACAATGCAACAACTTGGTGTATGCTTGGCATCCTACATTTCCAAATTGATAATAGCAATTATCATTACATTTCTAGTCATAAGTGACCAGTACAACCTTACAAGCTGTTGTAGCATACCAGTATCAACTACGTATGATAAACAAGATGGTTGAAGCCTTCTTTTTCTCGATCCACCATAGCGACGCCGGCCTCCAGCCGTGTAAGCATGCGTCCGTCGTCGAGCAGCTTCGGAGCAAAGAGATTCTTGCAGCCGTCGCACCATGCAGCGGCCTCCGCCGATGATGGCCTCTACTAGGTCCCAGATGATCTACTAGCTATGAGAGTGTAGAATTATTGGGGAAAAGTATGAATCGGATCAAATCTGAGTATAATTGGGGAGCAAGTAAGGATGTATGTATTGTCTATGAGCCATGACGGCGATAAGAATGAATCCAAATGCATAATGGTCTTCCCAGCCACATCCCGGTTGTTATATATGAGAGGGGTTTAACCCAACAGTGAAAGTAAAAACAAAATGAGCAACAATAAAACGGTAAAGTAGATCTAGTGGTGACTACTAGTTGAAGACGCAGGAGTCAATGTGAACCGTTGGATCACCCAAAGCGGTATTGTAGGTCAAGCTACAGTTAACTGAACATGTTGACTTAATTGAAGATATACCTTTAGTAACTTGACATTGCCCTCGACATGTCCTCATGGCGATTCACTTGCTGCTTTCCAAGCCTGTTTAGTTGTCTTGAAGAATCTAGGAAAAGTATACTTAATTAAATCGGCATCTTCCCATGTAGCTTCTTCAGGTGAGAGATTTTCCCATTGAATGTGCCAACGTACCACTGGTAAGTTATTGCGAGATACTTGTCTAACTTGGAGAACTCCAGCTAGGCCTGTCTTAATTGAACCATCTGCATTGACCATGGAAGATTTGGACTAGGTATAGATTTCCCCAATGTGTTTCTTGAGTTGACTCACATGGAAGACTGGGTGGATCTTGACATGTTATGGGAATTGCAATTTGTAAGTTGCTCTTCCTACTTTTTGAGTGATGAGGAAAGGTCCATAGTATTTGTTTTGTAATTTCAAAGCTCCTCTAAAACCAAATGTTGCTAGTCTGTAGGGAGCCATCTTCAAATAGACCAATTTTCCAACAGTAAACTCTCTTTCCATCCTCTTTTGATCAGCATATCTTTTCATTCTATTTTATGCTGTCACTAAGTTTTCTTTCAACTGCTCTAACATTTGTCGTTTAGCTGTTAGAAAATCTTGTGCCTCCGCATCTTCTGGTCCAGGAATAGCCAACTTGGTTATCAATGGAGGTGGGAAACCATAATGTGCTTGAAATGGAGACATCTTTAGGGCAGTGTGGTAAGTGGAGTTGTACCAGTATTCTGCCAAAGATAACCAAGAAAGCCACTTTTTAGGTTCAGTAGTAGTTATGCATTTGAGATAAGTTTCCATTGATTAACCCTCTCCGTCGGGCCATCCGTTTGGGGGTGATATGCTGTACTGCATCTTAATTCCACATTCAGAGCAGAGAAGATATCTTTGTTGGGGAACGTAGCAGAAATTCAAAATTTTCCTACGTGTCACCAAGATCTATCTATGGAGAAACCAGCAACGAGGGGAAGGAGAGTGCATCTACATACCCTTGTAGATCGTTAAGCGGAAGCGTTCAAGAGAACGGGGTTGAAGGAGTCGTACTCGTCGTGATCCAAATCACCGAAGATCCTAGTGCCGAACGGACGGCACCTCCGCGTTCAACACACGTACAGCCCGGTGACGTCTCCCATGCCTTGATCCAGCAAGGAGAGAGGGAGAGGTTGAGGAAGACTCCATCCAGCAGCAACACAACGGCATGGTGATGATGGAGGAGCGTGGCAATCCCGCAGGGCTTCGCCAAGCACCAAGGGAGAGGAGGAGGAGGAGAGGCAGGGCTGCACTAAGAGGAGAAGTTCTCATGTGTGTTGGGCAGCCCAAAACCTCAAGTATATATAGGGAAAGGGGCTGCGCCCCTTTAGGGTTTCCACCCCAAGGGGTGCGGCCAGCCCTAGATGGGACTTGGGGCGGCCAAGAGGGGAGGAGTGCCTCCCAAGTCAAGTGGAGGCCCTCCCCAGGGTTTCCCCCTCCCATGCACATGGGCCTTGGGGGCTGGTGCCCTGGCCCATTAAGGCTAGGCGCCCCCCACAGCCCATGCTACTGTATTGGACGTGGTGGAACAATTTCCGGACCTCCGGACCCCTCAGAATCCTCCGGAACCTTCCGAAGCTTCCGGTACAATACCGAAAAAACCCGAACTTTTCCTAACCCGAACAACAACTTTCCATATATAAATCTTTACCTCCGGACCATTCCGAACTCCTCGTGACGTCCGGGATCTCATCCGGACTCGAACAACATTCGGTAACCACATACAAACTTCCTTTATAACCCTAGCGTCATGGAACCTTAAGTGTGTAGACCCTACGGGTTCGGGAGACATGTAGACATGACCGAGGCGTTCTCGGTCAATAACCAACAGCGGGATCTGGATACCCATGTTGGCTCCCACATGTTCCACGATGATCTCATCGGATGAACCACGATGTCAAGGACTCAATCAATCCCGTATTCAATTCCCTTTGTCTAGCGGTATTGTACTTGCCCGAGATTCGATCGTCGGTATCCCGATACCTTGTTCAATCTCGTTACGGCAAGTCTCTTTACTCGTTCCGTAACACATCATCCGTGATCAACCCCTTGGTCACATTGTGCACATTATGATGATGTCCTACCGAGTGGGCCCAGAGATACCTCTCCGTCAACGGAGTGACAAATCCCGCTCGATTCGTACCAACCCAATGACACTTTCGGAGATACCTGTAATGCACCTTTATAGCCACCCGATTCGTTGTGACGTTTGGTACACCCAAAGCATTCCTACGGTATCCGGGAGTTGCACAATCTCATGGTCTAAGGAAATGATACTTGACATTAGAAAAGCTTTAGCATACGAACTACGATCTTGTGCTAGGCTTAGGATTGGGTCTTGTCCATCACATCATTCTCCTAATGATGTGATCCCGTTATCAACGACATCCAATGTCCATGGTTAGGAAACCGTAACCATCTATTGATCAACGAGCTAGCCAATAGAGGCTTGCTAGGGACAAGGTGTTGTCTATGTATCCACACATGTATTTGAGTTTCCTATCAATACAATTATAGCATGGATAATAAACGATTATCATGAACAAGGAAATATAATAATAATAACTAATTTATTATTGCCTCTAGGGCATATTTCCAACAGTCTCCCACTTGCACTAGAGTCAATAATCTAGTTCACATCGTCATGTGATTAACACTGATAGGTCACATCGCCATGTGACCAACACCCAAAGAGTTTACTAGTGTCTGTAAACTAGTTCACATCATCATGTGATTTAGACTCAATGAGTTCTGAGGTTTGATCATGTTTTGCTTGTGAGAGAGGTTTTAGTCAACGGGTTTTAGTCAACGGGTCTGAACCTTTCAGATCCGTGTGTGCATTGCAAATTTCTAGGTCATATTGTAAACGCTGCTTCCATGCTCCACTTGGAGCTATTCCAAATGGTTGCTCCACTATACGTATCCGGTTTGCTACTCAGAGTCACTCGGATAGGTGTTAAAGCTTGCATCGACGTAACCCTTTACGCCAAACTCTTTATCACCTCCATAATCGAGAAACATGTCCTTATTTACTCCTAGGACAATTTTGACCGCTATCCAATGATCCATTCCTGGATCATTCTTGTACCCCTTGACTGACTCATGGCAAGGCACACTTCCGGTGCGGTACACATCATAGCATACTGTAGAGCCTACGTCTAAGGCATAGGGGACGACCTTCGTCCTTTCTCTCTGTTCTGCCATGGTCGAGCTTTAAGTCTCAACTTCATACCTTACATCTCAGGCAAGAACTCCTTCTTTGACTGATCCATCTTGAACACCTTCAAGATCATGTCAAGGTATATGCTCATTTGAAAGTACCATTAAGCGGTTTGATCTATCCCTATAGATCTTGATGCTCAATGTTCAAGTAGCTTAATACATGTTTTCAATTGAAAAACACTTTTCAAATAATCCTATATGCTTTCCAGAAATTCTATATCATTTCGATCAACAATATGTCAACAACATATACTTATCGAAATTCTATAGTGCTCCCACTCACTTCTTTGGAAATACAAGTTTCTCATAAACTTTGTATAAACCCAAAATCTTTGATCATCTCATCAAAGTGCACATTCCAACTCCGAGATGCTTACTCCGGTCCTTAGAAGGATCGCTGGAGCCAGCATACCTTTTAGCATCCTTAGGATCGACAAAACTTTCGATTGTATCACATACAACCTTTCCTTACTGGCTGGTAAGGAAACTCATTTTGACATCCATCTGCCAGATTTCATAAATGCAGCTTGTGCTAACATGATTCCGACGGACTTAAGCATCGCTACGGATGAGAAAATCTCATCGTAGTCAACTCCTTGAACTTGTGAAAAACTCTTCGCCACAAGTCGAGCTTCATAGACGGTGATATTACCGTCCACGTCCCTCTTCTTCTTAAAGATCCATTTATCTCAATGGCTTACCGATCATTGGGCAAGTCCACCAAAGTCCATGCTTTGTTCTATATATCGATCATATCTCGGATTTCATGGCTTCTAACCATTTGTCGGAATTTGGGCCCACCATCGCTTCTCCATAGCTCGTAGGTTCATTGTTGCCTAGCAACATGACCTTCAAGACAGGATTACTGTACCAATCTGAAGTAGTACGCATCCTTGTCACCCTACGATGTACGGTAGTGACTTGATCCGAAACTTCATGATCACTATCATAAGCTTCCACTTCAATTGGTGTATGTGCCACGGGAACAACTTCCTGTGCCCTGCAACACACTAGTTGAAGTGACGGTTCAATAACCTCATCAAGTCTCCACCATCCTCCCACTCAACTTTTCGAGACAAACTTTTCCTCGAGAAAGGACCTGATTAAAGAAACAATCCCTATTGCTTTCGGATCTGAATTAGGAGGTATACCCAACTGTTTTGGGTGTCCTATGAAGATGTATTTTATTCGCTTTTGGGTTCGAGCTTATCAACCTGAAACTTTTCACATAAGCGTCGCAGCCCCAAACTTTTAAGAAACGACAACTTATGTTTCTCCAAACGGTGTCGTCTCAACGGAATTACGTGGTGCCCCATTAAAGTGAGTGCGGTTGTCTCTAATGCCTAACCCATGAACGATAGTGGCAATTTGATAAGAGATATCATGGTACGCACCATATCCAATAGAGTGCAACTATGATGTTCGGACACACCATCACACTATGGTGTTCGGTATATTAATTGTGAAACAATTTGCACAATGTCTTAATTGTGTGCCAAAACTCGTAACTTAGATATTCATCTCTATGATCATATCATAGACATTCTATCCTCTTGTCACGATGATCTTCAACTTCACTCTGAAATTACTTGAACCATTCAATAATTCAGACTTGTGCTTCATCAAGTAAATATACTCAACATCTACTCGAATCATCTGTGAAGTCAGAACATAACGATATTCACTACATGCCTCAGCACTCATTGGACTGCACACATCAAAATGTGTTACTTCCAACAAGTTGCTATCTTGTTCCATCTTACTGAAACCGAGGCTTTTCAGTCATCTTGCCCATGTGGTATGTTTTGCATATCTCAAGTGATTCAAAATCAAGTGAGTCCAAACGATCCATCTGCATGGAGTTTTCTTCATGCGTACACACCAATAGACATGGTTCGCATGTCTCAAATTTTCCAAAACGAGTGAGTCCAAAGATCCATCAACATGGAGCTTCTTCATGCGTTTTACACCAATATGACTTACATGGCGAAGGCCACAAGTAAGTGGTACTATCATTACTATCTTATACTTTTGGCATGAAAATGTGTATCACTACGATCGAGATTCAATAAACCATTTATTTAGGTGCAAGACCATCAAGGTGTTATTCAAATAAATAGAGTAACCATTATTCTCCTTAAATGAATAACCGTATTGCGATAGACATAATCCAATCATGTCTATGCTCAACGCAAACACCTAATAACAATTATTTAGGTTTAACATCAATCTCGATGGTAGAGGGAGCGTCGATGCTCGATCACATCAACCTTGGAAACACTTCCAACACATATCGTCAGCTCACCTTTAGCTAGTCTCCGTTTATTCCGTAGCTTTTATTTCGAGTTACTAACACTTAGCAACCGAACCGGTATCTTAATACCCTGGTGCTACTAGGAGTACTAGTAAAGTACACATTAACATAATGTATATCCAATATACTTCTATCGACCTTGCCAGCCTTCTTATCTACCAAGTATCTAGGGTGGTTCCGCTTCTGTGTCCGTTCCTCTTATTTTAGAAGCACTTAGTCTCGGGTTTGGGTTCAACCTTGGGTTTCTTCACTAGAGCAGCAACTGTTTTGCCGTTTCATGAAGTATCCCTTGTTGCCTTTGCCCTTCTTGAAACTAGTGGTTTTACCAACCATCAACAATTGATGCTCCTACTTGACTTCTACTTTCGCGGTGTCAAACATCGCGAACACTTCAAGGATCATCATATCTATCCCTGATATGTTATAGTTCATCACGAAGCTCTAGTAGCTTGGTGGCAATGACTTTGAAGAAACATCACTATCTCATCTGGAAGATCAACTCCCACTCTGTTCAAGTGATTGTTGCACTTCAGACAATCTGAGCACAAGCTCAACGATTGAGCTTTTCTCCCTTAGTTTGCAGGCTAAGACAATCGTCGGAGGTCTTATACCTCTTGACGTGGGCACGAGCCTGAAATCACAATTTCAGCCCTTGAAACATCTCATATGTTCCGCGACATTTCGAAAACATCTTTCGTGCCTCAACTCTAAACCGTTTAACTGAACTATCACGTAGTTATCAAAACGTGTATGTCCGATGTTCGCAACATCCACAAACGACGTTTTGGGGTTCAGCACACCGAGCGGTGCATTAAGGACATAAGCTTTCTATTGTCCGCATAATCGCTACTTTCAACTTTCAACTATATTTTCTCTAGGAACATATCTAAACAATGGAACTAAAGCGCGAGCTTTTACATAATTTGCAAAAGGTCTTTTGACTATGTTCAGGATAATTAAGTTCATCTTATGAACTCCCACTCAAATAGACATCCCTCTGGTCATCTAAGTGATTACATGATCCGAGTCAACTAGGCCGTGTCCGATCATCACGTGAGACGGACTAGTCATCATCGGTGAACATCTTCATGTTGATCGTATCCACTATACGACTCATGCTCGACCTTTCGGTCTCTGTGTTCCGAGGCCATGTCTGTACATGCTAGGCTCGTCAAGTTAACCCTAAGTGTATTGCATGTGTTCCGAGGCCATGTCTGTACATGCTAGGCTCGTCAACACCCGTTGTATGTGAACGTAAGAATCCATCACACCTGATCATCACGTGGTGCTTAGAAGCGACGGACTTTTGGCAACGGTGCACAGTTAGGGGAGAACACTTCTTGAAATTGTTGTAAGGGATCATCTTATTTACTACCGTCGTTCTAAGTAAACAAGATGCATAAACATAATAAACATCACATGCAATTATATATTAGTGACATGATATGGCCATTATCATATAGCTCCATTGATCTCCATCTTCGGGGCTCCATGATCATCATCGTCACCGGCATGACACCATGATCTCCATCATCGTGTCTCCATGAAGTTGTCTCGCCAACTTATTACTTCTACTACTATGGCTACCGGTTAGCAATAAAGTAAAGTAATTACATGACGTTGTTCAATGACACGCAGGTCATACAATAAATAAAGACAACTCCTATGGCTCCTGCCGGTTGTCATATTCATCGACATGCAAGTCGTGAATCCTATTACAAGAACATGATCAATCTCATACATCACATATCATTCATCACATTCTTCTTGGCCATATCACATCACATAGCATACTCTGCAAAAACAAGTTAGACGTCCTCTAATTGTTGTTTGCATGTTTTACGTGGCTGCTATGGGTTTCTAGCAAGAACGTTTCTTACCTCAAAAAACCACAACGTGATATGCCAATTGCTATTTACCCTTCATAAGGACCCTTTTCATCGAATCCGTTCCTACTAAAGTGGGAGGCGGCACCCGCTAGCCACCTTATGCACCAAATGCATGTCGATCGGTGGAACTTGTCTCACGTGAAATGCGTGTAAGGTCGGTCCGGCCGCTTCATCCCACAATACCGTCGAAACAAGATTGGACTAGTAACGGTAAGCATATTGAACAACATCAACGCCCACAACTACTTTGTGTTCTACTCGTGCAAAGAATCTACGCAATAGACCTAGCTCATGATGCCATTTGTTGGGGAACGTAGCAGAAATTCAAAATTTTCCTACGTGTCACCAAGATCTATCTATGGAGAAACCAGCAACGAGGGGAAGGAGAGTGCATCTACATACCCTTGTAGATCGTTAAGCGGAAGCGTTCAAGAGAACGGGGTTGAAGGAGTCGTACTCGTCGTGATCCAAATCACCGGAGATCCTAGTGCCGAACGGACGGCACCTCCGCGTTCAACACACGTACAGCCCGGTGACGTCTCCCATGCCTTGATCCAGCAAGGAGAGAGGGAGAGGTTGAGGAAGACTCCATCCAGCAGCAACACAACGGCATGGTGATGATGGAGGAGCATGGCAATCCAGAGGCTTCGCCAAGCACCAAGGGAGAGGAGGAGGAGGAGAGGGGGCCGCACCAAGAGGAGAAGTTCTCATGTGTGTTGGGCAGCCCAAAACCTCAAGTATATATAGGGAAAGGGGCTGCGCCCCTTTAGGGTTTCCACCCCAAGGGGTGCGGCCAGCCCTAGATGGGACTTGGGGGCGGCCAGAGGGGAGGAGTGCCTCCCAAGTCAAGTGGAGGCCCTCCCCTTAGGGTTTCCCCTCCCATGCGCATGGGCCTTGGGGGCTGGTGCCCCTGGCCCATTAAGGCTAGGGCGCCCCCTACAGCCCATGCTACTGTATTGGACTGGTGGAACAATTTCCGACCTCCGGACCCCTCCGAATCCTCCGGAACCTTCCGAAGCTTCCGGTACAATACCGAAAAAACCCGAACTTTTCCTAACCCGAACAACAACTTTCCATATATAAATCTTTATCTCCGGACCATTCCGAACTCCTCGTGACGTCCGGGATCTCATCCGGACTCGAACAACATTCGGTAACCACATACAAACTTCCTTTATAACCCTAGCGTCATCGAACCTTAAGTGTAGACCCTACGGGTTCGGAGACATGTAGACATGACCGAGGCGTTCTTGGTCAATAACCAACAGCGGATCTGGATACCCATGTTGGCTCCCACATGTTCCACGATGATCTCATCGTATGAACCACGATGTCAAGGACTCAATCAATCCCGTATTCAATTCCCTTTGTCTAGCGGTATTGTACTTGCCCGAGATTCGATCGTCGGTATCCCGATACCTTGTTCAATCTCGTTACCGGCAAGTCTCTTTACTCGTTCCGTAACACATCATCCGTGATCAACCCCTTGGTCACATTGTGCACATTATGATGATGTCCTACCGAGTGGGCCCAGAGATACCTCTCCGTCAACCAGAGTGACAAATCCGCCTCGATTCGTGCCAACCCAATGACACTTTCGGAGATACCTGTAATGCACCTTTATAGCCACCCGATTCGTTGTGGCGTTTGGTACACCCAAAGCATTCCTACGGTATCCGGAGTTGCACAATCTCATGGTCTAAGGAAATGATACTTGACATTAGAAAAGCTTTAGCATACGAACTACGATCTGTGCTAGGCTTAGGATTGGGTCTTGTCCATCACATCATTCTCCTAATGATGTGATCCCGTTATCAACGACATCCAATGTCCATGGTTAGGAAACCGTAACCATCTATTGATCAATGAGCTAGCCAATAGAGGCTTGCTAGGGACAAGGTGTTGTCTATGTATCCACACATGTATTTGAGTTTCCTATCAATACAATTATAGCATGGATAATAAACGATTATCATGAACAAGGAAATATAATAATAATAACTAATTTATTATTGCCTCTAGGGCATATTTCCAACAATCTTTCCACAGCTTGCTAGTGAAATTCGCTGTCAGAGATTATGAGCTTTGAAGGGCCATGTAATCTGATAATGTGATCCACAAATGCTTGAGGCACTGTCAACACGGTATAGGGGTGATATAATGGTATGAAATGGGAGTATTTAGTAAACCTATTTACCACCATCACGATCACTTCCTTGCCTTGAGAGTTGGGCAACCTTCAATGATATGCATTGATATGTGTTGCCATGCCATGTCTGCTACATGTAGAGGTTCTAGCAAACCAGGTTGTAAACAAATTTCATGCTTAGCTCTCTAGCAGATAGGGCAAGCTGCAATAAATTTTTCAACCTCTATTTTTAACCCAGTCCAATGGAAAATACTTTTAACTATGTGATATGTCGCTCTCATTCTTCAATGTACACCCATTGGAGAGCTATGCAGAGTTATTGGCAGTTGGTTTCTCAATTCAGGGTCATTGCCAACCACTACTTTCCTTTTGTATCTGATAATGCCAGCCCGTAGTATACTCAGAGGGAATATTTGGCTTTTGAAGTAGCAGTTGTTCCATTAGTTCCTTGTGTATTGTGTCTTTCTGATGGCTCTCTATCAAATCTTGAGCCCACACAGGGGTATGAGCAGAAATGGCCATCAAGAGGTAATACTCTGGAAAGAGCATCAACAACTCTGTTTGTTGTCCCCCTTTTTGTACTGGATCTTGAAGTTGAACTCCAAAAGTTTCATCATCAACTTGTGTTGCACCCCTTCAAGAATTTTATGGTTTGTAATGAATTTCAAGGACTCCTGGTCTGTCTTGATCAGTAATTCATTTCCATTTCCAAGTAAGTAGTGTCTCCATTTCTTCAAAGCTTCCAAAATGCCCAATGCTTCTTTCTCATATGTGGACATAGCAGCATTTCTAGGACACAATGAAGAGCTGTAATATGCAGTTGGTCTGCCTTGTTGCATTAATACAGCTCCAATTCCCTTGCCCGGTGCACCAGTTTCCAACACAAACGGCTGAGATTTTTTTGGTAAAGCTAAGACATGGGCTAAAATCAGAGCTTCCTGCAGTTGTGCAAAGGCTGTATCATGTTCATTTTTCCAAGAAAAAAATGTCTTTATTAAGGAGGTCATGTAATGATCTATAAATAAGACCATAATCTTTAATGAATCTCCTATAATACCCTGCCAAGCCTAAGAAACTTCTCAACTTAGTGACACTATCTTGTGTTGGCCATTGAGTAATTGCAGATATCTTTTGTGGGTCAGTTGCCACTCCTTCAGCAGATATGGCATGCCCCAGATACTCCATTGTTGCACAGGAAACATACATTTTGATAGTTTAGCAAACAAGTTGTTGTCTCTCAAAACTTGCAGCACAATGTTCAGGTGTTCTATATTTTCCTTCAGATATTTTCTGTATACTAAGATATCATCAAAGAATACCAACACAAAAATTCTCAGATATGGACCAAATATCTTGTTCATTAATGCTTGGAATGTACCAGGAACATTGGGAAATCCAAATGGCATTACCAAGTATTCAAAATGGCCTAAACAAGTTCTGAAAGCAGTTTTGTGTATGTCTTCAGGGTGCATTCTTATCTGGTGATAGCCTGACCTCAAATCTAGTTTGGAAAAGTACTTAGCCCCATGCACCTCATCCAAAAGATCTTCTATGAAAGGTGGGAAATTTATTTTTGATTGTCAATGCATATAACCTCCTGAAATCAGTACACAACCTCTTGGAACTGTCCTTCTTTCCGACCAAGATCACTGGAGCTGCATATGGACTTTAACTATGTCTTATCAAATGAGCAGCTAAGAGCTTGTTGATTTGATCTTCCATTTCCTTTTTTTGGTGCTGAGGTACTCTGTATGGTCTCACTTGTGAAGGTGTAGCTCCTGGAATTAAAGGAATAGTATGATCCAAGTCCCTATGTGGAGGAAGTGTTTTTGATTCTTCAAATAAGTATGCATATTCCATCAGTAGCTTTTGCACCTGGGGAGGAGTTTTAAAACCCTCAGGAGCATTCATGATTATGTTATGTACCTGTAACAAAAACCCTTCCACTCCTTTGTCCAAGAGTTTGTTCATTTCCTCAGCTGGAACTTCCTTAACACTCTCCACGGTTTAAAAAACTTACCTTTGTTTCTACTTGTTTGCCCTCTAAAGTGAAACCGAATGTTCTCTTTGGAACATCAAAAGAAACTAGACTCACCTGGAGAACCAATCAAATCCCAATATCACATCGTGACTAGGTATATTAAGAACTTTCAAATTGTGAGAGAACTTAAGTTTTGCCATTTGAAATTCACAATTGGGAACTACTGAAGATGATAATAACTTGCTTCCACCAGCCACCACAATAGTTCTTAGTTTTACTAGCAGTAACTGACAACTTGCCTTAACTGCAAAGTCCTGATTGATGAAAGAAGAAGTGTTGCCTGAGTCTAAAAATGCTACAGCTCTTTTCCCATTGATGTGTATTACTACTGTGGGTGTTGGTACCGCGGGTGTTGGTACGGCTAGTTGGTTTCCCATAGCAAAGGCAAAAATAAACATGGCTCGCTCATTTTCTCCAGTCTTTTTCTCTTGTTCCTGCTCCTCACTTTGCATAGCAATTTCCTCAGTTAGTTCTTGTTGTAACATGTGTACATTGGTCACTAATTTACATTTGTGTCCATGAATCCACTTGTCTCCACATCTCCAACATTCTCTCACTTTCCTGATTTTCTGAACAAAGCATGTAGAATTCTCAGCTTGTCTGACAGGTAACTGTTGTTGTACAAGTACTGTGGTAGGGCTGACTTTGTTCTGAAACCCAACTGTGTTTTTCTGATAGTAGTTAGTATAAGAACTCCTTGTTTCTTAGGAACTGTGTGTACTGGAGGATTGGCTTCCACATCTTTTGCCAACCAATAAGCATCAGTAAGTGTTTGAGGTCTTAGAGGTCTGATTTGGAATTTAATTCCCTCCTTTAAGCCATTGAAATAGCATCTGACAAACCATAGCTCTCCTAGTTCAGTATTTTCTTCTTGTACATCAGCCATTAAATCTTCAAAAGACTTGGTGTATTCAGACACTGTGTTTTTCAGTTGTTTTAGAGAGTTGAACTTTTCTGTTAAGTCATAGGAGCCTTGCTGAGAAAATCTCTTCACTACTTCAACACAGAACTATTTCCAGGATAATTGTTTCTTCAATAACCCATATCTTCTTTACCAGATATGAGGATCCTCTCCTTCAAATCTAGGAAAATCCATCTTAGGGCCCTTGGTCAAAGACTTCATGAATTGGGCTTGCATATCTTGCTCATAGGTCCCGATCCTTGCCACTGTGTGTGTGTGCACGCATGCGTGCATGCGTGCATGCGTGTGTGTGCAAATGCATCTCTTCAATTTGTTTACATTTTTCCTTCTCAGCCTCTAATTGTTTCCTTAATTGCTTCGTTCTGTTCGGCTGGTCCTGCGCTTGCTCTTGCTGTAGTGTAGGAGATTTCACCACTTGACTAGAACTGGAAGGAATTTCATTATGTGGGTTGCTGTTCATTGATTTTACTAGTGTAAGAAGCACTGAACTGATCGTTGAGAGTTGCTTGCTGAGATCTAGCACAACCTTCTACACACTACCCACTGTACTGATATTTCCCCATGTTTACTACTGATGGACTGCACTTGTTCTTGCAATTTAGTGGCCTTTGACTGCATTTGGGCATTGTCTTTCTGCAGAACACCAAAATCCTCACACAGAGAGAGTAAATCCTGTAGATCTGCTTCATTAATAGCTTTAGCACGCCCCATCGCCTTGATCTGAGGTCGAGGTACTCCATCCGTTCCAAAATATAGTGCGCCCGTGCTTTTCGAGGGCCAATTTTGACCATAAATTTAACCAATGAGACCGATTGCGGCGAGAGAAAAAATTATATAATTGAAAACTTCTTTTGAATACGAATTCACAGGTATAACATTTGCTCCTGCCGCAGTCAGTCTTGTTGGTTAAATTTATGGTCAAAGTTGAAGCACGGGAATAGAGGAAGCACTATATTTTGAAACGGAGGGAGTAAGAAATTTTTACCACTGGAGTCCCCCAGCAACCTATCCCCAAACCTCCAATCCTTCCGCCGCCTCGATCCACACCTCCTTGGCACACATATTAGCGCTAGAACGCGGGATTTTACCGAATGGGCAAGGCACCGGAACAACCTCTCTTGCACGGCTGATCTGCGCCCGAACAATTCACCGCCTCCAACGCTCACACCCCGTCACCAATTACCTCCAACTCCACCGCCGTACGCCTCCAACAATCATCGCCGCCTTCAGAAACACGGGCGGGAATCACCGATCTGGAAAAATATTTGTTCCTAGAGTATGCTCTCGCCGAGAATCGCTTGCTCATGATACCAATTTGTCAGGTCACGGATGATCTACTAGCTATGATAGTGTAGAATTATTGGAGAAAAGTATGAATCGGATCAGATCTGAGTATAATTGGGGAGCAAGTAAGGATGTATATATTGTCTATGAGCCGACTTATTCATAGGAATGAATCCAGAAATGCATAATGGTCTTCCGAGCCACAACCCGACTGTTATATAGGAGAGGGGTTTAACCCAACAGTGAAAGTAAAAACGAGATGTGCTACAGTAAAACGATAAAGTCGATCTAGCAGTGACTACCAGTCGAAGACGCAATAGTCACTGTGAACCGTTGGATCACTCGAAGCGGTATTGTAGGTCAAGCTACAGTTAATTGAACCTGTTGACAGTGTTAACTGAAGAAATACCTTCAGTAACCTGACAGCCTCGCGAACGCGAGCTCGTGGGACCACGGAGATATATATATATATATATATATATATATATATATATAGAGAGAGAGAGAGAGAGAGAGAGAGAGAGAGCTTCCATGGCCGGCGGCGATTGTTCTCCCGTGGCAGCGTCGAGAAAGTGGGATCACGAAGAGTATCGGTTCAAGACGCCGGAGGACGATTCCTTGGACCCGCGATTCAGCGAGTACGACCCCAAGCAGGGTTGTTTCATATACGTACGCTACTTCTTCGACGGCGACAAACTCGACCTCGACGAGGAGTGTACGTTCCGATCCAATCCAACCCCCCTTATTCTAGTTCATGATTATGTTCGGTTAAACCTATTTTGAAGAGGTTTGGAGGGGATTGAGGTGGATTTTGATCTATATATATAGCGGATTTAACCCTCCCCAATCCACTCAAATCCCCTTCAAAGTTGCCTTCGTTATGCATGTCTAGTTCATGAGCACCAATCAGTCAGTGTCACTTCATTCCTCAAAATCAATCTGAAGGTTACTTTCACTTCCTACTAGATTTATTCCGTAGCAAAGGCTGCCACTTTATTTGTCAATTAGGCTCGGTTTGGAGATGCACTACTTCTAATTACTACTCCCTACGTTCCCAATTATAAGATGTTCTAATCTTTTTCTGAATCGGATGTATGAAGATGTGTTTGTTCACACATTTGAGTCTGTATGTAGTTCGTATTGAAATATCAAAAACATTTTCTAATTCGGAACAGAGGTGGTAGTATATTACTATGCAAAAGATGAGAGCATAGCCTGGCAGGTTCGGTTTTCAATGGTTCTGTTCCAACCAATTTACACCTACATACATACTCGTCTTGTTACCCTCCTTGATTGATTGATCGATATGCATGTTTCTTCTCATTTGACAGCACATGTTGGTCCCATGTGACATACTGGTAAAATCTTCAAAGAGGGGTTCCGGCTCAAAAACTCGGTCAATGTTGTCTCCATCAAGATTGTTTCCTCCGACTATGGCTACCCACTCAATGTCTAAGGTACCATCATAGCCAGGGACAGTCTGGATAAAAAATGTGTCTATATATTCCGACGCGACCAGGATGATTGCCAGCTCATCCGCTCAAAGGTATTACTGCCATTTGCCTCATATCTACAGACACATACAATATATCAAAGTGTATTTTCTTGTACTGGTACTTTCTCATTTCAGTACTCTGATTTACAAAAAATGGTGATTTCCTGACGGAGAAATTTTGGCAATTTCTATAAATGATTATTTCTGAATGTTGTATATTAGTAATCCATATCTGGGTTTTTGTATGTTATAATTGAATAACGGATCTGGTTTTGTATCCGTTCCATATGATGTTGATTTTAATGATACTTGTCTTGTAGGGTATAGTGATAGGAGCCAGGGGTTTATCACTTGCGTGCCTCAGTTTATGGCACTACAGCAATCTGCACAATAAGAAAAGGAAGTACAAAAAATACATAGCCACATATGTAACATAATTTTTCTGAGTCTAATTACCTTGTTTAGTCATTCAGAACATAGCTAAAAATGAACCCCAAAGCAAGGGTAATTCAATCAATCCCAGAAACAAGCTCGTGGAATTTATCTATTCAAATTGGTCTTGTGGGATGATTCATTCATTTTGATTGGTCCAATGAGAGGATTTATGGTATGCGATGATATATTCTTTGAAATCAATCTGAAGGTGAAGGATGTGCATGGGAGGACTGTCGATGATGCTAGGCTCAGTAAAGGCCTGATGGAGGTGGATGCTATCCGCAGGCTGGAATTTGATCCCAGATATGTGGTTGAAACGGAAACACTCGTCAGCATGCACAACATATTGGATTTAAACTACACATTTGTAAGAAGGTCAGTGGAGGGCACTGATGAGATCAGGATCCTTCAGGGACCTGATGAATTCCATGGGAAGATCACCGCTTCCACTACCAGCATCCCATGCGACATTGTGCTACATGATAGCAAGGTGAGTGGTGCGCTAGCTGCAGGTGACAATGGGGTGATACAAACGGCGTGGCGCGTAGTAGGAGTCTCTGTGGATGAGATACTGGTGTTGACTGTTGTTGCTGCTGTCAGTGATGATAAGTTATATGTCGGCACTGTTGAGTTTACTCCAAGGCGCAATGGTTACGATGCTGAGATTATCATATGCGGCAACTACACGATGCTTCTGAAGGCCACTTGGTCGATTGTGTATTTCTGATGCAATTCTTAGTTATTCAGTCGCGACAGTCTGCCAGATTCTTTAGATCCTTTTTTTTAGCAATCCTCTAGATCCTTTTGATGCAACGAGGCTCCATTATGGGAACTAGTTATGGTACATGCTCAAACAATATATGTGTTCCAGCGTCTATTGTATATATTCTGACTCTTTTTGCTGATGTAAGCTAGTTTTACTGGGACTGCTTGTGGTACATGCATGAAATTTAACTGAAAAAATTTAACAGTTGTGCTATTTACGTCAGTATAGTCAGGTTTACTCGGAGGAAAACGATGAAGTATCCCCAAAACTTGCGATCCTAAAAAGAATGTCAATATGAAGTTTTTCACCTTGTTGAATTGCAAGATGTAGTAACCAGAATGCATTTATATACAAGATCTTAAGACCTGTGTATTAGAATCAGATCGCCTGTGTTGCAAGTTCAATGTCTATGAAGACTATCCGGCTGCAATATATTTTCTAGTGCACTAATCACCTTTTTATTTTTATGTTTTTGGTTAGAATCAAGATCTCACTACTAGCTTTCAGTTCTTTTGATACTTCCTCTATCTATCCAACTTGGCTGTGCATTATTGTGCTATATGGAAGTGGTTCTGAATAGTATCAAATTCAAACTTATAACAGAATAATTGACCCCTTTTTAATTTCTTAAAATAGGTTATTTTTCAGAATTTTCGCAACTTTAAAATGCCTTTTTTGGTGGCACTAGCACACCCAATATGCCCCCCCTGGAGCATCACTAACAAGCGCCCATCAATAAAACTGCTGCACTGGATGAACAAATTCTGGTTAAGCAAAGCCTGATTAAGCATTTTTCATGCACTCCACATCAATTAGAAGAAGCAAATTCTGGTTGAGCAAATATTTGACAATGAATACGTCAATGATTTTATCATATGTTTTCATTTGCAGAGTTTGGATATCTCAGGAAAAAATGTACTGTTCTACAAAATGCTTGGTTTGATCAATGGACAAAGGCAATATGCACTTCAGAGCAACAAGACTAGCTATCTTTAGGAGGTGTTTCAGGCTTTCAGCCAATAAGAGCATAACACACATGGATCTCTTCAACATCTAGCATTGGGTCTCTAGTCTTCGTTTCCTAGGATGCCCCTGCCTCGCCATATAAACCCGGCCATAAACCCAGCTTCTTCTACGCCCAGGCAGAGATCTATGCGAAGCAATGTCGAAAGATAAAGATATGTTGTGCCTTGTTTTACACTCTCACAAAATCTACATGTAGAACTGCAAAAATTCACGAAACCTTGCAAATCTGGATTTGGACTCCTTTACTATTTTGTAATTTTCATTCAAGCGTCTGTGCTGCAATAGCGTATTGATTTTGAGTGTCAAATATGGCATAAGTGACAACAACCATTACATTGCTGATCATAAGTGACTACAACCATTACATTGGTAATCATAAGTGACTACCATTTCAAAAAAAAAAAAAAAAACCATAAGTGACTACAACCTCACGAGCTGTTGTAGGCTTGTAGCAGACTAGTATCAACTATGTATGACAAACAAGACGGCTGAGGTCTGCCGCTTCTCGATCCACCATGGCGACGCCGGCCTCCAGCCGTGCTTGCACGCGTTCGTCGTGGAGCAGCTCCGGGGTGAAGAGGTTCTTCCAGCCGGCGCACCACGCCGCGGCCTCCCCCGACGGCGGCCTCGCGGACCGCAGCCAGTGACGCAGCGCGCTCTCCCACTTGCCGAAGAACTCCTGTTCTAGGATCGACACCATGTCTTCGGTGCGCACCAGAGGCGTCCACGACATCACCTCGCGGAACTTAGTGTCGCGCTGCTTTGGTGGTGTGATCTTGAGCTGTTGCAGCCATCGTGTGAGCTTAGGCAAGATGTGACGCCGAGAGAAGATCTCCCAATGCGTTGGGCCGAAGTAGTCTTTCCATGGGGAGATGACGTCGAGGCAGCCGCCGCTGATCTTGCTCTCCACGGTGCCGTAGAGGCTCTCCGGCAAGTGTCCGATCAAGGGATCCACAGACGTAGCCAGTGGTCGCAGCCCGGCTCCACAACGGCTCCCACTCTCGCTTTCACGGCGATCCTCGGCGTGAGGACCTGCTCCACGATGTGCTGCACGGCGGAAGGAGGCAACGCGGCCTTCCACGCCCCCGGCGAGCGCTTCTTCCCCCGGAGCAGCACCTCCTCGGACTTGACGATCGCCGCCAGCGCCTCCGCCGTCTCTGCGCTGTCGTCGCCTTGAAGCTTCACGTCGCGCAGCAGCGCGAGGGTCTTCTCGCAGCACTCCCGTTCGAGGCGCAGGGCTCGTGAGACCGCCGCCGACTCGTGCCACTCGTCTTGGGCTGGCGGCGCCGGCACCGGCGCGCCATGCAGGCCGTTCTTGTACGTCTTTTCGGAGTGGCCGATGCCGGCGGTGGAGCTATGCCTGATGGCCTTTATAGGGGCGATGATGCCCTGGCCGTGCGCGCCGAGGCCCGAGCCTTGCTTGTAGTTCCACAGCCGCATCATCTTGGCCACCGGCGCGGTGGTGCGCGCGAGACTGCCCGGCATCTTGGACGGGTACGACAAGTCGTCGTCCTCATCGAGCAGCGCTGCCGTGAAGCTGCGCTTCAGTAGCGCCATGCCGCCGATGGACGTTGGCAGGCGATCGAGGACCAAACAGGGAACGTCGCTGCTGCTTGGAAGCGGCCGGCGTGCTGTTCCTTCTGCTGATCGATGCCTATGCTATGAGTCATTATATAACTATAGTACTAGGCAGGCTGTTACTAGAAGCTAATCAATCGACTCCGTTTTGGATACGAGCCCTTGAACGCGTTTCCGATTCCGACAAAGCATCTTATTTACGGAGATAACTACTTTGCATAATGCACCAACATTTCGGTACATACGCGCGAGCACTTTTCGGTACAGACGGTGGAACGGGGGCTCACAACTAACTTTTGATCTTCGTAACCATGGCATCCAAGAAATATGGTGGAGTCCAAACAAGAAACTAGTTTCACATATAAAAGAACTCAACTTTGTACAACCGTTTAGTTCAAACAGATCTCATGTATGGCCGAATTAGATTTAGGGAGTTTATTTTTGCACGCGAGGGGGGGAGATGATTTTGGTTTGGGAACACGTCACTTAGCCAACATTATCCATACTTAAGCCTAGTTTGGCAGTGTAGTTTTTAAATACCGCAGTGTCACTTAGCCAACATATCCATACTTAGCCAACATTCAAAACGGGTAAGGACCCGAATGACCATGGTCAATTACATGAAGGTGATGTTAACGCTGCACGGATCGTGCAGCAGGCCATCACCAAGCTTGAAATAGAGAAAAAAAACAAGTACAAGGGTGGGGGTTTTGAGAGTCAGAGAGGGCTGCTTATTCAACTGTGTCAGCGCCCAAGCACTTAACACGGCTCGATCAACATCCCATGGCGCTCTAAAACACCACAACCTAAGAGAGGGTGCAACTGCAGAGAAGGTTTGTGCTGATGACCATCTAGCATTGTCGAAAACCTGCGCATTACGGCAATTCCAAAGTGCCACCGCACAGGCTGCAAAAAGGATGTGCCACCGTTTGTCGTACTTGTGTCTTGCAGTTTGCGAAAGAAGGAAGCCATGCAGATCGGATGAGCCCTGTGCTGAATCAGATCAGCCTAATTCCTCCCAAACTGCATATGCAAGCCTACATCAAAGAATAATGTGGCAGCTGGATTCCACAGCTGGACAAAGATCACATCCATTGTGCTGCACAAGCGTCGTCCAATGCTTATTCATCATGTTATCCCTAGTGTTCAGACGTCCACAGAGAGCAAGCCACAAAAAACTCGATGTTTATTGGGTATGATTTTATCCTAGACATAAAAAGCCACCAGACAGTCCACACCGATGAAAGAAAGCAAGCAGTAGAAGTAGGCAGTGGGCAGCTGGTTACCAGTACAGGCTGGGCGTTGAGCATCTCCTTGTCCAGTTGAGGTTGGATAACATCATGATACATAAGCAGTGCCTCACACTCCCTGGCAATATTTGTGTGCAAATGGAGGTCCCATTGCCCATCCCTGAATTGTGATGCAACCGTGCAATATTTGTGTCTCGCAAAACAGAAAAGCACCGGGAAGGTGATCATAAGTCTCCCACATTCCAGCCAAGCATCAAACCAGAAGGAGATAGTGGATCCGTTACCAATCTCACAGACCATAGCCTCCATGACGGTTTTGAAGGTGCATTTGATCCCCCTCCATATGGCAGTGTCCCGATTATGGTAGTCCAGGGAAATTTTATTCTGACAATATTGCCTTGCAAACCAATTGTAGCATGGGACTTCGTTTGACTACAAAATCTTGGAGGCTAGCTTAAATATTAGCGATATGTTGTGACATTGAAGGTTTCTGATCCCTGAACCACCAGACTCTCGAGGCAGCGTGACGAAGTCCCATGCAACCAAGCAGTGACCACCAGATGCAGAACTCTTTCCTTGCCAGAGAAAACCTCTAAGAATCCTTTCAAGCTTTTCGAGAGATTGAGTAGGCCATATGAAGCATGACATGAAGTAGTTGGGATGGAAGCAAGAACCAAGTTGATTAGGGTGAGGCGGCCGCCCCAGGACAGGAAGGTGGCAAGCCAGCCAGAGAGCCTCTTGTCAACCTTATGAATAACTGAAGGAAATATACCCTAGAGGCAATAATAAAGTTATTACTTATTTCCTTATATCATGATAAATGTTTATTATTTATGCTAGAATTGTATTAACCGGAAACATAATACTTGTGTGAATTGATGACCCACAAGTTTAGAGGATCTATCGTAGTCCTTTCGATAAGTAAAAGTGTCGAACCCAACGAGGAGCAGAAGGAAATGATAAGCGGTTTTCAGCAAGATATTCTCTGCAAGTACTGAAATAAGTGGTAACAGATAGTTTTGTGATAAGGTAAATTGTAACGAGCAACAAGTAACAAAAGTAAGTAAGGTGCAGCAAGGTGGCCCAATCCTTTTTGTAGCAAAGGACAAGCCGGAACAAACTCTTATAATAGGAAAAGCGCTCCCGAGGACACATGGGAATATCGTCAAGCTAGTTTTCATCATGCTCATATGATTCGCGTTCTGTACTTTTTATAATTTGATATGTGGGTGGACCGGTGCTTGGGTGCTTTCTTACTTGAACAAGCATCCCACTTATGATTAACCTCTATTGCAAGCATCCACAACTACAACAAAAGTATTAAGGTAAACCTAACCATAGCATGAAACATATGGATCCAAATCAGCCCCTTACGAAGCAACGCATAAACTAGGGTTCAGGCTTCTGTCACTCTAGCAACCCATCATCTACTTATTACTTCCCAATGCCTTCCTCTAGGCCCAAATAATGGTGAAGTGTTATGTAGTCGACGTTCACATAACACCACTAGAGGTTAGACAACATACATCTCATCAAAATATCGAACGAATACCAAATTCACATGACTACTAATAGCAAAACTTCTCCCGTGTCCTCAGGAACAAACGTAACTACTCACAAAGCATATTCATGTTCATAATCAGAGGGGTAATAATATGCATAAAGGATCTGAACATATGATCTTCCACCAAGTAAACCAACTAGCGTCAACTACAAGGAGTAATCAACACTACTAGCAACCTACTAGCACCAATCCCGGACTTAGAGACAAGAATTGGATACAAGAGATGAACTAGTGTTTGGAGATGAGATGGTGCTGATGAAGATGTTGATGGAGATTGCCCTCTCCCGATGAGAGGAGCGTTGGTGATGATGATGATGATGATTTCCCCCTCCCGGAGGGAAGTGTCCCCGGCAGCACACCTCTACCAGAGCCCTAGATTGGTTCCGCCAAGGTTCCGCCTCGTGGCGGCGGAGTCTCGTCCCGAAAGGTTGCTTTTTATTTTTTTTCTCATCGAAAGACTTCATATAGGAGAAGATGGACGTCGGAGAGCCACTAGGGGGCCCACGAGGTAGGGGGCGCGCCCAGGGGGGAGGGGCGCGCCCCCCACCCTCGTGAGCAGGGTGTGGGCCCCCTGGCCTGTTGGAGATATGCCCTAGAGGCAATCATGTATGATGATATTTCCTATGTGTTTATGAATAAAGATAGTCCTTGGACATTATCAATGATGTGTATCGCAAGTTACGTGACTTGTTTGTGGGACTATGCATTGTATGATGACTGTCCTAAAAGGTCCCTAGTCGAAAGGGCTGTGTGGACGCGCAGCCGACTAGACTAGCATATGACACGGTCGATGGCTCGGTCTCACTAGCCATGGAGCATTGGATGCTAACCGGATAATATGGACTTGGAAAGGTCTGGTCGGATTCGACATAGTCGGATCCGAGTCGAGATAAGGTCCGAGTCGGACATACCCAACTATGAGACGCAGCGATATGTCATCTGTGAGTCTCTAGTACAACATACGTTCTATGTCCTAAGACCTGAGATGACGCATGTACTCGAGATGGTGATAGACTTGCTTTGGGCCGACCAAACGCTACTCCGTGACTGGGTAGTTACAAAGGTAGGTTTCGGGTTTGTCCAGTCCCATGCTGCGAGACATGGTCGAGCAAGATGGGATTTGCCCCTCCGATCAGGAGAGATATACTCTGGGCCCCTCGTGTGATCTAACCAGGAACAGCATGGCCATGCGACAAGGATTATGAGATAATCCGGACAGTGGTCGGTATCACTGGAACGAGAAAGAGGTCGGGTTAGCACAAGGATGACAGTCTCGCCTTGAGCCCGACAACATATATCGTGCGGCAAAGGGAACAGAAGTGTGACACACTGTACAGGTTCGCCTAACCAGCTTCATAGTTCGCTTTCGGTGGTCGGCACGCCTTGCTAGAGGCCGCTACCAACCGTCAGGTCGGAGGTGATCCGAACTGTGACCAAGCTGACTTGAACCTAAGGGGTCGCGCTTAAGGGAAGGAACCTCGAGGTCAGTTCAGTAGGACACCGGTCGGATGTGATCCGAATCGGACTAGGAACGTGACCGAGTAGACTTTGGCTTTAGGGTCCGTGCGAGGCCCAAGTGTTGAGCTCGCGACGACGCCTATATAAAGTGGAGGTGCGGCACACTCAGGCGGTTGATCGCTTGGCGCTGCGACTAGGGTTTGCATGTGTTGCGAATAGCCACCTCCACTCGCCGCCGATCGTGTGATCGGACCTAGCAGTCCGCCGCACGACGTTCCTCCCGCACGCGGATACCGTTAGAGGCGGTGCACTTGCACCGCTCCGGCGAACTTCGTCGTGGGATCGGACGACCGGCCGCCGAGGGAGATCGAACGAGGAGGAGACGATCCACGCAGACGCCGCTGCCCCAACTCTTCTTCCACTGCACGGCATCTGCGCGCCTAGTGGTAACGAACTATGATCCATCTCCCGTAGCATGTTCCTGGATGTTCTGCGCGTAGGAATTTTTAATTTGCAGTCGACGCACCCTACCGTAGAACCCAACATGGCCTTCATCTTTGGCGATGATTTTTCTTTATTTATTTTAAGGTATTCCGTGGAGTTTCAGGACTTTTGGAGTTGCGCAGAATAGTCCTTCAATATTTGCTCCTTTTCCAGCCTGAAATTCCAGCTGCGGCATTCTCCTCTTCATGTAAACCTTGTAAAATAAGAGAGAATAGCCATAAGTATTGTGACATAACGTGAAATAACAGCCCATAATGCGATAAATATCGATATAAAAGCATGATGCAAAATGGACGTATCAACTCCCCCAAGCTTAGACCTCGCTTGTCCTCAAGCGAAAAGCCGATAACAATAAATATGTCCTCATGTTTAGAGGTAGAGGCATCGATAAAAATAGAATACAGATATGAAGGCATCATGATTATTCTCATAACAACAACATACATAGATTTTGTCATATGATTACTCATGTTCAAGTGATGATCTTTTCACAAAGCCAAAGTATGAATCAGAAACCTTATTGAGCATCAACAAATTATAACCTCAGTCATTGAAGCAATTGCAATTTCGTACCCGACACACAAACCGGTAGAACGCGATTCTATGCATAACTTTGTTTTGCAGGTTTGATGTGAATAGTATGGCTCATGTGTATGTGATGCATGTGTGTAATTTATACGTGGCCTGCGTGTCATGTTTGTCAGCCGGCAGGAGCCAAAGTGCTGTCATTATAATGTATAACGACCTGCGTGTCGACTTGTGACTCTATGTAAATTCATTACTAGTTTTAGTAGTTGGATAATAGAGATCAGGTTGGTGGCTTGGCGTCCCGGCGTGACAAACAAGATGGAGTTCATAGATGGTCACCGGAGTCGGAGCCGACCTGGAAGAACGTCCATGAAGGAGCCATACTATTTCACAATATGTGTTATATTTGTGATTGTTATGCTTCTTTGTTTCTATGCATGTTAAAATGATAGAATGATCCCTCATGAATATCAAGCGAATTGCCATCCCCGATGTTGCACCTTCGCACGCCAAGTACGCCTAGTAGTGGGCTCATAAAATTGGGGTGCTGCTGGGTGTCCTTGAATCAAGGGTTCGTGGTCGGACACGGACATGCACTTTGCATCAAAGTTAACTTGACAAGGCTATCAATACGGTTTTGGGCCTTGTGGCAAAGAAGGTTGGGAGCCGGGTATGAGATACCTTCCCGACCGGCGAGTCGATAGAGATACGATTAGCAAGGAGTTGCTTACGGATAGGTATGTTGGCTAGCAGTGATGCTAAAGCTCACTAGTCGCATGCGCTAGTCGGATCCTGAATCACCGAGAGTTTGCGGAGGATGCTGACTTCATGGGAGTATTTCTGTTCAGGCTAGAATTACTCTACATAAACACATTGCTTAGTGATTGCATATTTTCTTTGTAGACCAATGGCACCACCTGCTCAACCCAACTTTGCATTGAAATCAATTCGGAAAAGGATAAACTGAATGGAACAAACTTTACCACCGGTATAGAAATCTGAGAATTGTTCTCAAGCACGATAAAAGGAACATGTTCTAGAGGATCCACTTCGGAGGAACCTGCTGATAATGCTAGTGCCACAGCTAAAATGCCTACGAAACTCGTTGATGAATCAACGGAGATCAGCCGTCGATGTTTGGCTTGTATGGAGCCCGATTTGCAACAGCATTTCAAAACGTTGAGGCTTACGATATGATCGAGAGTCTCAAGAGCATGTTTCGAATACGTGCTAGGACCGAAAGGTTCAACGTCTGGCGATCCTTGATGGATTGCAAGCTAAAGGAAGGTGATCCATCGAGCCCACATGTGATCAAGATGATCGGATATGTGCAAGCTTTGGATCGTTTGGGCTTCCCGCTCTTGGATGAGCTGGCTACGATGCAGTTCTGGGTTCTCTTCGCCCATCTATGGGACGCTCATCTCGAACTATCATATGCATGGCATGGATAAGAAGCTCACCGAATTGCATGGGATGCTCAAGGTGGCGAGCAGGATATTAAGAAAGGCACGCATCAAGTGTTGATGGTGCGTAAATCGCTAAGTTCAAGAAGAGTTGGTCTAAGAAGAAGGCTAAGGCAAAGGGCACGGAGATGGTAACCTCTGCGCTGCACCAAGTCTGGACGGACTCAAAGACCGCTTTGTTTTCATTGCAAGGAGACCGGTCACCGGAAGAGGAACTGTAGCAAGTGGCTTGCGAGCATGGCAAGAAGGCGGAAATGCTTCTTCGTGCAAAGGTACACTTGTTGCATATGTTATAGACATTTACCTTGCTGACATACCTAGTAGCTCTTGGGTATTTGATACCGGATCGGTTGTTCATATTTGCAACTCAATGCAGGGGCTGGTAAGAACTAGGCGTGTGGCACAAGGGGAGATTGACATCAGGGTCAGCAACAAAGCAAGAGTTGCTGCGTTGGAGGTTGGCACGATGCAGCTCCAGCTTCCTTCTGGATTCATTATGGAATTGAATAATTGTTATTACATTCCTGCACTTAGTCGGAACGTTATTTCTGCCTCATGTTTGATGAGTCAAGGTTATGAATTCAATTTAAAGGACAATGGTTGTTCGATATTTTTGAATGGTATGTTCCACGGCTATGCACCCATTGTTGATGGGCTATTTATATTGAATCTAGAACAGGAACCGGTCTATAACGTAAATGTCAAGAGGCATAAGCCTAATGAGATAAATCCGACATACTTCTGGCATTGCCGGCTTGGACACATTAGTCTGAAACGCATGAAGAAGCTCCATGATGATGGGCTCCTAACTTCTTCCGACTTGGTCGTCGAGACATGTGAATCATGCTTGCTCGGCAAGATGACTAAGTCTCCTTTCGCAAAGAGTTGCGAGAGGGCGTCCGAGCTATTGGAACTTATACATAGTGATGTGTGTGGTCCAATGAGCACAACCGCCAGAGGTGGCTATCAAGATGCCGTGACTTTTACCAACGACTTGAGTAGATATGGATATATCTATTTGATGAGGCACAAGTCGGAGACTTTTGAAAAGTTCAAAGAGTTTCAAAACGAGGTTGAGAATCAGCTCGGCAAGACTATAAAGCTTCTGCGATCTGATCGTGGAGGTGAGTACATGAGCCAGGAGTTCGATGATCATCTGAAAAGTCGAGGTATAGTACCTCAGCTCACACCTCCGGGTACGCCACAGAGAAATGGCGTGTCAGAACGGAGGAATAGGACCTTGTTGGACATGGTCCGGTCTATGATGAGCAAATCGGATTTACCCTTGTCATTTTGGGGATACGCCTAGAAACTGCAGCTTTCACACTTAATAGGGTACCATCAAAATCCGTAGACAAGACACCACATGAGATGTGGACCGGATGAGTCCCGCTTGTCTTTTCTAAAGATTTGGGGTTGTGAAGCATTTGTCAAGCGACTTATGTCGGACAAGCTTACACCCAAGTCGGATAAATGCATATTCGTGGATATCCGAGGGAAACCTTGGGATATAGCTTCTACAACCGGAAGAGAACAAAGTGTTTGTTGCTCGGAGCGGGTTTTCCTTGAGAAAGAGTTTCTCGGTCGGGAGGCCGTGGGAGGACGGTTCGACTCGAAGAAATTCGAGGACCACTCGGGACGCTCACCGGTGATGAGATCATACCGAGTCTGTCGGGAACCCGTAGTGGAAGCGGCACCGGAACCACGGAGGTCGGAAAGATTGCGCAAAGTCGCGATGTATTGTTGCTAGAAAGCGGCAGGCGGTCACATATCGGAAGCGATGGTGAGCCCAGATTCCGAGGCATGGCTAGAGGCCATGAGATCCGAGTTAAAGTCCATGGATGAGAATCAAGTCTAGGACTTGGTTGATCCGCCACCTGGCGTAACTGCCATTGGTTGCAAATGGGTCTTTAAAAAGAAAACCGATGTGGATGGAAATGTTTAGATCCACAAAGCTCGGCTTGTCGCTAAAGGTTATGGACAAGTTCAAGGAGTTTACTACGACGAGACTTACTCGCCGGTAGCGATGCTGAAATCGGTAAGGATCATACTAGCTATAGCTGCATATTTCGATTACGAGATATGGCAGATGGATGTCAAGACGGCTTTCCTTCACGGAAATTTAACCGAGGACGTGTATATGATACAGCCCGAGGGTTTTGTCGATCCGACTAGCACTAGTAAGGTATGCAAGCTCAAGAGATCCATTTATGGGTTGAAGCAAGCATCTCGGAGTTGGAACATTCGTTTTGATGAGGTCGTCACTGGTCTCGGTTTCATCAAAAGCGAAGAGGACTCTTGTTTATACAAGAAGTTAAGTCGGAGCTCGATAGTGTTTTTGATCTTGTATGTGGACGACATACTACTGATCGGGAACGATGTTTCGATGTTAAACTCGGTCAAGGGATCATTGAACGGCAAGTTTTCGATGAAGGACCTTGGTGAGGCAGTCTATATTTTAGGCATTAAGATCTATAGAGATAGATCGAGGAGGCTGCTCGGCTTAAGCCAGAGCATGTACATAGATAAAGTGTTGAAGCGGTTCAACATGAGTGAGGCGAAGAAAGGGTTCTTGCCGCCTCACATGGTATAAGGCTAAGCGAGACTCGAGTCCTTCGACATCGATGAGCGAAGCAGGATGAGTAGGATTCCGTATGCCTCGCAATCGGATCCATCATGTATGCCATGATATGTACAAGGCCCGATGTTGCTTTTGCAATAAGCCTAACAAGTAGATACCAGGCCAACCTGTGAGAGTCACCGGGCAGCGGTAAAGACTATTTTGAAGTACCGAAAAGGACTAAAGAGATGTTCCTAGTTTATGGAGGTGAGGAAGAGCTCGCCGTAAGGGGTTACGTCGATGCTAGTTTCCAAACCGATGAGATGATTGTCGATCACATCTGGATTCGTGTGCGCCCTGAACGGAGGAGCAGTGCAATGGATGAGTTCCAAGCAGGATACGGTGGCGATTCTACCACGAAGCGAATACATTGCGCTTGTGAAGCTACAAAGGAAGGTGTTTGGATCCGCATTTTCTGGATGATCTTGGTATTTTCCCAGCCTCGGTGAAACCGTTGGACCTTTATTGTGATAATTCGGTGCCATCGCACAAGCCAAGGAGTCGAGGAATCACCACAAGGTCAGACACATAGACCGGAAATATCACCTGATACGAAAGATCGTAAAGAATGGTGATGTAGAGTTATGCAAGATTCACACGGATGCAAATGTTGCAGATCCGTTGACTAAGCCGCTTCAACAACCCAAGCATGAGGGGCACGTTAGAGCTATGGGCATTCGATGTCTATTTGGTTGACTCTAGTGCAAGTGGGAGACTGTTGGAGATATGCCCTAGAGGCAATCATGTATGATGATATTTCCTATGTGTTTATGAATAAAGATAGTCCTTGGACATTATCAATGATGTGTATCAGCAAGTACGTGACTTGTTTGTGGGACTATGCATTGTATGATGACTGTCCTAAAAGGTCCCTAGTCGAAAGGGATGTGTGGACGCGCAGCCGACTAGACTAGCATATGACACGGTCGATGGCTCGGTCTCACTAGCCATGGAGCATTGGATGCTAACCGGATAATATGGACTTGGAAAGGTCTGGTCGGATTCGACATAGTCGGATCCGAGTCGAGATAAGGTCCGAGTCGGACAGACCCAACTATGAGACACAGCGATATGTCATCTGTGAGTCTCTAGTACAACATACGTTCTATGTCCTAAGACCTGAGCTGACACATGTACTCGAGATGGTGATAGACTTGCTTTGGGCCGACCAAACGCTACTCCGTGGATCGGGTAGTTACAAAGGTAGGTTTCGGTTTGTCCATCCCCATGCTGCGAGACATGGTCGAGCAAGATGGGATTGCCCTCCGATCAGAGAGATATACTGGGGGCCCTCGTGTGATCGACCAGAACAACATGGCCATGCGACAAGGATTATGAGATAATCCGGATAGTGGTCGGTATCACTTTGGACGAGAAAGAGGTCGGGTTAGCACAAGGATGACAGCCTCGCCTTGAGCCCGACAACATATATCGTCTTGCAAAGGGAACGAAGTGTGACACGTTATGCAGTGTTCGCTTAACCAGCTTCATAGTCCGCTTGGTGGTCGGCACGCCTTGCTAGAGGCCGCTACCAACCGTCTGGTCGGAGGTGATCCAAACTGTGACCAAGCTGACTTGAACCTAAGGGGTCGCGCAAGGAAGGAACCTCACGAGGTCAGTTCAGAGACACCGGGTCGGATGTGATCCGAATCGACTAGGAACATGACCGAGTAGACTTTGCTTTAGGGTCCGTGCGAGGCCCAAGTGTTGAGCTCGCGACGGATGCCTATATAAAGTGGAGGTGCGGCACACTCAGGCGGTTGATCGCTTCGGCGCTGCGACTAGGGTTTGCACGTGTTGCGAATAGCCACCTCCACTCGCCGCCGACTGTGTGATCGGATCTAGCAGTCCGCCACACGACGTTCCTCCCGCACGCGCGGATACCGTTAGAGGCGGTGCACTTGCGCCGCTCCAGCGAACTCGTACGTGGGATCGGACGACCGGCCGCTCGAGGGAGATCGAACGAGGAGGAGACGATCCACGCAGACGCGCTGCCCCAACTCTTCCTCCGCTGCACGGCACTGCGCGTCTAGTGGTAACGAACTATGATCCATCTCCCGTAGCATGTTCCTGGATGTTCTGCGCGTAGGAATTTTTAATTTGCAGTCGACGCACCCTACCGTAGAACCCAACATGGCCTTCATCTTTGGCGACGATTTTTCTTTATTTATTTTAAGGTATTCCGTGGAGTTTCAGGACTTTTGGAGTTGCGCAGAATAGTCCTTCAATATTTGCTTCTTTTCCAGCCCAGAATTCCAGCTGCCGGCATTCTCCCTCTTCATGTAAACCTTGTAAAATAAGAGAGAATAGCCATAAGTATTGTGACATAACGTGAAATAACAGCCCATAATGCGATAAATATCGATATAAAAGCATGATGCAAAATGGACGTATCAACTCCCCCAAGCTTAGACCTCGCTTGTCCTCAAGCGAAAAGCCGATAACAATAAATATGTCCTCATGTTTAGAGGTAGAGGCGTCGATAAAAATAGAATATGGATATGAAGGCATCATGATTATTCTCATAACAACAACATACATAGATTTTGTCATATGATTACTCATGTTCAAGTGATGATCTTTTCACAAAGCCAAAGTATGAATCAGAAACCTTATTGAGCATCAACAAATTATAACCTCAGTCATTGAAGCAATTGCAATTTCGTACCCGACACACAAACCGGTAGAACGCGATTCTATGCATAACTTTGTTTTGCAGGTTTGATGTGAATAGTATGGCTCATGTGTATGTGATGCATGTGTGTAATTTATACGTGGCTCTGCGTGTCATGTTTGTCACCGGCAGAGCCAAAGTGCTGTCATTATAATGTATAACGACCTGCGTGTCGACTTGTGACTCTATGTAAATTCATTACTAGTTGTAGTAGTTGGATAATAGAGATCAGGTTGGTGGCTTGGCGTCCGGCGTGACAAACAAGATGGAGTTCATAGATGGTCACGGAGTCGGAGCCGACACGGAAGAACGCCCATGAAGGAGCCATACTATTTCACAATATGTGTTATATTTGTGATTGTTATGCTTCTTTGTTTCTATGCATGTTAAAATGATAGAATGATCCTCATGAATATCAAGCTTAATTGCCATCCCGATGTTGCACCTTCGCACGCCAAGTACGCCTAGTAGTGGGCTCATAAAATTGGGGTGCTGCTGGGTGTCCTTGAACTGAAGGGTTCGTGTTTTACACGGACATGCACCGCATCAAGTTAACTTGACAAGGCTATCAAAACGGTTTTGGGCCTTGTGGCAAAGAAGGTTGGGAGCCGGGTATGAGATACCTTCCCGACCGGCGTGAGTCGATATAGATACGATTAGCAAGGAGTTGCTTACGGATAGGTATGTTGGCTAGCGTGATGCTAAAGCTCACTAGTCGCATGCGCTAGTCGGATCCTGAATCACCGAGAGTTTGCGGAGGATGCTGACTTGATGGGAGTATTTCTGCTCGAGCTAGAATTACTCTACATAAACACATTGCTTAGTGATTGCATATTTTCATTGTAGATCAATGGCACCACCTGCTCAACCCAACTTTGCATTGAAATCAATTCGGAAAAGGATAAACTGAATGGAACAAACTTTACCACCTGGTATAGAAATCTGAGAATTGTTCTCAAGCACGATAAAAAGGAACATGTTCTAGAGGATCCACTTCCAGAGGAACCTGCTGATAATGCTAGTGCCACAGCTAAAAATGCCTACCAGAAACTCGTTGATGAATCAACGGAGATCAGCATCAACTCTTTAGCATGTCATAGTTTAATGAGTGCTCCCAATCATAAAAGATGTCAATAATAATATATTTATATGTGAAACCTCTCTTTTCTTATTACTTCCTATTAATTGCAACGATGACCAAAGCTATGTCTGCCAACTCCCAACAACTTTTAATCATCATACTCTTTCTATGTGAAGTCATTATTCTCAACAAGATCAATATGAACTTTTTGTTTCTTTTGATTTTTTTTATTTCTTTTCTTTTATTCACCCAAGATCATGGGAAAATAATCAAGCCCTTGACTCAACACTAATCTTTATTATATAGCTCACGGACTCGATTACATAGAGAGATCATAAAGCAAAACTCAAAACTAGATCATGCCATAAACTTTATTCTACTAGATCAAGATACTACTAATAGGATCGAACTAAGAAAAACGGTAAAGATAGGAGATGTGGTTGTGATACGATACCGGGGCACCTCCCCCAAGCTTGGCAGTTGCCAAGGGGAGTGCCCATACCCATGTGATTATGCCTCCTTCTTTGTTGTTGGCGGTGGAGGTTTTGTTGATGATGCAAGCTTGTCGCCCACCTTCCATGGCATAGGCTCACCCTCATAGAAGGATGATCGAGTCTCCGGAATCCTCAAATCTGCAACGGAAACAGCTTGAAATGAAAACAGAGGATATTTGTGTCATACGGGAGTCAAAAATTTCGGGAGAATATATAATGAATTTTTACCGACCGAAATACGTGCTTGATCCTTTGACCGTTTACCACCTTCGGATTTGTGCCTTCGAAGTTGTTGATTTTTATGGCACCGGAACGATAGACCTCCTCGATAACGTAGGGACCTTCCCATTTAGAGAGAAGTTTTCCTGCAAAAAATCTTAAACGAGAGTTGTATAGCAATACATAATCACCTACATTAAACTCACGCTTTTGTATCCTTTTATCATGCCATCTTTTAACTTTTTCTTTAAACAACTTGGTATTTTCATAAGCTTGGGTTCTCCATTCATCAAGTGAGCTGATATCAAATAACCTCTTCTCACCGGCAAGTTTGAAATCATAGTTGAGCTCTTTAATAGCCCAATATGCCCGATGTTCTAGTTCGAGAGGTAAGTGACATGCTTTCCCATAAACCATTTTATACGGAGACATACCCATAGGATTCTTATATGCAGTTCTATAGGCCCACAATGCATCATCAAGTTTCTTGGACCAATTCTTTCTAGACCTATTAACAGTCTTTTGCAAAATTAATTTGAGCTCCCTATTACTCAATTCTACTTGACCACTAGACTGCGGGTGATATGGAGATGCAATTCTATGATTAACGTCATATTTAGCAAGCATCTTACGGAAAGCACCATGAATAAAATGTGAACCACCATCAGTCATTAGATATCTAGGGACTCCAAACCTCAGAAAAATAACTTCCTTGAGCATTTTAATAGAAGTGTTATGATCAGCACTACTAGTTGGAATAGCTTCTACCCACTTAGTAACGTAATCAACAACAACTAAAATATGAGTGTATCCATTAGAAGCAGGAAAAGGTCCCATATAATCAAAGCCCCAAACATCAAATGGTTCAATAACAAGTGAATAATTCATAGGCATTTCTTGACGTCTACTAATATTACCAATTCTTTGACATTCATCACAAGATAAAACAAACTTACGGGCATCCTTGAAGAGAGTAGGCCAATAAAAACCATATTGCAATACCTTATGTGCAGTTCTATCTCCAGCGTGGTGTCCTCCATAGGCTTCGGAGTGACACTTGCGTAGGATCTGTTCCTGTTCAGGCTCAGGTACACAATGTCTAATAACACCATCTACTCCTTATTTATAAAGATGTGGGTCATCCCAAAAGTAATGTCGCAAATCATAAAAGAACTTTTTCTTTTGTTGGTATGTGAAGCTAGATGGTATAAATTTAGTAACAATATAATTAGCATAATCAGCATACCATGGAGTGCTATGAGAAGTGCTTATGACATTTAATTGTTCATCAGGAAAGCTATCATCAATAGGTAGTGGGTCATCAAGAACATTCTCTAACCTAGATAAGTTGTCTGCAACGGGGTTCTCAGCTCCTTTTCTATCAACAATATGCAAATAAAATTCTTGCAGCAAGATAACCCATCTAATAAGTCTAGGTTTAGCATCTTTCTTTTCCATAAGATATTTAATAGCAGCATGATCGGTGTGAATAGTTACTTTAGAATCAACAATATAGGGTCTGAATTTATCACAAGCAAATACAACTGCTAAAAGTTCCTTTTCGGTAGTAGCATAATTTCTTTGAGCATTGTCTAGTGTCTTACTAGCATAATGGATAACATTTAATTTCTTATCAACTCTTTGCCCTAGAAAAGCACCTACAACATAATCACTAGCATCACACATAATTTCAAAGGGTAAATTCCAATCAGGTGGCTGAACAATAGGTGCAGAGACTAATGCTTTCTTAAGTATTTAAAATGCTTCTACACAATCATCATCAAAGACAAATGGTACATCTTTTTGTAACAAATTAGTCAGAGGGGGGGATATTTTTGAGAAGTCCTTAATGAACCTCCTATAAAACCCGGCGTGACCAAGGAAACTTCTTATACCTTTGATGTCCTTGGGACATGGCATCTTTTCAATAGCATCAACCTTGGCTTTATCAACTTCAATACCTCTTTCAGAAACTTTGTGTCCCAAGACAATACCTTCATTAACCATAAAGTGGCACTTTTCCCAATTCAAGAGAAGATTAGTTTCTTCACATCTCTGCAAAACTTCGATCAAGATTGCTCAAGCAATCATCAAAAGAGGAACCAGAGAGCGGAAAAGTCGTCCATGAAAACCTCACAAATCTTTTCACAAAAGTCAGAGAATATAGCCATCATGCATCTTTGAAAGGTAGCAGGTGCATTACATAAACCAAAAGGCATACGTCTATAAGCAAAAGTACCAAAAGGGCATGTAAAAGTAGTCTTTGATTGATCTTTAGCCGACACAGGTATTTGAGAAAAACCAGAATAACCATCTAGAAAGCAATAATGTGTATGTTTGCATAATATTTCTAGCATTTGATCAATAAAAGGTAAGGGGTAATGATCTTTCTTAGTAGCTTTATTTAATTTGCGGAAATCAATTACCATCCTATAACCTGTGATAATTCTTTGCGGAATCAATTCATGTTTATCATTAGGGACAACTGTAATACCTCCCTTCTTAGGGACACAATGGACATGACTTACCCACTGACTATCAGCAACGGGATAAATTATACCTGCTTCCAGAAGCTTGAGTATTTCTTTCCTTACCACTTCTTTCATTTTGGGATTCAAACGTCGTCGAGGATCACGAACTGGTTTGGCATCCGCTTCCAAATTTATTTTATGCTGACATAGAGTGGGACTAATGCCCTTAAGATCATCAAGAGTATATCCAATAGAGGCACGGTGCTTCTTCAGAGTTTTAAATAATCTTTCTTCTTCATGCTCTGAAAGGCTAGCACTAATAATAACAGGATATATTTTATTTTCATCAAGATAAGCGTACTTAAGATTATCAGGCAACGGTTTAAGCTCAAATACGGGATCACCCTTGAGTGGAGGAGGATCCCCTAGGATTTCAACAGGCAAATTGTGTTTCAGAATAGGTTCTTGTTTAAAGAATACTTCATCTATTTCCCTTCTTTAATTCATAAACATATCATTTTCATGGTCTAGCAAATAGTGTTCCAAAGGATCACTAGGAGGTACGACAATAGAAGCAAGACCAATAATTTCATCCTTACTGGGCAATTCTTCCTCACGATGTTGTTTACTAAATTTAGAGAAATTAAACTCATGAACCATATCATCCAAGCCAACAGTAACAACATTCTTTTTGCAGTCTATCGTAGCATTAACAATATTCAAGAAGGGTCTACCAAATATAATGGGACAAAAGCTATCTTGCGGAGAAGTACGAACAAGAAAATCAGCAGGATATTTAGTTTTCCCACACAAGACTTCAACATCTCTAACAATCCCAATTGGTGAAATAGTATCTCTATTGGCAAGTTTAATTGTGACATCAATACCTTCTAATTCAGCAGTGCAATTTCATTCTTAATTTCTTCAGATAAAGTATGTGGTATAACACTAGCACTCGCACCCATATCACATAAGCCATGGTAACAATGATCTCCTATTTTAACAGAAATAACAGGCACGCCTACCCCAGGTCTATGTTTATCTTTAGCACCGGGTTTAGCAATTCTAGCAGTTTCACCTTTGAACTGAATAAGATGCCCATCAATATTATCAGACAAGAGATCTTTAACAATTGCAATATTGGGTTCTACTTTAACTTGCTCAGGAGGTACATAAGTTCTGATATTGCTTTTACGAACAACAGTTGAAGCTTTAGCATGATCCTTTACTCTAACAGGGAAAGGTGGTTTCTCAACATAAGAGGTGGGAACAATAGGATCACTATAAGTGATAGTCTTTTCTTCAACTTTAATCGGTGCAGCTACTTTTACTTCTATGGGAGGATGATATTTAAACCACTTCTCCTTAGGGAGATCAACATAAGTAGAAAAATATTCACAGAAAGAAGCTACTATCTCAGAGTCAAGTCCATATTTAGTGCTAAACTTACGGAAAATATCGGTATCCATAAAAGATTTAACACAATCAAACTTAGGTGTCATACCTGACTCCTTACCTTCGTCGAGGTCCCAATCTTCAGAGTTGCGTTTAATTTTATCCAATAAATTCCATCTGAATTCAATAGTGTTCATCATAAAAGAGCCAGCACAAGAGGTATCGAGCATGGTGCGATTGTTATCAGAAAGCCGAGCATAAAAATTCTGAAGAATTGTTTCTCTTGAGAGGTCATGATTCGGGCATGAATATAACATTGATTTAAGTCTCCCCCAAGCTTGAGCAATGCTTTCTCCTTCGCGAGGCCAAAAATTATATATATAATTGCGATCACGATGAACAAGATGCATAGGGTAATACTTTTGATGAAATTCCAATTTCACTCTTTTATAGTTCCATGATCTCGTATCACATAGCCTATACCATGTCAATGCGTCTTCCTTCAAAGATAAAGGAAAAGCCTTCTTCTTAACAACATCATCGGGTATACCTGCAAGCTTAAATAGTCCACAAATATCATCCACATAGCGAAGATGCTCGTCAGGATGCTTTGTTCCATCTCCTGTAAAAGTATTAGCCAGCAGTTTTTCCATGATACCCGAAGGAAATTCAAAAGGAGTTTCATTTTCAATAGGTTCAGTAGGTTGAGGAGCAACTCTTTCCTCTACTGGAAGCGGTGAAGATACCCTGAACAAGCCCCTCATAGAATTACTTTCCATAGTAACAAGTGACAGAAAATTTCAGCACACTATAAATTTTTCCTTACCAAATTCCACCTACCAAAGGCGCTACACTCCCCGGCAACGGCGCCAGAAAAGAGCCTTGATGACCCACAAGTATAGGGGATCTATCGTAGTCCTTTCGATAAGTAAGAGTGTCGAACCCAACGAGGAGCAGAAGGAAATGATAAACGGTTTTCAGCAAGGTATTCTCTGCAAGTACTGAAATAAGTGGTAACAGATAGTTTTGTGACAAGGTAAATTGTAACGAGCAACAAGTAACAAAAGTAAGTAAGGTGCAGCAAGGTGGCCCAAACCTTTTTGTAGCAAAGGACAAGCCGGAACAAACTCTTATAATAGGAAAAGCGCTCCCGAGGACACATGGGAATATCGTCATGCTAGTTTTCATCACGCTCATATGATTCGCGTTCGGTACTTTGATAATTTGATATGTGTGTGGATCGATGCTTGGGTGTTGTTCTTACTTGAACAAGCATCCCACTTATGATTAACCTCTATTGCAAGCATCCGCAACTACAACAAAAGTATTAAGGTAAACCTAACCATAGCATGAAACATATGGATCCAAATCAGCCCCTTACGAAGCAACGCATAAACTAGGGTTCAAGCTTATGTCACTCTAGCAACCCATCATCTACTTATTACTTCCCAATGCCTTCCTCTAGGCCCAAATAATGGTGAAGTGTTATGTAGTCGACGTTCACATAACACCACTAGAGGTTAGACAACATACATCTCATCAAAATATCGAATGAATACCAAATTCACATGACTACTAATAGCAAGACTTCTCCCGTGTCCTCAGGAACAAACGTAACTACTCACAAAGCATATTCATGTTCATAATCGGAGGGGTAATAATATGCATAAAGGATCTGAACATATGATCTTCCACCAAGTAGACCAACTAGCATCAACTACAAGGAGTAATCAACACTACTAGCAACCTACTAGCACCAATCCCGGACTTAGAGACAAGAATTGGATACAAGAGATGAACTAGGGTTTGGAGATGAGATGGTGCTGATAAAGATGTTGATGGAGATTGCCCTCTCCCAATGAGAGGAGCGTTGGTGATGATGATGATGATGATTTCCCCCTCCTGGAGGGAAGTGTCCCCGGCAGCACAGCTCTGCCGGAGCCCTAGATTGGTTCCGCCAAGGTTCCGCCTCGTGGCGGCGGAGTCTCATCTCGAAAGGTTGCTTTTTATTTTTTTCTCATCGAAAGACTTCATATAGGAGAAGATGGACGTCGGAGAGCCACCAGGGGGCCCACGAGGTAGGGGGCGCGCACAGGGGGAGGGGCGGGCCCCCCACCCTCGTGAGCAGGGTGTGGGCCCCCTGGCCTTCATCTTTGGCGATGATTTTTCTTTATTTATTTTAAGGTATTCCGTGGAGTTTCAGGACTTTTGGAGTTGCGCAGAATAGTCCTTCAATATTTGCTCCTTTTCCATCCCAGAATTCCAGCTGCCGGCATTCTCCCTCTTCATGTAAACCTTGTAAAATAAGAGCGAATAGCCATAAGTATTGTGACATAACGTGAAATAATAGCCCATAATGCGATAAATATCGATATAAAAGCATGATGCAAAATGGACGTATCATGAATACATAGATAAACAGAGTGTCACTAGTATGCCTCTACTTGACTAGCTCGTTGATCAAAGATGGTTATGTTTCCTAGCCATTGACATGAGTTGTCATTTGATTAACCAGATCACATCATTAGGAGAATGATGTGATTGACTTGACCGTTCCGTTAGCTTAGCGCTCGATCGTTTAGTATGTTGCTATTGCTTTCTTCATGACTTATACATGTTCCTATGACTATGAAATTATGCAACTCCCATTTACTGGACGAACACTTTGTGTGCTACAAAACGTCACAACGTAAGTGGGTGATTATAAAGGTGCTCTACAGGTGTCTCCAAAGGTACTTGTTGGGTTGTCGTATTTCGAGATTAGGATTTGTCACTCCGATTGTCGGAGAGGTATCTCTGGGCCCACTCGGTAATGCACATCACTTAAGCCTTGCAAGCATTGCAACTAATGAGTTAGTTGCGGGATGTATTACAGAACGAGTAAAGAGACTTGCCGGTAACGAGATTGAACTAGGTATAGAGATACCGACGATCGAATCTCGGGCAAGTAACATACCGATGACAAAGGGAAAACGATGTTGTTATGCGGTCTCGACCGATAAAGATCTTCGAGAATATGTGGGAGCCAATATGAGCATCCAGGTTCCGCTATTGGTTATTGACCGGAGACGTGTCTCGGTCATGTCTACATAGTTCTCGAACCCGTAGGGTCCGCACGCTTAAAGTTTGACGACGGTTATATTATGAGTTTATGTGTTTTGATGTACCGAAGGTAGTTCGGAGCCCCGGATGTGATCACGGACATGACGAGGAGTCTCGAAATGGTCGAGACATGAAGATTGATATATTGGACGACTATATTTGGACGGACGCCGGAATGGTTCCGGGGGTTATCGGATATATACCGGACTACCGGGGGTTACCGGAACCCCCCCCCCCCGGGGGTTTAATGGGCCTACATGGGCCTTAGTGGAGAAGAGGAGGGGCGGCCAGGGCAGGCCGCGCGCCCCCTCCCCCTCTATTCCGTATTGGACAAGGAGGGGGGGGGGGGAGGCGGTGCCCCCCTTTCCTTCTTCTCTCCCTCCTCCTTCCCCCTTCTCCTAATCCAACAAGGGAGGGAGTCCTACTCCCGGTGGGAGTAGGACTCCTCCTGGCGCGCCTCCTCCTGGCCGGCCGCCTCTCCCCCTTGCTCCTTTATATATGGGGGCAGGGGGCACCCCATAGACACAACAATTGATCATTGATCTCTTAGCCATGTGCGGTGCCCCCCTCCACCATAGTCCACCTCGATAATATCGTAGCGGTGCTTAGGCAAAGCCCTGTGTCGGTAGAACATCATCGTCGTCACCACGCCGTCATGCTGACGGAACTCTCCCTCAAAGCTCGGCTAGATCGGAGTTCGAGGGATGTCATCGAGCTGAACGTGTGCTGAACTCGGAGGTGCCGTGCGTTCGGTACTTGATCGGTCGGATCCTGAAGACGTACGACTCTACATCAACCGCATTGTGCTAACGCTTCCGCTTTCGGTCTACGAGGGTGCGTGGACAACACTCTCCCCTCTTGTTGCTATGCACCACCATGATCCTGTGTGTGCGTAGGATTTTTTTTGAAATTACTACGTTCCCCAACAGTGGCATCAGAGCCTGGTTTTATGCGTAGATGTAATATGCACGAATAGAACACAAGTGAGTTGTGGGCGATACAAGTCATACTTCTTACCAGCATGACATACTTTGGTTCGGCGGTATTGTTGGATGAAGAGGCCCGGACCGACATTACGCGTACGCTTACGCGAGACTGGTTCTACCGACGTGCTTTGCACACAGGTGGCTGGCGGGTGTCAGTTTCTCCAACTTTAGTTGAACCGAGTGTGGCTACACCCGGTCATTGAGAAGGTTAAAACAACACCAACTTGACAAACTATCGTTGTGGTTTTGATGCGTAGGTAAGAACGGTTCTTGTTCAGCCCGTAGCAGCCACGTAAAACTTGCAACAACAGAAGTAGAGGACGTCTAACTTGTTTTTGCAGGGCATGTTGTGATGTGATATGGTCAAGGCATGATGCTAAATTTTATTGTATGAGATGATCATGTTTTGTAACCGAGTTATCGGCAACTGGCAGGAGCCATATGGTTGTCGCTTTATTGTATGCAATGCAATCGCCCTATAATGCTTTACTTTATCACTAAGCGGTAGCGATAGTCGTAGAAGCATAAGTTGGCGAGATGACAACGATACTACGTTGGAGATCAAGGTGTCGCGCCGGTGACGATGGTGATCATGACGGTGCTTCGAAGATGGAGATCACAAGCACAAGATGATGATGGCCATATCATATCACTTATATTGATTGCATGTGATGTTTATCTTTTATGCATCTTATCTTGCTTTGATTGATGGTAGCATTATAAGATGATCTCTCACTAAATTATCTAGGTATAAGTGTTCTCCCTGAGTATGCACCGTTGCGAAAGTTCTTCGTGCTGAGACACCAAATGATGATCGGGTGTGATAGGCTCTACGCTCAAATACAACGGGTGCAAAACAGTTGCACATGCGGAATACTCAGGTTAAACTTGACGAGCCTAGCATATAACATAGATGGCCTCGGAACACTGATACCGAAAGGTTGAGCGTGAATAATATAGTAGATATGATCAACATAGTGATGTTCACCATTGAAACTACTCCATCTCACGTGATGATCGGACATGGTTTAGTTGATTTGGATCACGTGATCACTTAGAGGATTAGAGGGATGTCTATCTAAGTGGGAGTTCTTAAGTAATATGATTAATTGAACTTAAATTTATCATGAACTTAGTACCTGATAGTATTTTGCTTGTCTATGTTGATTGTGGATAGATGGCTCGTGCTGTTGTTCCATTGAATTTTAATGTGTTCCTTGAGAAAGCAAAGTTGAAAGATGATGGTAGCAATTACACGGACTGGGTTTGTAACTTGAGGATTATCCTCATTGCTTCACAAAAGAATTACGTCCTGGAAGCACCGCTAGGTGCCTGACCTGCTGCAGGAGCAACAACAGATGTTATGAACGCCTGGCAGAGCAAAGCTGATGACTACTCGATAGTTCAGTGTGCCATGCTTTACGGCTTAGAACCGGGACTTCAACGATGTTTTTGAACGTCATGGAGCATATGAGATGTTCCAGGAGTTGAAGTTAATATTTCAAGAAAATGCCCGGATTGAGAGATATGAAGTCTCCAATAAGTTCTACAACTGTAAGATGGAGGAGAATAATTCTGTCAGTGAGCATATACACAGAATGTCTGGATATAACAATCACTTGATTCAACTGGGAGTTAATCTTCTGGATGATAGCATCATTGACAGAATTCTTCAATCACTACCACCAAGCTACAAGAGCTTCGTGATGAACTATAACATGCAAGGGATGGATAAGACGATTCCCGAGCTCTTCGCAATGCTAAAAGCTGCGGATGTAGAAATCAAGAAGGAGCATCAAGTGTTGATGGTCAACAAGATCACCAGTTTCAAGAAAAAGGGCAAAGGGAAGAAGAAGGGGAACTTCAAGAAGAACAACAAACAAGTTGTTGCTCTAGAGAAGAAACCCAAGTCTGGACCTAAACCTGAGACTGAGTGCTTCTACTGCAAACAGACTGGTCACTGGAAGCGGAACTGCCCCAAGTATTTGGCGGATAAGAAGGATGGCAAGGTGAACAAAGGTATATGTGATATACATGTTATTGATGTGTAACTTACTAATGCTCGCAATAGCACCTGGGTATTTGATACTGGTTCTGTTGCTAATATTTGCAACTCGAAACAGGGACTATGGATTAAGTGGAGATTGGCTATGGACGAGGTGACGGATGCGCGTGGGAAATGGTACCAAAGTCGATGTGATCGCAGTCGGCACGCTACCTCTACATCTACCTTCAGGATTAGTTTTAGACCTGAATAATTGTTATTTGGTGCCAGTGTTGAGCATGAACATTATATCTGGATCTTGTTTGATGCGAGACGGTTATTCATTTAAATCAAAGAATAATGGTTATTCTATTTATATGAGTAATATCTTTTATGGTCATGCACCCTTGAAGAGTGGTCTATTTTTGTTGAATCTGGATAGTAGTGATATACATATTCATAATATTGAAGCCAAAAGATGCAGAGTTGATAATGATAGTGCAACTTATTTGTGGCACTGCCGTTTAGGTCATATTGGTGTAAAGCGCATGAAGAAACTCCATACTGATGGACTTTTGGAACCACTTGATTATGAATCACTTGGTACTTGCGAACCGTGCCTCATGGGCAAGATGACTAAAACACCGTTCTCCGGAACTATGGAGCGAGCAACAGATTTATTGGAAATCATACATACAGATGTATGTGGTCCGATGAATGTTGAGGCTCGCGGCGGGTATAGTTATTTTCTCACCTTCACAGATGATTTGAGCAGATATGGGTACATCTATTTAAGGAAACATAAGTCTAAAACATTTAAAAAGTTCAAAGAATTTCAGAGTGAAGTTGAAAATCATCGTAACAAGAAAATAAAGTTTCTACGATCTGATCATGGAGGAGAATATTTGAGTTACGAGTTTGGTCTTCATTTGAAACAATGCGGAATAGTTTCGCAACTCACGCCACCCGGAACACCACAGCGAAATGGTTTGTCTGAACGTCGTAATCGTACTTTACTAGATATGGTGCGATCTATGATGTCTCTAACTGATTTACCGCTATCATTTTGGGGTTATGTTCTAGAGACAGTTGCATTCACGTTAAATAGGGCACCGTCCAAATCCGTTGAGATGACGCCTTATGAACTATGGTTTGGCAAGAAACCAAAGTTGTCGTTTCTTAAAGTTTGGGGCTGCGATGCTTATGTGAAAAAGCTTCAACCTGATAAGCTCGAACCCAAATCAGAAAAATGTGTCTTCATAGGATACCCAAAAGAGACTGTTGGGTACACCTTCTATCACAGATCTGAAGGCAAGACTTTTGTTGCTAAATTTGGAATCTTTCTAGAGAAGGAGTTTCTCTCAACAGAAGTGAGAGGGAGGAAAGTAGAACTTGATGAGGTAACTGTACCTGCTCCCTTATTGGAAAGTAGTTCATCACAGAAACCGGTTCCTGAGACACCTACACCAATTAGTGAGGAACTAATGATGATGATCATGAAACTTCAGATCAAGTTATTACTGAACCTCGTAGGTCAACCAGAGTAAGATCCGCACCAGAGTGGTACGATAATCCTGTTCTGGAGGTTATGTTACTAGACCATGACGAACCTACGAACTATGAAGAAGCGATGGTGAGCCCAGATTCCGCAAAATGGCTTGAGGCCATGAAATCTGAGATGGGATCCATGTATGAGAACAAAGTGTGGACTTTGGTTGACTTGCCCGATGATCGGCAAGCCATCGTGAATAAATGGATCTTCAAGAAGAAGACTGACGCTGAAGGTAATGCCACTGTCTATAAAGCTCGACTTGTTGCGAAAGGTTTTCGACAAGTTCAAGGGATTGACTACGATGAGACTTTCTCACCCTAGCGATGCTTAAGTCTGTCCGAATCATGTTAGCAGTTGCCGCATTTTATGATTACGAAATTTGGCAGATGGATGTGAAAACTGCATTCCTGAATGGATTTCTGGAAGAAGAGTTGTATATGATGCAGCCGTAAGGTTTTGTCGATCCAAAGGGAGCTAACAAAGTGTGCAAGCTCCAGCGATCCATTTATGGACTGGTGCAAGCCTCTCGGAGTTGGAATAAACGCTTTGATAGTGTGATCAAAGCATTTGGTTTTATACAGACTTTTGAAGAAGCCTGTATTTACAAGAAAGTGAGTGGGAGCTCTGTAGAATTTCTGATATTATATGTGGATGACATATTACTGATAGGAAATGATATAGAATTTCTGGATAGCATAAAGGGATACTTGAATAAGAGTTTTCAATGAAGGACCTCGGTGAAGCTGCTTATATATTGGGCATCAAGATCTATAGAGATAGATCAAGACGCTTAATTGGACTTTCACAAAGCACATACCTTGACAAAGTTTTGAAGAAGTTTAAAATGGATCGAGCAAAGAAAGGGTTCTTGCCTGTGTTACAAGTTGTGAAGTTGAGTAAGACTCAATGCCCGACCACTGCAGAAGATAGAGAGAAGATGAAAGATGTTCCCTATGCTTCAGCCATAGGCTCTATCATGTATGCAATGTTGTGTACCAGACCTCATGTGTGCCTTGCTATAAGTTTAGAAGGGAGGTACCAAAGTAATCCAGGAGTGGATCACTGGACAGCGGTCAAGAACATCCTGAAATACCTGAAAAGGACTAAGGATATGTTTCTCGTTTATGGAGGTGACAAAGAGCTAGTCGTAAATGGTTACGTCTATGCAAGCTTTGACACTGTTCCGGACGATTCTAAATCACAAACCGGATACGTGTTTACATTGAACGGTGGAGCTGTCAGTTGGTGCAGCTCTAAACAAAGCGTTGTGGCGGGATCTACGTGTGAAGCGGAGTACATAGCTGCTTCGAAAGCAGCAAATGAAGGAGTCTGGATGAAGGAGTTCATATCCGATCTAGGTGTCATACCTAGTGCATCGGGTCCAATGAAAATCTTTTGTGACAATACTGGTGCAATTGCCTTGGCAAAGGAATCCAGATTTCACAAGAGAACCAAGCACATCAAGAGACGCTTCAACTCCATCCGGGATCTAGTCCAGGTGGGAGACATAGAAATTTGCAAGATACATACAGATCTGAATGTTGCAGACCCGTTGACTAAGCCTCTTCCATGAGCAAAACATGATCAACACCAAGGCTCCATGGGTGTTAGAATCATTACTGTGTAATCTAGATTATTGACTCTAGTGCAAGTGGGAGACTGAAGGAAATATGCCCTAGAGGCAATAATAAAGTTATACATGATAAATGTTTATTATTCATGATAGAATTGTATTAACCGGAAACATAATACTTGTGTGAATACATAGACAAACAGAGTGTCACTAGTATGCCTCTACTTAACTAGCTCGTTGATCAAAGATGGTTATGTTTCCTAGCCATTGACATGAGTTGTCATTTGATTAACGGGATCACATCATTAGGAGAATGATGTGATTGACTTGACCCATTCCGTTAGCTTAGCACTCGATCGCTTAGTATGTTGCTATTGCTTTCTTCATGACTTATACATGTTCCTATGACTATGAGATTATGCAACTCCCGTTTATCGGAGGAACATTTTGTGTGCTACCAAATGTCACAACGTAACTGGGTGATTATAAAGGTGCTCTACAGGTGTCTCCAAAGGTACTTGTTGGGTTGGCGTATTTCGAGATTAGGATTTGTCACTCCGATTGTCGGAGAGGTATATCTGGGCCCACTCGGTAATGCACATCACTTAAGCCTTGCAAGCATTGCAACTAATGAGTTAGTTATGGATGATGTATTACGGAACGAGTAAAGAGACTTTCCGTAATGAGATTGAACTAGGTATAGAGATACCGACGATCGAATCTCGGGCAAGTAACGTACCGATGACAAAGGGAACAACGTATGTTGTTATGTGGTCTGACCGATAAAGATCTTCGTAGAATATGTGGGAGCCAATATGAGAATCCAGGTTCCGCTATTGGTTATTGACCGGAGACATGTCTCGGTCATGTCTACATAGTTCTCGAACCCGTAGGGTCCGCACGCTTACAGTTTGATGACGGTTATATTATGAGTTTATGTGTTTTGATGTACCGAAGGTAGTTCGGAGTCCCAGATGTGATCACGGACATGACGAGGAGTCTCGAAATGGTCAAGACATGATGATTGATATATTGGACGACTATATTCGGACACTGGAATGGTTCCGGGGGTTATCGGATATATACCGGACTACCGTGGGTTACTGGAACCCCCCCGGGGGTTTAATGGGCCTACATGGGCCTTAGTGGAAAAGAGGAGGGGCGGCCAGGGCACGGCGCGCGCCCCCTCCCCCTCTAGTCCAAATTGGACAAGGAGGGAGGCGCCCTTCCTTCCTATCTCCTCCTCCTTCCCCTTCTCCTAATCCAACAAGGAAGGAGGAGTCCTACTCCCGGGGGAGTAGGACTCCTCTGGCGCGCCTCCTCCGGCCGGCCGCCTCCCCCTTGCTCCTTTATATACGGGGCAGGGGCACCCATAGACATAACAATTGATCATTGATCTCTTAGCCGTGTGCGGTGCCCCCTCCACCATAGTCCACCTAGATAATATTGTAGCGGTGCTTAGGCGAAGCCCTGCGTCGGTAGAACATCATCATCGTCACCACGCCGTCGTGCTCACAGAACTCTCCCTCAAAGCTCGGCTGGATCGGAGTTCGAGGGATGTCATCGAGCTGAACGTGTGCTGAACTCGGAGGTGCCGTGCGTTCGGTACTTGATCAGTCGGATCGTGAAGATGTACGACTACATCAACCGCGTTGTGCTAATGCTTCCGCTTTCGGTCTACGAGGGTACGTGGACAACACTCTCCCCTCTCGTTGCTATGCATCACCATGATCCTGTGTGTGCGTAGGATTTTTTTTGAAATTACTACATTCCCCAACAATAACTGGCATCAGTAGGTCATGTGATATCTTTTTCGTGGAGAGAGGCAGACCCAAGTAGATGCATGGGAATGCTAAAATGGAGCATTGTGGAACATCTCAGCCACTCTCAAACTTGTAGCTTCATCCATACATATTGGGATGAAGGTGCTCTTGCTAAAATTTATTTGTAGCCCACTGAAATTGGAGAAAGCATGTAAAATCCTTTTAATGATCTGGGTTTGTTCATAATTTCCTTGGATTAGCAGAAGCGTATCGCCAAGTGATTGTAATCTTTGGGAAAGGTCCATCCACAGCAAGGGGTGCTTAATATTTCCTTTTCCAAACTCAGATATGCGGTGTCTTTGTAACAAGTCGGCCACAAAATGAAAAGATAAGGGACAGGGCGCCACCTTGGCAAAGTTCACTTTTGACAAAATCGCATCGCTCATTTTACCATTAATTATAACCCCGAAGAGCTGGAATATAAGAGTGTGAATCCACTTGATCCATCGTTGGCCAAACCCTTGCTGATAGAATCCACTTGTCAAAGGCTTTTAGAAATCCAATTTGAGCACTATCATGGGCATTCTCCTCTTTATCGCGTGTTGTACCAATTCGGCCAAGTAGAACAAAGTTCTCCATGATGCATCTTCCCGGCAGAAATCCAGATTGTAACGGTGTACCAGCATCGAGATCATTTTCTCGTAAGCGCACAACCAGTGCCTTGGTCGCCATCTTGGGCTATGTACCAGCGATATTGGTTTGAAATCCTTGATATTTATCGGAGCTTCTTTCTTGGGCGGAAGCACCATGTTGGCGGTGTTAATTAAATCAATATCAGCCTTATGATCATAGAAGTCTTGTAGAAAACACATCAAATCATCCTTCATTGTGTGTTTAAAGGCCTTATAAAATTCATTTGTGAAACCATCAGGCCCCGGACTTCATTGTTTGGTAGCTTGTCAATAAGAGAGACGATCTCTCCCATGAGGAAGGCTGTATTGACATGCTCAAAGTTAGCTAGCTCATAAACTTGTGAAACATTAATCGTTGGGAGAGAAATAGAAGTTATGCCGAAAATGCTTGTGAAGAAATCTGTGGCAATGGACAACTTGTCTTGGTCGTCATAAAACTCAGTCTCATCTTTCAAAAACATCCTTATCTTATTTTTTCTATGATTGCAATTTGCTGCGGCTTGAAAAAAAGTGGTATTGGTATTTTCATCGCCCATGACACAATCTCTGATTTTAGCACGCCGTCGCCAGGCGCTGGTTTACCATATAACTGTTTGTTGTGCCTTCGTTGTGCATGCTTTCTCAGTGAAAACTCAAGGGCTGTCAAGCTTCTTTTTTCCTCAGCCGCATCAAAATATGAGATGACATGTTTGCAATTGTCTAGAATTAATTGTAGATTGGATCAATATGTTACTAGTATTTTTGAGTCTTTTTATTATATATATACACGAAGTTTTTTACTAGTGTTATATACAAAGAGAAGCGTCTGAGCACCTGTCTTTGGACCAATATGTTACTTTGGGCTAAGACTGGCCCTTGAGATTTACTTTGGGCCGACGACGAGGGGCTGGGGCTCAAAGTCCGTGAGAGAGACAGGCATTGCGGCGCTAACAGCCAATCTACGATTACGCATCGCCGATCGGGCTCTGGGGCATTCTCGCCATCGCAGATCGCCGCGATCGGTCCTCGGCAGCGACGGCGATCGCTAACGGCGACCGCTCGCGACACTCATCGGCAAATCGGCTTCACGTCGGCAATTGCAACAGCGAACCCATCATTAGTGTTCTTCCTGATCTCTCTTGATTCCCGATTTCCCCCGATTGTCAATTGGGAATAGAGGATGATTATCGTTAATCCTTAATTTTTCGACTGGTATGTCGAAGAATTCAGTTGAATTTGACTTACGATTTGCATTGTTTTGCTAGAAAACTTGGCAGTGCTAGTTGGCACAAAAGAGGCGCTAGAGAATTAAGGTGATTTTTATGAATTATTATGCTTAAATTTATAACCCCACAAATAAAAAAGAACATTCAAATTTACAAGTATCCGCCATCCACTATCTAATATGCATAACTTTTGGGTTTGTGGAGTTATATGTGTGAAAGATGAAGAACAAGCGTGGTGATTTGAATGAGATTGGAAACGCTTGTACGACAGAGCTTCAAAGGCACACAAGGTAACTTCCGACCACAATGTCGACAGGGAAGTCTCTTTGAGGTTGAAGATCAAAATGTGAGCAATCCTCCTTGTTCTTGCAACGTAACTAAATTGTTAGAAATGTTTGTCGCTACAAAGTTTGTAGCTTCATTATCATTATTGTGAAATTTTATGTCTTAAATCGTTGCACTACATTTATTTATTTTTTACTATGCGTACCCATGTCGGGAAACCTTCTCCACCACTAATTCTAGGAGCTTATGGAAAACACGAGTGTCACCAATAACTTCAGAAACAAACACCAGTCTTATGAATTCTTACGAGTAGCCAACCATGTGGCTCAATCATAATCTCAACAAAGTTCGTGTGAGAAAAGTGCAGCTCCTGTATTTGAGAAAATAGGCAATGCGACAAGGAAGCAGTGTAGGGAAACATGTATCGAACCAAATAATAAAGGAATATATGGCAATAGAGTAGAAGGAAACAGAATAGAGATATTACATGTCACACAAAGGATTATTCACAGCATATTCACATAAACTTCATGATTTTTTTAAGATGAATTAACTTCATCATTTTCTTCTCACTTAAGATGGTAATCATGCAAAAAATGATTTTGCAACATAAGAAACGGTGAGCCTAACTACTCAAGTATGGATGTATGGGGTGTGTTGCCGAACAGGCCCTAGTATCCTTTACAATTAGCATGTATCGCATATGTGTCTCAGATATGACATATGGAAACTTTTTTTACATAAGAAAACTTGCATATGACATATCTGAGACATATATAGTGAAATCCGTGCATGAAATGTTAGTTTAAAGCAAACTATACCATGCGTAAACCTGAATCATAACCATACATGTTCCCATGCGCATGTTGAGAAGAATGGGGCCATTATTTGAACAAACATGTATATGATAAAAGATAAATTAGTAATAGCAGTGGGTGCTTCTTGACAATAATATAATTGGACACATTGTGAACAAAACTTAAAAATGAGGATAATAACAACATATCCTATTCTACCCCAAAAAAAACCAGCATACAAGCAGTGCAAAGTGGAATATAGAGTGGTTTTCCTTACATTAACCTTATATGACATAATATCAATATATGTTAGTACTGTAGGCAATAACATGCATGAGAGAAATACATAATATCCTGTACAGAGTAAAAGGTTAGTGCATTTTGAGTATTTGACTACAGACTAAGATATTTAGACCTAGAGTTTCCATCGTGGATACATGTTACATGACCCTGTTAGCATAATACACGGTACAAAGATAAAGGTAGTTCATTTTGAGTTTTTGACTACAAATTAAGATATTTAGACTAAAAGCTGTAGAAGAAAAGTTATAACGACCAGGTTTAGCTTCTTGACTGAGGTTCTTTTCTCGTCAATTGACACGAGTTGCAGTAGGCAAGGCACATGACATGTTTTCATGTGCAGAACCGCCAAGTAGTGTCACTGTATCACATCGACATGCAAAAGCAATTACATCTCCACATTTAAGCATCCAGGAGATCTACATGTCTCGTCTTAATTGAGTCAAAATCTCTCTAACTGCCATCAAAATCCCAGCAAATTAACCTAGTATGAAGGGGAATCCTTGCTGCTCTGAAGCACAGAAACATAAACAGAAGAAGAGACCACTCATAATCTCAATTCGAACTCCCCAAACATGTTTCCATATAGAATCCAACTGAATAAGCAACTCCTTTGCACGACTAGATGATAGATTAGTGCCTCAGGAGACGGCAAAGGATGCTTTTGCAGAGAAGGCCACGAGAGGATGTGTGGACCATAAGAAGCAGCTCCCAACTTGCAGGGAATCATCACTATGGCTGCTTCATTCTGCGCAGCACTCGACTGGCAGCTCTGGCCCATGACCAGCACGATGCTACCGGGCACCATCTTCGGAACTGGATCCACCTGCAGATCTCCAGGGTAGCCCTCCTCTCCGATGACAGGGAATCATATAGGTTGCTTGAGAGCAGCAGCCAATCTTCGATCTGACGGAGGTGGGTGACCAGACGGGGCACATCATAGAGGCATAACATAATAGAAAAACTGTCAGAAATTGCAGTGCAAATAACAAAATTGTCAAGGTGAGTTTCATGCACTGGCATAACAAATATACTTAAAGCCTTCGAACAACAATAATTTGAGGATTCATTGAAGTGGATAACAACTTTACCTTATTACCTGCGCCATTTATATTCTCTTTCACGAGTATCCAACATTGGAAGTGCGGCAAGGTGCTTTAATTTAAAGGGCAGGTCCTGTGTTTTAAAGATCAAATAACAGCATACCAAGCACTACACTTCAGAAACAATTGCTCAGAAACAGGCAATATGTTGAGTACAAAAACCGTACATTTTTTTTCTGCCAACACGATTCTTAGTAGTCATTCCATTTGAAGAAGAAAAAGCTTACAAGGCCGTCTCGCCACTCTAAAACAAGAACAGTAAAAACTTGAACAAGAATAATAGAAAGACACACGAGAAAAATGCTCTAAGAGAAGCCATCTGCCAGCAGGCAACATGTCCAATGGCCTTGAGCTTATCTTGCATTATCCTCTGATTTTCTCCACGAGTACCAGAACGTCTAGTTCCATAAAACAGTCAATCATTATAGTGTTTCCAGAGCATACGTGGATTTGAGGTGGTTGATGGCTTTTAATCCCACTTAGTGGAAAATGGCAGTCAGAGAACCAATCACTATCTTGTGTAAGACCTTCTGATTATAGACTTGAGGTCTGCTGAACTCCATATGCTGGGTCACCTCAAAGAGAAAAGGGCATGGAAACTGAATCTTAAGCATGGAAAATTTCAGCAGGAGGCATGTATGTTGCTTCTTCTGCAACCAATAAAGAGATTATCGGGCCAATATGAAGTTAACTTCAATCAGCTGGCCAGTTGAGGTAACCTGCCAGACCTCGGTGACAAGAACTTCAGCAAACCAGTTAGACATGTTGTCTCAATTAAGCTAAATGCTATAGAGACCAGGATGGTCGTTGAGTCAGTTTTCTTCAGTAGAAACGTTATGAATGTCGTTGTATGAAACCACAGTTCCTGACATCCATACATAAAAATTTTGGCATCCATAACATTGTTATTTGTTCTCTTTTGTCACTTTAGTTCTGCATCTTGCTTGTTATCCACTGAATATGAAACTCTTTGCAGCAAGTTCTATCTTCAGACATAGAAGAACCCAAAGATAACAGAGGTAAGTATGACTTGCTCAGTCCTTGACATCCCATGCTATTGTTTAGACTGAGTACCAATGGGCTAAATTTTGAGGGCTCACAGTCAGCGGTACCTATTTTAAGTTGCAGAGGAGTGATGACCTTCTTTTTGTTGATGAGGATTACATTGTGCATCTGTCAACTGTTAAGCTACCAAAGATCATCTATAGTATCATTGTGCATCTGTCAACTGTTAAGCTACCAAAGATCATCTATAGTATCATAATGACAAGTGCAAGCAGGTCGTCAAAGGTATCTATTCCAGGAATAGCTTCAAAAGCATCTCTACCGTCACGTATCTTCTCACAGTAAACTGACCAATCCTGGAAATGATTCGATAACCATTGAACATCCTCTGCGTGAGAAAGACCCATGGACATGCGGTTACGTATGTACTGTCGAACCAGTGGAAATCAAATGGCCCCTGAAAAGCTGACAACGCCCAGCTTGAGGTGTGGTTTGATTTCTAACCCAGGAAACTCAGCAATGCATCTGTAAAGTTGGAAGAGTGCATAACCTCCTAAACTAATGCTACTGAAGTCAGGACCCAGTTGGCTATAATTGCCAGTAAAACCAAGTGATCTTACATTGGTTCCTGCAATTTCTCCACGCTTTTGCATTTTTAGATAGATATCTTTAAACAGGTACCACTTGCCCTTTTGGTGAAAACCATCACAATACAGATTATGGAAGGAAAACAATAGCCTAACTGGATCACTGTTATTGCGCACCCAGTGTTGTGGAGCGAGTAGCGCAATAATGAATTTGCCTGCACCCTGGGGTAAGCTTAAAATACCTTCTACCATTCCATTCTGCTGTCCATTCACTTGACCCCAAAGCTGTTTGATGTGCTGGGTAATTTCGTCGAGCAGAGCGTCATAATTAGTGCTCATAGTCTCAGGATCCTCGTACAGCTACAATTGGAATGTCGGAGAGTTCTGCAAGTAAAGATTATATAACATCAGCAAAGGATCCAACCATGCAATCAATCGGTAGAAGATACCAATTTGTGTTGATGAGAGGGTCAAAGGCCGTAAGATCCCATCATCATGTAAAAGTATATGCAGGATAAACAGTATTATCTACTACTCTCTCCGTCCCATAATGTAAGACGTTTTTTGACACTACACTAGTGTAAAAAAATGTCCTATATTATGGGACAGAGTTCGTTTGCCAGCAACTTGTGTTTGCTGTATATCATCCCAATCAATCATTAAATGCAACAATAAATGTAGGAAATACGTACGCACACGTGACACGAAATCTGCGAGAAATCCAATCCCAGCCAGCCGTACTAACCGAACGCCCCCTTGATGGGGGAAATAATCGGACCATGAACTGATTCCACACTCCACGGACCGCAATTAATAAAGTGATTAAGGCCCAGGATTAAGAAAAGTGGGTTTTGTGCCGAGGCCCATGAGAGAAGGGGCGCGGGGAGAGAGGGGGTCGGCACCTGAAAAGGATCCATGCCGCCAATGCTGGCCCGCCGATCGTCGAACCTCAGCAGATCATACCAGATTCAGCTAGGGTTTTGCCGGAGGAGCGAGGTTTTTCTGGCTGAGAACGATGGTGAAGCAAGCCGCGCGCCGGTGCGTGTCTGTGTGTGTGTTGAGGGAAGGCAGCATTTTTCGTTGTCTTGTCCTTGGTTGGGGGGTGAGCGTGAGGGCCACTATGGGCCAGAATGGCCCAACGAGTCCAACACGATGATGAGTGGCCGAATGGATGCCCATTATGTGTTGGACCTAGGCCTCTGACCGTATGGCGCGTGCCTAAAAGGGCCCAAGTTGTGATATGATATGGCTCCTCTTTGTATTTCGAGATCCCCGACTCGTCCATCTTTCTCAACTGAAAAAAAACTCTTGGATCGACCAAACCCTAGAGAGGGAGAGAGAGAGAGAGAGATAGTCCTCTTCCATGGCCGGCGGCGATTCTTCTCCCGTGGCGGCTGCGTCTGCGGCGACGAAGTGGGAGTGGGACCAAGAAGAGTATCGGTGCGAGCCGGCGGAGTATTCCGTGGACCCGCGATACAGCGAGTACGACCCCAAGCAGGGCTGTTTCATATGCGTCCGCTACTTCTTCGACGGCAAACTCGATCTGGACGAGGAGTGTACGTTCCAATCCAATCCAGTCCCCCTTACTATGCATCTCGTTATGTTCGGTTAAACCTCTTTTGGAGGTGGATTTTGATTCATAGCAGATTTAATCCTCCCCAATCCACTCAAATCCCCTTCATACCCCTCCCATTGCAACAGAACAAGCCTATCGAACCTTGTTTCTTCATTATGCATGTCTAATTCATTTCAATTCAAACACCAGTCAGTCAGTATCATTCATTCATCAAATTCTATCTGAAGGTTACTTTCACTTTCTGCTAGATTTATTCGGAAGCAAAGGCTGCCACTTTCAAATTCATTCCTCAATTAGGCTCGGTTTACACCTACATCCATACATACTCTTTTGTTACTCTCTTTGATTGATTTATATGCATTTTCTTCTCATTTGACAGCACCTGTTGGTCCCATGCGACATACTAGTAAAATCTTCAAAGAGGGATTCCGGCTCAAAAACTCAGTCAATGTTGTCTCCATCAAGATTGTTTCCTCTGACTATGGCTACCCACTGTTTGTCTACGGTACCATCATAGCCAGGGACAGTCTGGATCGAAAATGTGTCTATATATTCCGGCGCGACCAGGATGATTGCCAGCTCATCAGCTCAAAGGTATTACTGCCACAGACACATACAATATATCAATGTGTGTTTTCTTGTACTGGTACCTCATATCAGTCCTCTGATTTAATAAAAAAAATGCTGATTTCCTGACGGAGAAATTTTGAGTTAACTTGTGCACAACTTCTATAAATGATTACTTATGAATGTTGTATGTCAGTAATCCATATTTGGGTTTTGTATGTTATACTTGAATAACGGATCTAGTTTTGTATCTGTTCCATACTCGAATGTACAGATACTTGAGCCAACCAGCAAATCCGTATTGGATACCATATCAGATACCGATTTGCCTCCGATACTCCCCCGATGTGTATCAATGGAGTATCCTTGAATAAATGACTTAAAACAATTACGATACTCCCCCGATACTTTGCCAATACGTTTTGGATACGACCCAGCGCAATTAAGAGCCCTCTCAACCCAGTAAAGAAGCAACCAGCAACCCTAGTACCGCGATGGCCCCCATCCGTTCCCTCCAAGTTTCTTTCCTCCTTCTCAAGCTCACACCAGGTGGCGGCTGCTCACTCAGTGCCAGCGGAGGCAGCGGCTAGCCGGCGACGAACTGCCCCTCCTCCTCACCAACGTCCTCGCTCAGGCGAGGCTAGTAGCTGCATGCTCAGGAGAGCAAACATGAAAGTAATATGTTGTTCCTAACCTCTATACTTTATTTTTCAATTAAAAATAGTAAAATGTATCCCCGTATTGGCACTTTTTCAAAATGGCGAATTTACGTATCCATATTGGCCCGATACCGATACTCGTATCCGTACCGGTGCTTCGTAGGTTCTATATGATGTTGATTTTAACAATACTTCAATTAGTTGTCTTATTATAGCGAGTAGTGGTAGGAGCCAGGGGTTTATCACTTGTGTGCGTGAGTTTATGGCACTACAGCAATCTGCACAATAAGAAAAGGAGGGAAAAAAACATGGGCACAGATGTAGTATAATTTTTCTGAGTCTAATTACCTTGTTTCGTCATTCAGAACATATCTAAAAATGAACCTGAAAGCAAGGGTAGTTCAATCAATCCCAGAAACAAGCTGCTGGAATTTATCTATTCAAATTGGTCTTGCAGGATGATTCATTGATTTTGACTGGACCCAAGAGAGGATTCATGGTATGCGATGATATATTCTTTGAAATCAATCTGAAGGTGAAGGATGTGCATGGGAGGAGTGTCAATGACGATAGACTCAGTAAAGCACTGATCGAGGTGGATGCTATCCGCAGGCTGGAATTTAGTCCTGAATATGTGGTTGAGACGGAAACACTTGTCAGCATGCACAACATATTGGATTTGAACTATACATTCATTAGGAGGTCGGTGGAGGGCACTGTTGATATCAAGATCCTTGAGGGACCTGATGAATTCCATGGGAAGATTGTGAAAGTGCGTTATGTCGACTAGAGGGGGGATGAATAGGCGATTTTTATGAATTCTTCACTGAGGAATTTTCCGGTGAGGAAATTCCTTAGCGAAGAACTACTTGCAGCGGAATAAGTACTCAGAAGTAGGCATAACAGAATACACGCATGGTCATCATGATGAAATGAAGACTAACACAGAGTACAGAAAGCGTAATCACAGGATAACACAAGATCAAGACAATCAGACTGAAGAAATTGAACTGAGGAAGTTGAGAAAGTCTTCAGTCAAAGTCTTCAAACACAGATATGAACAAACACTCAACACAGTAATGAGGAAATGAAAGGGTTGAGGAAATAGAACCAGTTAGGTTGGTGAAGACAATGATTTGGTAGACCAGTTCCAACTGCTGTCTCGGTTGTACGTCCTGTTGGAGCGGCTGAGTATTTAAACTCGAGGACACACAGTCCGGACACCCGACGCTGAGCACGCAGCTCGGGACACCAAGTCCTCACCGTATTCTCCTTGAACTAAGGTCACACAGACCTCGCCCAATCACTCGTGGTAAGTCTTCAGCGACTTCCAAACCTTCACAGACTTGGTCACTCGGCGATCCACAATTCCTCTTGATGTTTCTAGACCATGACGCCTAACCGTCTGGAAGAAGCACAGTCTTCAAAGGTAATAAGCGCCGGATCCACGCAGGATCAATTTCTTCATGATGCTCAATCACTTTGGGTTTGTAGGGTTTGGTTTTGGGGTTTTCCTCACTTGATGATTTTCGCCAAAGTCCTCTGGAGGATGCGTTGCTCTCAAATGACAAGTGTCAAGTTCTCTCGAGCAGCCAACCAGCTAGTGGTTGTAGGGGTGGCTATTTATAGCCTAGGGAGCAGCCCGACATGATAAGACATAAATGCCCTTCAATGATATGACCGTTAGGTGGATAAGATATTTTGGGACAGGTGGCATGCCAAGAGAGAACAATGGTTGGAAATTTGAATATCAAATTCCTCGTATATCATGTTCTCTCATCGTAGGCAATCCAGACCGGCGAATTCCTAACTCCTCGGTCTGAATAAATTCTCAAATACTGTAAGAACTTCGTCTCACATCAAGAAATTGACTGAACTGTATGATATTTCCAAAGGCTTCACTCAAGGGATTGGTAGGTGTAGGATTTTGAGTTGAGCATCACATGGAAATTTTTCCTTAGTATTTCCTCGACCCTCTTTAACAAAGACGGTGTTTCCTATGACTCAAGAAAGATAAAATGAAACTACGAAAACAAAAGTCTTCACGCTTCATGTTCCTCAAGTGAATACCAAGTCTTCAAGGTCACACCAATTTCTTCACTTTCAAAGTCTTCTAAAGTCTTCGTATATCAAAGTCTTCAAATAAGAACTTCATTTTTAGGGTCGACTTTCTCTGTAAATATCAAACTCCTCATAGACTTATAGACCTGTACACTCACAAATGATTAGTTCCTTAACCTATAAGTCTTCAATCCACCAAAATCACTAAGGGCACTAGATGCACTTACAATCTCCCCTTTTGGTGATTGATGACAATATAGGTTAAGTTTTCAACGGGATAAACATATGAAGTGTAAATACTGATAATGAGGAATTTGATTGCAAGATATAGAAGAACTCCCCAAAGATGTGCATAGTGAGGAATTTGCTTTTGAGGCAATGCACATTTGAAGAGTTGAATCATGGAGATCTCCCCTATATCTTGTAATTCATACACGATTTGACATATAATATGAGGAATTTGAAATGCATGATGAAATATGGTGCTTGATGTAATTCAGCATGCGTGCGATAACATTAATGAGGAACAAGCATGCAAAATAACGCATCAAGATATCAGAGCTCAAATAGACCCGCTTTGAAGATTTTCAAGAAGCTCAAGAGAATCAGAGCATAGTGCATCAAAAGTATCAAAGCACCATCGGGTTTAAGATTACAACTCGATCCAATAAAAGTTTCAGAAGAACGAGAGTTGTAACTTAACAAAAATAAATTGTTGTATATAGGCAATAAAATAGACCCGCTTGAAGACTAACTCAAATTTCTCCCCCTTTGTCATCGAATGACCAAAATGATCGAAACTGAGGACTAACGCTCCTGAAGAATTTCAAGTTGAAGAAGGAGCGCCAGCGTTGTTGGGGTCGGTTGTTGTAGTAGGACCTGCCGCGGTGTCGCCCAAGTCTTCATTTTCATCGATGTCGCGATGAAGAATAGGAGCTGGCCACCAAGGAAGGAACTTTGACCTTCTTGTATTTCTTCTGAGGAGGTGCAGACAGTCAAATTCTTCCTTGAGTCCCATTGACGCCGCTTCTTCCAAGACTTGAGACATGTGAAAGAACAACCCAAAAGCGCTTTGAAGGTTTCATGGAGGTAGTAGTGGTTTTATTCACCGCATTGTGTGTTGAGGTCATGTTGTGAAGAATTGAACCAAACTAACGCTTGACCCATTTATGATTGCGATCAACCTTCCGATGAAGACCGAGGAGTAACTCACGATCACCATCACCACGGGTGCGATAGCTTGAGGACTTTGCTTGACCGAGGTATTTGCGGCGAGTCATGTGTGGCGAGTCATCATTGGTGGAGTAGGATGCTGCTTTGCTAAACTGTCCATCCAATGGACGAATGCCTTCATCGATCACAGCAGTAGCCTTGCCCTTGTCATCACCGAGGTAAATGTCCGCTTGAGGACTTCAATCGGGGCAAGTAGCTACAGTGGTTCGAGTATCATCCTTGTAATTGAGTGAAGACCTTGTCCCGATGAATCTCATTATCCAAGGCGATAAGGCTTCAGCTCAAATGGTGACATAGCAATGTTTGCGAGTCCTCATGAAGAAATCATGGAAGTTGACGGAACGCCATGGATGATGTTGAAAAGCATATTCTTCATGATGCCAACGACTTCTTCATCATTCGAGTCGTGGCCTTTGATAGGACTCATTGTCTTCGCTGAATCCGATAGACAGTCCGAGGCACATACAATAATTCCTTGACGAGGAATTTGGTTCTTGGGGCCTGCCTTGGCTTCAAAGGCTTCATCAAGACTTGCATATAGTGATTTGAAAGTTCGGTTCGTTGTAGATACAACGAGCACCATCAAGTGGAGGACTGAGTGGTAGAGCACGGCAATTCAGTTGTTGGTGGCTTGTAGTGAGTATTTTCGACATCCAGCCTAATACCCATGAGTTCACGCCTTGCCGTCTCGGTGATGTGCAGCGCTGCATAGAATTGAAGAATGAGTTCTTCATTCCACCACGATATCGCAGAAATTCAGAAGTCCTGCGTCGTGAAGAACACCGAGGACTGGCTAGAAGCCTGGCGAGACTCCATGTCCACATGAGGAATATGAGCATGATCAAGACTTTGTCTTTGTTGAAGAGCACCGAGGAATAGAAGTTGGCTTGGTTGGCAGTCCGTAAACGCCTCTTCCTTATGCGAGCGTAATCATATGGATTATAGTTAGTGAAGAATACGTGCTCGGCAAAGAAATCTTCAGCCTTGAACTTTTGTTTGCTTGAGAACGGATTCTTTGCTTGGGCAGAGGGGTGTCGGTGAGTTGCATCACCACCTCGGGAATCTGAGCTCAGTTCTTCAGCCGAGGAATTTCTTGTTCCTCAACAGTGCGATCGAGGATCAGCAGAAGCAGTTCATCAAAGACTAGTGGCTGGAATTTCTTCATGCATGAGCAAGTGGGTTGAGTTTCTTCAGAGTCCATTTGAACTGTTGGTGCAGGGACCGAGGAATCTGTTGGAGCAGGGTGAAGAGAGGAGTATTGGGATGCTTGACTTTCCCAAAAGTCATCATTCATCACAGGTGTGGCGCACCCTATATCCACATCTTCATCTTCACTTCTCAACACCAGCCTCTTCACCGTGAACTGAGGCATAGGTGAGGAAATGACTGGGGTTGAAGGGATTGCGTCCACTTCAATTTCTTCATCAATCTGCTCTGACGAAGCAGCAGAATGATGTTCTTCATCAGATCCGATTGGGATCTCATAGTCTTCTCCAAAAGGAACAAGGTCCTTTGATGGCATGGAGGAAATTGGAACAGCATCAATTGGATTTTCAAAGGAGCTCGTCATTGGCTTCATTTTCTTCGCAGCCGAAGAATTTGACGCAGCTGATGCCTTCCTTTTCTTCACAGCAGCTCGTTCTGCAGCCTTGGTTTTCTTCACATCAGAGGCAGATGGAAGAATTTGAGTTGGTGTTGGCGCAGGAGGAGCTGAGGAATCTGGTTGAATTTCCTTAGCGCAATCGATGCAGCTTGCCTGCCTTGTTCGGGCTTTGTTCAGGCGCACCACTAGTGGATGCCCTGGCAATTTCTTCAACGGCTGGAATGGAATCATCAGCCCTAGAACTAGCATTTTCATCAGACGCCTGAACTTCATCAGCGGTGCTGGCATGTTCTTCAGTCGGCTGAGCTGAGGCTTCAGCCTGAGGAATTTCATGTTGCGTTGGGGCAGCAACATTGCTAAATTTCTTTGTCAGATTGATTAATCTGACCTTGGCTCCTTGCCAATCAGCATAATAAGAATCAAGTTTTTGCCGAGGTCTTGAATTTCAGTCCGACCTTGAGAAGTTCCTCAGGTGTCATTTTGACAACGTTTTTGTTCAGGAACTTTTCCTTTCTGTATTGAGCCTTCTTGATCTCTCTTGCCTTTTCAAACTTCCATTTCTCTTCAGCGATGAAATGGGTCAACATATGACTTTGTCCGGGGTCGATGAAAATCAGGCATAGGGTGTTTGGATCCTTGTGCCGAGATCAATATAATCGAGGATTTTCTTCGATCCAACAGCGAAGGGCACAAATGTGCCTTTGGCTCTAGCGGCCCTTTCTTGGCGATCTCTGATGATTTCCGCAAGTTCATCATCAGAAGCTTCATCATCAGAAGGCACATGGAACGCAACCTGTTTCTTCTTTGGACTTGGCCGAGGACCTCGTCCAGCTGTTGCTTTGGTCTTCAGCAGAGTCGGGCCAGATGATGAAATTGGTGCTGCTGAGGAACTTGCTGAAACGCCAGAGGCAATCGAGAAGCCAACAGTCCTTTGACATGTAGCCAGATGCACAGGAACTGAGGACTTTGAAGGAGCTATTGAGGACTTTGGTGGAGCTGTAGCAGTGTGAGGAATTTGCCTTGAGGGCGCTGCTGAGGAACTTGGCCGTGAGGGCGCTGATGGTGAAGCACTTGGCTTATGAGCAAGCTTCTTTGGCATGGATTTCCTCGGTTTGACCGAGGCCTCAGTAGCAGTAGCAGTGGCAGAATCCTCATTGAATTTCTTCACTGCCTCCTTGGCTTGTCTTGCCAATTTAGCTTGGCGCTTAGCCCATTCTTCAGGAAAGTCCACACCACGCTTGATGCTGGTGGGGTCAGCTACTTGGCTAGGTGCCAATGGAGCTCTTGGGCATGGAGGATTGAGAGCGAATTTCTTCATGTACTTTGGAGTCACATATCTGTATTCCCTCCATTCCCTTGCCCATCTCCGTTCAATCTTCTGAATGCGCACCTTGCGCTGATTTTTGTTTTCTTTGCCAAATTTTGCTTCATCAGGTGTGCAATAGTCAGCATAAATATCCTCAGGGATCTCAAAAGCAGTCATAACCTCAGGTTTCTTTCCTCCTTTATGTGGCTTCTTACCATCTGCCATATTCTTCAGTTGAGGAATTTAAACAATTGAGTTCTCTGAAGAAGTATGCAACTTTTCTTCGAGGAACGCTGCAAATGAGTTAAGTTGATGAGAACCTAGTGATTCAGCAGCGGACATGAGTACCTGTGAACAGAGTATAGTTGTGAGGAATTTGGAGAGGTCATATGCGTTCTCAGAAGGTTTTCAAAAAGAACAAGTTTTGAGGATTTTGACCAGATGAGCCTTGAAGAATTTCACTAAGCGTTCTTTGTCTTAGGTTCCAGAGTTGTACAGATCGAGGATCCACACAATTGAGGAATCTTGAAGAAAATGATTGCTTAGAGAAACGAATCAAGAGCATATAACTTGTGAGGTGTTTGTGTGTGAGGATTTGAAGAATAAAACACCTTTGAAGATTTTGTAGTGTAAGATTTGGATCAACGAGGGTAGTAAAAGTAACTTTTAATTACCCTAAATGAAGAACACGACGAACTGGGTGTTGTAGATGTGAAGCTCGTCTATTCAGATCTTCCACGCCCTAACTTGGCGGAGGAAGACAGCTACGGCGGCGGCGGAGTGAGGATTTCCATGATCGGTAGTAATCGTCGGCGACGAGGTCGAGGCAATGAAGCTCTTCCTCACCGGCGACGATAGAGTAGCGGCGGCGCTAGGGTTTGAGGATCTCGAGCAGGAGAGAGAGGTCGAGCGGGGTAAAAGAAGTGAGGAAGGGGAGAGGGGTATTTATAGACACGGTGAAAAACTGTTCGCCCGAAGATTTGGGACGAACGTGCCCCTGACCATTCTCCTTCACGCGACATGTGTCACCCACGTACTGTGTAGTGGAGATCGTGTACGATCGTGGGTGAGTAAAATAATGCATCATGGGATGCGGAACGGATTGAGCGGCAAAACCAAAAATTTGGATAAGATCAGTTTTAAAGTTCCGTTCGCAATTTCTTCAGCTGACAAGGACACAGTGAAGATTTTGAACGAGTTTCAAATAGAACGCACATGAAGAATTTGTGAATAGATTGGGTTGAGTATAGCATAGAGGGGGAAGGGTCCGATCACATTCACTTAGCAGAAAAAAACGACTTGAAGAAATAGCCATAAGTGAATGCTATAGAGGACATAAACCCATATATATATATATATATAGACGACGGAAACAGTGAAGATTTTGCAAAGTTGAAGAATTTGAAAAACTGAAGAATTTCAAAACTGAGGAAAAAATTCAAATTGAAGATTTTCAACTTATTGGTGGCGTGACCCACCGTATAAGAATGATGATTTCAGACACCGCGTACAATTGTCGTAGGGTTCTGAGAATCAAATTCTTCATTAATTTCTTCACACTTAGAGTGTTATTCTTCATTGATTGAAGAAAAACGTTTCTTCATGTGTTGCACATCTAAGTCATCAATTTTGCATAAGTGTCAGGATGTGTGTCCTTTTTCAAAGAACATTCGAAGATTCTAAGATATTTAGCTCACACCGCAACTTGCTAAATCTCTTCTCATCCAAGGGCTTAGTGAAGATATCAGCTAGCTGTTCTTCAATCTTCACATGCTCGATGGAGATGTCGCCCTTCAACACATGATCACGAAGAAAATGATGACGAATCTGAATGTGCTTTGTCTTCGAGTGCTGAACTGGGTTGTGAGCAATCTTGATGGCACTCTCATTGTCACAGTAGAGAGGCACATTCTTCACGTTGATGCCGTAGTCCTTGAGAGTCTGCTTCATCCAAAGCAGTTGAGCACAGCAAGAGCCAGCAGCAATGTATTCAGCTTCCGCAGATGACAAAGGTATCGCAGATTCTGTTTCTTCGAGGACCAACAGACCAAAGATCGTCCGAGGAAATGACAAGTGCCAGAAGTTGACTTGCGGTCCACACGATCACCAGCATAGTCAGAGTCAGAATATCCAATGAGATCAAAAGCAGAGCCCTTGGGGTACCATAATCCTAGTGTTGGTGTGTGAGCTAGATATCGAAGAATATGCTTCACAGCGTTATGGTGTGATTCCTTCGGTGTAGCTTGAAATCAAGCACACATGCAAACACTAAGCATTATATCTGGCCTAGATGCACATAAGTACAATAAAGAACCAATCATGGAGCGGTATACCTTGTGATCAAGTCAATACCATTTTCATCGAGGCATAGATGGCCATTTGTGGGCATAGGAATTTTGACGCCTTTGCAATCTTGCATGCGAATTTCTTCGGACATCTTTGAGGTATTTCTCCCGAGATATGAATATGCCATTGTGTTGTTGATTTAATTTGAAGACCTAAGAAGAATTTCAACTCTCCCATCATAGACATTTGATATTCTTCACTCACATATAGGCAAATTCATCACTATAACGTTGGTCAGTACAACCAAAGATAATATCATCAACATATATTTGGCACACAAACAGTTCACCGTCAAAAGATTTAGTAAAGAGAGTAGGGTCGAGTGAACTGGTGTGAAGCCATTCTTCACGAAGAATTCCTTCAATGTATCATACCACGCCCGAGGGGCTTGCTTGAGGCCATAGAGGGCCTTATTAAGTCTGAAGACTTTGTCAGGATTCTTTGGATCTTCAAAACCTGGGGGTTGAGCAACATATACTTCTTCCTCAAGCTTACCATTGAGGAATGCACTTTTCACATCCATTTGATATAAGATAATATCATGATGATTAGCATAAGCAAGTAATATCTGAATAGCCTCAAGTCTAGCAACAGTGCAAAAGTTTCATCGAAATCAATTCCTTCAACCTGTGTGTAGCCTTGAGCTACCAGTCGTGCCTTATTCCTTACCACAAGACCATTTTCATCTTGCTTGTTGCGGTAGATCCACTTTGTGCCAATGATATTATGCTTGCGAGGATCTGGACGTTTGACCAGTTCCCATACATTGTTGAGCTCGAACTGATGTAATTCTTCTTGCATAGCCTGAATCCACTCCGGCTCCAGAAATGCTTCATCTACCTTAGTGGGCTCTGTGATAGAGACAAAAGCATAGTGCCCACAAAAGTTAGATAAATGTGAAGCTTTTGAGCGTGTGAGAGGACCCAGTGCTTCAATGTCATCGATGATCTTCTCCACTTGCACTTCTTTTGCGGCGAGGATGAGCTGGTTGTCGTCGAGGAATTTGATCATTTTCCTCAGCACCATTGTCTTGACATTATCTTGAGTGCATCACTTGACGTTCTTCAGCGTCTTGGAATGAATTCTTCAGCAGATTCTTGATGGGAATGACATCCTCGGTTGCCTTGAACTTGATTGAATCCTCGGTGCTGGTTCATCTAACACGGAAGGTAGGTGCTCTCTTTGCGAGCCATTAGTTTCATCGAACCGCACATCTACATGTCAACAATCTTGTGAAGGCGATGTTGAAGACTCTGTAGGTGTGCGAGTCCTTTCCGTAACCAAGCATAAAACCTTCATGTGCTTTCGTGCAAATTTAGAATTGTGATGAGGATCTCTAATCCAGCATTTAGCATCAAGACTTTGAAATAACTTACATTGGGTTTCTTGTCGTTGAGGAGTTCATAGGCAGTCTTCTTGAAGAATTTGTGAAGATATACTCTGTTGATGATGTGGCACGCAGATCAATTGCATCAATCCAAAAAGCGACTAGGCGTTTTGTATTCATCAAGCATAGTGCGAGCCATCTCAACAAGAGTTCTGTTCTTGCGCTCCACGACGCCATTTTGCCGAGGAGTATAAGGAGCAGATAACTCATGAGTAATACCAAGTTCATCAAGATAGGCATCAAGACCGAATTCTTGAACTCAGTTCCATTGTCACTCCCGATGTGTTTGATCTTCACACCAAAGTTAGTTGAAGCCCTCGAGGAAAATCGTTTGAAGACTTCCTGCACTTGATTTTTGTAAGTGACAATGTGTACCCATGTGTAACGAGAGTAATCATCAACAATAACAAAGCCATATAGAGATGCATCATTAACGACACCTGAGTAATGATTGGGACCAAAGAGGTCCATGTGAAGCAATTCGATGGGGCAAGTAGTGGTCATGGTAGTCTTCGCTGGATGCTTGGCCTTGGTCGTTTTTCCAGCTTCACAGGCTCCGCACAAGTGATCCTTGAGGAATTTGACATTTTCAATGCCAATGACATGCTTCTTCTTTGCAAGCGTGTGCAAATTCCTCATGCCTGCGTGACCAAGTCGCCGATGCCATAGCCAGCCTTCTGAAGCTTTTGCAAGTAGACACACGGCTGGTTGTGGTCCTGTAGAGAAGTCAACAATATACAAGTCTCCTCTCCTAAATCCTTCAAGACTTTGGAATTGTCACTTCCATAATCACAACACAACGATACTTGCCAAAGATAACAACCATATCAAGATCACAAAGCATTGAGATCGACATGAGGTTGTATCCTAAGGACTCAACAAGCATGACTTTGTCCATGTGTATGTCCTTAGAGATCGCAACCTTACCAAGACCCAATACGACTTTTGCCTTTGTCAAAAAGATGATATGCTTCAGATGTGGCGGTGATAGGGAGCATCCATCAATAGATTCTTGTCACCAATCATGTGATTTGTACATCCACTATCGAGAACCCACTCGGTGGCTTTGGGTTGATCATCCTGCGGATGAATTAGTACAACTTACGATCTCATATACTTCATCGGTGAAGAATATGATATCAAGTTCATCGATGAATTTCATCGGTCAAGATAACAGATAAGCAAGATGAGGGCGTGTGAAATGGAAGTTCATTTCATCATGATTAGTGTCGTCCTTTCGTGCAATTTTGTCGTCCCCCAGAAATTCTTCAGACGTTAAGGCACGTCTGGAGACCTAACCCTGCAGAAGAGATTAGTTCTTTTTCTTCACCACCCACATCTGAAGGGGTGGCAAAGAGTTCATCACTCTGCGAGCACCATACGAGAATGGTGGCATAGAAGCCAAACCATTTCGTTTCACATAAGAGGGGTTAGGGTAAGCATATGAATAAGCGGAGAAATTCTTGAGGACTTATGAACATATTGGTTTGAAGAATAATGCACATATTCATAGCCCTTAGCTCTACCCTGCGAAACAGAGTTGTTAGCATGATGATAATCACATGAGGACTTTGATCCTTTTGAGGAATTTGATCCACGTGAGGAATTTGGTCCGTATGAGGACTTGGATCCATATGAAGAATTTGGTCCATATGAAGAATTTGATCTGGGGTTCCTATTCTTCACAGGTGGTGTCATGAGGACATTCACCTGAAGACTTTCAAGGCACATCTTGGGAACCCAGATTTTCTTCATAGGGGAACCGTTCTGCAGATTAGTGCCAACATATCTAGCAAATACTTCACCATTCTGATTTTTGAACAGTTTATAGTTGAGTCAAATGACTCATCGGAAGAATGAGGAGATTCGCATGTAAAACCAGATAAGTTAGATGGATCAATCGGAGGTCCCTTTGCAGCAACCCATGAGGTTTTGGGATACCGCTCGGGCTTCCAATATGTCCCATTAGCATTGAGTTTCCTCTCAAAGGCAATACCCTCTTTCCTAGGGTTCTGTTGAGGATCTGCTTTTAAGCACATCACAAAGAGTCGATGCCCTTTGAGGCTTTTGTACATGCTGTCATATACAATTCCTTCAGCCCTGCATCGTCAGTGATACTAGCAATGTCCTCAGATGAGGAATTAGTGATAGCAGAGGCAAGTGAAGAATTTTTAACAGTTGAAGCATTTGAACATTCAGGTGAAGAATTAGCAGATTCACGTTCAATGCACTTTAAGCATGTAGGAACAAATTCTTCCTGAGAAGTGCTGATTTGTTGAGCAAGTAATGAGTCGCGCTCCTTATGAAGATCTTCATAACTCACTCTTAGCTTCTCAAGGTCTTGCTTTCTTTGAATAAATTCATAAGGAAGTTTCTCATGTTCAGATAAGAGAGTGTTATGATGACCTTGAAGGATGTCAAGTCTAGACTGAAGTCTATGAAGATTTTCAGTCAGGGCTTTAGTGCGATCCATTTCTTCACCTAACATATCATCACTCTTATCTAGCATGTTTTGAACCTTTTCTAAAGCCCTTTGTTGTTTTACAGCAATCTTAGCAAGTTTTGAGTAACTGGGCTTTAGATCTTCATCAGATTCATTTTCACTAGATTCAGAGGAGGTATATTTGAGTACCTTGGCACCCTTTGCCATGAAGCAATAGGTGGGAGCGTAGTCATCACTATCTTCATCAGCTTTGTTGGTGAGGTCATTTTCTTCAGAGTTGAAGATGGACTTGCTGACGAAAGCAGTAGCGAGTGCTAGACTCGCCACACCAGACTCAGATTCTTCTGATGCCTCCTCTTCCTCATGTTCCTCAGATTCAGCTTCAGAGCCCATTTCCTTGCCAATGAATGCCCGAGCCTTTTTGGAGCTGCTCTTCTTGTGAGAAGAAGGCTTTGAGGATTTTGATGATGAAGATTTCGATGATTTCTTCTTCTTCTTAACGTCATCAGAACTGTAATCCTTGTGTTTCTTCTTCTTTAATTCCTTTTCCCACTGAGGATAATCTTGGATGTAGTGACCAGGTTTCTTGCATTTGTGACAAAGTCTTCTCTTATAGTCACTGGATGAGGAATCACTGCTCCTTGAGGATTTTCCAAATCGACCACGTCTTGAGAACTTCTGGAATTTATTCTGAGCAGTGCTAGCTCTGGCCTAATTCTTCAGATCTCCAAGGCTACTACCGAGTCTTCACACTCGATTCGCACACAGCCTTGGCCTTGAGGCACGTGTTTTTCCATAGCTAGAACCATAGAGATCTCTCTTTTGAAGAAGTCGGAACTCATGAGTATTTAGCCTCTCGAGGATATCAGCAGGATCAAGTGACTTGTAGTCAGACGCTCTTGTATCATCGGTGCGGAGTATCAAATGAGGAATCAAGCGATCTTAACAATTTCTTCACCACCTCATGGTCGGTGATGTCGATGGCGCCAAGTGCTTGAAGCTCATTTGAGATGTCGATGAGGCGATCGAAGGTTTGTTGAACATTTTCGTTGTCGAGTCTTTTGAAGCGGTTGAAGAGATTCCGAAGAACATCAACTCGAGAGTCACGCTGAGTTGAGACTCCTTCATTCACTTTGGACAGCCTGTCCCAGATGAGCTTGGCAGTTTCCAAAGCACTCACTCTTCCATATTGACCTTTGCTCGATGGCCACATATGATATTCTTTGCTTGAGAATCGAGTTGCTTGAATCTCTTCACATCAGCAGCATTCAGATAAGGTGTGGTGAGGAACACCATTTTCCACAACATACCGTAGATCGTTGTCAATTGCTTCAAGATGCATTCGCATCTTGTTCTTCCAGTAGGGGTAGTCCGTTCCATCAAAGGTAGGACACCCTGCTGAGACCTTGATCATACCTGCGGTCGACATAACTAAAACTCCAGGTGGTTAAACCAAAATCACACGAACAAGGGAGTACCTTGCTCGATACCAATTGAAAGTCGTTATATCGACTAGAGGGGGTGAATAGGCGATTTTATGAATTCTTCATCGAGGAATTTGCGGTGAGGAAATTCCTTAGCGAAGAACTACTTGCAGCGGAATAAGTACTCAGAAGTAGGCATAACATAATACACGCATGGTCATCATGATGAAATGAAGACTAACACAGAGTACAGAAAGCGTAATCATAGGATAACACAAGATGAAGACAAACAGATGAAGAAATTGAACGAGGAAATTGAGATAGTCTTGATCAAAGTCTTCAAACACAGATATGAACAAACACTCAACACAAGAATGAGGAAATGAAAGGGTTGAGGAAATAGAACCAGATTAGGTTGGTGAAGACAATGATTTGGTAGACCAGTTCCAACTGCTGTCTCGGTTATACGTCTGGTTGGAGCGGTGAGTATTTAAACTCAAGGACACACAGTCCGGACACCCGATCGCTGAGCACGCAGCTCAGACACCAAGTCCTCACCGTATTCTCCTTGAACTAAGGTCACACAGACCTCGTCCAATCACTCGTGGTAAGTCTTCAGGCGACTTCCAAACCTTCACAGACTTGGTCACTCGGCGATCCACAATTCCTCTTGGATGCTCTAGACCATGACGCCTAACCGTCTGGAAGAAGCACAGTCTTCAAAGTTAACAAGCGTCGGATCCACGCAGGATCAATTTCTTTACTGATGCTCAATCACTTTGGGTTTGTAGGGGTTTGGTTTTGGGGTTTTTCCTCACTTGATGATTTTCGCTCAAAGTCCTCGGAGGATGGGTTGCTCTCAGATGACAAGTGTCAAGTTCTCTCGGAGCAGCCAACCAGCTAGTGGTTGTAGGGGGCGGCTATTTATAGCCTAGGGAGCAGCCCGACATGATAAGACATAAATGCCCTTCAATGATATGACCGTTAGGTGGATAAGATATTTTGGGACAGGTGGCAAGAAGACAAGAACGGTCGGAAATTTGAATATCAAATTCCTCGGGGCTATCATGTTCCTCACCGTGTAGGCAATCCGATCTGCGCGAATTCCTAACTCCTCGGTCTGAACAAATTCCTCGTGACGGAAGAACTTCGTCTCATCCTTTGAAGAAATTGACTGAACTGTATGAGATTTCAAAAGGCTTCACTCAAGGGATTGGTAGGTGTAGGATTTTGAGTTGAGCATCACATGGAAATTTTTCCTTAGTATTTCCTCGACCCCTTTAACATGACGGTGTTTCCTATGACTCAAGAAAGAGAAAAACGAAACTACGAAAACAAAAGTCTTCACGCTTCATGTTCCTCAAGTGAATACCAAGTCTTCAAGGTCACACCAATTTCTTAACTTTCAAAGTCTTCAGAAAGTCTTCAGAATATCAAAGTCTTCAGTCGAAGAACTTCATTTTTAGGGGTCGACTTTCTCTGTAAATATCAAACTCCTCATAGACTTATAGACCTGTGTACACTCACAAACGCATTAGTTCCTTAACCTATAAGTCTTCAATCCACCAAAATCACTAAGGGGCACTAGATGCACTTACAGATTGTCGCTTCTACTACCAGCATTCCATGCGACATTGTGCTACATGATAGCAAAGTGAGTGGTGCGCTAACTGCAGGTGACAATGGAGTCCTACAAACGGCGAGGCGCGTAGTAGGGGTCTCTGTGGATGAGATGCTGGTGTTGACTGTTGCTGCTGTTGTCGATGATGATGAGTTATGTGCCTGCACTGTTCAATTTACTCCAAGGCGCAATGGTTACAATGATGAGAGTATCACCTGCGGGGACTACAAGATGCTTCTGAAGGTCACTTGGTCGATTGTGTATTTCTGATGTACTGTAACTCTTAGTTATTCAGTCGTAGTCTGCCAGATTCTCTAGATCCTTTTAATGTAAGGAAGCTTCATTAAGTGAACCAGTCATGATACATACTCAAACAGTATATGTTCCAGCGTGTATTGTATCTATTCTGACTCTTCTGTCTGATGTAAGCTAGTTTTACTGGAATTGCTTGTGGTGCATGCATGAAATTTAAGAGTTATACCCCCTCCGTCCCATAATATAATATGTTATTATGGGTATATTAATTTTCATAACATCTTAAATTATGGGATGGAAGGAGTAGTATTTACTGCCATCCTAAAAGTAATGTCTACGAAGTTTTTCGCCTTGTTGAATTGCAAGATGTAGTAACAAGAATATATTTATATGTCTATGCCTTGTTGAATTGCAAGATGCAGTAGCAAGATCTTGAGACCCGTTTGTTAGAATCGAATTGCCTGTGTTGCAAGTTCAATGTCTATGAAGACTATCCGGCTGTAAATATTTTCTAGTGAACTAATCACCTTTTTATTTCTATTTTTCGTCAGAATCAAGATTTCAGTAGTAGCATTCAATTCTTTCAATTCCTCCTCTTTGTATCCAACTTGGTTGTGCATTATTGTGCCAAGGAAGTGGTTATGAGTAGTATCCGATTCAAACTTATAGCAGAAGTTATCCCTCTTTAAATTTCTTAAAATAGGTTCTTTTTCAGAATTTTCGGAACTTCCGAATGAGTTTTTTGGTGGCACTAGCATACCCAATATGCCGCCCTGGAGCATCACTAACAAGCGCCCATCAAAAGAACTGTTGCACTGGATGAACAACATTCTCAGTGATTGCAAAGCCTGATTAAGCATTTTTCATACACTCCACATCGATTAGAAGAAGAAAATTCTGGTTGAGCAAATATTTGAACAATGTATTTATCATATGTTTTCATCTGCAGAGTTTGGATATCTCCGGAAAAAATGTACTCCCTCCGTAAACTAATTAATATTTATATTAGTTTACAGAGGGAGTAATATTCTACAAAATGCTTGGTTTGATCAATGGACAAAGCAATATGCACTTCAGGGCAACAAGACTTGCTATCTTTAGGAGGTGTTTCAGGCTTTCAGCCAATAAGAACATAACACGTATGGATCTCTTCAACAGCTGGCATTGGGTCTCTAGTCTTTTATCCATCTCCGTTTCCTAGGATGCCCCTGCCTCGCAATATAAACCCGGCCATAAACCTATTTTGAAGAGGTTTGGAGGGGATTGAGGTGGATTTTGATCTATATATATAGCGGATTTAACCCTCCCCAATCCACTCAAATCCCCTTCAAAGTTGCCTTCGTTATGCATGTCTAGTTCATGAGCACCAATCAGTCAGTGTCACTTCATTCCTCAAAATCAATCTGAAGGTTACTTTCACTTCCTACTAGATTTATTCCGTAGCAAAGGCTGCCACTTTATTTGTCAATTAGGCTCGGTTTGGAGATGCACTACTTCTAATTACTACTACCTACGTTCCCAATTATAAGATGTTCTAACCTTTTTCTGAATCGGATGTATGTAGATGTGTTTGTTCACACATTTAGTCTGTATGTAGTTCGTATTGAAATATCAAAAACATTTTCTAATTCGGAACAGAGGTGGTAGTATATTACTATGCAAAAGATGAGAGCACAGCCTGGCAGGTTCGGTTTTCAATGGTTCTGTTCCAACCAATTTACACCTACATACATACTCGTCTTGTTACCCTCCTTGATTGATTGATTGATCGATATGCATTTTTATTCTCATTTGACATCACCTATTGGTCCCATGCGACATACTGGTAAAATCTTCAAAGAGGGGTTCCGGCTCAAAAACTCGGTCAATGTTGTCTCCATCAAGATTGTTTCCTCCGACTTTGGCTACCCATTCAATGTCTAAGGTACCATCATAGCCAGGGACAGTCTGGATAAAAAATGTGTCTATATATTCCGGCGCGACCAGGATGATTGCTAGCTCATCCGCTCAAAGGTATTACTGCCATTTGCCTCATATCTACAGACACATACAATATATCAAAGTGTATTTTCTTGTACTGGTACTTTCTCATTTCAGTACTCTGATTTACAAAAAATGGTGATTTCCTGATGGAGAAATTTTGGCAATTTCTATAAATGATTATTTCTGAATGTTGTATATTAGTAATCCATATCTGGGTTTTTGTATGTTATAATTGAATAACGGATCTGGTTTTGTATCCGTTCCATATGATGTTGATTTTAATGATACTTGTCTTGTAGGGTATAGTGATAGGAGCCAGGGATTTATCACTTGCGTGCCTCAGTTTATGGCACTACAGCAATCTGCACAATAAGAAAAGGAAGTACAAAAAATACATGGTCACATATGTAACATAATTTTTCTGAGTCTAATTACCTTGTTTAGTCATTCAGAACATAGCTAAAAATGAACCCCAAAGCAAGGGTAATTCAATCAATCCCAGAAACAAGCTCGTGGAATTTATCTATTCAAATTGGTCTTGTAGGATGATTCATTCATTTTGATTGGTCCAAAGAGAGGATTTATGGTATGCGATGATATATTCTTTGAAATCAATCTGAAGGTGAAGGATGTGCATGGGAGGACTGTCGATGATGCTAGGCTCAGTAAAGGCCTGATGGAGGTGGATGCTATCCGCAGGCTGGAATTTGATCCCAGATATGTGGTTGAAACATAAACACTCGTCAGCATGCACAGCATATTGGATTTAAACTACACATTTGTAAGAAGGTCAGTGGAGGGCACTGTTGAGATCAGGATCCTTCAGGGACCTGATGAATTCCATGGGAAGATCACTGCTTCCACTACCAGCATCCCATGCGACATTGTGCTACATGATAGCAAGGTGAGTGGTGCGCTAGCTGCAGGTGACAATGGGGTGATACCAACGGCGCGGCGCGTAGTAGGAGTCTCTGTGGATGAGATACTGGTGTTGACTGTTGTTGCTGCTGTCAGTGATGATAAGTTATCTGTCGGCACTGTTGAGTTTACTCCAAGGCGCAATGGTTATGATGCTGAGATTATCATATGCGGCAACTATAAGATGCTTCTGAAGGCCACTTGGTCGATTGTGTATTTCTGATGCAATTCTTAGTTATTCAGTCGCGGCAGTCTGCCAGATTCTCTAGATCCTTTTTTTAGCAATCCTCTAGATCCTTTTGATGCAACGAGGCTCCATTATGGGAACTAGTTATGGTACATGCTCAAACAATATATGTGTTCCAGCGTCTATTGTATATATTCTGACTCTTCTTGCTGATGTAAGCTAGTTTTACTGGGACTGCTTGTGGTACATGCATGAAATTTAACTGAAAAAAATTTAATAGTTGTGCTATTTACGTCAGTATAGTCAGGTTTACTCGGAGGAAAACGATGAAGTATCCCCAAAACTTGCCATCCTAAAAAGAATGTCAATATGAAGTTTTTCACCTTGTTGAATTGCAAGATGTAGTAACCAGAATGCATTTATATACAAGATCTTAAGACCTGTGTATTAGAATCAGATCGCCTGTGTTGCAAGTTCCATGTCTATGAAGACTATCCGGCTGCAATATATTTTCTAGTGCACTAATCACCTTTTTATTTTTATGTTTTTGGTTAGAATCAAGATCTCACTATAATACCAGCTTTCAGTTCTTTTGATACTTCCTCTATGTATCCAACTTGGCTGTGCATTATTGTGCTATATGGAAGTGGTTCTGAATAGTATCAAATTCAAACTTATAGCAGAATAATTGACCCCTTTTTAATTTCTTAAAATAGGTTATTTTTCAGAATTTTCGCAACTTTAAAATGCCTTTTTTGGTGGCACTAGCACACCCAATATGCCCCCCCTGGAGCATCACTAAAAAGCGCCCATCAATAAAACTGCTGCACTGGATGAACAAATTCTGGTTAAGCAAAGCCTGATTAAGCATTTTTCATGCACTCCACATCAATTAGAAGAAGCAAATTTTGGTTGAGCAAATATTTGACAATGAATACGTCAATGATTTTATCATATGTTTTCATCTGCAGAGTTTGGATATCTCAGGAAAAAATGTACTGTTCTACAAAATGCTTGGTTTGATCAATGGACAAAGGCAATATGCACTTCAGAGCAACAAGACTAGCTATCTTTAGGAGGTGTTTCAGGCTTTCAGCCAATAAGAGCATAACACACATGGATCTCTTCAACATCTAGCATTGGGTCTCTAGTCTTCGTTTCCTAGGATGCCCCTGCCTCGCCATATAAACCCGGCCATAAACCCAGCTTCTTCTACGCCCAGGCAGAGATCTATGCGAAGCAATGTCGAAAGATAAAGATATGTTATGCCTTGTTTTACACTCTCACAAAATCTACATGTAGAACTGCAAAAATTCACGAAAACTTGCAAATCTGGATTTGGACTCCTTTACTATTTTGTAATTTTCATTCAAGCGTCTGTGCTGCAATAGCGTATTGATTTTGAGTGTCAAATATGGCATAAGTGACAACAACCATTATATTGCTGATCATAAGTGACTACAACCATTACATTGGTAATCATAAGTGACTACCATTTCAAAAAAAAAAAAAACCATAAGTGACTACAACCTCACAAGCTGTTGTAGGCTTGTAGCAGACTAGTATCAACTATGTATGACAAACAAGACAGCTGAGGTCTGCCGCTTCTCGATCCACCATGGCGACGCCGGCCTCCAGCCGTGCTTGCACGCGTTCGTCGTGGAGCAGCTCCGGGGTGAAGAGGTTCTTCCAGCCGGCGCACCACGCCGCGGCCTCCCCCGACGGCGGCCTCGCGGACCGCAGCCAGTGACGCAGCGCGCTCTCCCACTTGCCGAAGAACTCCTGTTCTAGGATCGACACCATGTCTTCGGTGCGCACCAGAGGCGTCCACGACATCACCTCGCGGAACTTAGTGTCGCGCTGCTTTGGTGGTGTGATCTTGAGCTGTTGCAGCCATCGTGTGAGCTTAGGCAAGATGTGACGCCGGGAGAAGATCTCCCAATGCGTTGGGCCGAAGTAGTCTTTCCATGGGGAGATGACGTCGAGGCAGCCGCCGCTGATCTTGCTCTCCACGGTGCCGTAGAGGCTCTCCGGCAAGTGTCCGATCAAGGGGATCCACAGACGTAGCCAGTGGTCGCAGCCCGGGCTCCACAACGGCTCCCACTCTCGCGCTTTCACGGCGATCCTCGGCGTGAGGACCTGCTCCACGATGTGCTGCACGGCGGAAGGAGGCAACGCGGCCTTCCACGCCCCCGGCGCGCGCTTCTTCCCCCGGAGCAGCACCTCCTCGGACTTGACGATCGCCGCCAGCGCCTCCGCCGTCTCTGCGCTGTCGTCGCCTTGAAGCTTCACGTCGCGCAGCAGCGCGAGGGTCTTCTCGCAGCACTCCCGTTCGAGGCGCAGGGCTCGTGAGACCGCCGCCGACTCGTGCCACTCGTCTTGGGCTGGCGGCGCCGGCGCCGGCGCGCCATGCAGGCCGTTCTTGTACGTCTTTTCGGAGTGGCCGATGCCGGCGGTGGAGCTATGCCTGATGGCCTTTATAGGGGCGATGATGCCCTGGCCGTGCGCGCCGAGGCCCGAGCCTTGCTTGTAGTTCCACAGCCGCATCATCTTGGCCACCGGCGCGGTGGTGCGCGCGAGACTGCCCGGCATCTTGGACGGGTACGACAAGTCGTCGTCCTCATCGAGCAGCGCTGCCGTGAAGCTGCGCTTCAGTAGCGCCATGCCGCCGATGGACGTTGGCAGGCGATCGAGGACCAAACAGGGAACGTCGCTGCTGCTTGGAAGCGGCCGGCGTGCTGTTCCTTCTGCTGATCGATGCCTATGCTATGAGTCATTATATAACTATAGTACTAGGCAGGCTGTTACTAGAAGCTAATCAATCGACTCCGTTTTGGATACGAGCCCTTGAACGCGTTTCCGATTCCGACAAAGCATCTTATTTACGGAGATAACTACTTTGCATAATGCACCAACATTTCGGTACATACGCGCGAGCACTTTTCGGTACAGACGGTGGAACGGGGGGCTCACAACTAACTTTTGATCTTGGTAACCATGACATCCAAGAAATATGGTGGAGTCCGAACAAGAAACTAGTTTCACATATAAAAGAACTCAACTTTGTACAACCGTTTAGCTTGAAAGCTACCCTCATTTTAGACAACCAAATTTTGGACTCTTCAAATAGATCTCATGTGTGGCCGAATTAGATTTAGGGAGTTTTTTTTTTGCACGCGAAGGGGGGAGATGATTTTGGTTTGGGAACACGTCACTTAGCCAACATTATCCATACTTAAGCCTAATTTGGCAGTGTAGTTTTTAAATACCGCAGTGTCACTTAGCCAACATTATCCATACTTAGCCAACATTCAAAACGGGTAAGGACCCGAATGACCATGGTCAATTACATGAAGGTGATGTTAACGCTGCACGGATCGTGCAGCAGGCCATCACCAAGCTTGAAATAGAGAAAAAAACAAGTACAAGGGTGGGGGTTTTGGGAGTCAGAGAGGGCTGCTTATTCAACTGTGTCAGCGCCCAAGCACTTAACACGGCTCGATCAACATCCCTTGGCGCTCTAAAACACCACAACCTAAGAGAGGGTGCAACTGCAGAGAAGGTTTGTGTTGATGACCATCTGGCATTGTCGAAAACCTGCGCATTACGGCAATTCCAAAGTGCCACCGCACAGGCTGCAAAAAGGATGTGCCACCATTTGTCGTACTTGTGTCTTGCAGTTTGCGAAAGAAGGAAGCCATGCAGATCGGATGAGCCCCGTGCTGAATCAGATCAGCCTAATTCCTCCCAAACTGCATCTGCAAGCCTACATCAAAGAATAATGTGGCAGCTAGATTCCACAGCTGGACAAAGATCACATCCATTCTGCTGCACAAGCGTCGTCCAATGCTTATTCATCATGTTATCCCTAGTGTTCAGACGTCCACGGAGAGCAAGCCACAAAAAAACTTGATGTTTATTGGGTATGATCTTATCCTAGACATAAAAAGCCACCGGACAGTCCACACCGGTGAAAGAAAGCAAGCCGTAGAAGTAGGCAGTGGACAGCTGGTTACCAGTACAGGCTGGGCGTTGAGCATCTCCCTTGTCCGGTTGAGGTTGGATAACATCACGATACATAAGCAGTGCTTCACACTCCCTGGCAATATTTGTGTGCAAATGGAGGTCCCATTGCCCATCCCTGAATTGTGATGCAACCGTGCAATATTTGTGTCTCGCAAAACAGAAAAGCACCGGGAGGGTGATCATAAGTCTCCCACATTCCAGCCAAGCATCAAACCAGAAGGAGATAGTGGATCTGTTACCAATCTCACAGACCATAGCCTCCATGACGGTTTTGAAGGTGCATTTGATCCCCCTCCATATGGCAGTGTCCCGATTATGGTAGTCCAGGGAAATTTTATTCTGACAATTTTGCCTTCCAAACCAATTGTAGCATGGGACTTCGTTTGACTACAGAATCTTGGAGGCTAGCTTACATATTAGCGATATGTTGTGACATTGAAGGTTTCTGATCCCTAAACCACCAAACTCTCGAGGTAGCGTGACGAAGTCCCATGCAACCAAGCAGTGACCACCAGATGCAGAACTCTTTCCTTGCCAGTGAAAACCTCTAAGAATCCTTTCAAGCTTTTCGAGAGATTGAGTAGGCCATATGAAGCATGACATGAAGTAGTTTGGGATGGAAGCAAGAACCAAGTTGATTAGGGTGAGGCGGCCGCCCCTGGACAGGAAGGTGGCAAGCCAGCCAGAGAGCCTCTTGTCAACCTTATGAATAACTGAAGAAAATATACCCTGGAAGCAACAATAAAGTTATTATTTATTTCCTTATATCATGATAAATGTTTATTATTCATGCTAGAATTGTATTAACCGGAAACATAATACTTGTGTGAATACATAGACAAACAGAGTGTCACTAGTATGCCTCTACTTGACTAGCTCGTTGATCAAAGATGGTTATGTTTCCTAGCCATTGACATGAGTTGTCATTTGATTAACGGGATCACATCATTAGGAGAATGATGTGATTGACTTGACCCATTCCGTTAGCTTAGCACTCGATCGTTTAGTATGTTGCTATTGCTTTCTTCATGACTTATACATGTTCCTATGACTATGAGATTATGCAACTCCCGTTTACCGGAGGAACACTTTGTGTGTTGGGGAACGTAGTAATTTCAAAAATTTTCCTACGATCACGCAAGACCATGGTGATGGCATAGCAACGAGAGGGGAGAGTGTCCGTCCACGTACCCTCGTAGACCGAAAGCGGAAGCGTTATAACAACGCGGTTGATGTAGTCGTCGTCTTCACGATCCGACCGATCCAAGCACCGAGCGTCGGCACCTCCGAGTTCTCGCACACGTTCAGCTCGATGGCGATCCCGGACTCCGATCCAGCAAAGTGTCGGGATGAGTTCCGTCAACCGCGACGGCGTGGTGACGATGTTGATGCTCCACCGACGCAGGGCTTCACCTAAGCTCCGCGACGATATGACTTCTCCGCGCGAGGCTTCGCCTAAGCTCCGCGACGATATGACCGAAGTGGAATATGGTGGAAGGGGCACCGCACGGCTAAGGAAAGATCCGTAGATCAACTTGTGTGTTATGGGGTGCCCCTGCCCCGTATATAAAGGAGCCAAGGGGAGGTGGCGGCCCAAGGGGAGGCGCGCCAAGGAGTCCTACTCCTCCGGGAGTAGGATTCCCCTCCAATCCTAGTTGGATTAGGATTGGGGGGAAAGAGAGAGAGGGGCCTGCCCACCTTTCCTAGTCCTAATAGGACTAGGGAAGGGGGGCGCGCCACCTAGGGCTGCCCTTCTCCTTTCCTCCAAGGCCCACTATGGGCCCATGTAGTCCCCGGGGTTCCGTAACCTCCGGTACTCAGAAAATTCGATTTCACTCGGAACCTTTCCGATGTCCAAATGTAGGCTTCCAATATATCAATCTTTATGTCTCGACCATTTGAGACTCCTCGTCATGTCCGTGATCACATCCGGACTCGAACAACCTTCGTGCATCAATACTTATAAACTCATAATGAACTGTCATCGAAGCGTTAAGCGTGCGGACCCTACGGGTTCGAGAACTATGTAGACATGACCTAGAACCATTCTCGGTCAATAACCAATAGCGGAACCTGGATGCCCATATTGGTTCCTACATATTCTACTGAAGATCTTTATCGGTCAAACCGCATAACGACATACGTTGTTCCCTTTGTCATCGGTATGTTACTTACCCGAGATTCGATCGTCGGTATCCAATACCTAGTTCAATCTCGTTACGGTAAGTCTCTTTACTCGTTCCGTAATACATCATCTCACAACTAACTCATTAGTTGCAATGCTTGCAAGGCTTAAGTGATGTGTATTACCGAGAAGGCCTAGAGATACCTCTCCGACAATCGGAGTGACAAAACCTAATCTCAAATCGCCAACCCAACAAGTACCTTTGGAGACACCTGTAGTACTCCTTTATAATCACCCGATTCGTTGTGACGTTTGGTAGTACCAAAGTGTTCCTCCGTAAACAGGAGTTGCATAATCTCATAGTTATAGGAACATGTATGGGTCATGAAGAAAGCATTAACATACTAAGCGATCAAGTGTTAAGCTAACGGAATGGGTCATGTCAATCAGATCATTCAACTAATGATGTGACCTTGTTAATCAAATAACAACTCCTTGTTCATGGTTAGGAAACATAACCATCTTTGATTAACAAGCTAGTCAAGTAGAGGCATACTAGTGACATCTTGTTTGTCTATATATTCACACATGTATTATGTTTCCGGTTAATACAATTCTAGCATGAATAATAAACATTTATCATGATATAAGGAAATAAATAATAACTTTATTATTGCCTCTAGGGCATATTTCCTTCATCTCCCACTTGCACTAGAGTCAATAATCTAGATTACAAAGTAATGATCCTAACACCCATGGAGTCTTGGTGCTGATCATGTTTTGCTCGTGGAAGAGGCTTAGTCAACGGTCTGCAACATTCAGATCCGTATGTATTTTGCAAATCTCTATGTCTCCCACTTGGACTTGGTCCCGAATGGAATTGAAGCGTCTCTTGATGTGCTTGGTCCTCTTGTGAAATCTGGATTCCTTTGCCAAGGCAATTGCACCATATTGTCACGAAGATCTTCATCGGTCCCGATGCACTAGGTATGACACCTAGATCGAAATGAACTCTTTCATCCGCACTCCTTCATTTGCTGCTTCAAGCAGCTATGTACTCCGCTTCACATGTAGATCCCGCCACGGCGCTTTGTTTAGAGCTACACCAACCGACAGCTCCACCGTTTAATAAAAACACGTATCCGGTTTGCGATTTAGAATCGTCCGGATCAGTGTCAAAGCTTGCATCGGCGTAACCATTTACGACTAGCTCTTTGTCACCTCCATATCGAGAAACATATCCTTAGTCCTTTTCGGTATTTCAGGGATGTTCTTGACCGCTGTCCATGATCCACTCTGGATTACTTTGGTACCTTCCTGCCAAGCTTACAGCTAAGCATCGTCAGTCTGGTACACAGCATTGCATACATGATAGAGCCTATGGCTGAAGCATAGGAACATCTTTCATTTTCTCTCTATCTTCTGCTTTGTGGTGGGCATTGAGTCGACTCAATCTTACACCTTGTAATACAGGTAAAAACCTTTCTTTGCCTGATCCATTTTGAACTTTTTCAAAACTTTATCAAGGTATGTGCTTTGTGAAAGTCAATTAAGCGTCTTGATCTATCTCTATAGATCTTGATGCCCAATATGTAAGCAGCTTCACCGAGGTCTTTCATTGAAAAACTTTTATTCAAGTATCCTTTTATGCTATCCAGAAATTCTATATCATTTCCAATCAATAATATGTCGTCCACATATAATATCGAAATGCTCTGAGCTCCCACTCACTTTCTTGTAAATCAAAGCTTCTCCAAAAGTCCAGATAAACCCATATGCTTTGATCACACTATCAAAGCGTTTATTCCAACTCCGAGAGGCTTGCACGGACCATAAATTGATCGTTGGAGCTTGCACACTTTGTTAGCACCCTTTGGATCGACAAAACCTTCTGGTTGCATCATATACAACTCTTCTTCTAGAAATCCATTCAAGAATGCAGTTTTACATCCATTTGCCAAATTTCATAATCATAAAATGCGGCAATTGCTAACATGATTCGGACAGACTTAAGCATCGCTTCGGGTGAGAAAGTCTCATCATAGTCAACCCCTTGAACTTGTCGAAAACCTTTCGCAACAAGTCGAGCTTTGTAGACAATTATATTACCATCAGCGTCGGTCTTCTTCTTAAAGATCCATTTATTTTCAATGGCTTGCCGATCATCGGGCAAGTCAACCAAAGTCCATACTTTGTTCTCATACATGGATCCCATCTCAGATTTCATGGCTTCCAGCCATTTTGCGAATCTGGGCTCACCATCGCTTCTTCATAGTTCGTAGGTTCGCCATGGTCAAGTAACATGACTTCCGAATAAGATTACCGTACCACTCTGTGCGTATTTTACTCTGGTTGACCTCACGAGGTTCAGTAGTAACTTGATTTGAAGCTTCATGATCATCATCATTAGTTTCCTCACTAATTGGTGTAGTTGTCACAGAACCATTTCTTGTGATGAACTACTTTCCAATAAGGGAGCGAATCTGATTATCTCATCAAGTTCTACTTTCCTCCCACTCACTTCTTTCGAGAGAAACTCCTTCTCTAGAAAGGATCCGAATTTAGCAACGAAAATCTTGCCTTCAGATCTGTGATAGAAGGTGTACCCAACAGTCTCCTTTGGGTATCCTATGAAGACACATTTTCCGATTTGGGTTCGAGCTTATCTGGTTGAAGTTTCTTTACATAAGCATCGCAGCCCCAAACTTTAAGAAACGACAACTTTGGTTTCTTGCCAAACCACAGTTCATAAGGCGTTGTCTCAGCGGATTTTGACGGTGTCCTATTCAACGTGAATGTGGCCGTCTCTAAAGCATAACCCCAAAGCGATAGCGGTAAATCGAAATAGACATCATAGATCGCACCATATCTAGTAAAGTACGATTACGACGTTCGGACACACCATTTCTCTGTGGTGTTCGGGTGGCGTGAGTTGCTAAACTATTCCACATTGTTTCAAATGTAAACCAAACTCGTAACTCAAATATTCTCCTCCACGATCAGATCGTAGAAACTTTATTTTCTTGTTACGATGATTTTCCACTTCACTCTGAAATTCTTTGAACTTTTCAAATGTTTCAGATTTGTGTTTCATTAAGTAGATATACCCATATCTGCTCAAATCATCTGTGAAGGTGAGAAAATAACGATACCGCCACGTGCCTCAACATTCATTGGACCACAAACATCGGTATGTATGATTTCCAACAAATCAGTTGCTCGCTCCATAGTTCCGAGAACGGCGTTTTGTCATCTTGCCCATGAGGCACGGTTACGCAAGTACCAAGTGATTCATAATCAAGTGATTCGAAGCCCATCGGTATGGAGTTTCTTCATGCGTTTTACACCGATATGACCTAAGCGGCGAGTGCCACAAATAAGTTGCACTATCATTATCAACTCTGCATCTTTTGGCTTCAACATTATGAATATGTGTATCACTCTTGTCGAGATTCAACAAGAATAGACCATTCTTCAAGGGTGCATGACCATAAAAGATATTACTCATATAAATAGAACAACCATTATTCTCTGATTTAAATGAATAACCGTCTCGCATTAAACAAGATCCAGATATAATGTTCATGCTCAACGCGGCACCAAATAACAATTATTTAGGTCTAAAACTAATCCGAAGGTAGATGTAGAGGTAGCGTGCCGACCGCGATCACATCGACTTTGGAACCATTTCAACGCGCATCGTCACCTCGTCCTTAGCCAATCTTCGCTTAATCCGTAGTTCTGTTTGAGTTGCAAATATTAGCAATGAACCAGATCAAATACCAGGTACTACTGCGAGTATTAGTAAGGTACACATCAATAACATGTATATCACATATACCTTTGATCACCTTGCCATCCTTCTTATCCGCCAAATACTTGGGGCAGTTCCGCTTCCGAGGTCGGTTTGCTTGCAAGAAAACACTCGGTTTCAGGCTTAGGTCCAGACTTGGGTTTCTTCTCTTGAGCAGCAACTTGCTTGCTGTTCTTTTGAAGTTTCCTTCTTCTTCCCTTTGCCCTTTTCTTGAAACTAGTGGTCTTGTTGACCATCAACACTTGATGCTCTTTCTTGATTTCTACCTCCATGACTTTTAGCATTGCGAAGAGCTCAGAATTGTCTTAGTCATCCCTTGCATATTATAGTTCATCACGAAGCTCTTGTAGCTTGGTGGCGTGATTGGAGAATTACATCAATGACACTATCATCCGGAAGATTAACTCCCAGCTGAATTAAGTGATTGTTATACCCGGACATTTTGAGTATGTGCTCACCGACGTAACTATTCTCCTCCATCTTGCAGCTATAGAACTTATTGGAGACTTCATATCTCTCAATCCGGGCATTTGCTTGAAATATTAACTTCAACTCCTGGAACATCTCATATGCTCCATGACGTTCAAAACGTCGTTGAAGACCCGTTCTAAGCCGTAAAGCATGGCACACTGAACTATAGAGTAGTCATCAGCTCTGCTTTGCGGACGTTCACAACTTCGCTCGGCATCTGCGCAGCAGGCTGTCACCCAGCGGTGCTTCGGGGCGTAATTTTTATGTGCAGCAATGAGGATAATCCTCAAGTTACGGACCCAATCCGTGTAATTGCTACCATCATCTTTCAACTTTGCTTTCTCAAGGAACGCATTAAAATTCAACGGAACAACAGCACGAGCCATCTATCTACAATAAACATAGACAAGCAAAATACTATCAGGTACTAAGTTCATGATAAATTTAAGTTTAATTAATCATATTAAAAACCTCCCACTTAGACAGACATCTCTCTAGTCATCTAAGTGATTACGTGATCCAAATCAACTAAACCATGTCCGATCATCACGTGAGATGGAGTAGTTTCAATGGTGAACATCACTATGTTGATCATATCTACTATATGATTCACGCTCGACCTTCGGTCTCGTGTTCCGAGGCCATATCTGTTATATGCTAGGCTCGTCAAGTTTAACTTTGAGTATTCGCGTGCGCAACTGTTTTGCACCCATTGTATTTGAGCGTAGAGCCTATCACACCGATCATCACGTGGTGTCTCAAAGACGAAGAACTTTCGCAAGCGGTGCATACTCGGGAGAACACTTCTTGATAATTTTGGTGAGAGATCATCTTATAATGCTACCGTCAATCAAAGCAAGATAAGATGCATAAAGGATAAACATCACATGCAATCAATATAAGTGATATGATATGGTCATCATCATCTTGTGCTTGTGATCTCCATCGCCAAGCACCGTCATGATCACCATCGTCACCGGTAGCGACACCTTGATCTCCATCGTAGCATCGTTGTCGTCTCGCCAACTATTGCTTCTCGACTATCGCTACTCCTTAGTGATAAAGTAAAGCAATTACATGGCGTTGCATTTCATACAATAAGCGACAACCATATGGCTCCTGCCGATTGCCGATAACTTCGGTTACAAAACATGATCATCTCATACAATAAAATATAGCATCACGTCTTGACCACATCACATCACATCATGCCCTGCAAAAACAAGTTAGGCGTCCTCTACTTTGTTGTTGCAAGTTTTACGTGGCTGCTACGGGCTGAGCAAGAACCGTTCTTACCTCGCATCAAAACCACAGCGATACTTCGTCAAATAGACTCGTTTTAACCTTCTCAAGGACCGGGCGTAGCTACACTCGATTCAACTAAAGTGAGAGAGACAGACACCCGCCGGTCACCTTTAAGCAACGAGTGCTCGGGCGGTGAAACCAGTCTCGCGTAAGCGTCTGGCGTAATGTCGGTCCGGGCGCTTCATCTCACAATACCGCTGAACCAAAGTATGACATGCTGGTAGGTAGTATGACTTGTATCGCCCACAACTCACTTGTGTTCTACTCGTGCATATGACATCAGCGCATAAAACCAGGCTCGATACCATTGTTGGGGAGCGTAGTAATTTCAAAAATTTCCTACGATCACGCAAGACCATGGTGATGGCATAGCAACGAGGGGGAGAGTGTCCGTCCACGTACCCTCGTGAACCGAAAGCGAAGCGTTATAACAACGCGGTTGATGTAGTCGTGCGTCTTCACGATCCGACCGATCCAAGCACCGAGCGTCGGCACCTCCGAGTTCGCACACGTTCAGCTCGATGGCGATCCCGGACTCGATCCAGCAAAGTGTCGGGGATGAGTTCCGTCAACCTGACGGCGTGGTGACGATGTTGATGCTCCACCGGCGCGGGGCTTCACCTAAGCTCCGCGACGATATGACTTCTCCGGCGCAGGCTTCGCCTAAGCTCGCGATGATATGACCGAAGTGGAATATGGTGGAAGGGGCACCGCTGCACGCTAAGGAAAGATCCGTAGATCAACTTGTGTGTTATGGGTGCCCCTGCCCCGTATATAAAGGAGCCAAGGGGAGGTGGCGGCCCAAGGGGAGGCGCGCAAGGGAGTCCTACTCCCTCGGGAGTAGGATTCCCCCCAATCCTAGTTGGATTAGGACTCGGGAGGGAAAGAGAGAGAGGGGCGGCCCACCTTCCTAGTCCTAATAGGACTAGGGAAGGGGAGCACGCGCCACCTAGGGCTGCCCTTCTCCTTTCCTCCAAGGCCCACTATGGGCCCATGTAGTCCCGGGGGTTCGGTAACCTCCGGTACTCGATAAATTCGATTTCACTCGGAACCTTTCCGATGTCCAAATGTAGGCTTCAATATATCAATCTTTATGTCTCGACCATTTGAGACTCCTCGTCATGTCCGTGATCACATCCGGGACTCGAACAACCTTGGTGCATCAATACTTATAAACTCATAATGAGCTGTCATCGAAGCGTTAAGCGTGCGGACCCTACGGGTTCGAGAACTATGTAGACATGACCTAGAACCATTCTCGGTCAATAACCAATAGCGGAACCTGGATGCCCATATTGGTTCCTACATATTCTCTGAAGATCTTTATCGGTCAAACCGCATAACGACATCGTTGTTCCCTTTGTCATCGGTATGTTACTTACCCGAGATTCGATCGTCGGTATCAATACCTAGTTCAATCTCGTTACGGTAAGTCTCTTTACTCGTTCCGTAATACATCATCTCACAACTAACTCATTAGTTGCAATGCTTGCAAGGCTTAAGTGATGTGTATTACCGAGAAGGCCTAGAATACCTCTCCGACAATCGGAGTGACAAAACCTAATCTCAAAATCGCCAACCCAACAAGTACCTTTGGAGACACCTGTAGTACTCCTTTATAATCACCCGATTCACGTTGTGGCGTTTGGTAGTACCAAAGTGTTCCTCCGTAAACAGGAGTTGCATAATCTCATAGTTATAGGAACATGTATGGGTCATGAAGAAAGCATTAACATACTAAGCGATCAAGTGTTAAGCTAACGGAATGGGTCATGTCAATCAGATCATTCAACTAATGATGTGACCTTGTTAATCAAATAACAACTCCTTGTTCATGGTTAGGAAACATAACCATCTTTGATTAACAAGCTAGTCAAGTAGAGGCATACTAGTGACATACTGTTTGTCTATATATTCACACATGTATTATGTTTCCGGTTAATACAATTCTAGCATGAATAATAAACATTTATCATGATATAAGGAAATAAATAATAACTTTTATTATTGCCTCTAGGGCATATTTCCTTCATTGTGTGCTACCAAACGTCACAATGTAACTGGGTGATTATAAAGGTGCTCTATAGGTGTCTCCAAAGGTACTTGTTGGGTTGCCGTATTTCGAGATTAGGATTTGTCACTCCGATTGTCGGAGAGGTATCTTTGGGCCCACTCGGTAATGCACATCACTTAAGCCTTGCAAGCATTGCAACTAATGAGTTAGTTATGGATGATGTATTACGAACAGTAAAGAGACTTGCCGGTAACGAGATTGAACTAGGTATAGAGATACCGACGATCGAATCTCGGCAAGTAACATACCGATGACAAAGGGAACAACGATGTTGTTATGCGGTCCGACCGATAAAGATCTTCGAGAATATGTGGAGCCAATATGAGCATCCAGGTTCCACTATTGGTTATTGATGAGACATGTCTCGGTCATGTCTACATAGTTCTCGAACCCGTAGGGTCCGCACGCTTAAAGTTTGATGACGGTTATATTATGAGTTTATGTGTTTTGATGTACCGAAGGTAGTTCGGAGCCCCGGATGTGATCACGGACATGGCAAGGAGTCTCGAAATGGTCGAGACATGAAGATTTATATATTGGACGACTATATTCGGATGGACACCGGAATGGTTCCGGGGGTTATCGGATATATATCGGACTACCGGGTTATTGAACCCCAGCTGGGGTGTTTAATGGGCCTACATGGCCCTTAGTGGAGAAGAGGAGGGGCGGCCAGGGCAGGCGCGCCCCTCCCCTCTAGTCCGGTTGGACAAGGGGGGGGGGGCTGTCGTGGTTCTAAGTCCGCGATAGAATGGGGGTAGGTATGGAGAGGCAAGTTCCTAGCTATGGAGTAGTTGTATCGCAAGGGATTTGAGTTCAGGCCCTTCTCGGAGGAAGTAATAGCCCTCGTCTCGGAGCCCGGAGGCGGTCGATTGGATTATATGCGTATGTGTTACACGGTGTGAACCCTTCTACTGTGGAGGGGTGGCTTACATAGAGTGCGCCAGGACCCCAGCCAGCCCACGTGTGCGAGGGTTTAAGGTGCGTTAAGTCTAGGCGTTCTCGTAACGCCTTACATAAAGTGTCATTAAGATCATAAAGACTATTTAACTACTGAGACCGTTTGGGCACCGAGTGGCTCTTGGACTCTGGTGGTCGAGTGGGTCTTCATGGTCGAAAGTGTCTTTGAATCAGTCGAGTGGAAACCTGCCAGGTCATTTGGAAGGCCGCCTCTCTTGCGAGTGTCCTTGTGGAGGGTACCTTTGGGCAGGTCTATAACCCTACCCCAGGTACATGACTTCATCATTAGCCCCTGAATGGAACGAGGTTTGAGTGAGGAAGGAGTTGATAATCTTTCCGACCTGTTCTTCGTGTTGCGAGTGTGTCTTACTCTGGATCAATGACCTTTTAGTGATGGCATCAACTTCTCTTTCAGTCGCCTTGATCCATTCTTCACGTTTTGTCGAGTGAACTCTGTGAACTTGAGGATTTCCGAGCGACGGATCGGAGGAAATCTGCTATCTGACGGGTTGCTCCGCGGTTAGCGTATTTCGCGGGATCTGAAATTTGGGAAGCGCGCAGCGAGAAAAAACTGCGGCACTTTCGGATGGGATAAGACGATGGCGCCTCGATCTTCAAGGCCGCCTTTTTTCGCCACGTATCGCGTCGCGCTTTATTCTTGAGATTTCACGGGATTGCACAGGCCTCTTGGTCAGCCACTCGAAGCGGCCCCATATAAAGCGCCGGACAGGTATTTTGAACAGTCGACCCCAATCTTCTCCTCCTCCGCCTCAAACCTTCTCGCTGCGCTCTTAGCCTGTCCAGCGCCGCCTTCAAGACATGCTTCGCCGGGCGACCATGGTGGAGGAGAAGACCGCAGCCTGAGCAGGTGAAGAAGGCGGTGGCGAAGGCTAAGGGGAGAGCGCCCAGTCGGGGCGGATCCTCTTCGCGGTCCAAACTGCCGCAAGGCTGGGTCCAAGGGGATTGGATCCGCTCAACCATCACCGAGAAGGACCTCGCCGATCTGGCCAATGAAGGACTGATCCCCCATGGGTCGGCGAGGCTTCCGGGAACGGAGTGGCAACCGCAGCCTGAAGAGGGTGAGTGCGTTCTCCTAGCCACTCACGTAGATCGGGGATTTTCTCTGCCACCGAATCCTTTTTTCCGGGGGTTTCTGAACTTTTTTGGAGCGCAACTCCATCATTTAACTTCCAACTCCATTGTCTACCTTGCTGCTTTCATTTCGTTATGCGAGAACTTCTTGGGTTGTCGACCACACTAGGGTCTCTTCAAGCACATATTCACCCGTCGCTCTCATACGGTGAAGAAAACGAACCCGAATGACGAGAGAACCCAAGTAATCCAGATGTGTGGGGGACTCGGGGTCCAGATGAGGGGGAAGAGCGCCTTTCCGGCTATGACTCTCCCCGACTCGGTTAGAGGGTGGCGATCGACCTGGTTCTATCGCCAAGACCAGCCGACGCCAAGGCGATCATTGGGCTCCTCCTTTCTCCATGAGTCGAGTGAACAAGCCATCTTCCCTGAAGGTGTTACGAGAGGACAAGGCCCAAGTAAAACTGCTGATGGAGCGCGTAGTCCAGCTTATTCGCGACGGGGTGACCGGCATGGATCTCCTTGAGGTTTTCCTCCGACGGCGTATTCAGCCACTCCAATACCGAGGTCATCCGATGTGGATGTACTCTGGTACGGATGATACCACTCGGGTCCATCCAGAGGAGGTCGATGGCGCCACGCCGGAGAAGTGGATGACTGCCATCACAGAAACAAAGATAACCCTCGCGAGCTAGGAGGATTCCACCACTCGACCAGACTTACGAAGTAGACAAGGTACAACCACTTATCTTCGACTGTGATTCGGCTGCATTTATTCTGTTTAGATGCCAATTCGTCGACTGACTTTCGCCTTGTTTTGTTGTCTTCTAGGTCACCACTGAGATGTACTCGATGCCCAACGGGGCGCAGGAAACAGTCGAAGAAGAAGAAGGAAGTGGAGGTGAAAGTCAGGAGGAATGGGAGTCCAACGGAGAGGAGGATGAGGGGGATGACAGCTCTGATGAAGAGGAGGAGGAGGAGGAAGACGTCGGTCCTCCTCGCTCGGAGGGAAGGTCCAAGTTGACGCATGACCCGGCGGCCGGGCGCGGTAAAGCTGTTGTGCCCATCGGGCGGTCGGCGGCGACCCAGATGACTTCCCTGCCGATCGAGAAACCACCGAAGCAACCTCGAGTAACGTCGTCAAAGCCGGCGAAGGCTCTGCCCAAGATGCGGATGGTCATCCCCACCATCTCCGGGTAACCAACAGAACCTTGCATTTTCTTACCACACATGAGTGAACTTTTGGTCGACTTGATGACTGATCAGCCGATTCTTGAAATCTACAGTGCCGCTACCTCCGAGACTTCAGCCAAGCACGAAGATCAGGAAATGGAGGATGCTGCCACCTCCAACCTTGGTATGATCTCTGAGGTTTCGTTTTTAGTCGATTGGACTTCCATGTTTACTTTTGAATCTTTTCTTGTAGTTCCGCCTCACGTCATTGATCTCCCCGATGATGACGAGGAAGCGCCATTGAGGAAAAGGAAGAACAAGAGAGTGCTCTGCTGGGCAAGGCTGCTCCAATCGCGGTGATTCCTGAGACGCTGGTTTCGAGGGAGGCAACCCCACTCGGCTTCGTGTCTTTTGCTGTATCACGACAAGTGCCCGACCCACTTCGTCGATTGCTGATCCACCATCTCTCTTTGCTATACACCACGTCCGGAAGACGGTGAGTGCTGCTAAGGAGGCCATCGCCGAGCAGGGATCATGATGGAGCAAGTGAAAGCGGTCCGAGAGGCTAGCCAGGCAGCCTATGATGCTAGTTCAGCTCTCCAGAGCAATGTCCAAGTAAGTCGATCGTTGCTTGCTTTGTTAGGATATGCTACCTGAAATTGCTTCCTTCTGGATATTTCCATATCTGTACACCCACTGGGTGGGTGTGTCGATTGAATTTTTGTGGGGGCACGCTGAGTGCACCCACTGGGTGTAGTCCCCGAGACTATGGTCGATCGCGTGCGATCGGCTATAATCTTTATGCTGTGAACTTCTTCGCCGACCTGGGCGAACCAAGTCGAATGGAATCAGAAGCTGGTGGGGGCACGCTAAGTGCACCCACTGGGTGTAGTCCCCGAGACTATGGTCGACTGCGTGCAGTCGACTATAGTCTAAAGAACTGTGTGTTGTTGTTATCGCGGCTGACCGCTGACACATAACCTTTTTGCCTCTTTTGGTCGACTGGTCAAACCAAATTGGTAAAACCAATGGGGGCACGCTGAGTGCACCCGCTGGGTGTAGTCCCCGAGACTACTGTCGAATGTTTTGATTCGACTGTAGTCTTAGAAATGCTACTATTTTTCCTTAATCACTCGGAAGTGATCTGTCTTTGATGTCTTTCGTTGGTTGACTCTTTGTAGAAATCTTGCGAGCTTGTGGCTCGCTATACTGAGTTAGATAACAAACAGATCCAGCTCAACCTCGATTTGAAGCTTGCTCAGGAGAATTTGCAGAAGGCAAAGGATGAAGCGAAAGGTATGGCTGGTGAGAACTTTTGACGACTGCCTTTGTTTTTCTGTTCATTCTCAACTCTGTTCTCATTGTTGCTTTGCAGATAAACTGGAAGAGACTTTGAAGAAGAAGGACCTTGACCTTGCAGAGGCCTGAAGTATATGCTTTGGAGAAAACAAAGCTCACTGAAGAGAAGCTTGCCTCAGTCGACAAACTTGAAGATGAAAATGCCAAGCTGAAAGCCGCTCTTGACGCGGCTAACAAGCAAGTTAGTCGACTGAAGAATGACAAGATTGTTCTGTCTGCCAAGGCTGGCCAACTGGCGGGGAAGCGAAATGACCTGGAGATTTATCTTGGAGGGCTCGCCAAGAAGTTGTTTCTCATGCTTGAAGGTAATCTATTTTACCCGACTGTCTTGCTATCACCGGCTCATCACATGATCGTTATTTTGAATCTGAGCTGTGTTTTCAGAATTCTGTCAAAACTTCGAAGAAGAAACCAGTCGAGTGGAAACCAGTTTGGACCCCATCAACTCTCCTGTGAAGGACGAAGCTACAATGAATGTGCTCCGATTGAGTCTCGCGTTGCTAGCGTGGTGGATTATCTTGCTCGACCGAAAGTTGCGATGTCGCGGATCGACTCGACTCTCGGCGGATCGGGCGCTTCGTAATGACCTTGAATCCCTGATGACTCGACTGAATGAGATTCCAAGTCGAGTGCAAGAATGGAAAAAGTATTCTGCCAGGTGTGGTGCTGATGTTGCTCTATCTCTGGTTCGTGCCCACTGCAAAGAAGCGCAAGAGGACAAGCTGGTGTCTCTCAAGGTTGCCAACACCAGGAAGCACGACTTCAGATCTTTCATGGAGACTTTGATCGTTGCTGCTACCCGTATTGCCGACGGAATCGATCTCGACCAGTTTGTTGCACCTTCCGGTCCTCCGCCGGAGGAGTAAAAAACTTCTAGGTCCCACCTTAAATTTTCCTCGGAATGCCGAGTGGTTTTTGTAACCGATAAACTTTAGCAGGCTTAACGCCTGAGCACCTTTGGATCCGTAGGACGTTTATCCAAACTTGATTTATCCTTTAACATGCTTTGTTTGCCTTCGAGAGAGCTTTGTTCCTCATTCGGAAGATATTCCGTTGAAAACTCCAGTCGACTTGTGCTTCATCTATCCTGCAGGTAGAGATGGAACACAGACTGCTACTGACCTCGTCGTCCTTGCAGATTGGGATGAACCGCACGTTGTACTTGTGGCGAAGCTCCGAAGGAGGAGGTAGCAGTCGACCTGCACCTCGTCATCCTTGCGGATTGGGATGGACCGCATGCTGTACTTGTGGCGAAGCTCCGAAGGAGAAGGTAACAGTCGACCTGCACCTCATCGTCCTTGCGGATTGGGATGAATTCCTTACTTAGGCGAGCACTAGGCTGCAGCTAAGCCTCCGGGTGGGAGGTTTGCTCTCCACTCGGTAGGATTTTTATTACTTAGGCGAGCACTGGGCTGCAGCTAAGCCTCCGAGTGGGAGGTTTGCTCTCCACTCGGTAGGATTTCTATTACTTAGGCGAGCATTGGGCTGCAGCTAAGCCTCCGAGTGGGAGGTTTGCTCTCCACTCGGTAGGATTTTTATTACTTAGGCGAGCACTGAGCTGCAGCTAAGCCTCCGAGTGGGAGGTTTGCTCTCCACTCGGTAGGATTTCTATTACTTAGGCGAACACTGGGCTGCAGCTAAGCCTCTGAGTGGGAGGTTTGCTCTCCACTCGGTAGGATTTCTTTTACTTAGGCGAGCGCTGGGCTGCAGCTAAGCCCCCGAGTGGAAGGTTTGCTCACCACTCGGTAGGATTTCTATTACTTAGGCGAGCACTGGGCTGCAGCTAAGCCTCCGGGTGGGAGGTTTGCTCTCCACTCGGTAGGATTTCTATTACTTAGGCGAGCACTGGGCTGCAGCTAAGCCTCCGAGTGGTAGGTTTGCTCTCCACTCGGTAGGATTTCTTTTACTTAGGCGAGCGCTGGGCTGCAGCTAAGACCCCGAGTGGGAGGTTTGCTCACCACTTGGTAGGATTTCTTTTACTTAGGCGAGCGCTGGGCTGCAGCTAAGCCCCCGAGTGGAAGGTTTGCTCACCACTCGGTAGGATTTCTATTACTTAGGCGAGCACTGGGCTGCAGCTAAGCCTCCGAGTGGGAGGCTGGCTCGCCACTCGGTAGGATTTTGAATACTTAGGCGAGTACTTGGACTGCAGCTAAGCCCCCGAGTGGGAGACTGGCTCGCCACTCGGTAGGATTTTGAATACTTAGGCGAGTACTTGGACTGTAGCTAAGCCCCCGAGTGGGAGACTGGCTCGCCACTCGGTAGGATTTTGAATACTTAGGCGAAGCAGATTCGCAGCTAAGCCCCCGAGTGAGAGACTGGCTCGCCACTCGGTAGGATTTTTTTACAAACTTAGGCGAACCGGATTCGCAACTAAGCCTGGGGGAAATTTCAACAAAAAGTAATAACAATCACTGGGAAAATTATAACATTCTTGTCTTAGATAAACAAACTACAAAAGTACTTTTATTACATCTCAACCGAGTGAGTATTAAGTGTAAAAGGGGCGGAGCAGCTCCGCGTTCCAAGCTCGAGGCTCGTCGATCTGGCGATCAACGTTGTAGAGATGATATGCTCCGTTGTGGAGAACTCTTGTGACGATGAAGGGACCTTCCCAAGTGGGAGCGAGCTTGTGTGGTTTCTGTTGATCCACTTGGAGGACCAAATCTCCCTCTTGGAAGGCTCGACTCTTCACATTTCTGGCATGGAATCGACGCAAGTCTTGCTGATAGATAGTCGAGCGGATCAGGGCCATTTCTCTCTCCTCTTCCAAGAGGTCGACTGCATCTTGCCGGGCTTGTTCCGCTTCTTCTTCAGAGTATAGTTTGACTCGAGGCGCATTGTGAAGCAGGTCACTCGTCGAGACTGCTTCAGCTCCATAGACCAGGAAGAATGGAGTTCTCCCAATGACCGATTAGGAGTGGTCCTCAATCCCGGAGAACTGATGGAAGTTCGTCAACCCAAGCTCCTGCTGCGTGTTTGAGATCACGCATCAGCCGTGGTTTCAGCCCTTTGAGAATGAGGCCGTTTGCACGTTCGCTTGTCCGCTTCGACCGAGGATGAGCCATCAAGCATAGTCGACCTGCGTGCCTTGAGAGGCGCAGAAGGCTTTGAACTTGTCATTATCGAAGTTTGACCCATTGTCGGTGATGATGCTATGCGGAACTCCATATCTGAATATCAACTCTCTGATGAAACTAATAGCAGTGCATGCATCGAGGTTCTTGATGGGCTTGGCTTTGATCCACTTGGTGATCTTGTCGACTGCTACTAACAAATGAGTGAAGCCGCTTCTGCCAGTTCTCAACGGTCCAATCATGTCCAATCCCCAAACAGCGAAGGGCCAGACGAGTGGAATGGTCTTCAAGGCTGAGGCGGGCTTGTGCGACATGTTGGAATAGAACTGACATCCTTCACACTTGTCAACTATTTCTTTTGCCATTTCATTTGCTTTCGGCCAGTAAAATCCCGCTCGGTATGCTTTAGCCACAATGGTCCGAGAGGACGCATGGTGGCCACAGGTCCCCGAGTGGATATCCTCAAGAATTATCTGACCTTCTTCTGGCGTGATACACTTCTGGCCGACTCCAGTCACGCTTTCTCTGAACAACTGTCCCTTGATCACTGTAAAGGCCTTGGATCGTCGGATGATCTGTCGAGCCTCTTCTTCATTCTCTGGGAGCTCTTTCCTTAGGATATATGCGATGTACGGCACCGTCCAGTCGGGAGTGATGACCACAACTTCCATAATTAGGTCGACCACGGCTGGGACCTCAACTTCAGTCGGATCATTGTCACTCTTTTGCTGCGGGGCTCCTTCTGTGAAAGGATCCTCCTGCACTGATGGTGCATGAATGTGCTCCAAAAATACATTACTAGGAATGGCTTCCCTTTTGGATCCTATCTTCGCCAAATCATCCGCAGCTTGATTTTTCAGTCGGGGTATATGATGAAGCTCTAACCCCTCGAATTTCTTCTCCAGCTTTCTCACTGCATTACAATAACCTGTCATAGCTGGGCTTCGACATCCCACTCTTCATCACTTGATTAACAACCAGATCCGAGTCGCCAGTAGACCATAAGGCGACGGACGCCGAGTGAAATGGCCATGCGCAACCCATACAGGAGTGCTTCATATTCTGCTTCGTTGTTGGAAGAATCAAAGTGAATCTGGAGAACATATTTGAGCCTATCTCCTTGGGGGCAAACCAATACAACCCCTGCACCAGAACCGTTCAGCATCTTGGAACCGTCGAAAAACATAGTCCAGTGTTCCGAGTGAACTTGAGTCGGAAGTTGCCCTTCAGTCCACTCGGCGAGGAAGTCTGCTATTGCTTGGGACTTGATGGCTTTCTTTGCCTCGAATTTGATATCAAGGGGAAGGAGTTCAATCGCCCATTTTGCCACTCGACCAGTTGCATCTCTGTTATGAAGAATTTCCGACAATCGGCGTCGTCGATTTAATCGTAATGGAATGATCGGAGAAATAATGAGCAACCTTCTTTGTGGTCATATAGATCCCATAAACAAGCTTCGATAGTGAGGGTATCTTTGCTTTGATGGGGTCAAGATTCTTGAAAGATAATAAACCGGGTGTTGAACTTTGAAGGCTTTTCCTTCTTCTTCCCTTTCGACCGTAAATGCGGCATCGACGACTTGTCCAGTGGCTGCAATGTAAAGCAGCAAAGGCTCTTTGCTGATTGGGGCAGCAAGCACCGGCTGGGTGGAGAGAGAGCTTTGAGCTCTGCAAACGTTGCATCAGCTTCTAGAGTCCACTTGAACTTGTCTGACTTCTTCATCAGTCGGTAAAAGGGGCAATGCCTTTTCACCGAGGCGAGAGATGAATCGACTTAAAGCGGCCAAGCATCCAGTAAGTTTCTGGACATCGTGCATACGCACAGGGCGCTTCATTCGGAGTATGGTGCCAATCTTTTCGGGGTTAGCATCGATTCCTCGCTCAGAAACGAGAAAACCGAGTAACTTTCCACCAGGAACTCCAAATGTACACTTTGATGGGTTAAGCTTGATATCATACCTCCTGAGATTGGCAAATGTTTCAGCAAGGTCAGCCAACAGGTCGGAACCCTTTCGTGAATTGACCACTATATCATCCATGTACGCTTCCATATTCCGACTGATTTGAGTGAGCAAACACTTCTGAATCATCCTCATGAATGTGGCTCCGGCATTCTTGAGACCGAATGGCATGGTGACATAATAGAAGCACCCGAATGGAGTGATGAACGATGTTTTAATCTCATCGGGTCCATACAGACGGATCTGATGGTACCCGGAATAGGTGTCTAAAAAAGACAACCACTCACATCCCGCAGTTGAGTCGACTATTTGGTCAATGCGAGGAAGAGGGAAATGATCTTTCGGGCAGGCCCGATTGATATGCTTGAAATCGATGCACATGCGCAACGACTTGTCCTTCTTGGGGACCATGACGACATTGGCTAGCCACTTGGAGTGGTAGATCTCTCGGATGAACTCTGCCGCTAAGAGCCGAGCCACCTCTTCGCCAATGGCCTTTCTCTTCTGGACGGCGGACCGCCGAAGATATTCTTTAATCGGTTTGAATTTTGGGTCGACTCGTAGGCGATGCTTAGCCAGCTCCCTGGGAACACCCGGCATGTCAGCAGGCTTCCATGCAAAGATGTCCTAGTTCTCACGGAGGAACTGGATGAGCGCTTCTTCCTATTTTGAGTCGAGTGTTGTTGAGATGTTGGTCGGAGCAGCATTGGGATCAGTCGGGTGAATGTGAACCTGTTTCGTCTCACCAATCGATTGAAATGCTGACTCAGAAAGGTGCTTCTTAGCTCGCAACAAATCACTTCGGATATGCAGTTTTCTGATACTCTTGTAGCTCTACCACTGCCAACTGAGCATCGGCGATCTTAGAGCCTTTCCGGAAGCACTCTTCTGCTTTCTTCCGATTGCCCGTAATAGTGATCACGCCCTTGGGACCAGGCATCTTCAGTTTAAGATACACGTAACATGGTCGGGCCATGAAACATGCATAAGCTGGCCTCCCCAGAATAGCGTGATAAGCGCTCTGGAAATCCACGACCTCAAAGGTCAACTTTTCTTTCCGGAAATGCTTCGAATCACCAAAAACTACATCAAGAGCAATTTGGTCGAGTGACTCAGCCTTCTTTCCAGGAATGACTCCGTGGAAGCTCATGTTACTGGTACTGAGTCTGGACATAAGAATGGCCATCCCTTTCAATGTCTCCGCGTACAATATGTTCAAGCCACTACCACCATCCATCAGGACTTTGGTCAGTCGAGTGCCCTCAACAACTGGGTCGACCACCAATGCTTGCCTCCCAGGGGTGGCAATGTGCGTCGGGTGATCAGGCTGGTCGAATGTGATGGCGGTCTGGGACCATTTTAGATAATTGGGAGTCGCCGGAGCAACCAAGTTCACTTCCTGATTGATAACCTTCAATCGAATTTTGCTTTCGACATCAGGGTGGAATTGACCTAGGGATATCCATCATCACTGTCATCTTTGTCCTCAACTTTGTCTGTCTCCTTTTCCTTATCCTTAAGATGTTTCCCTTGGAACTGCTGAATCAAGAGCCGACACTGTCGGCGCCATATGTTTCGGGTAAATGAGTTTACCCTCTTCATCTTTCTTTGCATGAATATGACATGGCAAATCCAACACGTCGTTTCCATCCTGGTCTTTCACCTTCTTGGGGTTCCAAGGACCCTTGGGCTTCCCCTTGAACTTTCCTGGGGTCACAACCAAGGCCTCTCCGGGAGCGGCTGGCTCGGCTTTGCGCTTCTGCTTCCGACTGGAATTTCCTCCGCCGGCCTCATTGGCGGCCGATTTATATTTACCACTCCGGAGCCGATCCTCTTCCTCACCATTTGCATACTTGGTGGCAATCTCCATCATCCGACTCAGGGTAATATCTCCGGTTCGACCAAATTTCAGACTCAACTCTCTGTTCTTGACACCTTCTTTGAAGGCATGAGGCTGCTGGTGATCGATACATTCTCGATGTGTGGTGCAAAGTGATCCACCTCTGGATATAATCTCTCAAAGTTTCACTCGACTTTTGCACACACGACTGCAACTCCATCAATCCTGCTGGTCATTTGCAAGTTCCTTCAAATGTCTGACAAACACTCGGCAAGATCTTCCCAAGTGTAAATCTCTCTTGGTGCTAACTGATTCAACCACGCCTGGCTGAACCCTCCAACAAAAGAGGCAAATGCTTCATGGCTACCTCATCGTTGCCACCGCCGATCTGAACAGCCACTCGGTAATCTTCAAGCCAAGTGTCAGGCTTGGATTCGCCAGTGAACTTACTGACTCCAGTCGCCAACCTGAAGTTGGGAGGAATCACCGCGGCTCTGATGGCTCTGCTGAAACACTCCGGTCCCGAGACATGAACTCTGCTGCTGGAAGGAACATCTCTATCATGGCCGTCTCGGTGAGCTCTGTTCCTGTCGACCAAACCTTGAACGATAATAGATCTCGCATCAAAGCCTGGTTCCCAGGGGTCGACTGGAACTCTTCGCCCAACACTGTGCTGGCGTCTGTCGTCCTGCTGCCGAGGAGCGTATGAACCACCTCTTGGGGGAGGAGTGGGCACTCGACGTCGATCATTGCGATCGAATCGGTGCTCATACTGCTCGCGGCCCTTGTACTAATCATCACGTCGGCCCCCACGTTCCTCACGCCTCGGGGGCGATCTCGGACTATGGGCCGACTGGAGTAAATTCGCAGCGACGGATCGGCTGTGAATTCTGTTCCGCGACTGTGATACAACTGATTTTTGATCTCCTGCCGCCCGGAGCAGATCTCTGATTTGCAGCAAACCTCTACCCGCCTCCGACTGGGAAGGCTGAATTGACTCTGCTATACGGGCGGCAGCTGCTAAATTCTGAATCGGAGTTCGATATACCTGAGTTGGCGGTTGAAAGAGCTGACGTCGACTGGATTCCGGAACCCTTGGTCGCGCGCGCTCGTCGAGTACTCGCTGAAGGTTCTCGGTCGAGTCGCTCAGCCAGGTTAATGCGCCGCATCCTCCAAGGCACGAGCCTCGGGGTTTCTCCAACGATAGGAGTGTGAAGTGCATCCATGTTCCGACGGCGAAGCTCCTGCCACTGGAGCGAAGTGAGGGGCTCGGGCAGGTACTCTTCGTGGGCTTGCTCCGGATCGCCTCCACCGTCACCTCCGTTGGTGCGGGTGAATCCGGGGGGACTGCATGGTCCATCGACCATCAGAACCTCTGCCGCCGGGTCACTGCTATCGCATTCGGACGCAGTCTCTGTGGAGCCAGTCGACAGATCGAACAGGCCCTAGAGAGATTCGTCGGGCTCGATCGCCGCGACTTGGGGGGTGGCCGACTGGCGAGCCACCGCATGCCTCACCCACCGCTGAAGCCTCGACCGACCGGGCGCTTGCGCGGTGGGAGGCTGAGGCGAAGACGGTATAGGAGCTGACCCATCTTGGGTCAGCGGTTGCCGCAGGAGGACGCCATGACACACGCGCAGCGAAAGTCGTCGCGCCCAGCAGACGGGAGCGCGTCCACGTCGATTGGAGCCTCCTAAAGCCAAGCGGAGTCGTCGGCGACGAATGTGAGCGCACCGAGACGGATCTCGTGGCCGTCAACCAAAACTCCACCTGAAACCATGATGTAGGAGATCGAAAGTATCCCAACTTCTCCAACAAATCGCTAGAACACCTGCCCCATGGTGGGCGCCAACTGTCGTGGTTCTAAGTCTGACAATAGAATGGGGGGTAGGTATGGAGAGGCAAGTTCCTAGCTATGGAGTAGTTGTATACGCAAGGGATTTACGAGTTCAGGCCCTTCTCGGAGGAAGTAATAGCCCTCGTCTCGGAGCCCGGAGGCGGTCGATTGGATTATATGCGTATGTGTTAGGGGTGCGAACCCTTCTACCGTGGAGGGGGTGGCTTATATAGAGTGCGCCAGACCCCAGCCAGCCCACGTAAGGAGAGGTTTAAGGTGCGTTAAGGCTAGGCGTGGCGGTAACGCGTTACATAAAGTGTCATTAAGATCATAAAGACTATTTAACTACAGACCGTTTGGGCACCGAGCGGCTCTTGGACTCCTGGTGGTCGAGTGGGTCTTCATGGCCGAGTGTCTTTGAATCTGTCGAGTGGAAACCTGCCAGGTCGACTGGAAGGCCGCCTCTCTTGCGAGTGTTCTTGTGGAGGGTACCTTTGGGCAGGTCTATGACCCTACCCCAGGTACATGACTTCATCAGCGCCCCCCTTTCCTTCCTCTCTCCCTCCTCCTTCCCCCTTCTCCTAATCCAACAAGGAAGGGAGGAGTCCTCCTCCTGGCACGCCTCCTCCTGGCCGGCCGCCTCTCCCCCCCTTTCTCCTTTATATACGGGGGCAGGGGGCACCCCATAGACACAATAATTGATCATTGATCTCTTGGCCGTGTGCGGTGCCCCCCTCCACCATAGTCCACCTCGATAATATCGTAGCGGTGCTTAGGCGAAGCCCTGCGTCGGTAGAACATCATCATCGTCACCACGCCGTCATGCGGACGGAACTCTCCCTTAAAGCTCGGCTAGATCGGAGTTTGAGGGACGTCATCGAGCTGAACGTGTGCTGAACTCGGAGGTGCCGTGCGTTCGGTACTTGATCGGTCGGATTGTGAAGACGTACGACTACATCAACCGCGTTGTGCTAACGCTTCCGCTTTCGGTCTACGAGGGTGCATGGACAACACTCTCCCCTCTTGTTGCTATGCATCACCATGATCCTGTGTGTGCGTAGGATTTTTTTTTTTTTTGAAATTACTACGTTCCCCAACAATAACTGGCATCAGTAGGTCATGTGATATCTTTTTCGTGGAGAGAGGCAGACCCAAGTAGATGCATGGGAACGCTAAAATGGAGCATTGTGGAACATCTCAGCCACTCTCAAACTTGTAGCTTCATCCATACATATTGGGATGAAGGTGCTCTTGCTAAAATTTATATGTAGCCCAGTGAAATTGGAGAAAGCATGTAAAATTCTTTTAATGATCTGGGTTTGTTCATAATTTTCTTGGATTAGCAGAAGCGTATCGTCGGCGTATTGCAATATTTGGAAAGGTCCATCCACAGCAAGGGGGTGCTTAAGATTTCCTTTTCCAAACTCAGATATGCAGTGTCTTTGTAACAAGTCGGCCACAAAAATGAAAAGATAAAGGGACAGGGCGTCACCTTGGCAAAGTCCACTTTTTGACAAAATCGTACTGCTCATTTTACCATTAGTTATAACCCTGGAAGAGCTGGTATATAAGAGTGTGTGAATCCACTTGATCCATCGTTGGCCAAACCCCTTGCTGATAGAATCCACTTGTCAAAGGCTTTTTAGAAATCCAATTTGAGCACTATCATGGGCATTCTCCTCTTCATCGCCTGTTGTACCAATTCGGCTGCGAGAACAATGTTCTCCATGATGCATCTTCCTGGCAGAAATCCAGATTGTAACGGGTGTACCAGCATCGGGATCATTTTCTGTAAGCGCACAACCAGTGCCTTGGTCGCCATCTTGGGCTATGTACCAGCGATATTGGTTTGAAATCCTTGATATTTACTGGAGCTTCTTTCTTGGGCGGAAGCACCATGTTAGCAGTGTTAATTCGTCGAATATCAGCCTTATGATCATAGAAGTCTTGTAGAAAACACATCAAATCATCCTTCATTGTATGTTTAAAGGCCTTATAAAATTCATTTGTGAAACCATCAGGCCCCGGACTTCTGTTGTTTGGTAGCTTGTCAATAAGAGAGACGATCTCTCCCCATGAGGAAGGCTGTATTGACATGCTCAGGTTAGCTAGCTCATAAACTTGTGAAACATCAATCGTTGGGAGAGAAATAGAAGTTATGCCCAAAATGCTTGTGAAGAAATCTGTGGCAATGGACAACTTGTCTTGGTCGTCATAAAACTCAATCTCATCTTTCAAAAACATCCTTATCTTATTTTTTTTCTATGATTGCAATTTGCTGCCGCTTGAAAAAAAGTGGTATTTTCATCACCCATGACACAATCTCTGATTTTAGCACGCCGTCGCCAGGCGCTGGTTTACCATATAACTGTTTGTTGTGCCTTCATTGTGGCATGCTTTCTCAGTGAAAACTCAAGGGCTGTCAAGCTTCTTTTTTCCTCAGCCGAATCAAAATATGAGATGACATGTTTGCATTTGTCTAGAATTAATTGTAGATTGGATCAATATGTTACTAGTATTTTTGAGTCTTTTTATTATATATATACACGTACTTTTTTTTTACTAGTGTTATATACAAAGAGAAGCGTACGAGCACCTGTACTGGACCAATATGTTACTTTGGGCTAAGACTGGCCCTTGAGATTTACTGCTGGGCCGACGACGTAGGGGCTGGGGGCTCAAAGTCCCTGAGAGAGACAGGCATTGCGTGCGCTAACAGCCAATCTACGATTCTGGCATCGCCGCATCGGGCTCCTGGGGCATTGTCGCCCATCGCAAATCGCCGGCGATCGGTCCTCGGCAGCGACGGCGAATCGCCAACGGCGCACTGGCCTGCGCACACTCATCGGCAAATCGGCTTCACGGCGGCAATTGCAACAGCGAACCCATCGTCAGTGTTCTTCCTGATCTCTCTTGATTCCCGATTTCCCCCGATTGTCAATTGGGAATAGAGGATGATTATCGTTAATCCTTAATTTTTCGACTGGTATGTCGAAGAATTTAGTTGGATTTGACTTATGATTTGCAATGTTTTGCTAGAAAACTTGGCAGTGCTAGTTGGCACAAAAGAGGCGCTAGAGAATTAAGGTGATTTTTATGCATTATTATGCTTAAATTTATAACCCCGCAAATAAAAAAGAACATTCAAATTTACAAGTATCCGCCATCCACTATATAATATGCATAACTTTTGGGTTTGTGGAGTTATATGTGTGAAAGATGAAGAACAAGCGTGGTGATTTGAATGAGATTGGAAACGCTTGTACGACAGAGCTTCAAAGGCACACAAGGTAACTTCCGACCACAATGCCGACAGGGAAGTCTCTTTGAGGTTGAAGATCAAAATGTGAGCAATCCTCCTTGTTCTTGCAACGTAACTAAATTGTTAGAAATGTTTGTCGCTACAAAGTTTGTAGCTTCATTATCATTATTGTGAAATTTTATGTCTTAAATCGTTGCACTACATTTATTTATTTTTTACTATGCGTACCCATGTCGGGAAACCTTCTCCACCACTAATTCTAGGAGCTTATGGAAAACGCGAGTGTCACCAATAACTTCAGAAACAAACACCAGTCTTATGAATTCTTACGAGTAGCCAACCATGTGGCTCAATCATAATCTCAGAAAAGTTCGCGTGAGAAAAGTGCAGCTCCTGTATTTAAGAAAATAGGCAATGTGACAAGGAAGCAGTGTAGGGAAACATGTATCGAACCAAATCATAAGGGAATATATGGCAATAGAGTAGAAGGAAACAGAATAGAGATATTACATGTCACACAAAGGATTATTCACAGCATATTCACATAAACTTCATGATTTTTTAAGATGAACCAATTCATGGTTTCTTCTCACTTAAGATGGTAATCATGCAAAAACTGATTTTCCAACATAAGAAATGGTGAACCTAACTACTCTAGTATGGATGTATGGGGTGTGTTGCCGAACAGGCCCTAGTATCCTTTATAATTAACATGTATCACATATGTGCCTCAGATATATAAGGACAAATACACAGTAAGGGCACCCAAATCAAATCAGATAAAGCCTGACCAAGATCCTCCACACAGATCATGATAGGGATGAAAAAGGAACTATGTTCACAAACTAAAGCAAAAAACAGGAAGTACCTTATTTTGATGATCCCTGTCAAGAAAAATCTGGAGCAAACATAAAAATAGTGATTCAAATCGTTTGTTTTGGTCAATCTCTATTAGTCCAAGCGTTTCATACATTGCATCTATAGAAATCATGGTGCCCACCTATTTATTCAGTTATTCCTCTATCATCCAACCTTCCCACAAACCGCTTAATGTCTTGAATTCCCTGCTCATCTGTTTCATGTTAACCACAGAAGGTTAACACAAAAGGATTAAATAATGAACTGTTGTGTGAATCCATTCATGGCGTACGTTAATGGCAATTGGGACCCCAGTTCATCCAAGTTCAATTTGTATAACTGACCTTTTTCAGGAGGACCAGGCATCATTTAAGCATCAAATTAGCCATCATTTAAGCAGTGCCACAGACACCAAGAGATGAAACAAAAATAAGTAATGCCTGTTTATAGAAGTAACCATTAGGAAGCAATGCAAATTCTAGTATTTATCATACCAAAGACAACAAAGCATATCTTAGAAACACGACCCTACGAAAGTAATGAAAATTTTAGTAGGAACCCCATTTAAAAAATAGGGAGTGTATCTTTCAGAATCTGCTTACAGTGCATACACACAATCAATGGATAAATAAAAAGAAATTTCGAAAAGAGACAACCTACCCCAGCAATGCTGCTCGTACCATGTAGGTAAGTGTGATATGGGTCCATGTTATGTGCTGGGATAAGCAATAGGGGGCACATTTAACTTCTTTCTGAAATCGTTTATGAATCCTCTCGTGCCCCACCAAATTATTAAATCCACAATAAGATAGGATAGCTGAAAAGTGAGGGGATAAAGATGTCAGAATCTGAATATCCATATTTCAGAGGAAAATAGAGAAAAAACAATTTCACAATCATTCATATACAAAAGGGACTAATTCACATGTTTAAATGGCATGCACACTCATCGGCAAATCGGCTTCATGGCGGAAATTGCAGCAGCCAACCCATCGCCAGTGTTCTTCTTGATTTCTCTCGATTCCCAGTTTCCCTCAATTGTCAATTGAGAATAGAGGATGGTTATCCTTAATCCTTAATTTGTCGATTGATACTCCCTCTGTAAAGAAATATAAGAGCGTTTAGATCACTATTAGTGATCTAAACGCTCTTATATTTCTTTACGGAGGGAGTAAGTCGTAGCATTCAGTTGAATTTGACTTCGATTTGCATTCTTTCGCAAAAAACTTGGCAGTGCTAGTTGGCAACAAAAGAGGCATTAGAGAATCAAGGTGATTTTTATGCATTATAAACACTTAAATTTACAACCCAGCAAATATAAAAGAACACTCAAATTTACAAGACTATCCGCCATCCACTATCTAACATGCATAATATTTGGTTTGTAGAGTTACATGTGTGAAAGATGAAGGACAAGCGTGGCGATTTGAATGAAATTGGAAACGCTTGTACGACAGAGCTTCAAAGGCATACAAGGTAACTTCGACCACAATGCCGATAGGGAAGTCTCTTTGAGGCTGAAGAAAACCAAGTTGAAGATCAAAATGTGAGCAACCCTCCTTGTTCTTGCAACGTAACTAAATTGTTAGAGATGTCTGTCGCTACAACGAATAATAGCTTCATTCTCACTATTGTGAACTTTTATGTCTTATAAATCGCTGCACTACATCTTTTTTACTATGCATACCCATGTCAGGAAATCTTCTCCGCCACTAATTCCAGGAGCTCAGTGAGGGGACACACACTATCAGCCATGAAACTTCATCGCAAACACTTGGCATATGGAAAACACGAGTGTCACCAATAACTTCTTTAACAAACACCAGTCTAAATTATTACGAGTAGCCAACCATATGGCTCGATCATAATCTCAACAAAGTTCACATGAGAAAAGCACAGCTCCTGTATTTGAGAAAATTGGCAATATGACAAGCAAGCAGTGCAGGGAAACATGTATCGATTCAACCAAATAATAAGGGTATATCTGGCAATAAAGTAGAAGGAAACAAAATAGAGATATCACCTGCCACATAAAGGATTATTATTCACAGCATATTCACATAAACTTCATGATTTTTAAGATGAATTAACTTCATCATTTTCTTCTTACTTAAGATGGTAATCATGCAAAAAAATGATTTTGCAACATAAGAAACGGTGAACCTAACTACTCAAGTATGGATGTATGGGGTGTGTTGTCGAACAGGCCCTAGTATCCTTTACAATTAACATGTATCGCATATGTCTCAGATATGACACATGGAAACTTTTTTTACATAAGAAATTTTGCATATGTCATATCTGAGACATATATAGTGAAATCCGTGCATGAAATGTTAGTTAAAGCAAACTATACCATACGTAAACCTGAATCATAGCCATACATGTTCCCATGCGCATGTTGAGAAGACTGGGGCCATTATTTGAACAAACATGTATATGAGAAAAGATAAATTAGTAATAGCAGTGGATTCTTATTGACAATAATATAATTGGACACATTGTGAACAAAACTTAAAAATGAGGATAATAACAACATGTACTATTCTACCCCAAAAAAACCCAGCATACAAGCAGTGCAGAGTGGAATAGAGTGGTTTTCCTTACATTAACCTTAATGACATAATATCAATATATGTTAGTACTGTAGCCAATAGCATGAATGAGAGAAATACATAATATCCTGTATAGAGTAAAAGGTTAGTGCATTTTGAGTATTTGACTACAGACTAAGATATTTAGACCTACAGTTTCCATCGTGGATACATGTTACATGACCCTGTTAGCATAATACACCGTACAAAGATAAAGGTTAGTTCATTTTGAGTTTTTGACTACAGATTAAGATATTTAGACTAAAAGCTATAGAAGAAAAGGTATAACGACCAGGTTTAGCTTCTTGACTGAGGTTCTTTTCTTGTCAATTGACACGGGTTGCAGTAGGCAAGGCACATGACATGTTTTCATGTGCAGAACCGCCAAGTAGTGTCACTGTATCACATCAACATGCAAAAGCAATTACATCTCCACGTTTAAGCATCCAGGAGATCTACATGTCTCGTCTTAATTCAGTCAAAATCTCTCCAGGAGGGGGGGTGTACCACAGAAGCGAATGGAATTCCAAACTGCCATCAGAATCTTCAGCAATTAACCTAGTATGGAAGGGGAATCCTTGCTGCTCTGAAGCACAGAAACATAAACAGAAGAAGAGACCACTCATAAATTCAAACTCCCCAAACATGTTTCCATATAGAATCCAATTGAATAAGCAACTTCTTTGCACGAACAGATGATAGATTAGTGCCTCAGGAGACGGCAAAGGATACCTTTTGCAGAGAAGGCCAGGAGAGGATGTGTGGACCTTAAGAAGCAGCTGCCAACTGGCAGGGAGTCATCACTATGATTGCTTCATTCCGCGCAGCACTCAACTGGCAGCTCCGGCCCATGACCAGCGGGATGCTACCGGGCACCATCTTCGGAACCGGATCCACCTGACAGATCTCCAGGGTAGTAGCCATCCTCTCTGATGGCAGGGAATCATATAGGTCACTTGAGAGCAGCAGCGGCCAATCTAAGATCTGATGTAGGTGGGTGACCAGACGGGACACATCATAGAGGCATAACATAATAGCAAAACTGTCAGAAATTGCAGCGCAAATAACAAAATTGTCAAGGTGAGTTTCATGCAATGGCATAACAAATATACTTAAAGCCTTCAGAACTAGGAGAACAACAATAATTTGAGGATTCATTGAAGTGGATAACAACTTTACCTTATCACCTGCGCCATTTATATTCTGTTTCACGAGTATCTAACAGTGGAAGTGCAACAAGGTGCTTTAATTTAAAGGGTAGGTCCTGTGTTTTAAAGATCAAATAACAGCATACCAAGCACCACACTTCAGAAACAATTGCTCGGAAGCAGGCAATATTTTGAGTACAAAAACCAAACACTTTTTTTTCTGCCAACACAATTCTTAATAATCATTCCATTTCAAGAAGAAAAGGCTTACAAGGCCGTCTCGCCACTCTAAAACAAGAACAGTATAAACTTGAACAAAAATAACCAAAAGACACATGAGAAAAATGTTGTAAGCCTCTAAGGATTAGAGAAGCCATTTGCCAGCTTGCAACATGTCCAACGGCCTTGAGCTTATCTTGCATTCTCCTATGATTTTTTCCATGAGTACTAAAACGTCTAGTTCCATAAAACAGGCAATCATTATGGTGTTTCTAGAGCATACGTGGATATGAGGTGGTTGATGGCATTGAATCCCCACTTAGTGAAAAAAGGCAGTCAGAGAATCAATCACTATAACGAACATGAGAGGTGATAGAGGATCATCTCGTGTAAGCCCCACTGGTTATAGACTGAGGTCTGTTGAACGCCATATGTTGGGTCACCTCAAAGAGAAAAGGGCATGGAAACTGAATCATAAGCATGATTATAATGGCCAATTTCAGCAGGAGGCATGTATGTTGCTTCTTCTGCAACCAATGAAGCGATTATCAGGCCAATATGAAGTTAACTTCAATCAGCTGGCCAGTTGAGGTAACCTGCCAGACCTCGGTGACAAGAACTTTAGCAACCAGTTAGACATGTTGTCAGTTAAGCTAAATGGTATAGAGACCAGGATGGTCGTCGAGTCAGTTTTCTTTGGTAGAAACGTTATGAATGTCGTTGTATGAAACCACAGTTCCTGACATCCATACATAAAACATTTGGTAGCCATAACATTGTTATCCGTTCTCTTTTGTCACTTTAGTTCTGCATCTAGCCTGTTGTCCACTGAATATGAAACTGTTCACAGCAAGTTCTATCTTCAGACACAGAAGAACCCAAAGATATCAGAGGTAAGTATGACTTGCTCAGTCCTTGACATCCCATGCTATTGTTTAGACTGAGTACCAATGGCCTAAATTTTGAGGGCTAACAGTCAGCAGTACCTATTTTAAGTTGCAGAGAAGTGACGACCTTCTTTTTGTTGATGAGGATTACATTGTGCATCTGTCAACTGTTAAGCTACCAAAGGTCATCTATAGTATCATACTGACAAGTGCAAGCAGTTCGTCAAAGGTATCTATTCCAGGAAAAGCTTCAAAAGCATCTCTGCCATCACGAATCATTTCACAGTAAGTTGACCAACGCCGGAAATGGTGCGATAACCATTCAATATCCTCTGCGGAACAGAGACCAGTGGACATGCGGCCATGTATGTACTGTCGAACAATTGGAAATCGAATACTTTCTGAGAAGCTGATCGCGCACAGGCGGAGGGGTTGCTTGATTTCTGACCCAGGAAACTGACCAAGGCCTTTGTAAATTTTAAAGAGTCCTTCACCTCCTAAACTAACGCTACTAAAGTCAGGACCCAGTTTGTTATAATTCCCAGAAAAACCAAGTGATCTGACATTGGTTCCTGCAATAGCTCCACGCTGTTGCATTTTTATATAGAAATCACTAAATACATGCCAATTGTCATTTCGGTGGAAACCTTCACAGTAAAGATTTCTGAAGGAATACAATAGCCTAAGTGGATCAAAGTCATTGCGCACCCAGTTTGGTGGAGGGAGTAGCGTAATAAAGAAGTTGCCTGCACCCTGGGGCAAGCTCAAAATACCTTCCACCATTCCATTTTGTTGGCCATTCACTTGCCCCCAAAGCTGTGTGATATGCTGGATAATCTCATCAAGCATAGCTTCATAATTAGCACACATAGTCTCAGGATCCTCGTCCAGCTGCAATTGGAACGTCTGATAGTTCTGCAATTGAAGATTAGATAACATCAACGTACGATCCAACCATGCAATCAATCGGTAGAAGATACCAATGTGTGTTGATGAGACGGTTAAAGGCTGTAAGATCCCATAATCATGTAAAAGTATATGCAGGATAAACAATATTGGAGTATCTATTTCGTTTGCCAGCAACTTTGCATCTGCTCTATAGTTCGTGCCAATCAATCAAGGCAAAAATAAAATAAGATGTTTTTTTAGGTTTTTTTTAGAAATAGATGTTTTTGGGTCCCGATAACTGCCACACGTGTGGTGTATCGGGTAGTTGTGCCACACGCCTCGTGTGGCGTGTGGCATGGATAGCAACCAGCCCACACACCTACGTCTGGGCAAAACAACTAATGCCCACACACATCTTTTTTTCCCTCCCGAACCCTCTCACACTCGTGCGTGTGGGCGAAGTTGATAACGCCCACACGCCCGTATGTCAGGCCTCGTACCCTCCTGGTCCTGCACGCGACGCGTGACGCCCATCGCGCGCCGCGAGCTGCCATGGTCCGCACCTCGCCCATGTTCGCTTAACTGCAGTTGCCATGTCGCTGAACTACGGTTGCCATGTCGGACAACCGCAGTTGCCATGGTTGCTCAAGTGCGATTGCCATGTATGGTCCGATCTAATGTAGTTGCCATGATTTCATAACTTTAGGAGTTGCCACATACCAACACTAGGCGCTTGAGAGAGTTGCCATGTGCTCACAAGCATGCTAGGGCAGTTGCCATGTAAAAAGGAAGAGTTGCCATCGCTTACGTGCACGTTAGGGCAGTTGCCATGTACGCGGCATGCGCTGGGGCGTTGCCATGTACCATGCAAAACACATGGCAACTTGGTAAAAGAGAGTTGCCATCTGCCTACGTGCATACTAGGCAGTTGTCGTGTACCCCTGCAAAAACACATGGCAACTCGGGTAAAAAAAGAGAGTTGCCACCTGCTTATAAAGCACACTAGGGGCAGTTTCCATGTGCGCTGCAAAAACACATGGCAACTAGCAGCTTGGGTGTGGGAGAGGAGACGGGCGGTGGGCGAGATGGCAAAAATGCCCGCACACCAGCTCTTGTGCGTGACTGAAAACAGGTGTGTGGGTGAACTGCTAAACGCCCACACACGGGCCCCTCCGTGTGGTAAAACGGATGTGTGGGCGAACTATGTCACACACCACACACACGCCTTGTCCTACGTGGCACAGAAAATCAGCCAGATTGTGCCAAGATTCATGCATATAGTACTGGACGGTGATGGATGCGTGTAGTCGAGATGGTCAACGCCCACATGTGTGAGCATTAACATTTCCGATGTTTTTTTAGGTGAAATAAATAAAGTTGTAAATGTAGGAAATCCGTCCCGAACCGAACAAAATCTGTGAGAAATCTAACCCCAGCCGTACTAACGGAACCCTACTTGATGGGGAAAAATCGGACCATGAACTGATTCCACACCCCACGGACCGCAATTAATAAAGTGATTAAGGCCCAGGATTAAGAAAAGTGGGTTTCGTGCCGAGGCCCATGAGAAAAGGGGCGCGGGGAGAGAGGGGGTCGGCACCTGAAAAGGATCCATGCCGCCAATGCTGGTACGCCGATCGTCGAATCTCAGCAGATGGCACCAGATTCGGCTAGGGTTTTGGAGTGAGGGTTTTTTGGTGGAGAAGGATGGGGTTTCTTCTTCTTGTGAAGGAAGAAGAAGCAAGCCGCGCGCCTGTGTGTGTGTGTGTGTGTGTGTGTGTGTGTGTGTGTGTGTGTGTGTGTCGAGGGAAGGAAGGGAGCGCTTTTGGTTGTCTCGTCCTCTTGGGCGGAGCGTTAGGGAGACTATGGGCCAGAATGGCCCCAACAAGTCCAACGCGATGATGAGTGCCCGACATAGTCAATGGACCTAGGCTTCTGACCGTGTGGCCCGCGTCTAAAAGGGCCCAAGTTGTGATATGATATGGCTCCTTTTTCTCTTTCTCCCCGACTCTTCCATCGATCCATTTCTCATAGGTAGCCAGTCCGACTCTCTTATCCCAATTCAGGCCAATTAGTCTTTGCAATGTTTTATATAAAATTGCCTCGAAGGTTGTTGCTAACAGGTTGAAGTTAATTCTGCCTGACATTATTTCTGAAGAACAATCTGCCTTTGTGCCTGGGAGATTAATCACAGACAATATTATTTGTGCTTACGAATGCCTGCATTTTATGAAGAGGAATAAGTCTAAGAACAATGGACTTTGTGCCCTCAAGCTTGACATGATGAGAGCATATGATAGGGTTGAGTGGGCATACCTACATGCGATCATGCTTAAGTTGGGTTTCTCCCCAGGTTGGACTGACATTGTGATGGGCATGGTTAAAACAGTATCTTTCTCAGTACTGTTCAATGGAGAAAAGCTGGATCAATTCAAACCCTCGAGAGGTACGACGGGGAGATCCCATTTCCCCTTACCTATTCTTATTGGCAGCGGAGGGCCTTTCGTGCCTTTTAAAATCTAGTTCTCAGTCATCGGTACTTGGCGGTGTGAAGGTGGCACCCACAGCTCCTGTGGTGAATCACCTTCTCTTTGCGGATGACAGCCTGTTGCTTTTTAAGTCTAGCATGGAGGGAGCAAATGCGGTGTCAAACCTGCTTCATACTTATTGTGATGCATCCGGCCAAAGAATTAACACTGAAAAGTCTTCATTTTTTTCAGTAAAGGATGCTCTGAGATTTTGAGGAACCAGGTCAAAAACATCCTACAAGTTCATAATGAATCTCTGAGTGAGAAATATTTGGGTATGCCCACATCAGTTGGTCAGTCAAAGAATGGCACATTCTGTTATCTTCGGGATAGAGTGTGGGAAAAGGTGAAGGGTTGGATGCAGAAACTATTGTCAGCAGCAGGCAAGGAGGTGTTGATAAAGTCAGTTGCACAAGCCATACCGGTTTTTCTATGTCTTGCTTCCGACTACCGAGAGGTCTATGTGACAATGTAACCTCAATCATACGGCAATTTTGGTGGGGATCTAAACGTGGAAAGAGAAAACCTGCCTGGGTTTCTTGGGACGTCATGACAAATCCCAAAAACTTGGGCGGTCTCGGCTTTAAGGACATAGAAGTTTTTAATCTTGCTCTACTAAGCAGACAGGCATGGAGGTGCCTGACAGAGACGCGCTCTTTGAGCTCTCACATCCTAAAAGCAGCTTACTACCCAACTTCGTCCATCTTCGAGGCAGAGTTGGGTTCAAACCCATCCGAGATATGGAGATCTATTGTAGATGGGAGAGACGTGTTGAAACTTGGAGCGATCATGCGGATAGGGGACGGGCGTTTAACCAATATTTGGCAACACAATTGGATACCCCGTCCGGGTATGATGAGGCCGATCACATCCTTGATCCATGACCCTCCAGAGACAGTAGCTGATTTAATTGATGCATCGACCGCTTCTTGGAGGGAAGAACTGATCAGACAAGTGTTTGTTCCAGTGGATGCCGAGGCCATTCTGAGGATTCCCCTATGCACTCGTCGGGTCGACGACTTCTGGGTGTGGTCCGAGGATCCGAGAGGCCGGTTCTCTGTCAGTACTGCATACAATATGGTATATCGTATAAAGAGTGGAAGAGAAGCATGGCTTGAGGAAGGAGAACATACTTCCAATATCCAGGGGTTGAAGAAGAGCTGGACTGCCCTATGGAAGTTAAAAGTGCCGTCAAAGCTGAAAGCTTTTACATGGAGATTGGCCCAGCACTCGCTTCCAACGGGTGATCTATTGCACCATCGCAACATGGCCACCACAGATGTGTGTGCAGTGTGCGGGGCGCAGGATAGTTGGCGTCACTCACTAATGGACCGCGCTCTGTCCAGGAGCATTTGGGCTCTGTCGAAGGAAGAGATGGTGCAACATATGGCGATGAACCGAGGAACTGATGCAAAGGAGTGGCTCTTCTCCATGTTCGGTTTGATGCCTAGTGACGAGCTTGTAACAATGATTGTCACTCTTTGGGCGATCTGGTCTTCACGGAGGAAGTTGATACACGAGGGAATTTTTCAAAGACCGTTCTCCACCCACGGTTTCATATCGAATTACCTGTCGGATATTCAGTTCATGGATAAGCCTGCGACGGACAGGCAAGCAGCAGCTCCTAGAATGACGGCGTGGATCCCTCCTCCAGAACATCACATGAAAGTCAATGTCGATGCAGTGGTTGCCAGACATGGGGGCTTCGGGACAGCAACAGCAGTTTGTCGAGATGGCAGTGGGGAGTTTCAAGGGGCGTCAGTGATCCGTTTCAATAACATCGATGATCCTGAAACGCTGGAGACATTGGCAATACGTGAAGCTCTGGCTCTCGCAGATGACTTGCTCTTCCACAGGATTTCAGTGGCGTCGGATTGCAAGAAGGATGTTGATGCGATCAAGCAAGGCATGGGTGCACAATATGGGGCAGTGGTACATGAAATCATAGGCCATTCTAGAGTTTTTTCTTCGTGTTTATTTAGTCATGAATTTTGAACCTCGAATGTTGAGGCTCACAAACTAGCAAAGCATGCATTATCCCTGGGTTTTGGCCGCCATGTCTGGTTAGGCCACCCAGGAAATTTGGATTTCGTCCCTGTAAACATTGTGACGGGTGAATAAAAGCTTTGTGAGTTTGTCTCAAAAAAAAAAGATCCATTTCTCATCCAAAAAAAACTCTTCGGTCGACCAAACCCTAGAGAGAGAGAGACTCTTCTTCCATGGCCGGCGGCGATTCTTCTCCCGTGGCGGCTGCGGCTGCGGCGAGAAAGTGGGATCACGAAGAGTATCAGTTCAAGACGCCGGAGGAGCGTTCCTTCAACCCGCGATACAACGAGTACGACCCCAAGCAGGGTTGTTTCATATACGTCCGCTACTTCTTCGACGGCGACAAACTCAACCTCGACGAGGAGTGTATGTTCCAATCCAATCCAATTCCCCTTATTCTAGTTCATGATTATGTTCGGTTGAACCTCCTTTGGAGAGGTTTGGAGAGGATTGAGGTGGATTTTGATCTACAGCGGATTTAACCCTCCCCAATCCACTCAAATCCCCTTCAAACCCCTCCCCTTGCAACAGAACAAGCCCTTATCGATCATGAACACCAGCCAGTCAGTATCGCTTCATTCCTCAAAATCAATCATCTGAAGGTTGCATTCACTTCCTACTACTAGATTTATTCGGAAGCGAAGGCTGCCACTTTCAAATTCATTCCTCAATTAGCCTCTGTTTCACTGTTTGGACGGGCTCTACTTTTAATTATTACTCCCTCAGTTCCCAATTATAAGATGTTCTAACCTTTTTTTCAATCGGATATATGTAGATGTGTTTTAGTGTGTTTGTTCACACATTTTAGTCCATATGTAGTCCGTATTAAAATATCAAAAACGTTTTCTAATTCCGAACAGAAGTGATAGTATATATTACTATGCAAAAGATGGAGTGCGTCATTAGTCCATTAACTCAAATTGATTGCACACTTTAGGCCATCAACTCAAGAACCAATCAATTTAGGCCATAAACTCATTTTTTTGGTCAGTAAGGCCAAAATTGATTTGAAATGGGTAAAACCGGCCATGTGGCTGCCACATCAGCATAGCTTAGACCCCTTGTGCTTTGGTTAATTTATGGAGGGTGTTTTTTGCAAACTAACCATCACAGTGTATCAAGGAAAAGTTAACGTGGCAACCATGTGGTCAGTTTTTTCCCTCCTAAATTCTTTGTGGCCTTAATTGATCAAATAAACGAGTTTATGGCCTAAATTGATCGGTTCCTGAGTTCTTGATCTAAACCGTGCAATCAGTTTGAGTTAATGGACTAATGACGCATTTCACTCAACAAGATGAGAGCACAGCCTTCCTGGTTCGGTTTTCACTGGTTCTGTTCCAACCAATTTACACCTACATACATACTCGTCTTGTTACCCTCCTTGATTGATCCATTAATATGCATTTTTCTCCTCATTGGACAGCACTTGTTGGTCCCATGCGACATACTGGTAAAATCTTCAAAGAGGGGTTCCGGCTCAAAAACACGGTCAATGTTGTCTCCATCAAGATTGTTTCCTCCGACTATGGCTACCCACTCAATGTCTACGGTACCATCATAGCCAGGGACAGTCTGGATCAAAAATGTGTTTATATATTCCGGCGTGACCAAGATGATTGCCAGCTCATCAGCTCAAAGGTATTACTGCCATTTGCCTCATAGCTACAGACACATCCAATTTATCAGTGTGTATTTTCTTGTACTGGTACTTTCTCATTTCAGTCCTCTGATTAACAAAACGTTGGTGATTTCCTAATGGAGGAATTTTGACAATTTCTATAAATGATTGTTTCTGAATGTTGTATATTAGTAATCCATATTTGGGTTTTGTATGTTATACTTGAATAACGGATCTGGTTTTCTATCTGTTCCATATAATAATGTTGATTATAACGATAGTCTTGTAGGGTATAGTGTTAGGAGCCAGGGGTTTATCACTTGCGTGCTTTAGTTTATGGCACTACAGCAATCTGCACAATAAGAAAAGGAAGTACAAAATATACATGACCACAGATGTAGCATAATTTTTCTTAGTCTCCATTCAGAACATAGCTAAAAGTGAACCCCAAAGCAAGGGCAATTCAATCAATCCCGTAAACAAGCTCCTGGAATTTATCTATTCAAATTGGTCTTGCAGGATGATTCATTGATTTTGACTGGCCCAAAGAGAGGATTCATGGTATGCGATGATATATTCTTTGAAATCAATCTGAAGGTGAAGGATGTGCATGGGAGGACTGTCAATGATGATAGACTCAGTAAAGGACTGATCGAGGTGGATGCTATCCGCAGGCTGGAATATAGTCCCAGATATGTGGTTGATACGGAAACACTTGTCAGCATGCACAACATATTGGATTTAAACTATACATTCATTAGGAGGTCGGTGGAGGGCACTGTTGAGATCAAGATCCTTCAGGGACCTGATGAATTCCATGGGAAGATTGTCGCTTGCACGACCAGCATTCCATGCGACATTGTGCTACATGATAGTAAAGTGAGTGGTGCGCTAACTGCAGGTGACAATGGAGTCCTACAAATGGCGCGGCGCGTAGTAGGAGTCTCTATGGATGAGATGCTGGTGTTGACTGTTGCTGCTGCTGTCGGTGATGATGGGTTATCTGCCCGCACTGTTCAGTTTACTCCAAGGCGCAATGGTTACGATGATGAGAATATTACCTGCGGGGACTACAAGATGCATCTGAAGGTCACTTGGTCGATTGTGTATTTCTTATGTAACTCTTAGTTATTCAGTCGTGGCAGTCTGCCAGATTCTCTAGATACTTAGGATGCAATGAAGTTTCATTATGGGAACCAATTATGGTACATGCTAAATCAATATATGTGTTCCATCATGTGTATCTATTCTGACTCTAATGGCTGATGTAAGCTAGTTTTAATGGAACTGCTTGTAGTACATGCATGAAATTTAAGATTCTTGTGTAGTATTTACGTCGGCATAGTCGGGTTTACTCGGAGTAAAATTATAAACTATCCCGAAAACTTTGACATCCTAAAAGTAATGTACATACAAAGTTGTTTGCCTTGTTGAATTACAAGATGTAGTAACCAGAATGGTTTTAGACCTGTGTTGGAATTGGATCGCCTCTTTGAATATGTTGCAAGTTCAATGTCTATGAAGACTATACGGATGCAATGTATGTTAGTGCACTAAGCACCTTTATTATTCTTTTTTGTTAGAATCAAGAGCTTAGTAGTAGCTTTCAATTCTTTTGATATGTCCTCTATGTATCCAACTTGGCTGCGCATTATTGTGCTAAGGAAGTAGTTCTAAATAGTATCAAATCTAAACCTGCAGCAGAATTTACCCCTTTTAAAATCTTAAAATAGGTTCTTTTTTAGAATTTTTGCAACTTTTGAATATGTTTTTTTGGTGCCACTAGTAAATCCAATATGCCCCCCACCCCTTGCAGAGTACCCATGAATAAAACTGCTGCGTTGGATGAACAACATTCCTAGTGATTGCAAAGCCTGATTCAGCTTTTTTTTTCATGCACTCCAATTAATTAGAAGAAGCAAATTCTGGTTGAGCAAATATTTGACAATGAATACGCCAATGATTTTATCATATGTTTTCATCTGCAGAGTTTGGATATCTCAGGAAAAAATTTACTGTTCTACAAAATGCTTGGCTTGATCAATGGACAAATCAATATGCACTTCAGAGCAACAAGATTGTTAGCTTCAGGAGGTGTTTCAGGCTTTCAGCCAATAACAACATACCACATATTATCTTCAACAGCTAGCGTTCGGCCTCAGTCAGTTATCCATCTCCGTTTCCTAGAATGCCCCCGCCTAGCCATATAAACCCGGCCATAAACCCAGCTTCTTCTAGGTCCAGGCAGAGATCTCTGCGAAGCAATGTCGAAAGATGAAGATATGGTGTGCCTTGTTTTACACTGTCACAAAATCCACATGTAGAGTAGTTGATTGGTTTTTAAGATAGCTACCCACTTATTCCAAGCTGTTAAATCCACATGTAGAGTAGAACTGCAAGAAATCACGAAAACTTGCAAATCTGGATTTGGACTCCTTTACTATTTTGTAATTTTCATTCAAGCATCTGTGCTGCAATAGTGTATTTATTTTGAGTGTCAAATATGGAATAAGTGACTAAAACCATTACATTGGTAATCATAAGTGACTACAACCATTATATTGCTAGGCATAACCGACTACAACCATTACATTGCTGATCATAACTTCAAGCTGTTATAGCAGACTAGTACAACCTTTCAAGCTGTCATTCTAGTAAGTGACTAGTACAACCTTTCAAGCTGTCTTAGCAGACTAGTATCAACTATGTACTGCAAACAAGACGGTTGAGGTCTTCCGCTTCTCGATCCACCATGGCGACGCCGGCCTCCAGCCGTGGGAGCACGCGTTCGTCGTGGAGCAGCTCCGGGGTGAAGAGGTTCTTCCAGCCGGCGCACCACGCCGCGGCCTCCCCCGACGGCGGCCTCGCGGACTGCAGCCAGTGGCGCAGCGCGCTCTCCCATTTGCCGAAAAACTCCTGCTCTAGGATCGACACCACGTCCTCGGTGCGCACCAGAGGCGTCCACGACATCACCTCGCGGAACTTAGTGTCGCGCTGCTTTGGTGGTGTGATCTTGAGCTGTTGCAGCCATCGTGTGAGCTTAGGCAAGATGTGACGCCGGGAGAAGATCTCCCACTGCGTCGGGCTGAAGTAGTCTTTCCATGGGGAGACGATGTCGAGGCTACCACCGCTGATCTTGCCCTCCACGGTGCCGTAGAGGCTCTCCGGCAAGTGTCCGATCAAGGGGATCCACAGACGTAGCCAGTGGTCGCAGCCCGGGCTCCACAACGGCTCCCACTCTCGCGCTTTCACGGCGATCCTCGGCGTGAGGACCTGCTCCACGATGTGCCGCACGGCCCGAGCAGGCAGCGCGGCCCTCCACGCCCCCGGCGCGCGCTTCTTCCCCCGGAGCAGCACCTCGGACTCCACGATCGTCGCCAGCGCTTCCGCCGTCTCCGCGCTGTCGTCGCCTTGGAGCTTCACGTCGCGCAGCAGCGCGAGGGTCTTCTCGCAGCACTCCCGTTCGAGGCGCAGGGCTCGTAAGACCGCCACCGACTCGTGCCACTCGTCTTGGGCTGGCGGCGCCGGCGCCGGCGCGCCATGCAGGCCGTTCTTGTACGTCGTTTCGGAGTGGCCGATGCCGGCGGTGGAGCAATGCCTGATGGCCTTTATAGGGGCGATGATGCCCTGGCCGTGCGCGCCGAGGCCCGAGCCTTGCTTGTAGTTCCACAGCCGCATCATCTTGGCCACCGGCGCGGTGGTGCGCGCGAGGCTGCCCGGCATCTTGAACGGGTACGACGGGTCGTCGCCCTCGTCGAGCAGCGCTGCGGTGAAGCTGCGCTTCAGTAGCGCCATGCCGCCGATCGACGTTGCCAGGCGATCGACCAAACAGGGGACGTCGCTGCTTGGAACCGGCCGGCGTGCTGCTCCTTCTGCTGATTCGATGCGTATGAGAGTTGCATATCATAGCAAGTACGTACGCATCATTATATAGCTGCTATAGGCCGGCTGTTCGACGCTAATAAACGGATTCCGTATTGGAGACGAGCCTTTGAACACGTTTTCGACTCCAACAAGCATCCTTATTTACTAAGCACGAACGAACATTTCGGTAAATATGCGCGAGCACTTTTCATAGACAGTGGTATTAACGGGGGCCCAACTAACTTTTGATCTTTGTAATTAACCTTGGCATCCAAAAAACAGTGGAATCGATAGAGACACTAGTTTCATCACATAGAAAAGAACTCAACTTTGTAGAACCGTTTAGCTTGAAAGCTACATTCATTTAATACAGTCAAATTTTGGAGTTTTCAAATAGATCTCATGTGTGTGATTTAGGGAGGATTTTTTTTTTCGAACATGTCAATTAGCCAACATTATCTATACTAACTGAGGGCCCGTTGTCAGTGGATGATTAGCCAACTAACATTTTTCAAACATTTGAGTTTGATCACTACTTTTTCATACACATTGTACATTTTCGATATATATCAGGAACATCTTTTAAATACATGTTTAATATTTTTTTAAATGTATGATTAACATGATTTTATACACGATCAACATTTTTAAAAATTTAGGTTTTATGTTAAAAAATTAAATATATGTTCTTCATTTTTCGTATACATGAGGACATTCCTTTGTACACGTTTAACATTTTTAAATAGATGATTAACAGTGTTAAAAAAGATGATTAACATTTTAAAAAAATGTGTTTGATGACTGCTTTTTCATACATTTTTTGTATATATGAACACTTTCTAATAGATGTTTAATATTTTTTAAATATATTATTAACATTGTTTTATACACAATCAACATTTTTAAAATTTATACTCTTTGCACATTTCTGGTTTCTTTTTTTTCGAGAAACTTCCAATCTTTTCATTCTCAATCATGGCAGTATAAAAAACACCAGAGATAATAAAAATTACAACCAGGTCCAGTGGCCCACCTAGCGATGACTACAAGCACTGGAGCAAGCTGAAGGTGCGCTGCTGTCATTGCCCCTCTCTCGCAGGAACCGAGCAAACTTTGATGTAGTAGATGGTCTATTAGTCATCGTGCTAATGCTTCATAGGACCAGCGCACCAGAGTAGTAACCAGCGCTGATGAAGAAAGTCGTAGATTGGAAGAGGCAAACATGTAAACACCCAAAAGAAGATGAATGAAGATCAGATCCAAACAGATCCGCCGAAGACCAACACCGACCGAATTCCGCAAGATCCGACAGAGACACGCCTCTACACGCCCTCTAACTGAATCCTTAGAATGGGGATAGAACATGGGAGACATTATTCCTACTGAGAGACATCGCTGCCGCCACACAGCCCCAATCAAGACACCGAAGCTAACAAGAACGAGAACGGGGTCCTTCCGCCATGGGGGGGGGGGGGGGAGGTTCTTTGTACCTTTATGGCCCAAAGACCATGGAGGGTGGGGCGGACCGGTGGCGGCGATGACGGGAGAGGAGGAAAGCCTTTTCTTGCGAGGGAGGAAAGAGAAGCCGTTGTAATCGTAAGCAAATATATGGTTTTTAACTCTAAAAGTTCATCAATTATGCAGGTTATCTAAGGGTCTATGCACCGGCTGGTTTTGTGATCTTCTCCACGACAAGTGAAACATCAACCATTGTTTTCACTTGTGTGTACGGGTATGGAGCAGATGGCCATGGATGTTTTTACCCCTTGTGGGTGGCGGCCTAGTGTACATATATGCCCTCCACCCTCCCCGGCTCCCCGCCTTTGCCTAGTTTTGCTTACAATTTTTCCCCCGAAACAGTGGTAAAAGATTTGCCTCATTGATTGAAGAAGAGAATTGCGCAGTCAATTAATGAAAAACTAGGCAAAAACTAAATTTCGGTCTACTATGACTTTGTTGTGACCGGCGTTTAACTTTGTTTTCGCACGTGCATGATTGATGTTGCTTGTGTGCTTCTTAATCATGCAAATGCCGGATGTATGCTCATGATGCGTTGTATATCCTTGATGCTACAATTTAAATTTGTATCAAAAAATACGGTTTGTCATTCACGTCGTAACAATACTGCAGCCTTTTATGAAGTTGAAGTTGCATTATGATTCAAGACGGTCCACATATTATGTTGTGTCAAGACCACGGTATTTGATACTTACAGGATAAATTACTGTAGTTTTTTGATACCTTTGTATTTATAATACTTTAATATCAAACATAGCCTTAAACTTTTGTTAGATCTTTTGCAAGATCGTGAATCAACCTGTGGTTGAGTTGGTTAGGTGAACAGTGATATCCCCAATCCATCAGGGTTCAAATCCTGATGCTCGCATTATTCCTGAATTTATTTCGAGATTTACGGTGATCTTGCTTTTAGTGGGAGAGACGTTCCTGTCGACGACGACGGCGCTTCTGGTGACTTCGTAAATCTCAAGATAATATCTTGCCTCGGTCTCCGGAGGTCTTTCATAGGGGTAGGGTGTGCGTGTGTGCGTTCATAGGGGTGAGTGTATGCGCGTGTATATGAGTGCTTGTGTCTGTACTGATGCTAAAGAAAAAAGATCTTTTGCAAGATCTTCTCGGCTGTTCGTGGAGATCTTCTGTTTCTTGCTAAAAACTAGTACAAGATTTCCTTTTATAGAGAAACTTTCTTTGATCTGTGTGGAACGATGTACTGGTCATAGGATGAGTCACAATCAAACAATGTAAAGAAAACAGATACTACCCCTCAAAAAAAACAGATACTTCTCTTCAAAAAAGAAAAACAGATACTTTCAATATTACCCCCAAAAAACAGATACTTTTTCAATGAAAAATCCATACTTCATTTCCTAATTATTTGACACCGAACAAATCACAATTATCCCCAAACATCATATTTGCTACGCGTCTGAATAAACTCCAAAAATACTTTTTTCTTCATTGTAAAACAAAAGCCAGCTAATAGGTAAATAATTTTCTTTTGATCTCCTTGATTAATCTTAAGCTGCCTTTGGCGCCTTGACGGCCTCGAACCTTGGCTCCTTGGCATCGAACTTCTGCTTGTTGTACACATCCATGTAATCCCCGAACACGTAGTCCGGGTACGCGGCGGCGCCGCCTTCGCCCACCGCCGGCGAGATGGCCGCCTCGAACGCCGGGTTGTAGAAGGAGGCGATGGAGCGGCGGTTGCCGTTGCGCATGGGCAGGACGCGGTGCCACGCGCTGCGGTAGCGGCCGTTGCTGAGCACCTCCACCTGGTCGCCGGTGTTGACGACGATGGCGTCGGGGAGCGGCTGCACGTCGAGCCACTCGCCGTCCTTGAGCACCTCGAGGCCGCCGACCTTGTCGTCCTGGAACAGCAGGATGACGCCGCCGGCGTCGGTGTGCGCGCGGAGCCCGGTGATGAGGTCCGGGCGCGGGCACGGCGGGTAGTGGCTGACCTTGGTGCCGAAGAACGGCGCGAGGAGGCCGTCGCCGGTGAAGGCGGCCTTCATGCGGCCCTTGTCCAGGCCGAGGTTCTCGTCCATGGCCTCCATGACCCGCTCCGCGAGCTTCTTGAGCTCGGCGCGGTACTCCCGCATGGTCTCCTTGAAGGCCGGCGGGTCGGAGGGCCACTGGTTGTCGTCGTGGAGGTAGAAGATGTCCTCCCAGTCCATGTCGTCCACCGGCGCCACCGCCTCGCCGCGCCGCTCCGCCTCCACGAGGCTCTCCAGCGTCTGCACCGGCTCGGACGACCGGAACGCCGCCTCCCGGAGGCGGTAGCTCTCGGAGCACACCTTCTTGACGCGATCAAGAAGCTCCAGCGGGATGCCGTGGTTCACCAGCTGGAAGAAGCCCCAGTTCTCGCAGCCGTCGGCGATCTGCGCCATGGTCTCCGCCCTCTCGGCGCCGTCGAGCTTGGAGAAGTCGATCACCGGGACAACCATGGTGAAGTTCTTGAGGAAGATGAGTGAGTAGCTAGGTAGGCTCGGATCTGATCTCGCTACAATGAGATGAGATGATTGTTATCTGCAGGTGATGGTTGAGATGGAGTGAGTGAGAGCCACTGGCCTTTTTATAGGGCTCGCGATGCTCCTTGAGACATTCTCTGCATAAAAAATAAATGCAAGAGAAAATTCTGTGCATGTGCCGGAAAGAAAGAAGTTTCTGCGAGGTGTAGCTGGCTAGATTGCGATGTTGTTGGATGCTCATGCTCAGTTGGATTGGATCCGGCAAATGAACAGAGCAGACCGCCAGATTGATTGGTCATATCATTGTCAAGGACTTCTCTCAAGAAGAACAAACCTGTCGCCTTCCATATGGCTTTCTATGAAGAACCGTAAAGTAGCCTACTATGGGGTCTGATCTCTGGAGAACCATAATAAGCTAACAAATGGGAGTCCAAAAAAAAAATCCGAGGATGGAATCGTACTATGACGGATATGTGTATGTTAGAACAAGTTGATCAGGAGGCTTGACCGAGGATAATATAATGTTCTCATCTTAGATACATGTTTTTTTTTGGGAGAAACTTCTGATATATTCGTCAATTATCGTGTTAGTATAGAAAACACTGGAAGTAATTCTTACATCTAGGTCTGCAAACCATCAAGCGATAACCAAAAATCACTGCAGCAAGCCTAAGACACGCCACTGTCATCATCCTCGTCGTCAGAGCCGGACAAACATTGTTGTAGTACACAGTCAAAAAGTCATCGTGCTAAGACCCCGCAAGACCAGGGCACCTAAACAACGCCCATTGCCACTAAAGAGAAGTATAGATCAAAAGGGTTTAACCTGAAAACACACGAATACAGATGTACAAAGCATATCCTCTTAAGACCAGAACCAACCGAATCCTCTGAGATCCATTGAAGACACATCTTCACATGCCCTTTAATGACTCTAGATGCACCGCCGTGACAGAAGCTTGGCGGCGTGAACCTTATTTCATATTCTGGAAGCCATCGTCGTTTAGCCTTCTTGAGCGGGACAGAAAACCTAACGGACCTTAAAGACACATATAAACAGAGCAGGGTCCCTCCCGTCGGCAAAGCCCGGGGTCCACCGCGCATCCAAGGCCCTAAGGCCATAGGAGACGAGGCAGACCGGCAATGGTGCCGATAGGAGGGAAGGGACCAACAACTTTTCTTCGAGTTCCTCGCGGCGGCTAAGCAAATCCTAGAGAAAAACCGTGTCGAGTCTTTCAGATGCATTTTCCTTTTCATAGAAGGATTTTCCCAAATGCAGGGGTTACCTTTTTCGCTTTAAACGGTAGTGTACCTTACTCTATTTGCATTTATATACTTTTACTCTTAGAGTCCATACTGTTAAATGACAGTTTCCCCCTAAAAAAAGGATGGCAGTTGCCAACCTGAGGATGTTTTGTCTATATATACCATTGTTTTGTTCTTTTGAGAAACCCAAATATTATGTACGTAGGTACAACATCTACTAAAGACTGGAATCACATAGCTTCAAGTTTGTGGATCAGAATAAACTCTTTCCACGTCTTCTCCTTCCCATTAGCGGCAACTAGGGTAAAAAACCTCGTCCCCTCCAAGCTCGTCGGCCAGCCGGTGGATTCCCCTCACTATGTCTGCTTGATAACCCACAAGTGTAGATGATCTATTATGGCATTTTTAATAAGTAAGAGTATCGAATCTAACGAGAATATAAAGATAGGATTATTATTCTCTCAAGTTCTGTCAACCACTGATATAACTATACACACACCGACCGTTTGCTTTACCTAGAAACAAGAAATAAATAAATTGCCGGTATGAAAAGATAGCTTTGCAAGATAATAAAGAACATAAAAAATAAATCTTAGTTGTTGATTTGTAAAAATAAATAAATTAAATGATTGTCCTTAGGTAATTGGATATGAAACTAACCTGATAATCATCTATTGTAATTTTTTATGTCTGCGAGGCCTACGCTAACATGTGGCAAAATCCATTAATTACAAGTACTTATGTTTAGAACTTTAGCAAAAAGCTACAAATACCAAGGATTCATCTATACTTACTAATAAAGGGATTAGTGCTTCTGCCCGTCCAACATGCATTTTACAAAAACCCCTTATGCTTTGAAGAATCAACCCACGGTGCATCTTTAAGTGAAACAACGAAGTGTTTTTCTGTTTCTATGAAAAAAAACCTACAGTTTCAAGTAATTAACCTGTAGTTCACTTTGAGTGACAAAAATAATCTTTTTTGTTTTTACAGAAACCCCCATACAAACATGCTTTTTGAAATATCCACATCTTTTACACCCTAACTACAAATTTTATCATGTTATATATGAAATTTGATTAGAAAAATGTGCAGAATCCAAATATGATGTTATTTTACCAATTAACTCACACCTATGCTATTTCAAGTGAAACCTCAATTAATAGCGTGTGATCCGTCTTTCTTTCGTACCAGCATCGATCTCGATTGCAAATGACCACATCGACAAACAAAATTGGAGAGAAAAGAAACCATCGATAGCCACGCATGCCCGCCTTGGCAAACCTAGCAAGGGGAAGATATTCTGATCTTATGCCGAGAGAGAGAGAGAGAGAGAGAGAGAGAGAGAGAGAGAGAGAGAGAGAGAGAGAGAGACGACTTATGATTGACCACATTCAGACACGTTGTGGTTTTGTAAGCACTAAGATCATTGTAGGCGAGGATGGGACGAAAGGCAAACGACAACAGATGGGAAGGGATGTTTAAATAAAGAACGTGGGCCTATTGGGGTCATGACTCATGATTATTGTGTTAGGGCATGTGTTGTCTTTTTCTCATATTGCAACGCACGGGCTCTTTTGCTAGTTAAGATAAAATTCAGCTGTAGCATTAAGATCTAAGGTCCACTTTAATCCCATATGCAACAACCCATGAACTGACGTTTTGATTTCAGTCACTCCAGCAAACCACCATAAGAAAATCAATCACATATTGCAACACCCTACAACGTGAATCCCACATGTGCGCGCAAATGGTGGGCACCATAGGACAATACCATAACATACAACTCAAATCAACCATTGCATGTCACAATTAACCATAGGACAAAAATAATCTACTTAGACATAATAGAGATGCAACAAATCAATGCGTAATAATATATAGCATTAAACACCATGTTCAAGTAGAAATTACCGCGGGTTGCGGGAGAGTAGACCACTGCATAGAGAGGGAGAAAGATGTTGATGACGACGAAGAAATTGATGGAGATGATCGCCGAGTTGATGGTTCCCCCGGTCCACCGATTGCAGGGTGGACATAGGTGCAAGTGTTCATGTGTGTGCTGGCATTTTATTGTTTTCTTCTTACCAGGTCGTAGGCCACATGTGTGTATTGAAGGGGAATAGCGCTAGTGCTTCTGTTTATGGTGTTGGCACGATCGATCTGAAGTTTACTTTGGGAAGGATCGTGCAGCTAAAGAACGTGCAACATATCCCCGCCATCAAGAAAAACCTCGTTATTGGCTTCCTTTTGTGTAGAGAAGGGTTTAAATTGGTTTTTGAGTCTAATAAATTAGTTGTCATGAAATATGGACTTTTTGTTGGAAAAGGTTATGAATGTGGAGGAATGTTCTGCCTTTCACTTGCAGATATTTGTAATAAAGTCATGAACATATTCATTCGAGTGTTAATGCATCTAAAGTTTGGCATTCACGTCTTTGTCACGTTAGTTTTGGTGTTATGACGCGGCTCTAAGTTAAATTTAATCCCGAGTTTCACTTTAGCCAAAGGTTCTAAGTGTCTTTCATGTGTGCAAGCTAAGCAACCTCGCAAGCCTCACAAGGATGCGGAGGAGAGACACTTGGCACCATTAGAATTCATACATTCTGATCTTCGTGAGATGAATGGTGTGTTGACTAAAGGTGGAAAGAAATACTTCATGACAATGATAGATAATTCCACTAGATATTGCTATGTGTATATGTTAAATACTAAATATGAGTCTCTACACTACTTTAAGATCTATAAGGTAGAAGTTGAGAATCAACTTGAAAAGAAAATTAAACGAGTCCAGACAGATCATGGTGGAGCGTACTTCTCAAGTGAGTTTGATACTTTTTGTGTGAAGCGTGGTATTATTCATGAGAGGACGCCTCCCTACTCACCCCAGTCAAACGGGGTTGCCGAACGAAAAAAACGGTACGTCTCTAACTGATTTCGTTAACGCATGGTGGGGGAGGCTATGTTGACATCATGTCATGTCCTGAATAAAGTTCCAACAAAGGATAACGAGATTACTACCTATGAGAAATGTGAGAAGAGAAGGACGACACTCTTGTACGTACATACTTGGGGTTGTTTGGCGAAAGTCAATGTGTCGATCCCCAAATAGCGTAAGCTTGGACCAAAGACCGTGGACTGCGTTAATTTGGGCTATGCTAAGAATAGCGTTGGTTATAGATTTCTAGTAGTGACATCTGAGGTACCTAACCAGAAGGTCGGTACAATTATGGAGTCTAAGGATGCTACATTCTTACAGGATATTTTTCCTATGAGAGATATGCAAAGAACTTCTAGATAGGAATCTGAGGAGACTCCTGAGCCTTCCATTCCTATGGAATATTATGAACAAACACATGGTGATAATCCTGAGGAGGATGACGAGGAAACGCTTGGTAGGGGTAAGATACAAAGGACTGCAAAGACCGTTGCTGATGATTTCCTTGTGTACCTCGTGGATGATAGTCCTACATCTATTTCAGAAGCGTATGCATCTCCAGAGGCTAACTATTGGAAAGATGTGGCCCGTAGCGAGATGGATCCATCATGGCTAATGGGACATGGGAGATTACTGAACGTCTCTATGGTTGCAAACCATTGGGATGTAAGTGGGTGTTCAAAAAGAAGCTTAGGCCTGACGGTACGGTTGAAAAGTACAAGGCTAGGCTTGTGGCTAAGGGCTATATATGCCCAGAAAGAGGAGGAAGTTTTCTTCGATACTTATTCACCTGTGGCCAGACTGGCCACCATTCGAGTATTACTCTCGTTGGCGACCTCACATGGTCTTCTCGTCCACCAAATGGATGTTAAGACGGCTTTCCTCGACGGAGAGCTGGACGAGGAAATCTACATGCAACAGCCAGATGGCTTTGTGATAGATGGCGGGGCGAATTGGATCTCTGATGCTGATGAGATGAAGGCCACAACTGGGTATATGTTTACTCTTGGAGGTGGTGTTGTTTCCTGGAAGTCTTGCAAGCAAACGATCTTAACGAGATCGACAATGGAAGCAGAAGTAACAGCGTTGGACACATCTGTGTCAAAGCAGAATGGCTTCAAGATCTTTTGATGGACTTGCCATTGGTTGAGAAACTGTTATTGTCAAAGTGAAGAGTTCAAAGGACAACATAAAGTCCAACAAACACATAATGAGATTAAAATCTGTCAGAAAATTAAGAAACTCCGGAGTGATAACGTTGAATTATATCCAAACAACTAAGAATCTGCTAGATCCCTTTACTAAAGGGCTATCCCGTGTTGATAGATAATGTATCGAGGGAGATGAGTATGAGACCCACGTGAGTTGCCATGGTGGTAACCCAACCTATATGATTGAAGATTCTGTGAAGTAGGACCTGAGAAAACAAGCCAGTGATGAACCGAGGAGAGTAACTTTACTAACCTACTCCGCCGGAGATGCAATACTCTCAGAAATTGTATGGTAGGTTGACTACTGTCTTAATGTGTTCCAAAGCTTATACAAGTAAGATGCTATCCTACAGAGCGATCTATGAAGGAACACACCTATATGAGCCTGACTGCTGGTCACAGTCCAAGAGATTGGAGTGATCTCTAGTAAGCTTATGAATAGACCAGGAGTGTGACTAATATGCTCCACCCGAGGGGTCAGCCTTTGACGGTCTAGTACTAGTAAGACATGTGGTGAAACTTCTTTATGCCAAGCTCACAATTTAAGGCATAGTCCATTGTTCAGTTGTGAAAGCTACTTGCTATAGGTGGAGCTCAACCTTAATAGGTCTCCACTGAAATACCGCTATATCAAAATAGTGTTTGAAACAAAGGACAATATGGGTTATGATCTGGTCACTACTAGGAAAAGGCCTACTAATGGCGCACCTAATTTGGCCATTAATGGCGCATTAGTGGTGCGCCATTAGTGCCACGCCATTAGTATATTTTACTAATGGCGCACCACTGCTGCGCCATTAGTATCTGTGTACTAATGGCGCACCACCGATGCGCCATTAGTATATACAACAATCGCCATTAGTATGCCTCTCGAGGGCCATGTATACCAGTGCTTTGGCATACTAATGGCGCTGCGCAAGATGCGCCATTAGTAACCCGGCATACTAATGGCGCACTGTTTAATGATGCGCCATTAGTATCCTTTGGCATACTAATGACGCCTTTGTGATGTGATGCGCCATTAGTATGAATATTAGGTTTTTAGTTTTTATTTTCTGTTTTTGCACAGGTTACAAAATGTATAATTGGACAAAATATAGACAGCACACAACAACAACAGATTCATCGAATACAATAGAAGATTAGTCTCTGAATACAATTCATCATATTAGTCTCTGAATACAATTCATCATATTAGTCTCCGAATTGAAAAGACCGAACAAAGATAGAACATTATATTACAAGTCTCGAGACCGCGAGTAGCGAGTTTGTCTTCACATTACAAGTCGATATCGATCATCTAAACTACCATCACATAGAAGAGAGCTGCGGTCAACACGATGAGCATCATCACGATGAAACTCGTCTTCATCCGGTTCCTCCAACGCTCCTCCCTCTCCCGCTAGATAGCGGGCGTATCTAGATTCGCCTCGGCCCTAGTGGTGTACCCTTTGTAACTGTTACCGCTGAATCGGTGAACCTGTCTCCAACACTCCTCCCGATCGTCAGAGACTCCGGAACCTTACCCTTGTACCACGACATACGACGGCATCGCTATGCACTAGCCAAACGAAACATTAGTACCAATTCACAGACAATACATAAGCAATATATAAGTATGCAACAGAACGATCGGAAGAGAAAAGCAAGACATTAATAGCATCGGTTACATCTAAGTTGAACGACTCTCGAAACCAAAGAGACATACTACAAGTTCATTAAAGTTTAATTACAACATGAGCCAATCGATGTTTCAGAACTAGACACAGCATCACTGCTTTCGACTCGACTCAAGGGACCGGAGCGTGGATGAAGCCGCCGTCTATCGTGGGAGTCATGAAAGAACGGGCGTTGTCAGCCTGCATTTGTAGCATTGTGTCGATGTCACTGTTAGACGGTTGATTTCGAGGTAGAACTGCCCGAGTACGAAGGACATCTTGATGGATGATTTCCGCAAACTCCATTGGATGCGAAAGAATTCTTGTCGATGTCCGCGTCTGGATTGCCGACACGCTCGCGGCCCAATCTTTGAGTTTACTCGGTAGCGAAATTGATGATGGTCCCGCACGATCGCCCGCATGTGATGGATGGCGTAGTAGGCACCCTTCGACGCCAGCGGCTGCTTGATGCAGCGAACGTCAGACAGGGAGAACACGTGCTTGACGTGCTACGAATAGGCCTGGTGAAGGTGCCTCCAGATTAGGCGTGGCCGGGAGAACATCATCAAGAACCTTCTTGACATTTGTGTAGTCTACGTTCGATCGACGGTCGGGGTCTAAATACGTGGCCATGGAATATTTGGGGCTTAGGAGGATGGCGTGCAATGTGTCACCGCAGAAAACACGGAATGTTAAAAGAAAACGATCAAATCTAAGAATTCATATGTTACGGGCGGTTGAGGGAGGACTTACTCGGAAAGTAAGGCACGAGGAAGTTATCCTTATCTTGGTTTGCGAATGACGCCTTGAGGTAAGAACTCGCGACTTGCGGTCCCAGCGCTGCCCAAGATCTTGGCACGCATGTAGAAGGGGTCGACTATCACGATGTCCGGGGTCTTGTCGTGAATGATCCGCATCTCCATACTCAGCGAAAATAGCCAAACGAAGGTGTAGTGCAGCGGATGAAGGTTCAACATAGCGTGGATGTCATCAATCCGCAGGACGATCGTACGCCCGATGGAGTTATCCACAAAGCCCTTGCCCTCTGGCACCTTGGCCACGAAAACCGGGTATGCCACATCCTTCTCTCTGAGACGCCGCTTCTCCAAAGAAAGAACACTGTCATGTAGACTCCGCATAGCACCGGTTGCAACATTGAGCATATTTGTCGGTAGCATCGCCCTACCCGCCACATGCACCCTCCTCGAGATATCCTCAAGTGAAGGTGGCCCGTCCTGAGCACGGATCGTACTTGGTGCCGGCTGGCCCGCACCCTTGTTAGTCTTTCTTTTGCGTGCCTTCTTCTTCTCCTGTAATGGGACCGAGTTCTGCTCACAGACCGCCTTCTTGAGTGTGTTGGGGCTGATAATATTTCGCACCTCGCCTATCTGAGGCTCGGTGAAGTCGGCAGCTGGAGGCGTCTCCTGAGAGCTGAACGGCAGACGACGCCTGTTGCAACTTGGCTTCTCCGCGGTACCAGCTAGATCGCGCACGTCTTTTGTTGGGTTGGGTTCTTGAGAAGGAGGCCCCATGAAGTCGCCACCGCACCCATGATCGGCAAAGTATCTTGATCGACGTTGGCAAATGTATCGTCGTCGTCGTCGTTCGATCCTGTGCCATATGCATGTTTGGATCCATGGTATAGGGATGTCCGCACCGTTGCGGCGGTCTTGCCATGGGGCCGACTTGGCGGCAACACGACCGGCGGTGTTGTCTTTGGGTGGTGTCCCCGCCCCAAACGAATCTGGCTCTTCGCCAAAGCGAGGGCCAGCTCAGCAGCGCCGAGGGTCATCACGTCATCATCGTCGGCCCGACGGGTCGAATCGGAGGTAACAACTCGTCGCAGCCTGGCAGCACCGAACCAGTTCAACCCTAAACAAGTTGGGTGGCATCCGGGTACCGTGGAACAAGGGGTTGCCGGTTGAGCGATTTTGCCCTTGGCGACATCGACCAACTCATTGTTCACGAAGTGCGAGAGTGCACGCGAACGTCGGCGGCGCCCTGCGAAAACATGTAGGGCGTCGAGGATGCCCGATCAAAGGCAAGGATATGAAGTCCTCGACCGAGAGGCTTAATTAGTTACCGTGATGATGGCGTCGAGCTCGGCTAATGTCGAGGCACCGCCAACGGCGGCGTGCAGCTGACGGAGGGGCGCTTGCTGCAGAGGTGCCGCGGCGTACACCCGGTGCATTAAGCTCCGTGCGGCGTCGGAGACACCAATGCCGCCTCCGCCGGAGACACCAATGGCCCCGCCATCGCATTCTGCGAGTTGCTGGCCGTGAAGTTAGGAATCGGGCGGCCTGTTGGCGCCCGCAATCCACGCACTCAACCCCGGATCAAGGTAGGCACAATGGCGGTGATCGTCGCTCCGAGTTGTTGTTGCACTTGCTCTTGGACAATCTCCGAATCCGCGCCACCTGTGCCTTGAGTTCTTGAACCTCGCTACCGCTTTCCGAGCTGGTCTTTTTCTCCTTCCGCACACCAGCGGTATAGTATGACCCCCATTTTGTGGACAAGCCTTTGCCGGCCACACGACCAGCTGACGTCGGCTTACTGAGCTTATCCTTGTTCTTCATTACATTCAACGCCCTATTTAGAGTGGTGTCCCAAGGGTTGCTCTTAGTCGACCCCGCGCTCGCTTTCGATCGCTGCGGAAGGAATGTGAACCATTTAGAAATTTGGCTTCATTAATTAGAATGCAACCATATGGAGCTAATTACCCCGGGGGTGGTATTCCTTACCAGAACAACCTCAAGCGCCCTGGTCTTCGGATCCGTGGTAAGCTCCTTTGTTTTCGGGTCCTTCTTGTACCGGCCCGACAAAGTTCCTGATCCTTGTCACCGTATTTATCGAAGAGGCGGTAGGCCTTGCTCGGCACGCTCCGCGTCCTCCTTGTCCCATATAGGCTCCGCCACTCTGTAACCGCCGGGACCGAGTGTGTGTTCCCCTAAGTTCAGCTCCCGCATTTCTTTCCCCCACTGACTTGATTGGGAGTTTGCGGTGCTCGAGCAATTGATCTTGAAGTCGTTGTAGTCATCTTCGGTGATCGAAGGATTTTTCTCCTTGATCTTCTCATAACTCTCACCTTTCTCAATCATTCTCTTCACATTGCTTTTTCAAGTAGACAAGGCCTTGCTCATCTTCGTGAGGGCAGCATTGTTCACTTTATTCCCTTTGAGGCTTGTGTTTTCAAAAGCAGCGGGGAACTTGTATCGTTCGTGCAGCCTCGTGAAGAGGAGGTTGCGCAAATTCCCTCGGTCAGGATGCCTCAGGTTCTCGGTGTTGATCGAGATGGTGCTCCGGAGAATGCACCCGAGCTAAAGCGAGTACCCCTTGACTATTCGTTCGGGCGCCGTTGGATTCCCGTCGGAGTCCACTTCAGTAACTTCCTCCTTGAGGGTGCGGAGCACGGTCGCGCCGTCCTTCCGTTGCCTCTTCTGTTGGTTGCCATCAGTGCGTGCGCCGCCATCATCGATGGTGGCATCCTCGGCGGCACCATCGGTGGTGGCATCGGTGGGGTCATCCTCGGCGGTACCATCGGTGGTCTCGGGATCGGTGGGGAAGGCGGCGTCCTCATACAAGTGAGGTTGTTCCTCCATCTCCGGGACAGCTCCTGAATGCCTTGCCGCCCAACCCCGGCCTCATCGTTGTGGGCCATGTTTCTCTCTAAATAGAAACAAAGTTTGGTCAAAAGTTGGTTATTGTCAAGGAACAAGATCATGGTCTCATCATTTAGGGTTTGTCGACACCGAGGCATCCAAAAATCTAAGCTTTTATCATTGAGGGTTTTTCGACACCGAGGCACCCTAAAAGCCTAAGCTTTCATCATTTCGGTTTTTATCGACACCGAGGCACCCTAAAAGCCATGCATTAGTCACAAGTACGCCGGGGCACTTGTTCCTACTTAATTAACTACTAAGATACCCCGGCCCATGCATTAGTCACAAGTACCCCATATGTCCTATTTTTTGCAAAGTCATGCTAAAATTCATGGAAAATTTCAGCATGACCTTTGCTGAAAATAGGACATATGGAGTACCCGAATTTGCCGGAATGGAAGTTAATCGACATTCCAGCAAACTCAAGGGCCTCTCGGGGTACCTGCAAAATCATTATCCCAGGTGGACATGGATGCAATGTCACATGTCACATGGATCCCACACCCACAGGAGTTGGTGAAGCTTCATGTGTATTTCACGAAAACCAGCCTGACTAAAGAGCTTTATGTAGAAAACAAATCACTCCACCAGCTCACACAGGATCCATCAGAGACATTCACCCAAGATTTGACGGCTGTCGTTGATTTTTTTTCTATGTTTGCACACAAAGTGGTGCTTCTATTGTAGTCTCCCCAGTACAGTTCATGTCCAATCTACCATACATTGGCTGCCAACTTGATCATCCCTCTAAGCAATTACTCAAAATTGATTAAAGTTTATGCATTAGAGAATATCAGTCATTGATATATGGGTCCACATATGTTATGAAACAAACACTAAAACAGATTGCATGCGTGATGCTGCTGATGATGACCAAGCCCAATTATCCAGGTGCTTTGTCCAGCTATAAGCACAGTGGAGTGCAGCAAAATAAGTACAGAATTCTTTTGTTAATTCACAACTTTGTACACATACTCTGGATAGACAAAGTGCCTTCTTTTCATATATAATAACATGCATGGTGACGAGGAAACACTGAACCCTACATCAGGAAACAGCCTAGTAATCTATTGGCAAAGCAGTAATCATACAAGAAGGCAGGAAGGGAGCAGTAATCATATTTTAATCATATTCATATATTTTAATCAAGTCCAGCAGGGAGGAATCTCGCAAAATTATATTAAAGAGTTGTAAAAGACCCGAAGACTACATTGAGACTCATTTTGTATATCATAGTTTAAAATGGGCAGGGAGGAAATCTGACTGACAAATGTTGAAGAAAATGGCGAAAGAACAGTTTGCTTTGTGCTCACCACGCAGGGGAGGAGGCGACGAGGTCCGGGTGGTGGTGGTGCTCCGGCGACACCTACATTGTACCCATGGGCATTCAGCAATTTTGCATAAGAGAGCATGTCTTAGGCTCAACCACTTGTTCAGGTTTATGAAAAAATTTAACCAATTTAAGCATATGAATTGCCACCAGGACATGTTATGTATGTACAGTTAACCAATTTTCTTGTCGGTTCGAGAGCTGGTAGCACCACATTGATGTGTTTATGCCAGCTAGAGCAGAACTAGTCGTCCTCACAACAGAACATTTGACTTGGTAAAAGAATCATATTCTTGAGTGAGAGCTGCGTGCAAGCAATTAGACATGGTCCTCTGACTAAAATAAACAGGGCAGCAACAACCAGCCATCATGCCTAACTGCCTACCCAATTCCCATTTCAATTTGCACTTGACCAAACCATGTCCATCGTGCCTAACAAGCAGCAACCTATTCATACAAGTCGGGTGAAACATGCATGTGCTAATCAAACATGAAGGAAGGGCATACATATATGATTATTAACCAATCCGAGAGACTTTGCGGGTTTTCTGAACCAAACCAAGTGCAAGTAGCGCTAGATTTTAGCCTTTCGCATCATCACCACTACGAATTCCACAACAGCCCTGACTAATTAACCGCATGATCGTAGAAAAGGAGAAAAAATCCCCAACCAGTTCGTCGAGCAGAGCGAGCACAAAAATCCCTCCGATGAATTTTACCACGATCTACTACTTGGGGCCGCGAATTCGCAGGACTGTAGGAGCATGGAATGGATAATAAGGAGGCGCATACCTAGAGGAAGAGACGACCACCGACGATTCTGCGAAGTTGAAGAAGAAGAAGCCGATCTGGATGGATGATGACGATCTCCTCCGTTCGCTCTGTGGATATTTGGGCTCCTGTGTGCGCTTAACGGTGGTGTCGGGGCGGCGCTGGCGACGGTGGTGTGGACGGGGCGGCACTGGTGTCGGGGCGGCGGTCGAGGGCGGCGGGCGACGGTGGTGTCGGCGGCGCGGCGGCGGTGGTGTGGACGGGCAGCGCCGGTGTCGAAGGCGTCGAGGCGGCGGGCGACGGTGGTGTCGAAGCGACGGTGGTGCGGTGGCGTGGGCGGCGGTGGTGTGGACGGGCGGGCGGCGTGGTGTCGGCGGCCGAGGGCGGCGGGCGGCAAGGTCGGGAGAGGAGAGGGAAGGGATCGCAAGCGAGGCGAGGAGAGAGGGATCGACACGAAGTAGGGGCGGCACAATACTAATGGCGCACCACCCCGGTCGCCATAAGTACATACATGCTAATGGCGCACCTCACCCAAAGCGCCATTAGTAAATTTTTTACTACGCCGAGCCAACAGGTTATCTACCACCGACCTGGTACACATCAAGTCTTCTCTACTAGCTCGACCGGTCACAGACTAGTTCTCACACCAGAGGTCTGGGTTCGATTCCTGAGCTCCACGATTTTTTATGCATTTAAAATGTTGTTTGATACTTATTTGTGTTTAAATATGTTCAAACTTGTTTAAATCATAACAGTAATATTTTTTATAAGACAGTAATAATTTTTTAAAAATATCATCAAACAGTAATGCATGCCGGTGGAGCGGGAGGTGCGGAAGTGCGGGGTCGTGTGGCGGTTGAGTAGGGAGGTGCGGGGGGGCGGCAGCGGTTGAGTAGGGAGGGTGCGGGGGTCGGCGGCGGCGTTTGAGTGGGGAATCGAGGTGCGGGCGGTGGCGGCGGCGGCCGGTGGACCGGATCTGGCGAGTGGGATAGCGATCGAGATGGAGGGATCGAGATCGAGTGTCCATGAAATTAAAAATATTCATGATAGTTCAAAAGTGCCCATGAAATACAATCGAGAAATGAAGTCTACGAGTTAAATACAATCGATCTTAGCTAGCTATCTCTTCACAATCTTCTTGCCCTTCTTTTTCGCAAATGGAGTTCTTCTATGGAGCGGACGTCCTTTAGGTAGGGTGGTCCTGCTTCTTCTTGTGGTGTATGCTGCTACTTCATCATCGTCGTCATGTTCGATCCTCGGTCGCCGTGCTTGTCGAAGTCTTGCTCATTGGCTACTCCATCCATTCCGATGATCTTCCTTTGCCTCTCCTCCGACAACACGACCGGGCTTTGGCGGGTCGGTAATGAAGAAGCATTGGTCCACTTGGGAAGCCAGTACCCATGGCTCATTTTTCGGGTGACGTTTGCGCCATGATCTTGGATTTGGCCGGGTATAACCATGGGGTGAAATACGGTCTTCTTTTATGACGTTATTGGCCCATCGACACGGAACATCGGACCTTCTCTCCGCGTAGCTCAGCTCCCAGATCTCCTCGATCCTTCCGTAGTATCTGTCCTTGTCGTTACGGTGTAGGATTCCATCGTTACCCGGAGTTCGATAACCATCGCTCTTCATGTCCTTGGCCTCGGTGTAGAATGTGTAGCCGTTGATATCGTGACGCCTCATAGGTCATCGTTGTGCTCGGCGCTACTGTGACAAAGCGAATATGAGTTGTTCTTCCGCGGAAGAATCCTCATGTAAAGGGTACGACGAAGCTTCGCTTGAACCAATGCGTGAAACATGAGTTGTGCTCTTTGAGTATATCTCCGTCCGTCCTTTGTTGGCCTCGGTCATTGTACGTCTTCTTAATAAAGGTTTTGTGCTCTACCACCCAAGGATCGACCACGTCTATGTGTTGTAGCGCGACTAGGTTTGCTCTTTCAAAGTCGGCGAGTCGACCCTCGAAGTCGACATGCATTTCGCGGCGACCCTCACGGTAACCCCATCCAGCGAGCCTGCCGAGGTGCCTGTTGACGGGCAGACCAGCGGGGTTCTCGATGCCTAGATAATTCGTGCGATGGGAGATGCACTCTTGATCGAAAAGCCCCGGCTATGCTTCCTTCGGGCGTGACATGTTGCGAACGTATCCTTTGATGACACCATTCATCCTTTCGAGCGGCATCATGCTGTGCAGGAACGTCGGCCCGAGTTGGATGATATCCTCCATTATATGGACCAGCGGATGCACCATAACGTCGAAGAATGCGGGCGGGAAGTACATCTCAAGCTCGCATAGTATCACCACGATCTCTTCCTGTAGCCTTCGAGTTGCCTCCGCCAATCGACTTCCGAGAGATGGCGTCGAAGAAGTTGCATAGGCCAAATAGCGTTTCACGGACGTGCGTGTCCATGATCCCACGGATTGCAACCGGAAGTATCTGCGTCATCGAGACGTGATACCGTGAGACTTCATCCCGCTGAACTTCGCTTCACTGGGTCTAGGTATCTGCTTATCTTCCCAGCGTAACCGTAAGGAAGTTTTACTCCTAGGAGGCAGGTGAAAACTGCTCGATCTCCTCGACTTAGAGTGAAGCACGCGGGAGGGTAGTCATTTCGGTCTTCTTCGCCTTTTTGCCTTTGCGACGACTTTCTGTGTCCTGCTTCGCCTCATCATCATCATCATCATCATCATCATTAGCGTGAAGCTCCTGCCGATGCCCATTGATTTCAAGTCTGCCCTTGCTTTCGGCCCATCTTTGGTCCTCTCGGCATGTTGAGCAGGGTACCAGCGGACTCTCGCTTTACGTTCTTCGTGATATGCATGACATCAAGGCTGTGAGGCACACGGTGGATCTTCGATCGGCAAGTCCCGTAAAACATACCTCGTTTTCCATACCTTCAGCAGCTGCTCTGGCGCCTTTCGCTTCTTTCCGGCTCTGGCGCCTTTTGCTTCTTTCCTGCGGTGGGCAGTCTTTCCAATTTTCAACAGCTTGTCTATTTCCTCGCCGCTCCTCGTACAGGCGTTTTGGGTTCGGTTTCACCATCGAACAGATCCTTGCATTTCCTCCACGGGTCATCGTCGCGAAGCCACCTTGATGTCCCATGAACACGGTTTTCGAAGACCGGGATCTCTATCTAGCTGGCGTCGTTGTGTCATCCATGCACCTTACGCATCCGGAAAATCCGTGGACTACCTGCCCGCGAGATATCCGTAACCGAGATAGTCGTGCACCGTCGTGAGCAAAGCGGCACTCATAGGGAAATATTCTTTCTCCGCGGCGTCCCCACGTATTGGCTGGCGTTTTCCACAGCGTGTCAAGCTCCTCTTTCAGCAGCCCCCCATCTGATTGATGTCGTTCCCTGGTTGTTTCGGCCCTTCAATTAGCATACCCATGTGAATGTACTTCCTCTTCATGCACAACCAGGGGAAGGTTGTACATCCACACAAACACAGGCCAGTGCTATGTGTGCTTCTCACGCTGCCAAGCGGATTGACTCCATCGGTGCTCGCGCCCGGACGATGTTCCTTGGATCGTTCCCAAATTCGAGTCTTGAAGTTCAACGCTTGCCAGCTCGCATCCTTAGGGTGACTCAGCATCTTGTCTTTTTTATCTATCTCCGGATCATTTGCGTCATCTTCTCGCTTCTTCTCCTCCCTATCCGCGTGCCAACGCAGGAGCTTTGCTACCTTAGGGTCCGCGAAATACCGCTGCAGACGAGGAGTGATCGGAAAGTACCACACCACTTTTCGAGGAGCTTTCTTCCTCTTCTTGTATCGAGTGACGCCGCACACAGGACATATGGTAGACTCCGAGTGCTCGTCCCGATAAATGATGCAATTGTTCATGCACACATGGTATTTCACGTGCGATAAATCGAGAGGACACACAATTTTCTTCGCCTCCTCCAAACTGGTCGGGCACTTGTTCCCCTTGGGAAGACGTTCGTGCGTAATGACATGTTCTCGTCGAAGCATCGTCGGTCATTTTGTGTTTTACCTTCATCTCGAGCCATGGCGTTACTTTCAGCGGGTATCCTCGGGCTGTATCCTTCATACAATGGAGTAACCGCGTCTAACTCAAGTTGATCCATCTTGGCTTTCTCTCGGGCGGCAGCTCTGGCGTTATCCGTGCGCTTGAGAAGCAGCTCTTGAATATGAGGGTCCTGCACCCAGCCCATCGATGGTCCAAAATGTCGCTCGCTCCCCGCATCATCATCTTCATGATCATGCCCGTCGTCTGCTCCGGCATCTTCCTCATCATCATGTCCTGCATCTTCTACATGATGATCGTATGCACAAGATCACCGTCGTGATCATCTCTGAGGATTCTTCTTCTTCTCGCCGCCGAGCCGCGGTGGTTGTCTTGCTGCCCTTCCTCATTTCTTGCCCGGCCCCATGGGCGACTTCGTAGTCATCTTCATCACCTTGCCACCGATAGCCATCCATGAAACCACGCAAGAGCAGGTGGTCCCACCTGCCGAATCCGGGTCCGCAATAAGGCTCTTCACTTGCATCTTCGACACGGACATCTTATCTCCGTCTCGTTCTTTTGAAGCATCTCGGCCTTCGCGGACCTCAAAACCTATTCACGATGCCTTCGGTCATCGTGCGGACCATGGTCGCTCAAGGGTAGAGCAAAACGATATTTTAGAACCAAACAAAAATTTGGCATGACTTTTCCTAAAAATAGGACCAAAAAGAATGCTTAATGCCAAAATTCTCGCTGAAACGGAAATGAATCAACATTCCGGCAAAATATTGGCAACTATCGCATTTCAAATACCGGTACACCTCCAAACACAAACACATATGCAACACCACAAACATATGCAACACCACGAACATACATAGATCTAGCTAGGCCATAAAAAGTGCATGTGCACATTGTTGTAGGAGAACAACATAAATATAGCTTCCCCTTACTTACCTATTAAAACAAGGTAATTTAACCACTTAATTTGAATGAATCTATGGTGGAAATGAGGTGAAAAGAGGAGGCACCGAGACAAGGAGGAGGTGGAGAGAATGAAGTGGGGAGAAAGTGAGTGTGGGTAGGAGAGGCTGTCCAAAATATCTTGTTGCTGCCCACTTACTAATGGCGCACCAGCACTAAATCGTCATTAGTAATCCAGGTTACTAATGGCGCACCTTCCGGCGGTGCGCCATTAGTAGTTTTAAAAAAAAATACTAATGGCGATCGATCTGCGGTCTGCGCCATTACTAGTTTAAACTAGTAATGGCGCACGGTTGATCAATCGCCATTAGTAGTATTACAAAAAAGGAATAAAATATAATAGAAAAACAACATTAGTGGCGCACTTTCGGACGGGTGCGCCATTAGTAGTTACAACTACTAACTACTAATGGCGCACTTTATCTGGATGCGCCATTAGTATGTTTGGACAGGCGCACTAGTTCAAAAAAAATTTGATACTAATGGCGCACCCTTTGCCTGGTGCGCCATTAGTAGTTTCAACTCTAATGGCGTATCAGCAGGTGGTGCGCCATTAGTATATACTAATAGCGCTGTCTGGTGCGCCATTAGTGTCAATCCCATCTATAGCCCTTTTTCTAGTAGTGGGTGGGGGATTGTTGAAATATTAGGGTGGGCCTAGGGCCCATGTAACAATTTAAAAAAATCTCGAAGGTCCCATGTTGGTTAAATGGCAATGGATATGTGGTGGGAGGTTTAGTCTCATACCGCTAGTTGGAGAGGAGTTGGACCTCCTTATAAGGGATTCTTTTTCACATGTTATTGGAGCTTGAGAAGACAAGTGGTTCCCGCGCGCTCCTCCTTCGCCACCTGCCTCGCGTCGCCATGCCACGCCTGGTCACGCCGCGCCGCGTCGCGGGTCGCGGGAATGAGCCGAGCTCACACCTATGCGCTTATTTTTTTCGGTCAGAAATGGAGAGTCTTTAATAGGTGGACCACGATCTGAGTCGTCAGATCGTGGGTTGTTACGGACTCGAACGTGGATCCAACCCATGTCTCTCCACCTGGACGCGCATATACACGTGAGCGTCGGCTAACCCTAGACGTCACTCGAAAAAGATTGCATCTACCGCCACGTTCATGTCGTTCCATTGCTACCGCTGCCGGCATTGATCTCATCCCATCCATCGAGTAAACGGTCGACGGGAGAGCAGGTCTCCTAAACCCCGCCTCTCTAGATCTTGTATGGAAAAGGGGCGATTAGGTTTTTGGGGAGCATCGCCTACGCGACTGCTCGCCGCCGTTCGTTTGCTTCCTCTGCATCGCCCGTGTCTTCTTCATCGTCATCATGTCCACCGGCGTCGAGAAGGCTGCCGCCGAGAAACTCGAAGCGGAGAAGAAGGCCGCCAAGGACGCCGCTATTGCCATAGCCGCCGCCGCGGCTTCTGATTGGCATACTGGAGGGTATTACTCGTTTATTCCGCTCATATTGATTTCTATTTTAGCCATGCTAGTGTTATACATATATGTGTCCCTAATTAACGTAGTATGTGCTTGCCTAATCAAATATCAGCATGTGTTTATTTTTGTCAATGTCATGGTAGTGATTTATTCTTGGATTAAATTAATCAAGAAACAGCCTATCTACTTAGCAATGTTTTGAGGCTATCCTGAAGAATATACTTTGGTATCTGCAAAGGCTAAAATAGGATTTTTGATCCATCACTGTGATGCTCCGGATTTCAGATATTGTTCTTGGTTTTTTACTTTTTTTTTCATCCTAATCCATCAGTTGTTATTAAATTAGTAATTAGCATTAAAACCTTTCCTTTTCAATCATGTGTTCGCCGTCTCCATGTGCCACGTGATTTACCGGTGGCTCCTGAAATCCCTTGTCATGACAAGCAATACCGGCACCCATGCATGCATCACTACCTCATCAGTTAATTGTTAGATGTTTTTGCCCGCAAGAAAACACTAGTTGTTAACTTGTTAGGTACTAAACAGTTCATTTAAAACACTTCTTTGTCTTTGATCAAAATCAAACGGACGACCTGTTCAAAGCACATGAGAAGAAGAAAGATTCAAATGTCTGCGCAAGGGAGATAGATAAACTATGCAGAAACAGAGACTGGTCGTCAAGTGATCGATTAACAACCACGTGCATGCGGCAAAGATTTGCTTGCTAGATTAGTTAATGCCTTGTGGACCCGTCGATATGATGCTCGATGGTTTCTCTTCTGGATTCGCTAACGAAATCGAGCAAAAAAGATTATAGCTAATCAGTTCGTTGAGCGTGGCCGCCTCCTGTTCGGGTAAAGGTGATGGGGACATTTGCCCGACTGCCTGCCTGGCCTTGTGTGGCCCTGCCTCGATGTCTCTCCCGTGCCGTGGTTCTGCCACGCGCTGAGATGATAGAGCACAAGTAATGCGAGGGCGTAGCGCGCGCAGCCGTGCGGGCCGTGTTCACCCCCCTGGGCCGAGCGTGGCATCTGGTTCGTGTTCATCAGATTTTATGGATGTTTATTTATTGACTGATGGATGGTTAAGATGATCAGTATCTCAGCACAACTCGTGCTTTTTTAGCCAACTAACTTTAAACTAAAATTAAATCAAATCAACTCGTGCTTTTAGTAAAAGACTGTAGACAATTATTGATACAGATGTACTAGAAATCTTGATGTTCGAACGGATAGGACCATTGTTCCGCGATTATGGGGAAGCAATGGCTCCAGGGAGTCATCCTGTGTCTGTCCATGTCTAAAATAGTCATGCTTATCTGAAACAGTAACTGAACCGAAATCAGTGAGAAGTTATGATTCAGGTGGCCACACAGTCACATGGCAAATTTATTCTTTGGTCCCCGGTTGAAGACCAAGTCATATCAACATACTTGCAGAAAGACATCAAACAAAATATGACTTGTATTTTAGATTACTCCCTCCGTTCCTAAATATTTGTCTTTCTAGCCATCTCAAATGGACTACAACATACGGATGCATGTAGACATGTTTTAAAGTGTAGATTCACTCATTTTTGCTCCGTATGTAGTCACTTGTTGAAATCTCTAGAAAGACAATTATTTAGGAACGGAGGGAGTAGATGATTAAAATAAATTTGGCGGATGATTTACATGATTAATACTTCATCCGTCTCAAATTAAGCGTCTCAACTTTAATACGAGATGGAGGAAGTACCTCATAAGAACCCATGCTTTCATTAGTAAAAGTAATAAAAGTGTTGATAAGTATAGATAAAGAGAGATATAATCCAATTATGGGGAAGTATTTGTTATAGTCTATGAGGTGACCGAACAGCACCAATGCAAATAAAACCTTGCTGCTCCGAGTGATGGACCTAGTGTTCCACGATTATGGGGAAGCAATGGCTTGTGTGAATATCCTTGCCTCTGTCCATGTCTAAAATAGTACTTCCTCCGTCCCAGAATGTAAGACTTTTTTCTACACTAGTGTGGTGTCAAAAAACGTCTTATACCATAGGACGGGGGAGTAAGAAATTCAGGTAGTCACATAATCGCATGGCAAATTAATTCTTTGGTCCCTGGTTGTAGACGGAGTTGCGAATGAGGTCCTGCCACATTTCATCCTCCGCGGTTGTGGGGAAGCTATGGCTCCCGCGAGTCCCCGTGTCTAGATCCATGTATGAAATAGTCGTGTTTATCTGAAACCTAAATGAAACGGGATCGATCAAGCAAAACCTATTTTTCGGATGGCCATATACAGTGCATCACAATGCGAATTAATTCCTTGGCCCCCAACCGCACATGGGAGTTTTTTTGGCACACTCGCAGGAAAAAACACCAAGCCAAATAGGACTTGTGTTTATCCAGTAAGGAAATCAACACAACCAAATTAATAAAAACTTATATTCCGGTAGCCATGCAACCACATGGCCAGCCAATCCCTCTGGCACCCCAATCACAGACGGAGTTTTTCACATTTTTCATACTTGCAGAGAGCACACACAAGAAAGGGACCTCTAGTCCAGTGCCCGGCTTGAACTTTCCTCAGGCGAGAGGCGAGGTGAGAGGTCAAATCTGAACCCCGAAGAATCCAACCCTGGCCTTGCAAGCTCCAGCTATTTTCTCCACATTTTCCTTGAGCAAATTGAAGATGACAAGAACATAATTCAGCCAGGACCGCTAATCGGTCTTTGGCGAGATGCAGCGGGTTATTTTCACGCCAGGTTTCGCATGTCCTTCCAAGACAAGATGCCTTTGGAAGATGCCGAGTTCGAGGCCACATTTTCATGATGCGAATTGAGCAAAGGCCCGTGGAAATGCGTGTGGGCATGAGGTTCAGTGGTTCGGGAATTTGTAGCCTGGCTGGTTTCGGTTTCGGAGGTTGTGGACGTGGATGTGGTTGAGCCTCTGCCTACTGTGTAGCACTCAGACGACATTTTTCGTTGGAATGGAGAATGTTAAACAGTCATTTGCAACAGTGCAAGCTGTGTCAATCTACTGTCTACATGAGCTGAGTCTCAGCTTAGTTCAGTGCGGAGGTGGATGTTTTTCAGAGCAACGGGGATCGGCTCCCTGGTTTTGGTTTGTTTCATACTCTACAAACGAAACCAATGCTCAAACTTATGGTGTAAGGCCAGCCGACGGCCATGCCATGAAAAAGTAAATCAAGACGTAATCGAAATCATTACGAAACATTAAAGCCTCCAGCCCCCGACGAAGAAATGAAGCTTTTCTTTCTTTCTTTTTTGCGGGGAGCCGAAGAAATGAGGCTGCAGCCACATTCTTCGGGCTTTTTTCTCCGTGGCCGGCATTGATTTCTTTTTTTAAATGGGAAAGACCAAAAATCATATCTGAATGCTAAGTGGCACGAAGTAACACCGCACTACATTAGAACTAAAACTGCCTTTCAAAGAAAAAACAAAACCTCAAAAAACCGAAACTTGCTGTTCAAACAAAAAATTGGAGTGCTTCACAACTAAAGTTACTATCATCGGGTAACTAAACTTGCCATCAGAAAACGTCTGACAGAATTGCTTCATACCACACATGTGGCACTTATCAGAGTCCAAATCATATACTCCCTCCATTGACAAATGTAAGATGCTTTAGATATTTTAATAGAGACTATATATTACTGAAATATCTTATATTCATCTGATTCAAAAATATCTTCATCTGAGTCCTTCTGAAAGCCATAAAGACGATGAGTTTCAATTCGTCTATATATATTCTATTTAAGAAAAAGTTAGAACATCTCATATTTGTGAATGAAGTCAGTATTAAGTACTATAGATTCTTAAAAAACACTCTTACCAAAATTAAAAAATACATCCGACTCCTTGGGATGCTAGACTTTTCCTCCCTCTGTATCCACGGCACGTCGTGAGTAAAACTCATTGCACCTTCTAGGCCTTCGGCATAATGAAACAAACTTATTGAAACTCAAGAGCTCGTACTGTAGCAGCTGAGAAGCCATCGATTTAGACCAGAAGAAGCGGGCGGTCATGATCCACATATGAGGCGTTTGGTTGCTTGCATTACCCTCAGCAAGACCTGTATGGAAAGAAATCAGCCTGTTTGGTTGGTTGGACCGTATCTAAAAATTGGTTCACACAAAACTTAAAGCATCTCTGGGTCTGCATCGCTGGAACGTTCAATTTGACCGTTTCCAGCGAGCCAGCCTCCACTGAGCGCACATGGGTAGCTCTCCTAGTGCAGTCTAGCAGCATGTAGGTGAGTTTCTACGTGTTTAGACCTCTTCTTAATCTCTTTCATCTTCTAATCTACATGATGATACTTCGATTTGAGATAAGCTTTACATAAAAAAATGCATATCAATATTATGGTTCCATTTTTATGATCGTTTCGTAGTTTCACCAACTGTAAATATTTAATTTCGTGTTCATGTTTGAAGCTATTTTGGGTGAATTTTGTCTAATCCATCGCGCACGATTGAATGTTTGAAATTTTCTTTGACCAGTAGCTTCATCTTACAGTTTTACACGACTTTTGTGTTGCATATTTTCTGTTTTGACGATCGTAGACGATTAGATCCAACATCTTTCTCGTGAAAAGTATATACACATATGTGTATGTGTTAATGACACTCTTTAATCTCGGTCTCCTCTCTCTTGTCCTGCTACACCGGCGTCACCGCTGGCGTTGCTCCTCCCGGCCTTCCCTCCCGCGTGCTTTTGCACTAGTGCCACCGCCAGCGTCGTTCCTCTCAACCTCCTCTCCCATGTCCTACTGCACTCGCGTGGTCGTCGTTCCTCTGGGTCTCCTCTCGCATGTCCTGGTACACTGAAGCCATTGCCGGCATTTTTTTCTCTTGGCCTCCTCGCTCGCGCCCTACTACACTGGCCCGTCGCCATCGTCGTTCTTTTCGGCCACCTTCTCTGCATCCTACTACACTGAAGCCGCCATGGCGCGCACACCGCATTTTTTTCATCATCCTCTGCCTCAACGCCTTCCTATTCATTACTCCATACGGACTTTCTCTGCGGCGATGGCGCTAGCAAATAGTTCACCGCGCCACTGATGGAATCGCTCGCCCACGACTCCATGCTCATTGTGTCGGACCCGGCGCCGCGACCACCGCCCATCGCTGTCGTTGAGGCACTCTAGTGTAGTGTAACACTGTGTGTTATGTGTAGTTGTTAACTCTTAATCATATTTAGTGTATGTAACCAAACAACGTGCACTAGTATGAGCACGGTCAATGCGAGCAACCAAATGCAGTACGTAGAGGCGTTGCGATGATGTAGAAAGAAGTGTTGCAGGCAACAAATCAATATGCAGATGATGTTTTTTGCCTGTATATACTCAACCAGACCCAATTGAAACAAGTATGCAAAGGGGCAAAAGACGATGCATGTAACCCATGGCAAATCATTGCCCGGAGAAGTAAACATTGTAGATGGAGTCGAGGTAGATCGGCCGCCGCTTGTCTCTTAGGTCACGGGAGCAAGGAAGGAAAACAACGAGTTGAATCATGCAACTGGCATTGATTTGTGGACAAAGTTTTACACTTCCGTTTGTATACTTCGAACTGATGTTCTGGTCTGAAAGTAATGGAGCCCGGATTCCCTTTGGAAGGCGCACCATGAAAAATACTCGGCATTGATTTGTGGAAGAAGAGCCCCCATAGCAGCTCTGAATCATGCAACTCAGCATCTTGAGTTGTGTGGAAGTGGATGTTAATCCCACCACCGAGTTGCTATGTGTCCATCTTTGTATGGTCGCAATTGTTCAGTATATTATGTACATGTATATTATATTATGTATAGGGCCTACCTTTTATTTTTCTGTATAGTTTATATTGTAGCCCCCTCTGTACTCATATATACGTACCTGATGCACCTATCAATACATTGTGATTGCACAGCCCATAGCTTGTCCTTCTACATGGTATCTATCGCAGCACGATTCTAAAGCCTAAGCCGCTGCCGCTTCTCCCCGCCGCCGCCACCAGCCGCGCCGCCGCAGCCGTCTTCTCGGTTGCCACCACCGCCGCTGGTCGCCGCCGCCTCCCACCACCGCGCCTCCCACCGCAGCCGCGGCCTTTCCAAGCCGCCGCAGCTGCCATCGTCGTCCTTGCTTCCGCCCCTTCCTGCCACCCGCACCGCCACCACCTCCTACCCGTGCCGCGCCCCCGCGCCGCAACCACCTCCATCCCGCACCGCTCTCTTGTGCCGCACCTTCCCCCTGCGTCGCGCCACGCGCCGCAAAACCCTAACCCTAGCCATGAGTTCCTCCTCCTCCACCATCTTCAACCCGTTCGCCGGTCCCGATATCACTCTCGTCCGCGACCTCAACATCCACGAGCGCGTCCAGGTGAAGCTTGATCGATCCACTGCCTCCTACTTCGCTTGGAAGCGGTATTTTTCGCTGGTGTTCCGCGAGTACCTCCTTCATGGTCACGTCGACGGCACTGTGAACTCGGCCCTCATGATCCACGATGAAGAGTGGATGATCCTCGACGCCACCATCATCCGCTAGTTCTACCTCACCATCTTCACCGACCTTTTCCACACCGTGGTGGATGACGACGATGATGCCCACGTCGTCTGGACCAAGCTCAACGGCCTCTTCACCGACAACAAGCTGCAACGCAAGGTCCTTCTCCACGGCGAGTTTTACGGGTGCCAACAGCTTGACTCGTCCATCAACGATTTTTGCATGCGCCTGAAAAAGCTTGCCGATGAGCTCCGCGATCTCGGGGAGACGGTCAGCGACGAGCTTCTCATCAGCACCCTCGTCGCCGGTCTCAACGAGGATTTTGGGAACGCCGCCTCGAACCTCACCCTCATCCCGCACCCCACTTTCGCTAAGGTGGTGGCGTGCCTCAAGCTGGAGGAGCGCCGGATGAGGATGGCACGGGCTCGGGCAACCCACACCGCCCTCGTCGCCGGCAACCGTGGGGGCCAAGCTCCGCCACCTCCGCGCCCGACACCGACCCAGCCGCCGGCGCCGCCTACCCGCTCGGCTACCCGCCCGCCCGGCTGCCCGGCCGCCCCTTCCCACCGCCCTAGCCGGCGGCCAATGGAGGGGGTCGACGCGGCGGCCGTCGCAAGGCCGCAAGCAGGGGGTGCGGGCGCTCAGGAGGAGCACCCCGCCCGCCGCAGCAGGCCTACCAGCCGGCCAGAACCCCTGGACCGGCGTTGTCCACACCTACTCCATGCCGGTTTCCCGTGCCCCTGCCCCGGGTATTCTCGGCGCCCTGCCACCGTCGCACCAGGCGTACTACGCCGCGCCGCATTCCTATGCGGCGGCCTATGGCCAGCAGCCGCAGCCAGGCGAGCTGCCGCTGCTGCCCCTGACGGCCCCGCCGCAGTCTCTCCCGTCGGCGCCGTTGGACCCGGCTCTTCTGGCGGCTCTTCACACCGCCCCCTCACCGTCCAGCTACACCAGCGGCGGCGACTGGTATATGGACACTGGAGCTACCGCACACATGGTCGCTTATCCCGGTAACCCCCACACCTCCTACCCCGTCCACACTTTCGCTCGCATCATCGTCAGTGACGGCTCCTCTCTTCCTATCACTCACATAGGTCATGCATATTTTCCGTCTAATTCCACTCCCATATCCATGTCTAATGTCTTATTTTGTCCTGAGCTTATTGAAAATCTTGTTTCTGTTCGTTCTCTTACACGTGAAAATCCTGTTACCGTTGAGTTTGACGAATGTGGTTTTTCTGTTAAGGATGCTCGCACCCGGATGGTACTCCACCGATATGACAGGCCCGACGAGATCTACCCGGTTCACTCTGCCACCTCCACCACCTCCGCCGCCCCTGTCGCTCTCCCCACCGGAGTGGATCTTTGGCACGCTCGCTTTGGTCATTCCAATCCCGCCGCCCTTCGTCATATACTTCGAAGTTTTTCTTTCACGTGTAATAAGAACGAGGATCACTCGTGTCATGCATGTCGCCTCGGCATACATGCTCGTCTCCCGTTTGGGGCTTCTTCTCATGTTGCATCATACCCGTTTTGAGTTAATTCGTAGTGATGTTTGGACTTCTCATGTTGCCAGTAATACGGGCTATCTTTATTATCTTGTCATACTTGATGATTTCTCGCATTATGTGTGGACCTTCCCATTGCGCCGCAAGTCGGATGCTATATCCACTCTCGCCGCCTTCTAGTCCTGTGTTCTCACGCAGTTTGGTCGTCCCATTCTTGCGTTCCAGAAATATAACGGGAAGGAGTTCAACAACCTAGTTGTTCGTACTCTCCTCACCACACATGGCATAACTTTGCATCTCGCCTGCCCGTACACCTCGCAGCAGAATGGTCGCGCTGAGCGTATCCTTCGCACTCTTAATGACTGCGTTTGGACTCTCCTCTTTCACGCCAATGTGCCTCCGCGCTTTTGGCCTGATGCTCTCGCCACCGCTTCACTCCTCATTAACATCCGTCCATGTCGCACTCGCGGGAACTTTGCACCTCATCACCTCCTCTTCGGTGCACCACCCTCTTATGATGAGCTTCGCATCTTCGGCTGTCTTTGCTACCCTAGCATCGCTGCTACTGCACCTCATAAGCTTGCACCCCGCTCCGTCGCCTACATCTTTCTCGGCTACCCACCTAACACTAAGTGCTACTGCTGCTACGATCCCGTCTCCCATCGTGTTTTCACCTCCCGACACGTTTACTTTGATGAGAAGGTGTTTCTGTTTCCGCAGCAGGTACCCCTCGTCGCCTCATCGCCGCCGGCCACCAGCGGCCCTTCGGCGACTCCGTCAGGTGGACGGCCCCGCCTGGCTCTCAGACCGCTACCGGGCTTTGGCGTTCTCGTGCCGTGGGACAAGCTGCGTCTCGCGCCCCGACGCCGGCGCCTGCTCTCTCGGCCTCCTCGGCCGACCACGACGCCTCGGCCGGTGCCCACCCTTCACCTGCCAGCCCCGACTCATGCGCCGCAGGCTCGGCCGCCTCTTCGGCCGTCGCCTCACCGGCTGCCAGCTCGCCGGCCGCCTCGTCGGCCGCTCCGGTGTTGCCATCTGGCCCTGTCACACGGGCTAGGACCAGTGTTCACCGTCTGAGCCTGTGGTACTCGAGCAACGAGTACCTCCTTGCCGCCTCCATCGCGGAGCCGTCTCCTCTTCCCGCGTCCGCTCGCGTAGCCCTCCATGATCCTCACTAGCTTGCAGCGATTCAGGAAGAGTTCGACGCTCTCCAGCGGAACCGTACCTGGACACTGGTTCCCTGGCCTCCTCGCGCCAATGTCATCACCGACAAGTGGGTCTTTCGCCACAAGACCCGCTCGGATGGTACACTTGAGCGCTACAAGGCTCGCAGGGTGGTTCATGGTTTCCGACAGCGCGCTGAAGTTGACTTCACTGAGACGTTTGCCACGGTTGTTAAACCGGGCACGATCCGCACCGTCCTCCAGCTTGCGGTGTCCCGAGGCTAGCCAGTTCACCAGATGGATGTCTCCAACGCCTTCCTCCACGGCCATCTTGAGGAGCGGGTTTATTGTGAGCAGCCCACCTGTTTCGTCGACGCATCTCTTCCTGGCCATGTGTGTTTGCTGTCCCGGGCTCTTTACGGGCTCAAGCAAGCACCCCACGCCTGGTACCAACGGATCGCCGGGTTTCTTCAGACACTGGGCTTTAGCGTCACTCGCTCGGATGCCTCAGTGTTTGTCTATCGCCATGGTGACACGACGCTCGGATGCCTCAGTGTTTGTCTATCGCCATGGTGACACGACTGCATATTTGCTCCTCTACATGGACGACATTATCCTGACAGCCTCCTCCGCAGCTCTTCTTGAGCAGATTACTCTTCGGCTGCGTGACGAGTTTGCCATCAAGGACTTGGGTGCTCTACATTATTTCCTTCGCATTGAAGTTGTTCGGCGACCGGACGCCTTCTTTCTTCATCAGCCAAAGTATGCGCACGAGCTCCTTGAGCGTGCTGGAATGCTCAACTGTCACCCTGTTGCTACTCCTGTTGACACGAAGGCCAAGGTTTCTGCTCTTGAGCGCTCGCCAGCGTCGGATGCTCCCTTCTATCGGCCTATCGTCGGTGCTCTTCAGTATCTGACTCTCACCAGACCGGATCTCCAGTATGTTGTTCAGCAGGTGTGCCTCCACATGCACGCCCCTCGTGATTCCCATTGGACTCTCGTGAAGCGGATCCTCCGCTACATTCGCGGCACGATGACTCTTGGGCTCACCCTCACGGCATCCACTTCTCTGGAGATGGTGGCCTACTCCGACGCGGACTTGGCTGGCTGCCCCGACACCCGTTGGTCTACCTGTGGCTACTGCGTTTACCTCGGTCCTTCACTCGTCTCGTGGTCGTCCAAGCGACAACCCACGGTTTCACGCTCCAGCGCAGAGGCTGAGTACCGAGCTGTGGCTAACACTGTTGCCGAGTGCACCTGGCTACGACAGTTACTTCAGGAGCTGCATCACAGCGTCTCCCAGGCTATGAGCTGGACATCCACTTTGTGCACGAGCAGGTGGCCCTTGGACGTATTCGGGTTCTCCATGTTCCGACTGCACAACAGTCCGCCTTCGAGGAGTTTCGTTCCAGTCTTTGCGTCACTGGCGCCGCTTCGACTGGGGAGGGGGGAGGGGGGTGTTGAGTATATTATATACGTGTATATTGCGTATAGGGTCCACCTCCTGTTTCCTCTGTATAGTTGAGGTTGTGGCCCCCTTCTGTACTCATATATACGTGCATGGTGCACCGATCAATACATCGCGATTGCACAGATCATAACTTGTCCTTCTACAGCAATGCTCAAGATCATCGGAAGCTTCAGTGTGTGTTCATGAGCTACTTTTGCTCCATTGCAAGCATAATATTATGTAGAGTAATCAATAAAGCTCGCTCGCTCTCTGAAAGAAAAAATATCACTAGACTGAATAAACTTGAGATCAACCGGTTACCCGTCAAATCGGCTGAAAAATCTTGATTTAGAGTGGCGGGCCTAACAGTTGTATTCTAAATTTTAATGGTCGTTGAAAATTTGCACCTGTAGGTCAAGTTCAACACATCATTTTCCACATAACTATTGGCCTAACAGTTTCCCTTTTTCAGTACTTCTCACCTACATTCTATTAGAAACAGGTCTAGATATATTTATGTTTTCAATTCCAGATCAACTTATCTCTTCACGAAATATTGGAACATTCACAAGTTTTTATGACCAAAAAACATGTGAATTCTGAATGTGTGGTGAAGAACAACCCAGAGGGATAGAGGTCATGCCTGCCTCTGCCTCAGTCAAGGCTCCTCACATTGACAAGGATATGAACTGACATGGAGATGCCGGTACCAATTTGCCACAAGCATCCAACGGTTGCTGCTGCGCAGAAGCTTCACATGAACATCTGCCAGTCGCTCGTCTTGACCCGATTTTTGTCTCAAAATATATTTGTTGACCCGAGTATCCCGCCTGGAGCACTATAAATACCATGGCCACCCACGTCTCTCCACCTCATCCCATCACCCACATCCACAAGACTGCACACAACACCACCCGAGTCTGAAACTCTGAGAAGCTCATCGTCACCATGGTTGTCCCGGTGATCGACTTCTCCAAGCTCGACGGCGCCGAGAGGGCGGAGACCATGGCGCAGATCGCCGACGGCTGCGAGAACTGGGGCTTCTTCCAGCTGGTGAACCACGGCATCCCTCTGGAGCTCCTTGACCGCGTCAAAAAGGTGTGCTCCGAGAGCTACCGCCTCCGGGAGGCAGCGTTCCGGTCGTCCGAGCCGGTGCAGACGCTGGAGAGGCTCGTGGAGGCGGAGCGGCGCGGCGAGGCGGTGGCGCCCGTGGACGACATGGACTGGGAGGACATCTTCTACCTCCACGACGACAACCAGTGGCCGTCCGACCCGCCGGCCTTCAAGGAGACCATGCGGGAGTACCGCGCCGAGCTCAAGAAGCTCGCGGAGCGGGTCATGGAGGCCATGGACGAGAACCTCGGCCTGGACAAGGGCCGCATGAAGGCCGCCTTCACCGGAGACGGCCTCCACGCGCCGTTCTTCGGCACCAAGGTCAGCCACTACCCGCCGTGCCCGCGGCCGGACCTCATCACCGGGCTCCGGGCGCACACCGACGCTGGCGGCGTCATCCTGCTGTTCCAAGACGACAAGGTTGGCGGCCTTGAGGTGCTCAAGGACGGCGAGTGGCTCGACGTGCAGCCGCTCCCCGACGCCATCGTCGTCAACACCGGCGACCAGGTGGAGGTGCTCAGCAACGGCCGCTACCGCAGCGCGTGGCACCGCGTCCTGCCCATGCGCAACGGCAACCGCCGCTCCATCGCGTCCTTCTACAACCCGGCGTTCGAGGCGGCAATCTCGCCGGCGGTGGGGGAAGGCGGCGCCGCCGCGTACCCGGACTTCGTGTTCGGGGATTACATGGACGTGTACAACAAGCAGAAGTTCGAGGCCAAGGAGCCAAGATTCAAGGCCGTCAAGGCGCCAAAGGCAGCTTAAGCTTAATCAACGAGATTAAATGAAAATTATTTACGTACCTATTAGCTGGTTTTTGTTTTACAATGAAGAAAAAAAATGTGTTTTGGAGTTTACTCAGACGCGTAGCAAATATGATGTGGGGATAATTGTGATTGGTTCGGTGTCAGAGTAATTAGGAAATGAAGTGTGGATTTTTCATTAGAAGTATCTGCTTTCTTTACATTGTTTGATTGTGGTTTTTCCTATGATCAGCAACATCGTTCCACCAAATCAGATCAATGAAGGATCCCTATAAAAGGAAATTTTGTGGTTCTTGACAAGAAACAGAACATCTTCACAAACAGTCAAGGAAGATCTCGCAGTAAATCTAACAAAGTCCAAGTATCTGGACTGTCCCGAATCATGACGCCACTTCACCTTCATACAAGGCTGCAGGACTGTCTCGATGTGAATGATTAACAATACTTCCTGATACAAGGTGCTTTATAAATTAAACTGTAGCACCAATGTCAGCCCCTCTTCTGCAACTAACCCAGCAACAGTCGCTGACAAGGAGGACCCAGGCGGCAGCGACTCCCTCGCTGCCTCCCGACCCACCAGGATCAAGCGGCCCAACCCAACCAACACTGGGCCGCAGTGGACTCGTTGAGGCCCATCCTCCCGACCGGCTACTTAAGGCGTTTCCCCTCGAAGACCAGGGCATCCAGTGGATCACGAACCCGGCGGCGGCACGAACCCTAGTTCCTCTTAGATCGATCCATTCGTGTAATCAAGCTTGTATCAAACTATATTGCCATCGAGAGAAAGATCAGATCGATTCCCTCCCAGCCCGTTCCTAACATCTGGTATCATAGACCAATCCCACTCCCTTCCTCCGCGTCGATCTGGCCCATTTCGTGGAGACGAGAGCTCTGCGCCAGGCGCGATCTCGACTCATGGCCATGGATCCGTCCGTGCAGTCGTTCCTCGAGCGACTGGAGACCACCCTCAAGGAGCACACCGCCGTGATCCAAGCCTCCAACGCCAAGGTCGACGATCTCGTGGCGTGGCGCCCAGATCTCGAGCGGCGTGTCGCCGATCTGACCGACTTGGTGGCGGCCCTGCAACTCGTGCCTCCACCGCCTCCACCACCGCGCACAGAGGGCGTAACGCACCAGGCTCTGGCGACGAGTCATCCACCGCCTGCGACGACCGGTACCCACATCGGGGCCGCGTTTGGCGCGGCAGCGAACTCGCAAGGGCCCGATGGCCACGGCGTCTACAACATCACACGGGGGCCGCCTGCGGCGTCTTTTCTGACACCACCGCCGCTCTCGGTCAATGGTCAGTCCGATTCCTCGCCATCACCCCCTGCTCTTTCCCCGTCCGCGCATGCCAGTCAGCTACTCACCAGCTTAGGCCAGGCACACCCATCCATCCAATTTCCACAGTTCGCAGGGGATAACCCAAAGTTTTGGAAAACCCTCGCGAACAATACTTTGCTATGTTTGCCATCCTGTCGTCTTTCTGGGTGCCTATGACCGCACTGAATTTTTATGGCTCCGCATCCATTTGGTTGCAATCTATTCAGAAGGGACTTGTGGATTTTGATTGGGAATCGTTTACCGCTCTTCTGTGTACGCGTTTTGGGCGTGATCGCCATCAAACATTAATCCGTGCGCCAAACATCCACGGTCGTGGATTACATTGAGCAATTTGAATCTATTATTAATCATCTCAGTTCTTACTCTAACACAATTCACCCGTCTTACTATCTCACTCGTTTTGTCGAGGGGCTGCGGAAGGATATCCGTGCGGTGGTCTCGGTGCAGCAGCCACCGGACTTGGATACAGCGTGTGAGGGAGTCCTGGATTAGGGGGTATCCGGACAGCCGGACTATATCCTTTGGCCGGACTGTTGGACTATGAAGATACAAGATTGAAGACTTCGTCTCGTGTCCGGATGGGACTCTCTTGGCGTGGAAGGCAAGCTTGGCGTCTGGATATGTAGATCTCCTTCTGTTGTAACCGACTACTGTAACCCTAGCCCTCCGTGTCTATATAAACCGGAGGGTTAGTTCAGAGGACAAGAACAAGCATACCATAGGCTAGCTTCTAGGGTTTAGCCTCTACGATCTCGTGGTAGATCAACTCTTGTAATACTCATATTCATCAAGATCAATCAAGCAGGAAGTAGGGTATTACCTCCATAGAGAGGGCCCGAACCTGGGTAAACATTGTGTCCCTTGCCTCATGTTACCATCCGCCTTAGACGCACAGTTCGGGACCCCCTACCCGAGATCCGCCGGTTTTGACACCGACATTGGTGCTTTCATTGAGAGTTCCACTGTGTCGTCGCTGCAAGGTTCGATGGCCCCTTCGATCATCGACAACGATGCGGTCCAGGGTGAGGTTTTCCTCCCCGGACAGATCTTCGTGTTCGGCGGCTTCGCACTGCGGGCCAACTCATTTGGCCATCTAGAGCAGATCGAAAGCTACCCCTCCGCCATCGGTCAGGTTTGAAACTTGAATTACATCGCCGATAACGCGGAGACTTGATCTTGACGGGTTCGGGCCCATGCCAGTGTGCCGACGATCACGACGAGCACGATATAGCTCTGCCATCGGACGGTGTTCGGGAGATCATGCCAGCAACAACTCCGGCCTCTAGTCCGGAGCAGATCGCGCCATCCGAGGACGGGAGGATAGACTCCACCATGGAGGCCGCGCCCTCAGTGGCGATAGAGCCGAATACTGACCTTAATTACCCTTCACGAGAGCCATGTCGCCGAACTGCTGGACTCATCCTCAGCCACGGACTCCGTACCACCCGCGCCCATACCTATCGAATCCGATTGGGCGCCGATCATGGAGTTCACCTCCATGAGATATCTTTCAAGACTCGCCCTTCAAATGACATCTTGAACTCATTGAAATCTCTCTCCCTATCCGGAGAACCTTGGCCGAACTATGTCCGGCTAGAGTGGGATGCGTACGACAAAGAAATTCAATCCCCACCCACCACCCACTTAGTAGCCACTATCGACGATTTAACCAACATGCTCGACTTCGACTCCGAGGACATTGATGGTATGGACACCGATGCCGGAGACGAACAGGAACCACTGCCCACAGGGCACTGGACCGCCACCTCATCATGTGACGTATATATGGTGGATTCACCCAAAGAAAATAACGAGGATACAGCGCAACAAGAAGCCAAATTTACCCAGCGATAGAGCAGGGTAAGGCAGCTATGGGGACCCCGACTCATAAGTCGAGATCACCGAATGCACGTGTACAGTGATCCCAGAGATCAATGCTCACTGAACATGCAGAAGTTGAATAACAAGAGTCTTACATCCATACATACCGTCTTACACAAATTATGACCATTATGGTCAAGTCTTACATTGATAAAGCCTTAAGGGCTGAACATCAAATGAAACACAAGCAGCGGAAATCTTCGCGATAAGTAGAACCCATGCCATCTGCCTTAACCCTACTGAGACATTACGACCGGGAAGCGTCCTAGTTAGCATGTTCGTCTCCAAAGAACTCTTCTTCGAACTCCGGTTCTTCCATGCCTGGCCAATTAAATAACCAGGGGCAAGCCAATGAGTACTTTGAATGTACTCGCAAGCAACCCATGATTTGGTTCAAAGTAACAATGCAACTGTACAACAAGTAAGCAACCTAGCTTCAAGCTAGTTGAGATGTCCTATCAACTTGTGAGATATGCATCAATGAACCTGGGTAACCTTGAGAACAGGTTACAGATATCAACATAAATAGAATTGAATCAATGCCATGTCATTCAACATGTCAAGTCTCCACCTTGACACAAGTAGTTCCTTTCCACACACACATGCATAGTGATTTGTAAAATTTCTGGACATAGTTTAAGTAGCACCTCCCAATTGTCCATGACCGTGGACACGACTATTCGAATAGTTTGACACTCTGCAGAGGTTGCGCACTTTACCCACAAGATCCGGGAAGCTTTCGTGTCATCCACGATCCCGCAGTACCTCAAGTACTCGGGGGAAGCACCCGATCACTATCTTTCCCTAGACGACACTAACAAGGAGTCCACTCGTTGCTACACGACCCTCATGTATAAGCAAAAGATCGTGGGACTCTGCCCTTTTCACATTATTTCGCATACACGAAGGGACCAATGGTGTGTCCGGTGCCCTGTGAAAATAGTCATGGCCGCCTATCCAAGCACGACCCCGTCCCGAGAGTGACCTCAAGTCACCCCCGTCACTAGTAATGTGGGCACCATGCTAGTAACAGCCTAAGTAATCAATAATGCCCCGTCCCATAAAGGGGTAGAGGGGTTGCACATGTTTGGTTGGGATGGTAATCACACATAAATCTAATCCATCATTTTACACACACACACACACACACACACACCAAAAGCTCTCACAGGTACACCACTTCTTCCTCAAGTGGTGACCTTAGTTCAACATCTCCCAAGGGCATTAGGGGCACCCGATGGGGTTTTCGAAAGAAAGTAACCATGAAGAGTTCATGGTTCACATGCATCATTATGCATCAACTAGTCTCTTGAAAATGCAATCATGAACAAGGTAAGGTCATGAGTAGGGGTATGCATCATGGGGTGGTTCACAACAAGTTTACCACCGTCATATTCCATCATCACGCAATCGGAAAAAAAGGGTACCGATGAACAAGACGGGTGACATGGTCAAAGGGCTGCTTACCTTGATTGGCTTGTTCTTCGAGGTCTTCAAATCCTTCTCCTTCTTCTTCTTCAGCAACTTCGTCTAATACGGGATCTAATCGTCGCAAGAAAAATAACGAGAAAATAAGGCAATAGTAAAACAGAAAACCAAAGTGCTCAGAAAAATGTCAACTTATTTTTGATAAATACTAGGGGGAAATCTAAGAAGGGGAAAATTACTAGTTATGGATTTGGAGTTGTAGAATAGGAGAAATGGATTTTCAGAGGGGAATATAAATGCTCAAATTTGAATTTAAATTTGAACAGTGCAGAAAAGTTTGATGGATATTTATGAAAGTTACACCATTAAATAGGTGGGATTTTTAGAAGAATTTAGGAGTTGGAATTATTGCATTTGGATTATCATTTAATCCTTTGGAATTTTTGGAAAAGTGACAGAAAGGAAAAAGGAAAAATGGCACTGTGCCACTGGGCCAGAAAGGCCACAGTGCAGCAGGCCCAGAGGGGATTCAGCCCACGCGAGGATGCCATGTCGAAGGCGTAAAGGCAAAATACGCCTTCAGCCGTCGCAGCGAAACGGTTCGCGTGCGCGTGCGTTTTAAACCTGACGGGTGGGGTCCACCCGTCAGTATGTGAGGCTGACTGACGGGCCCCACGGCCGTCGTCTTCAACCTCGGGCCAGAGAGGGAGGCGAGCTCACCGGCGTCGCTGTGGTCGACGGCGAGGCGATCCGAGGGCACCGGCGTGCTCAGGGCGGAGTCGCTGTTCGGGTGAAGGTGGAGGCGGTCGCCGGAGTGCAGGGGTTCGCCGGTGACGAGGAAGTCGGCGGAAGGGCCTCAGGAGGAGCCTGGTTAGCTCGTTCCGAGCTGCAATAGGAGCAGAGAAAGAGGGGAATGGGTCAGTGTGGTCTGGTGGTTCCAGATCGAGCAAGATCGGGGGCGGAGAGGGGCTGTACCGCGAGATAAACGGTCGATCGAGGCGGCGGAGCTCCGGCCGATCCCGAGCATAGAAGCTCTCCGAGGTTGATTGGGTGGTGCGGGCGCGTGCTTGGTGGTGTGAGAAGGAGGTGGATTCCAAGAGAGAGAGAGAGAGAGAGTTGGGGCGAGCTTTTATAGCCGGGCACCGGTCCACCGTGGACTCGTGCGCCGGCGAGGTCACAGGCGAGGCCAGAGGCTGTGAGGGCACTCGTGAACGAGTCTGCACTGCTCGTGGATCAGTCCACGTCCAGAGGAGGGAAGGGAAGGAGCGGGGAAGGCTCCAGAGAGCTCGCGCGTGTGAGGCCGTGCATTGGAGCTTGCGGGCGGCCGGCGCGCATGCGGGGGAGGCCACAGGAGGGAGAAGGAGGAAGGGGACCAGGCCGTGGCGTGTCGTGGACGTCAAGGCGCATCGTCTGGCGTGAGGGGGAGTGCTGAGGTGGCCGGAGGTGGTTGGCAGGGGGCGACTACAGTGCGGGAGCGTACTGTAGCGCGCTCCAGGGCATGCAAATGGCCGGCATGCCATTTTTCTAGCGCTCTGGGCTTGGCCTCTAGTGTCTGGGGGCTCTAGGGGGAAGTAAAGAAGTGGAGAGGGGCATTGGATGCCCTGGATAGCCAGTAGGAGAGGAGAGAGGTTGAGGGAGAGAGAGAAACTGCTGTCCAGAGGGGTAAATGAGGGTGCTTCACCCATCAATCATTGAGCAAAAGCAAGGGGAGAGCTACTGGAGGTAGAATAGGTCTAGGAGGAGCTGTGCTAAGAAGTAGAACTCATGGAGAAGAGTGGAAGAGGTCAAAGTAGTTGTTTTAGTAAAATGGCAGAAGGTGTTTGTTGATGGTTTGGACAGGTAAATGAATTCCATTTGGCATGAGACTCCACAGGGTGGAGTTTCACATATAATTAGGGCCTTACACCCATTTTGAGCTTATTTGGGCAAAGTTCACAATGTAACTTTTGTAAACCCTAGAAATTAGCAGAAATGAACTTGTGTAGATCTAGTTGAGCAAATCACTTCTCCTTGGTGCACCATTTGCTGTAGTGGCCTCATTTGGTCATGTGCACATGCTCAAAAAAGTTGGGGTCAAGGAGATAAAGTTGGTAGTACAAAGTTGTTCAAATTTGATTCTGGTCAGAGAGGGTTTTGGGGCATTTTGGTGAACCAAAATGACTTTAATTGACATGAGGCTTTGCAAGGTGATTGCAATATGCATCTGTTACTTGCTGGATTTTCCTTGGATTTTTATGAAAATATTTCCTGTAGAAATATTTCAAATCCTTGAAATGTGCAGAAATGGTTTTGGGAGGTTTTGTCCAATATTTTGAACATGACCATGTGTTGAAACTCTTATATATGGGAAATATATGCCCACTGAGTTTCCCTGATTTTTATCAAATATTTTTAAAACAATAAAATAAATTTTCCCTATTAAAGACCATTTCTGGCCTTAAGAAAAAGCTTTTAAATAAAATAGGAAAATAACTTTTAAAATTATATTTTCGTGGTTTATGGGAATCCTATGTCTAATAGGTTTCAAATATACTCTTTGAAATATTTTTCATACCCCAAATCAAGTACTTGCAGTGCAAACCTCAATTTAGGGGTTTTTGGAAGACTAATTTTTTGAAAATACTTTTTGGCCAAATTATTTTTGTAAGAAAATTCTATATTGCTCTATACACATGGCATGATCATTGGGCAGAAGTTTGGGGCAAGGAGATGAAGTATAGAAGGTGGAGTTGTGTTGACTTTAAAGAGCACTAGAAAAACACACAGAGATAACCAACTCCAAATAAAAGCCAAATAATACAAAAGTTTTTGTCAAACCACACCTTATCATGATTTATTAGCTCAAGTGTTGAGGCACGAAAATCAGTGTGTGACAACAGCGGATGACGAACAAAGTGCGGAGCTGCTGTCCGAGCACGGCTACGCCGAGCATCAAGACAACCAACCCGTCTCCGGTCAGGAGAACAGTCCAGACGACGACGAGCGCATCATCCTGGAAAGGCAGCTGGAGCAAGAAAGGCTTATGGCCACTGCAAGAAGTCTGAAGAAGCAGAAACAAAGGCTCAAGGCCGCACAAAACACACTCAATAGTAGATGGAATAAGGTGCTCGACACGGCAGAAAAGTACGGTGGCAGTCGCCCCATGAAGAGCTACCCAAAGCGGAAGCTGCTGCCGGAGTTCGACGACGAGGCCTTCGAATCCTCACAGCCAAAAAACAATACCACCGATCGGTCAGATCGACGACCTCGTGGCCGCGATAGGGTGGCCAACGAGGCCGCACATACGTCAGTACATGACCAACGCGAGGACCCGCATCAACGGGCCAGCGCAACCAGATCCATCTACGGATCAAGGAAACACGCTCCAGCACTCCGCCAACACCAAATACCACAACTGCCCGAACGCCATGGCACAGCCAAATAAAGGGGTGCCGCACACCCCCTATGCTTCTCCGACGAGGTATTAGGCCATGAATTCCCAGAAGGGTTCAAACCAGTTAACATAGAGGCATACGACGGAACCACGAGATCACTGGGTGCGGATCGAGACTTCATCCTCCATATTCACATGGCTCGTGGAGACGATCTCCACGCCATCAAATACTTACCCCTCAAGCTCAAAGGACCAGCTCGGCACTGGCTGAAAAGCCTCCTCGAAAATTCCATTGGAAGTTGGGAAGAGCTCGAGGACGTTTTCCAGACTAACTTTCAAGGGACTTATGTCCGACCCCCGGACGCTGATGATTTGAGTCATATAATTCAACAGCCCGGAGAGTTAGCCCGAAAGCTTTGGAACAGGTTTCTCACTAAGAAGAACCAAATTGTCGACTGTCCGGACGCTGAAGCCCTAGCATCTTTCAAGCAAAGCGTTCGAGACGAATGGCTTGCCAGACACCTTGGCCAGGAAAAGCCGAGAACAATGGCAGCCCTAACAAGCCTCATGACCCACTTTTGCGCGGGCGAGGACAGCTGGTTAGCTCGCAGCAGCACCAGCGACCCAAGCACATCCAAGGTCCGGGACGACAATGGAAAACCGCGACGTAGTAAAAACAAGCGCCGGAATAAAGAAGACAACCCAGACAACACGGCGGTAAACGTCGGATTTAGAGGCTCTCGACCGGGTTAGCGGAAAAAGCCCTCTAAAGGCAACAGAGATGAACCGACCGGCCTAAACAAAATTCTAGACAAACTATGTCAGATCCACGGCACCCCGGGCAAGCCTGCAAATCATACCCACAGAGATTGCTGGGTCTTCAAGCAGGCTAGCAAGCTAAATGCCAAACACAAGGGGGAGGACACTCCAAGCGAGGACGAGGATACGCCTCGCCTGCAAGACACTGGGGGACAGAAAAAATTCCCGCCAGAAGTCAAAACAGTAAATGTTGTCAACGTGACAAAGAGGAGAGGAAAATACGCACTCCAAAATACACGAGCCATAGAGCCCGTCACCCATGAGTCCCGCCACTGGTCGGCCTGCCCGGTCACTTTCGATCGCAGGGATCACCTAATGGGTATCCGGCAGGAAGGATCAACCGCCTTGGTGCTGGACCCAATAGTAAACGGATACCACCTTACACGAGTCCTTATGGACGGCGGCAGTAGTCTAAATCTGATATACCAGGACACTGTCCGCAAAATGGGGATAAACCCAACAAACATCAACCACAGTAATACTACCTTCAAGGGAGTAATACCGAACCTGAGGCCATCGCACGGGCTCTCTAGCGCTAGAGGTTGTGTTCGCTCGCCGACAACCTCCGGAGCGAAAGGTTAACCTTCGACATTGCTCCATTCCGAAGTGGCTATCAAGCACTACTCGGACGAGAGGCTTTCTCCCGTTTCAATGCAATACCGCATTACGCTTTACTCCAACTTAAAATGCCTGGTCCGCGCGGCACCATCACAGTACATGGAAATGTTGAGCGTTCATTCCGAGCAGAAGAATGCACGGCTGCTTTAACAGCCGAACACTAGACGGACTCATCACCAGAGACGATGACCAGTCGTTAGGACCGCAGACACGGTTAGAAGAGTCCGGCCAATCATTGATAGATATTGGTTCGATGGTTACACCCGTATAGACGGTACTAGGGGCTTCGCCGCAATAATTCAGCTCATCTTTACCCATCTCGAATTTTTCATGGTTTATTTATAATAACCAAATTTTTGCACAACAACTTTTCACTAAGCACCTCTCTTTTACATATGACGATCGTGCTACACCCGTCCAGGATAAGGCACAACAGAGACACAGGCGCAGACGTGCAGCAGGGACACGTACAAAGGTTTCTCTTTAGATTAAGACCCTGCGTAAACCTTTTTTACTGTCTTTTGTTGTTCACATCCTCCGGATTCTCAATACAAGCGAGAAGGATGCCGACGCCTTGGCATGTGGCCACGTCGAATATTGCTCGTACTGACATTATGGGTTCATTATCCAAGGGCATCACCTAAGCCCGAGATATGTTTCAAAGACCGAACACCTTAGGGAGTGTTCGGCGTCATGAAGTTAGGCCTTATATGCATCAGCTCCGAATCATGTCTTTGGTCAAATGTTGGGTTTGCCTGCTCCGTGTTTTGCTACCTTACGTTCTGCTCTATCGGCTAAGGTGGCACCGGGAGAACTATCGCGATTGTGCCTGGCTAGCCCGGACGAGCACCTCAATGAGAAAGCGGCCTGATCGTCATGATAAAGCGAGAGACTGGTCAACCACTGATGACTCATCGGAATCTTCAGGATTCCTCCGCATTAACGAAGGGCCGTTTCCCGGCCAGGCATGACCGCGCCCCGTATTCGGATGAGCGCGGAGCCACCAGGGGCTATATAGTAGCCCCACTGTCAAACTCCTATGGCTAAGTGAAAGTGTTAAAGCAATATAGTCTGATTGCCCAGTTCGCTGCTCTATCACCTCCTTAATGGACCAAGACGTTGGATCAAGTGTGAACATGCGTCTTCTGCGAACACCCCCGCATTGTATGCGTGGGGGCTGAAGCCGACGACTGCAAACTTTCAGGTTATATAAACATATACATAAACGGCCGCACAGGAGGCATCATAACACTTTTAGGCAAAAGTATAAAAATAGCCTTTATATAATTTAGTAAAACATTGTTTTTCAATGGGAATACATGTCATTCAAACATAATATTCTTCGAGCACTGCGCTTCTATTGAACGAGCGCCTTCAAGGACCTCATCAAAGTAGTGCTCGGCAGCTACTCGGCTAATTGCCGAACTAGGGGCTGCAATTGCGGTGGCTTCCATCTCTGCCCAGTGTGTTTTGACACGGGCAAGCGCCATCCGCGCACCCTCTATGCACGCCGACCTCTTCATAGCGTCGATGCGCGGCACAACACCAAGGAACCGCTGCACGAAGCTGAAGTAACTGTTCGGCCTTGGCCCTGCTGGCCACAGGTGATCCACAACAGACCTCATGGCGAGTCCGGACAACCTATGGAGCTCGGCCCATTCGGCCATTCGCTCATTCAGAGGAAGCGGACGCGCTGGACCATTAAATTGCGACCAGAACAGCTTCTCCACTTCACGGTCTCTTTGATCCTTGAAGAACTCGACCGCATCAGCAGCACTCGCTGCTAAATCCAGATAGGCGTCTGCAGAACTCCACAGCCGGTCCAGAGGAGCATACTTAGGATCTACAAACTTCATCCGCCGCATAAAGGGTTTCCCAGCCGCGATATCCCCGGCATGACGCAGCTCCTCCTTCATCAATCTAATTGTAGAGCGGGATTCCTTGGCTGCTACTATGGCCTTCTCCAGCTCCACAGCCTTCGCTCGGCTTTCCTTCTCAAGAAGCCGGTATCGGTCAGCGGCATCACTTAACTCAACGGCCATCTTGGCCATCTTCTCCTTACTTTGGCAATGGGCAGCTTGTTCGGCCCTCAGCTCTTCAGCCGCCTTTAGAGCGGCCGCGTCACTTTTCCTGGCTTGCTTTTTGGCTCAGGCAAGTTCCGCCAAGGGTCTCCACCGCCGCAGCTCCATCTGCATTTCACAACATGTTCAAGATACAGGCATTACGCTCCTCTTACCATATGCTGAAATCTGGAGAAATTACATACCCTGCGCCTCGTCAAGCCGCTTGTTGACAAGCACGATTTCGGCATCTGCCGCATCAAGTCGCCGCGTTAGCTCGGCAACCTCACAAGCCCGGCTAGCCACCGGACCTCCTGCCACCTTCATATGAAGACGCCTGGATTATTACCTGCGACTATGATCCTCTGTTTACCGCCGTTTCCGACGACAACCAGAGTCTCAGGGGCTACTATCTACACAGGGCATGTTTTAAACATGTGCGGTACTGTTAAAAATACACACCACTTTGCGTACCTCAAAACCTTTCAGCAGACTCATAAAGGCTTCATGCAACCCGCTTTCTGCGGATGAAACCCTCTCAACCACCGTGCCCATTAGCGCACGGTGCACTTCTGAGATAGCCGCCTGCTCTAGCAGATCCTTTAGTGCATCCGACCGCATGACATGCGGAGCCGGACCCTTCTGGTTGCTCTCTCCAAGAGCCGGATACTGAGGACTTCGGGTGGCCAGAGAATCACCCTCTGGCCTTGCCGGATCAGGAGGAGCCCTCCGTGACGACACCTCGAGGTTGCCCGCCTCGTAAGGCGGGATGGTGTGGGGAGGCGTTTCGCTCTCCATCATCTTCGGAGGAAGATCCCCCGAAGACGAACTCTGCCGAAAAGGGTCACGATCCGGACTACAAGACGGATGTTTCGGCTATTTTCCTCAGAAGTAAAGCAGGATGTTTTTTACTATTAAACCCTTTCTTTTACTTACAACTCGATGGAGGGTTGATCCCCTTGTGGGCACTGTACGGCCGGGATATTTCCTGGGCCAGGACCCTCTTGCGAAGATTTCTTCCCCTGTTTAGAGACTATTGTCTCCGGGCCTTCAGAGGCGGTCCTTTTCCTTCCTTGGGGAGAGGGAGCTTTGGCTTCTTCTCCCCGGTTGTCCGCCTTCGCGGAGGCGTCAGTGTAAGTGCATCTAGTGCCCCTTAGTGATTTTGGTGGATTGAAGACTTATAGGTTAAGGAACTAATACGTTTGTGAGTGTACACAGGTCTATAAGTCTATGAGGAGTTTGATATTTACAGAGAAAGTCGACCCCTAAAAATAAAGTTCTTCGACTGAAGACTTTGATATTCTGAAGACTTTCTGAAGACTTTGAAAGTGAAGAAATTGGTGTGACCTTGAAGACTTGGTATTCATTTGAGGAACATGAAGCGTGAAGACTTTTGTTTTCGTAGTTTCATTTTCTCTTTCTTGAGTCATAGGAAACACCGTCTTCGTTAAAGGGGTCGAGGAAATACTAAGGAAAAATTTCCATGTGATGCTCAACTCAAAATCCTACACCTACCAATCCCTTCGAGTGAAGCCTTTGAAATCTCATACAGTTCACCAATTTCTTCAAAGGATGAGACGAAGTTCTTCCGTCACGAGGAATTTGTTCGACCGAGGAGTTAGGAATTCGCCATCTTGGATTGCCTACACAAAGGAGGAACATGATAGCCCCGAGGAATTTGAGATTCAAATTTCCGACCGCTTCTTGTCTTGCCACTGTCCCAAAATATCTTATCCACCTAACGGTCATATCATTGAAGGGCATTTATGTCTTATCATGTCGGGCTGCTCCCTAGGCTATAAATAGCCGCCTCTACAACCACTAGCTGGTTGGCTGCTCCGAGAGAAACTTGACACTTGTCATTTGAGAGCAACCCATCCTCCGAGGACTTTGAGCGAAAATCATCAAGTGAGGAAAACCCAAAACCAAACCCCTATAAACCCAAAGTGATTGAGCATCATCAAGAGATTGATCCTGCGTGGATCCGACGCTTGTTACCTTTGAAGACTGTGCTTCTTCCAGACGGTTAGGCGCCATGGTCTAGAGCATCCAAGAGGAATTGTGGATCGCCGAGTGACCAAGTCTGTGAAGGTTTGGAAGTCGCTCAAGACTTACCACGAGTGATTGGACGAGGTCTGTGTGACCTTAGTTCAAGGAGAATACGGTGAGGACTTGGTGTCCTGAGCTGCGTGCTCAGCGATCGGGTGTCCGGACTGTGTGTCCTCGAGTTTAAATACTCAGCCGCTCCAACCAGACGTATAACCGAGACAACAGTTGGAACTGGTCTACCAAATCATTGTCTTCACCAACCTAACTGGTTCTATTTCCTCAACCCTTTCATTTCCTCATTCTTGTGTTGAGTGTTTGTTCATATCTGTGTTTGAAGACTTTGATCAAGACTTTCTCAATTTCCTCAGCTCAATTTCTTCATCGCTTGTCTTCATCTTGTGTTATCCTGTGATTACGCTTTCGTACTCTGTGCTAGTCTTCATTTCATCATGATGACCATGCGTGTATTCTGTTATGCTTACTTCGAGTACTTATTCCGCTGCTAATAGTTCTTCATTAAGGAATTTCCTCACCGCAAATTCCTCGTGAAGAATTCATAAAATCGCCTATTCACCCCCTCTAGTCTATATAACGCACTTTCAATTGGTATCGAGCAAGGTACTCCCTTGTTCGTGTGATTTTGGTTTAACCACCGGAGTTTTAGTTATGTCGACCGCAGTATGATCAAGGTCTCAGCAGGTGTCCTACCTTTGATGGGACGGACTACCCCTTATCGGAAGAACAAGATGCTAATGCATCTTGAAGCAATTGACAACGATCTACGGTATGTTGTGGAAAATGGTGTTCCTCACCACACCTTCTCGAATGTCACTGATGTGAAGAGATTCAAGCAACTCGATTCTCAAGCAAAGAATATCATATGTGGCCATCTAAGCAAAGGTCAATATGGAAGAGTGAGTGCTTTGGAAACCGCCAAGCTCATCCGGGATAGGTTGTCTAAAGTGAATGAAGGAGTCTCAACTCAGCGTGACTCTCGAGTTGATGTTCTTCTAATCTCTTCAACCGCTTCAAAAGACTCGACAATGAAAATGTCCAACAAACCTTTGATCGCCTCACCGACATCTCAAATGAGCTTCAAGCCCTCGGTGCCACCGACATCACCGACCATGAGGTGGTGAAGAAATTGTTGAGATCGCTTGATTCCTCATTTGATACTCGGGTCCGATGATACAAGAACGGGCTGACTACAAGTCTCTTGATCCCGCCGATATCCTCGAAGGCTAAATACTCACGAGTTCCAACTTGTCAAAAGAGAGATCTCTATGGTTCTAGCTATGGAAAACACGTGCCTCAAGGCCAAGGTTGTGTCTCGAATCTGAGTGTGAAGACTCGTAGTAGCCTTGGAGATCCTCAAGAATTAGGCCAGAGCTAGCACCGCTCGTGAAGAAATTCCAAAGTTCTCAAGACGTGGTCACTTTGGAAAATCCTCAAGAAACAGTGATTCCTCATCCAAAGACTATAAGAGAAGACTTTGTCACAAATGCAAGAAACCTGGTCACTACATCCAAGATTGTCCTCGAGTGGGAAAAGGAATTAAAGAAGAAAAACACAAGGATTACAGCTACGATGATGCGAAGAAGAAGAAGAAATCATCGAAATCTTCATCATCAAAATCCTCAAAGCCTTCTTCTCACAAGAAGAGCAGCTCCAAAAAGGCTCGGGCATTCATTGGCAAGGAAATGGACTCAAGCTGAATCGAGGAATATGAGGAAGAGGAGGCATCAAGAATCTGAGTCCGTGTGGCGAGTCTAGCTTTCTTGCATCGCTCGCAAGAAGTCCATCTTCAACTCAAGAAAATGACCTCACAAACAAAGCTGATGAAGATAGTGATGACTACGCCCCACCTATTGCTTCATGGCAAAGGGTGCCAAGGTACTCAAATATACCTCCTCCTGAATCTAGTGAAAATGAATCGATGAAGATCTAAAGCCCGCTTACTCAAAACTTGCTAAGATTGCTGTAAACAACAAAGGGCTTTAGAAAAGGTTCAAAACATGCTAGATAAGAGTGATGATATGTTAGGTGAAGAAATGGATCGCACTAAAGCCCTCGATCGAAAATCTTCAGAGACTTCAGCCTAGGTTTGATAGCCTTCAAGGTCATCATAACACTCTCTTATCTCGATCATGAGAAACTTTCTTATGAATTTCTTCAAAGAAAGCAAGATCTTGAGAAGCTAAGAGTGAGTTATGAAGATCTTCGGAGGAGCGCGATTCATTACTTGCTCAACAAATCAGCACTTCTCGTGAAGAATTTGTTCCTCCATGCTTAAAGTGCATTGAACGTGAATCGCTAATTCTTCACCAATGTTCAAATGCTTCAACTGTTACAAATTCTTCACCTGCCTCTGCTATCACTAATTCCTCATCCGAGGACATTGCTAGTATCACCGACGATGCAGGGCTGAAGGAATTGTATATGACAGTATGTACAAAAGCCTCAAAGGGCATCGACTCTTTGTGATGTGCTTAAAAGCAGATCCTCAATAGGAACCCTAGGAAAGAGGGTATTGCCTTTGAGAGGAAACTCAATGCTGATGGAACATATTGGAAGCCCGAGCAAGATCCCAAAACCTCATGGGTTGCTGCAAAGGGACCTCTAGTTGATCCATCTAACTTATCCGGCTTTACATGCGAATCTCCTCATTCTTCCGATGAGTCATTTGACTCAACTATAAACTGTTCAAAAATCAGAATGGTGAAGTATTTGCTAGATATGTTGGCACTAATCGCAGGAACGGTTCCCTATGAAGAAAATCTGGGTTCCCAAGAAGTGCCTTGAAAGTCTTCAGTGAATGTCCTCATGACACCACCGTGAAGAATAGGAACCCCAGATCAAATTCTTCATATGGACCAAATTCTTCATATGGATCCAAGTCCTCATACGGACCAAATTCCTCACGTGGATCAAATTCTCAAAAGGATCAAAGTCCTCATATGATTATCATCGTATAACAACTCGCTTTCGCAGGTAGAGCTAAGGGCTATGAATATGTGCATTATTCTTCAAACCAATATGTTCATAAGTCCTCAAGAATTTCTCCGCTTATTCATATGCTTACCCTAACCCCTCTTATGTGAAACGAAATGGTTTGGCTTCTATGCCACCATTCTCGTATGGTGCTCGCAGAGTGATGAACTCTTTGCCACCCCTTCAGATGTGGGTGGTGAAGAAAAGAACTAATCTCTTCTGCAGGTCAGGTCTCCGACGTGCCTTAACGCCCAAGAATTTGTTGGGGACCTGACAAAATTGCTCGAAAGGACGCAGCTAATCATGATGAAATGAACTTTCATTTCACACGCCCTCATACTTGCTTATCTGTTATATCATCGATCGATGAAATTCATCGATGAACTTGATATCATATTCTTCATCGATGAAGTATATGAGATCGTAAGTTGTACTAATTCATCTGCAGGATGATCAACCCAAAGCCACCGAGTGGGTTCTCGATAGTGGATGTACAAATCACATGACCGGTGACAAGAATCTATTGATGGATGCTCCCTTATCACCGCCACATCTAAAGCATATCATCTTTGCCGACAAAGGCAAAAGTCGTATTGGGTCTTGGTAAGGTTATGATCTCTAAGGACATACACATGGACAAAGTCATGCTTGTTGAGTCCTTAGGATACAACCTCATGTCGATCTCAATGCTTTGTGATCTTGATATGGTTGTTATCTTTGGCAAGTATCGCTGTGTTGTGATTATGGAAGTCGACAATTCCAAAGTCTTCAAGGCTTTAGGAGAGGAGACTTGTATATTGTTGATTTCTCTACAGACCACAACCAGCCGTGTGTCTACTTGCAAAAGCTTCGTAAGGCTGGCTATGGCATCGGCGACTTGGTCATGCAGCATGAGGAATTTGCACACGCTTGCAAAGAAGAAGCATGTCATTGGCATTGAAAATGTCAAATTCCTCAAGGATCACTTGTGCGGAGCCCGTGAAGCTGGAAAATGACCAAGGCCAAGCATCCAAAGAAAGACTATCATGACCACTACTCGTCCCTTCGAATTGCTTCACATGGACCTCTTTGGTCCCAATCATTACTCAAATTGTCGTTAATGATGCATCTCTATATGGCTTTGTTATTGTTGATGATTACTCTCGTTACACATGGGTACACATTGTTACTTACAAAAATCAAGTGCATGAAGTCTTCAAACGATTTTCCTCGAGGGCTTCAACTAACTTTGGTGTGAAGATCAAACACATCAGAGTGACAATGGAACCGAGTTCAAGAATTCGGTCTTGATGCCTATCTTGATGAACTTGGTATTACTCATGAGTTATCTGCTCCTTATACTCCTCAGCAAAATGGCGTCGTGGAGCGCAAGAACAGAACTCTTGTTGAGATGGCTCGCACTATGCTTGATGAATACAAAACGCCTAGTCGCTTTTGGATTGATGCAATTGATACTGCGTGCCACATCATCAACAGAGTATATCTTCACAAATTCTTCAAGAAGACTGCCTATGAACTCCTCACTGACAAGAAACCCAATGTAAGTTATTTCAAAGTCTTCGGTGCTAAATGCTGGATTAGAGATCCTCATCACAATTCTAAATTTGCACCGAAAGCACATGAAGGTTTTATGCTTGGTTACGGAAAGGACTCGCACACCTACAGAGTCTTCAACATCGCTCTTCACAAGATTGTTGACATCAGAGATGTGCGGTTCGATGAAACTAATGGCTCGCAAAGAGAGCACCTACCTTCGTGTTAGATGAACCAGCACCGAGGATTCTATCAAGTTCAAGGCAACCGAGGATGTCATTCCTCTCAAGAATCTGCTGAAGAATTCATTCTCAGACGCCAAGAACGCCGAGTTGATGCACTGAAGATAATGTCAAGACAATGGTGCCGAGGAAAATGATCAAATTCCTCGACGACAACCAGCTCATCCTCGCTTGCAAAAGAAGTGCAAGTGGAGAAGATCATCGATGACATTGAAGCGCCAGTCCTCTCACACGCCAAAAGCTTCACATTTATCTAACTTTTGTGGGCACTATGCTTTTGTCTCTATCACAGAGCCCACTAAGGTAGATGAAGCATTTCGAACCGAGTGGATTCAGGCTATGCAAGAAGAATTACATCAGTTCGAGCTCAACAATGCACTCGAACTGGTCAAACGTCCAGATCCTCGCAAGCATAATATCATTGGCACAAAGTGGATCTACCGCAACAAGCAAGATGAAAATGGTCTTGTGGTAAGGAATAAGGCACGACTGGTAGCTCAAGGCTACACACAGTTGAAGGAATTGATTTCGATGAAACTTTTGCACCTGTTGCTAGACTTGAGGCTATTCGATATTACTTGCTTATGCTAATCATCATGATATTATCTTATATCAAATGGATGTGAAAAGTGCATTCCTCAATGGTAAGCTTGAGGAAGAAGTATATGTTGCTCAACCCCTGTGTTTTGAAGATCCAAAGAATCGACAAAGTCTTCAGACTTAATAAGGCCCTCTATGGTCTCAAACAAGCCCCAGGCGTGGTATGATACATTGAAGGAATTCTTCGTGAAGAATGGCTTCACACCCGTTCACTCGACCCTACTCTCTTTACTAAATCTTATGATGGTGAACTGTTTGTGTGCCAAATATATGTTGATGATATTATCTTTGGCTGTCTCGACCAACGTTATAGTGATGAATTTGCCTATATGATGAGTGAAGAATATCAAATGTCTATGATGGGAGAGTTGAAATTTTTCTTAGGTCTTCAAATTCGCCAACAACACAATGGCATATTCATATCTCAGAGAAATACCTCAAAGATGTTCTCGAGAAATTCGCATGCAAGATTGCAAAGGCGCTAAAATTCCTATGCCCACAAATGGCCATCTATGCAATCGATGAAAATGGTATTGACTTCGATCACAAGGTATACCGCCCATGATTGGTTCTTTATTGTACTTATGTGCATCTAGGCCGGATATAATGCTTAGTGTTTGCATGTGTGCCCGATTTCAAGCTGCACCAAGGAATCACACCATAAGGCTGTGAAGCATATTCTTCGATATCTAGCTCACACACCAACACTAGGATTATGGTACCCCAAGGGCTTTACTTTTGATCTCATTGATATTCGACTCGACTATGCTGGTGATCGTGTGGACCGCAAGTCAACTTCGGCACTTGTCATTTCTGACGATCTTTGGTCCGTTGGTCCTCAAGAAACAGAATCTGCGATCACCGCTTCATCATGGAAGCTGAATACATTGCTGCTGGCTCGTGTTGTGCTCAATTGCTGTGGATGAAGCAAACTCTCAAGGACTACGGCATCAACGTGAAGAATGTGCCTCTCTATTGTGATAATGAGAGTGCCATCAAGATTGCTCACAACCCAGCTTCAGCACTCAAGACAAAGCACATTCAAATTCGCCATCATTTTCTTCGTGATCATGTGTTGAAGGGCGACATCTCCATCGAGCATGTGAAGATCAAGAACAGCTAGCTGATATCTTCACTAAGCCCTTGGATGAGAAGAGATTTAGCAAGTTGCGGTGTGAGCTAAATATCTTAGAATCTTCAATGTTCTTTGAAAAAGACACACATCCTAACACTTATGCAAAATTGATGACTTAGATGTGCAACACATGAAGAAACGTTTTCTTCAATCAATGAAGAATAACACTCTAAGTGTGAAGAAATTAATGAAGAATTTGATTCTCAGAACCCTACGACAATTGTACGCGGTGTCTGAAATCATCATTCTTATACGGTGGGTCACGCCACCACCAAACTTGAAAATCTTTAATTTGAGTTTTTCCTCGGTTTTTGAAATTCTTCAGTTTTTCAAATTCTTCAACTTTGCAAAATCTTCACTGTTTCCGTCGTTTTTCTTCATTGACAATACATATATATGGGTTTATGTCCTCTACGGCATTCACTTATAGTTATTTCTTCAAGCTGCTTTTTCTGCTAAGTGAATGTGATCGGACCCTTCCCCCTCTATGCTATACTCAACCCAATCTATTCACAAATTCTTCATGTGCGTTCTATTTGAAACTCGTTCAAATCTTCACTGTGTCCTTGTCAGCTGAAGAAATTGCGAACGGAACTTTAAAACTGATCTTATCCAAATTTTTGGTTTTGCCGCTCAAACCGTTCCGCATCCCATGATGCATTACTTTACTCACCCACGATCGTACACGATCTCCACTACACAAGACGTGGGTGACACATGTCGTGAGAAGGAGAATGGTCAGGCACGTCGTCCTAAATCTTCGGCGAACAGTTTTCACCGCCTCTATAAATACCCTCTCTCCATCCTCACTTCTTTTACCCCGCCGACCTCTCTCTCCCGCTCGAGCTCCTCAAACCCTAGCGCCGCCGCTCCTCCATCGTCAGCCGGTGAGGAAGAGCTTCACCGCCTCGACCTCGTCACCGTCGTACTCACGCCGATCGCTGGAATCTTCACTCCGCCGCCGTAGCTGTCTTCCTCCGCCGAAGTTAGGGCAAGGAAGATCTAACCCGACGAACTTCCCATCCGTTCTTCTCAGTTAAATCGTGTTCTTCATTTCGGTAATTAAAAGTTACTTTTATTACTCTCTTTGATTCTCAAGCTTTCTGAAAATCTTCAAAGGTGTTTATTCTTCAAATCTTCACACATATGAACACCACACACATCATATGATCTTGAACTGTTTTTCTAAGCAATCATTTTCTTCAAGATTCCTAATTGTGTGGATCTTCGATCTGTACAACTCGAACCTAAGACAAGAACGCTTAGTGAAATCCTTCAAGGCACATCCGGTCAAATTCCTCAAAACTTGTTCTTTTCGAAAAACCTTCTCAGAACGCATATGACCTCTCCAAATTCCTCGCACCTGTACTCTGTTCACAGGTACTCATGTCTGCTGCTGAATCACTAGGTTCTCATCAACTTAACTCATTTGCAGCGTTCCTCGAAGAAAAACTGCATACTTCTTCAGAGAACTCAATTGTTCAATTTCCTCAACTGAAGAATATGGCAGACGGTAAGAAGCCACAGAAAGGAGGAAAGAAACCTGAGGTTATGACTGCTTTTGAGATCCCTGAGGAAATTTATGCTGACTATTGCACACCTGATGAAGCAAAATTTGGCAAAGAAAACAAAAATCAGCGCAAGGTGCGCATTCAGAAGATTGAACGGAGATGGGCAAGGGAATGGAGGAATACAGATATGTGACTCCAAAGTACATGAAGAAATTCGCCTCAATCCTCCATGCCCAAGAGCTCCATTGGCACTGCCAAGTAGTGATCCCACCAAAGCATCAAGCGTGGTGAGGACTTTCTCAAGAATGGGCTAAGCGCCAAGCTAAATTGGCAAGACAAGCCAAGGAGGCAAAGAAGAAATTCAATGAGGATTCTGCCATCGCTATCGCATCGAGGCCTCGGTCAAACCGAGGCAATCCATGCCAAAGAAGCCTGCTCATAAGCCAAGTGCTTCACCATCAGCGCCCTCACGGCCAAGTTCCTCGGCCAGCGCCCTCAAGGCAAATTCTCACACTGCTACAGCTCCACCAAAGTCCTCAACAGCTCCTTCAAAGTCCTCGCCTCTGTGCATCCGCTACATGTCAAAGGACTGTTGGTTTCTCGATTGCCTCGAGTTTCAAAGAAGTTCCTCAAGAGCACCAATTTCATCATCCGCCCGACTCGCTAAAGACCAAAGCAACAGTGGACGAGGTCCTCGCCAAGTCCAAAGAAGAAACAGGTTGCATTCCATGTGCCTTCGATGATTAAGCTTCGATGATGAACTTGCGGAAATCATCGAGATCGCCAAGAAAGGGCCGCTAGAGCCAAAGGCACATCTGTGCCATCGCTGTTGATCCAAGAAAATCCTCGATTATATTGATCTCGCACAAGGATCCAAACACCCCTATGCCTGATTTTCATCTCGACCCGGACAAAGTCATATGTTGACCCATTTCATCGCTGAAGAGAAATGGAAGTTTGAAAAGGCAAGAGAGATCAAGAAGGCTCAATACGAAAGGAGAAGTTCCTCGAGAAAACATTGTCAAAATGACACCGAGGAACTTCTCAAGGTCCAGATCGAAATTCAAGACCTCGGAAAAACTTCGATTCTTATTATGCTGATTGGCAAGGAGCCAAGGTCGATTCGCTAACTGACGAAGAAATTCACCAATGTTGCTGCCCCAACGCAACATGAAATTCCTCAGTGGAGCCTCACCAGCCAATCGAAGAACATGCCAAGACCACTGATGAAGTTCGGACTGCTGAAGAAAATGCTAGTTCGTGGCTGATGATCCCATTCCACCACCAAGAAATTGCTGTGGCATCCACTAGTGGTGCGCTGAAGAAATCGAAGAAGTCGAGGCAATCATCGATTGCGCGAGGAAATTCAACCAGATTCCTCGGCTCCTCCTGCGCCAACACCAACTCCAATTCTTCCATCCGCCTCGATGTGAAGAAAATCAAGGCTGCGAACGAGCTGCCGTGAAGAAACGAAAAGCATCACCAAGGCCAAATTCTTCGGCTGCGAAGAAAATGAAGCCAATGACGTGCTCCTTTGAAAATCCAATTGATGTTGTTCCAATTTCCTCAATTTCATCAAAGGACCTTGTTCCTTTTGATGAAGATTATGTGATCCCAAGCGGATTTGATGAAGAAAATCATTCTGCCGCTTCGTCGAGCAGATTGATGAAGAAATTGAAGTGGACGCAATCCTTCAACCCAGCCATTTCCTCACCTATGCCTCGGTTCACAGTGAAGAGGCTGGTGTTGAGGAAATTGAAGATGAAGATGTGGATATAGGGTGCACCACACCTGTGATGAATGATGACTTTTGGGAAAGTCAGCATCCCAATACTCCTCTCTTCACCCCGCTCCAACAGATTCCTTAGTCCCCTGCACCAACAGTTCAATTGGACTCTGAAGAAACTCAACCCACTTGCTCTGTGCATGAAGAACTTCCAGCCACTAGTGCTGATGAACCTGCTGCTACTGATCCTTAGACTGCACCTATTGAGGAACAAGAAATTCCTCAGCCTGAAGAACCTGAGCTCGCGATTCCTGAGGTGGTGATGCAACTCACCGACACCCCTCTGCCCAAGCAAAAGAATCCGTTCTCAAGCAAACAAAAGTTCAAGGCTGAAGATTTCTTTGCCCAGCACGTATTCTTCACTAACTATAATCCATATGATTCGCTCGCATAAGGAAGAGGCGCTTACGACTGCCAGCCAAGCCAACTTCTATTCCTCGGTGCTCTTCAACAAAGACAAAGTCTTCGATCATGCTCATATTCCTCATGTGGACATGGAGTCTCTGCCTGCTTTGAGCCAGTCCTCGGTGTTCTTCACGACACAGACTTCGAATTTCTGCACCGATATCTCGTGGATCGGAATCAAGAACTCATTCTTCAATTCTATGCAACGCTGCACATCACCGGAGACGCCAAGACATGAACTCATGGGTATTAGACTAGATGTCCGAAAATACTCACTACAAGGCACCAAAGAATCTGAATTGCTTCGCTCTACCACTCGATCCTCCACTTGATGGTGCTCGTTGTATCTACAACGAACCGAACTTTCAAATCACTATATGCAAGTCTTGATGAAGCCTTTGAAGCCAAGGCAGGCCCTAAGAACCAAATTCCTCGTCAAGGAATTATTGTATGTGCCTCGGACTGTCTATCGGATTCTCGCGAAGACAATGAGTCCTATCAAAGGCCACGACTCGAATGATGAAGAAGTCGCTGGCATCATGAAGAATATGCTTTTCAACATCATCCATGGCGTTCCGTCCAACTTCCATGATTTCTTCATGAGGACTCGCAAACATTGCTATGTCACCATTTGAGCTGAAGCCTTATGCCTTTGGATAATGAGATTCATCAGACAAGGTCTTCACTCAATTACAAGGCTGATACTCGAACCACGCAGCTACTTGCCCCGATTGAAGTCCTCAAACGGACATTTACCTCACCGATGACAAGGGCAAGGCTATCGCTGTGATCGATGAAGGCATTCGCCCATTGATGGACAGTTTAGCAAAGCAGATCCTACTCCACCAATGATGACTCGCCACACATGACTCGCATAAATACCTCACCAAGCAAAGTCCTCAAGCTATCGCACCTGTGGTGATGATGATCGTGAGTTACTCCTCGCCTTCATCGGAAGGTTGATCGCAATCATAAATGGGTCAAGCGTCGCTTGGTTCAATTCTTCACAACATGACCTCAACACACAATGCAAAGAAGAAAACCACTACTACCTCCATGAAACCTTCAAACGCACTGGGCTGTTCTTTCACATGTCTACAAGGCGGAAGAACTGACGCCAATGGGACTCAAGGAAGAATTTGACTGGTCTGCACCTCCTCCAAGAAATACAAGAAGGTCAAAGTTCCTTCCTTGGTGGCCAGCTCCTATTCTTCATCGCGACAACGATGGAAATGAAGACTTGGGCGACACCGCGACAGGTCCTACTACAACAACCGACCCTAACAACGCCAAGCTCCTTCTTCAACTTGAAATTCTTCAGAGTGTTAGTCCTCGCCGATCCTTTTGGTCATTCGATGACAAAGGGGAGAAATTTGAGTTAGTCTTCAAGCGGGTCTATTTTATTGCCCATATACAATAATTTATTTTGTTAAGTTACAACTCTCGTTCTTCTGAAACTTTTATTGGATCGATTTGTAATCTTAAACCCGATAGTGCTTTGATACTTTTGATGCACTATGCTCTTGCACTATGCTCGATTCTCTTGAGCTTCTTGAGCTCGATACTCTTGATGCGTTATTTTGCATGCTTGTTCCTCATTAATGTTATCGCACGCATGCTGAATTACATCAAGCACCATATTTCATCATGCATTTTAAATTCTTCATATTATATGTCAAATGCGTGTATGAATTACAAGATATAGGGGGAGATCTCCAGGATTCAACTCTTCAAATGTGCATTGCCTCAAAAGCAAATTCCTTACTATGCACATCTTCAGGGGGAGTTCTTCTATATCTTGCAATCAAATTCCTCATTATCAGTATTTACACTTCATATGTTTATCCCCGTTGAAAACTTAACCTATATTGTCATCAATCACCAAAAAGGGGGAGATTGTAAGTGCATCTAGTGCCCCTTAGTGATTTTGGTGGATTGAAGACTTATAGGTTAAGGAACTAATGCGTTTGTGAGTGTACACAGGTCTATAAGTCTATGAGGAGTTTGATATTTACAGAGAAAGTCTACCCCTAAAAATAAAGTTCTTCGACTGAAGACTTTGATATTCTGAAGACTTTACAAGACTTTGAAAGTGAAGAAATTGGTGTGACCTTGAAGACTTGGTATTCATTTGAGGAACATGAAGCGTGAAGACTTTTGTTTTCGTAGTTTCATTTTATCTTTCTTGAGTCATAGGAAACACCGCATCGTTAAAGGGGTCGAGGAAATACTAAGGAAAAATTTCCATGTGATGCTCAACTCAAAATCCTACACCTACCAATCCCTTCGAGTGAAGCCTTTGAAATCTCATACAGTTCACCAATTTCTTCAAAGGATGAGACGAAGTTCTTCCGTCACGAGGAATTTGTTATGACCGAGGAGTTAGGAATTCGCCAAAGGCGGATTGCCTACACAAAGGAGGAACATGATAGCCCCGAGGAATTTGAGATTCAAATTTCCGACCGTTCTGTGTTATGCGCCACTGTCCCAAAATATCTTATCCACCTAACGGTCATATCATTGAAGGGCATTTATGTCTTATCATGTCGGGCTGCTCCCTAGGCTATAAATAGCCGCCCCCTACAACCACTAGTTGGTTGGCTGCTCCGAGAGAAACTTGACACTTGTCATTTGAGAGCAACCCATCCTCCGAGGACTTTGAGCGAAAATCATCAAGTGAGGAAAACCCCAAAAACCAAACCCCTACAAACCCAAAGTGATTGAGCATCACTGAAGAGATTGATCCTGCGTGGATCCGACGCTTGTTACCTTTGAAGACTGTGCTTCTTCCAGACGGTTAGGCGTCATGGTCTAGAGCATCCAAGAGGAATTGTGGATCGCCGAATGACCAAGTCTGTGAAGGTTTGGAAGTCGCCTGAAGACTTACCACGAGTGATTGGTCGAGGTCTGCGTGACCTTAGTTCAAGGAGAATACGGTGAGGACTTGGTGTCCTGAGCTGCGTGCTCAGCGACCGGGTGTCCGGACTGTGTGTCCTCGAGTTTAAATACTCACCGCTCCAACCAGACGCATAACCGAGACAGCAGTTGGAACTGGTCTACCAAATCATTGTCTTCACCAACCTAATCTGGTTCTATTTCCTCAACCCTTTCATTTCCTCATTCTCGTGTTGAGTGTTTGTTCATATCTGTGTTTGAAGACTTTAATCAAGACTTTCTCAATTTCCTCGCTTCAATTTCTTCACTGCTTTGTCTTCATCTTGTGTTATCCTGTGATTACGCTTTCTGTACTCTGTGCTAGTCTTCATTTCATCATGATGACCATGCGTGTATTCTGTTATGCTTACTTCTAAGTACTTATTCTGCTGCTAATAGTTCTTCGTTAAGGAATTTCCTCACCGGCAAATTCCTCAGTGAAGAATTCATAAAAATCGCCTATTCACCCCCCTCTAGTCGACATAACGCACTTTCAGTCAGCCTTTTTATTCCCACCTTTATCCTCCCCCGAGGGCGCTTGGTAGGGCTCAAGCTCCAACATCCGGACTAGTATCGGATCCAGTGAGACCTCGGGGAGGGGGGCCGGACACCTGATCATCTTCGCCTTTGTTATCCAGTCCTGGTCAAAGAGCGGCTTTTCAGAATGATGTCATGATGAATAGAAATACAACGTGTTCGCCATAGGGCTTACTTACTTGGGTATCTCGGACGATTGCAGCTCGCACCAGCGTCCTCGGTGGAATCCGGACACACTGCTTGTGGTCCGAAGTACAAATTGTACATCTCCTCTAGCGTCATGCCGAGGAAGTGCTGAATAGCTCGCGGTCCCTCCGGGTTGAATTCCCACAAACGGAGGGGACGACGCTCTGAGGCAGGGTTCGCCAAGTAACATTACTTGCGTATCGCGTGACCATATCAATATCTCTTTCGAGAAGATCCGGATGCGACCTGCGCAAGATGGGCACGCCCTTCACCGGCCCCAGCTTAGCCCCTTGTTGATCCATGACGTTAGTCGTGGAGGGTGACCCGAGCGAAAGGCAGGTGGGGCCACCCATTTGGTACCCCTGGGAGCTGTGACATAAAACCATTCTTGTTGCCATAAGCTGGACACCTCCTGGAAAGAACCCTAGGGCCATGGGGCGTCGGCGCTTTTGCTTATTATAGCACCTCCGCATTCTGCATACCTCCCCTCGATTGTCTTCGGCTCCACTTGGAAGGTCTTGAGCCACAGGCCGAAGTGAGGGGTGATGCGGAGAAAAGCTTCGCACACGACGATAAAAGACGAGATGTGGAGAATAGAATCCGGAGCTAAATCATGGAAGTCCAGCCCGTAATAGAACATGAGCCCCCTCATGAAGGGATCGAGCCAGGCCTAGCCTCAAGGAAGTGAGATATGAATACCACGCCTCGCCGGGTTTGGGAGTAGGTATGACCTGCCCTTGAGCAGGCAGCCGGTGCGCAATCTCGCTGGTCAAGAACCTGGCCTCTCTTAACTTTCTGACGTCTTCCTCCGTGGCGGAGGAGGGCATCCACCGACCTTGAAGGTTGTATCCGGACATGGTTGAAGGTCCGAAGCGCCTGACCTGAGCTTTGCGTGTTGGAACTCAAGGCGGGGGAGGGATTCGATTTAGTTCGAGGAATAAAAAAGGATAGGCCTTGGTCTCTTTATAAAGAGGGTGAATACCAGGCGTCCTCCTCGTGACCGTTTGGGACTTGCCTATAATCGAGGAGTCATACCAACGAGCACGATTAGGTTACCCACGCCCGTATTGATGAGAATCCCGTGATAAGGGGACACGATCTCTGCTTCGACAAGACGTGCCAAGGAAACCGCCTCGCGATATGCGCCAAGGCTGGTCGAAAAACACGGTTCAATAATAACCGGGCCATGGCATGATGTCATGGTGTCAAATACGTCAGCAGGTCAGATTTGTGAATATTATTCTCTCTACGGTGGAATGTGGAACTTGTTTTGCAGAGCCGGACACTATCCTTGTGTTCAAGATCTTCTATGGAGTATTCGGAGGAGGAACCTGCCTTGCAATGCCGAAAACAATCTGCGCGCCGGACTCATCGTCATTGAAGCCTAGTTCAGGGGCTACTGAGAGAGTCCTGGATTAGGGGGTATCCGGACAGCCGGACTATATCCTTTAGCCGAACTGTTGGACTATGAAGATACAAAATTGAAGACTTCGTCTTGTGTCCGGATGGGACTCTCTTGGCGTGGAAGGCAAGCTTGGCGATACAGATATGTAGATCTCCTTCTGTTGTAACCGACTCTGTGTAACCCTAGCCCCCTCCGGTGTCTATATAAACCGGAGGGGTTAGTCCATAGGAAAAGAACAATCATACCATAGGCTAGCTTCTAGGGTTTAGCCTCTACGATCTCGTGGTAGATCAACTCTTGTAATAATCATATTCATCAAGATCAATCAAGCAGGAAGTAGGGTATTACCTCCACAGAGAGGGCCCGAACCTGGGTAAACTTTGTGTCCCTTGCCTCCTGTTACCATCCGCCTTAGACGCACAGTTTGGGACCCCCTACCCGAGATCCGCCGATTTTGACACCGACAGCGTGCGCACTTGCGCTCTTACAAGAGGAAGTGGCGGACGGGGCGTTCGGCTCTCTGCCGCGGCCACCCGAGATGCACTACAAATCGGGTATGGCGCTGCCCTTGCCTCCACCTCCACCGTGTCCAGTTCCTCCGAGCGGCGTCTCAGATCGTCGCGGCACTAAGGCGGCGCGTGCGGACACGTCAAAGGTGAAGGCCGCGGTCTCTGCTTCAAATGCGGGGAGCGCTGGAAAAAAGACCACGTCTGTCCCACCACGGTCCAACTTCACGTGGTGGAAGAGATGCTCGAGCTCTTCGGCGTGGACAGCGACCAGAACGAGAGCACGGCCGCTACCTCAACCTGCGACACCACCATGGCCATCTCTCGCTCGGCGTTGGACGGCAGCGTCTCATCCAAGGCCTTCCAGCTCCTCGCCACGATGCAAGGGAACGAGGTGTTGCTTCTCGTCGACAGCCGCAGCTCCACGTCTTTCATCGACCAGAAGCTCGCCCACCAATTGACGGGAGCCGTGCCACTCCAGCAACCGTGTCGCGTCCGTGTCGCTGACGGAGGCGAGCTCACCTGCACCGCTGCTATTCCGTCCTGCCAGTGGTCATCCCAGGGCCACGACTTCGTCACCAACATGAAGATCCTTCCTCTAGGCACGTACGACGCCATCCTCGGCATGGACTGGCTCGAACAACACAGTCCCATGACTGTCGACTGGCGCGCCAAGTACATTTAGTTTCCTACAGCTATGGGGCGAGCTCATTTGTTCGGCCATGAAGCTAATTCCACTACATGCCATGTGATCAACTGAGTCCAGCTCCAAAACTTGCACCGTCAGGGCTCCCTATTTTGCTCTGTCCCATCACAGAAGGATCATCTGCTGCCCAGGAGGAGTCACCTGAACTGCAGCAACTTCTCACTGAGTTCAATGACGTGTTTCAAGAACCCACCAGCCTACCACCTCGTCGTGCCTATGATCATACCATACCACTGATGCCAGGCGCGCGGCCTGTCAATATTCGAGCATATCATCACAAACCCAAGCAAAAGACGGAGATCGAGCGCCAAGTGGCTGAACTGCTCAAGTCAGGAGTTATCCAGCACGGTCACAATAGTTTTTCATCACCAGCAATCTTGGTCAAAAAGAAGGATGGGACATGGCGGTTGTGCATCGACTATCGCCACCTCAATGCCATGACTCATGTCAGCAAGTTTCCGGTGCCAGTGATTGGAGAGTTACTCGACGAATTACACGGGGCCAAATGGTTCTCCAAGCTTGATCTCCGAGCAGGTTACCATCAGATCCAGCTGGCAGAAGGAGAGGAGTTCAAGACCGCCTTTCAGACACATTCGAGCCATTATGAATTCAAGGTGCTATCTTTTGGACTGGCAGGGTGACCAGCTACCTTTATCAGTGCTGTGACCGACACCCTGCATCCCCTCCTCAGGCACTGCGTGCTCTTATTTTTCGACGATATCCTGGTGTTCAGTCGCACCTGGGAATATCATGTTTCTCATATCAGACAAGCCCTCGAGCTCTTGCATAAGGATCAGTGGAAAGTCAAGCGGTCGAAGTGTGAATTTGGTCAGCAGCAACTCTCATACTTGGGTCATGTTATCAGTGCAGAAGGTGTGGCCACGGAACCCAGTAAAATTGGTGATGTGCAAGATTGGACGACCCCTCAAGATGCCAAACAGGTTCGACAATTCCTCGGACTCGCGGGCAATTATCGCTGCTTTGTTCGAGGATTCAGCATCATTGCCAGGCTCTTGTTCAATCTACTCAAGAAAGGGACCCCGTTTGTCTGTACTGACAACACTGTTGTAAGGGCATATTTATCCCTTAGGTGCTTTGGTGATTGATGACAATGCTTTTGCGGACTAATCATGTGCCTTGAGTTTCTCAGACGCTTCATCACTAGGCACAAGACAATTTGGTGCCCCTCGAAGACTATTGAAGACGGCATTGTTCTATGTTTCTCTTTGGTGGATTTGAGTCGTAGGAGAGCCGTACTATTAAGAGGGGGTCCGCGTCGGAAAGGTTCGGGTGGAATCAACACGTACACATGTCCTTCCTTTCCTTTGCACTTTGGAGCATCTCTCCGTTATCCTAGTTGTGCTTAATCTGACGGCTACTGCTGTACTTGCGGTAGTACTTCTCTATGGAGCGGTAGTACCGCAAGCACCTGCGGTAGTACCGCTCGGGGTCACGGTAGTACCGCTCCTCTGGAGCCTTAGTACCATAGCTCCTAGGCCTAGTGCTGCTCCGGTACGGTAGTAGGGGCGGATGTAATTTTTTACATCCGCGCCCACACGGTAGTACCGCATGTCATGCGCGGTAGTACCGCGGGTGGCCACGGTAGTACCGCTCCCCTGGAGTCGTGGTACCGTGGCCCTCATACCTAGTACCGATGCGTCGCGGTAGTAGGAGCGGATGTAATTTTTTACATCCGCGCCACAACGGTAGTACCGCGCCTCTTGCGCGGTAGTACCGCGTCGGAGTTTTTGCACTGTTTCATTTTCAGCGGAAGTAGGCACGGATGTATTTTATTTCATCCGCGCTCTTCGTAGGCTTTGACTTTCCTGCCTTGCGGTAGTACCGCAAGGGGGAGTGGTAGTACCGCAAGCGGTAGTACTGCACTCAGTCAGGCTAGTCCCGGCCTCTGCTGCTGCCGCAGAAGTACCGTGGTCCTCCACGGTAGTACCGCGTGGCCTTGCGGTAGTACCGCGCTCCTGGAGCGGTAGTACCGCATGACGCAGGCTGAACATGTGGATAATGGTTGGATCTCTTCCATGACTATAAAAGGGGCGTCTCCTACCTCTAGTTGACCACCTCTTCCACCTCTAAGCTCCATTGTTGCTCCAAGCTCCATTTTCGCCCGATCTCTCTCCCTAGCCAATCAAACTTGTTGATTTGCTCGGGATTGGGTGACAAGGGCCCGATCTACACTTCCACCAAGAGATATTTGATTCCCCCCACTTATCCCTAGCGGATCTTGTTACTCTTGGGTGTTTGAGCACCCTAGATGGTTGAGGTCACCTCGAAGCTATACTCCATTGTGGTGAAGCTTCGTGGTGTTGTTGGGAGCCTCCAAGTGTTGTGGAGATTGCCCCAACCTTGTTTGTAAAGGTTCGGTCGCTGCCTTCAAGGGCACCAATAGTGGAATCACGGCATCTCGCATTGTGTGAGGGCGTGAGGAGATTACGGTGGCCCTAGTGGCTTCTTGGGGAGCATTGTGCCTCCGCACCGCTCTAACGGAGACATACTTCCCTTTAAACGGAAGGAACTTCGGTAACACATCCTCGTCTCCAACGGCTCCACTCTTGGTTATTTCGTGCCTTTACTTTTGCAAGCTTACTTGTGTTGTATCTATTACTTGCTTGTGTGCTAGTTATCATTGCATCATATAGGTTGTTCACATAGTTGCATATCTAGACAACCTATTTCGTTGCAAGATTTAAATTGACAAAGAAAAGCTTAAAAATTGTCAGTTGCCTATTCACCCCCCTAGTCAACCATATCGATCCTTTCAATTGGTATCAGAGCCTCGTCTCTTTATTAAGGACTTTACCGTCCGAAGAGTATGGTTGACACCACAGACGGTGCGGAGGAGCACTCCGGTGTGAATCCTATCTCGTCTACGGCCGATGGGGGAACCTCGGTCTCTTGTGAGGAATTCAATGTGGCTCTAGACACATTGAAAGACTCCATGACGACCAAGGTTGAAGGCATGTTTACTAAATTTCTTGAAGGACTTAAACTGTCCTCCTCGCCGATGAAAGTGGGTGATCCCACTAACAAGGTGACGGATGCTACCTCCGACAAGGGGGAAGCTAACAGTGAAAAGAGTCCTTCTAATAGTGGTAGAAATGGCACGGGCATCTTTGCCCGTGTGGAACCTCCAATTTATGGAGGACTGATTCCCTCTACTCATTTAAATCATGCCGGTCCTCCTCCTAAGATTGTGAAAAATGAGGATTTTGATGCTTGGGTTTATCGTTTCAAGCATCATTTAAAACATGTGAATACTAATCTTTGGAGAATCATAGAAGAAGGTTTCTATCCACATGACCCAAGCAACTTCACCCCTCGAGAAGCCGTGGATAATCAATTCAATGAGAGTGCTCTCTTCATCATCCAAGATGCAATCCTTCCCGAAGATATCCCTCACCTTCGACCTCATGCCATGGCCAAAGACGCGTGGCAATGTGTTGTGTCTCTCTATCGAGGAAGTGCTAGCATTCAACGCTCCAACTATGAAGTGGTACAAGATGAAGCCAATGAGTTTGCACTGAAAGAAGATGAAGAACCCCGTGAGCTCTTTCGAAGAGTGACCAAATTCGCGGTCTCACTACGAGATCATGGGAGCAAGGACACGGATGACAACTGGATCAAGCGCAAGTTCCTCAAGGCCATGATGCCCTACAACAAGGCCATGTCCTCCATCATTCGTCAAAGACCGGACTTCCACTCCATGACCTCAAGTGAAGTGTTGGATGAGTTCGTTGCAATGAGAATCTTGGACAAGACCGCCGACAATGCGGTGCTCCGTTCTCAAAGGGCAAAGAAGCCCAACCTTGCCTTGAAGGCCAAGGTCAGTGTGGAAGAAGAGGAAGAAGAAGAAGATGAGGAGAGCAACCCCGAAGACATGAAATATGATTATCATGAGCACATGGCTCTTGCCTCAAGACAATTTTGGAGCAAGAAGAATACAAGACCCAACTTCAACAAGAACAACTCAAGTGGCCTCAAGGGCAAGCAACGAGTTAGAACTTGTTTCAACTGTGGCAATGTGAGCCATTTCGTTGCGGACTGTCCTTACGAGAAGCGGGAAGACAATGGTGGCAAGTTCATCCGAAAATACAAAGCCAAGTCCTTCCCCATCAAGAACAACTTCACCAAGAAGACTCCTACTCGCGGGTTGGTGGTTCAAGAAGAATACCGTGAGGATGACGATGATGATGAAGATAGTGAAGCAATGGCTATGGCATCCGTTGCCATTCCCACAACTCCCCGGGTGTCTCTCTTCGACTCACCCAACGAGAACATCACCGCCAAGTGCCTCATGGCTAAAGCCACCAACAAGGTAACCCCCAACATCAAAACCACCATTATTCCTAATCCTTCTTTGACCGTTGGCTTTGATGATGGTAAGGGGTCTAATGAGGAGGTAAATGAATTTGAGTCCTTCATGAGTAAGCTCAAGGGAAAATCCAAGAAGCACTTTGTTGCTCTCTTGGAACAACTTGGTGAAGCCAATGACATGATCGAGGCTCACGAAGAAACCATCTCTAATATGGAAGGTCATAGTCGTGACTATGCCGATGAGATATCGGATCTCTCTAATGCTCTTGAGGAAGAGCGTGGGCATCGTTTGGCTCTTGAGGAGTCACACAACGATGACCATGCCAAATTAAAGAAAGATCTTGATCATGCTCTTGTTGTGTCTCGTGTGCTAACTTCCGAGAAGGCTAAACTTGGGGTTGATCATGCTAGACTCAAGGAGGAGTTTGATGTACTTGACAAGGCCCATAAGGTCTTGAAAGGTGCTCATGCAAACCTCAAGAAGTCTCATGCTCAACTCCAAGTTAAGCTAACCAAGGAAAAGGCCACATTTCCTCACATGGTCTTAATTGATAATGCAAATGCTACTAACCCATGTTGTGAGCATCTGCATCTTGTGGAGGAGAATGCCAAGTTGAAGGAACAACTCGAGAAAGGTCTTGTGTCATGCATACAAGGTGAGAAGAACCTAAATGACCTTTTGAGCAATCAAAAGGAAGTTGTGGGCAAGGAGGGAGTTGGGTTCTCACCCAAGTCCAAGAACAAGAAGAAGAACAACAAGACCAAACGACCTCCCCCGCTTAAGCAAACTTTTGTGAAAGAGGGAGAGGGTGCTCTTAAGGAGAAGAAGAACAATGTGAAGAGTGGTGATGGCAAAAGGGGCAAAGCCATCTCTCCCAATAAAGTCGGCGACTTTAACCCCTCTTATGTGTTGTGTCATGCTAGCGATGGGCATGTTTATGCTAACTTTGTTGGTTCTTCTTATGAGTACATTGAATGGTCTATTTGGGTTCCTAAGACCCTTGTTACTAACATCAAAGGACCCATTACTAAATGGGTACCTAAAACCAAGCATTGATCTCTTGTAGGTGTTTGCTTCCGGTCGGGGGTCATGGTTGCTCGATAGTGGAGCAACAAATCATATGACCGGGAGCAAGGACTTGGTGGTGGACGTGCAAAAGATCCCATCTATGCCCACCAATGTCGAGTGGGGTGATGCCTCGCATTCTAAGGTATTGGGTCTTGGCAAGGTTGTCATTTCTCATGATCTAACGATCGAGAAAGTCATGCTTGTTGAGTCCCTTGCGTTCAATTTACTTTCCGTTCGTCAACTTGCACTCATGGGCTTTGCCACCTTCTTTGATATTGATACCGTGGCCCTCTTGTGGAGCAAGACTCTTAAAGTAGCCTTTGTTGGGCATGTCGAGAACGGTCTCTATGTGATTAACTTTTTGGAGCAACCCACTAAGACCGCGACATGCCTAATGGCTAAAGTTGATGTGGGATGGCTTTGGCATCGTCGTCTAGCTCACGTCAATATGAGATCTTTGCAAAGTCTTCTCAAGGGAGACCATGTTCGTGGACTAACAAATGTTAGTTTTGCCAAAGATCGTGCTTGCAGTGCTTGTATCGAAGGAAAGCTTCATGAGACGGCTCACCCTCCCACGACTATCATCTACTCGAAGAGACCCTTGGAGCTCCTGCACATGGACCTCTTTGGGCCTCCATCCTTTGATAGTCTTGGGGGTAGAAAGTATTGCTTGGTGATTGTGGATGATTATTCAAGATACACTTGGGTATACTTCTTCAAGAGGAAGAGTGAGACTCAACAAACCATCATCGACTTTGCAAATGAAGCTCGACATCAACATAATGCAAAGATCTTGACAATAAGAAGTGACAACGGCACCGAGTTCAAGAACTACACCTTGGATGAGTTTCTTAGTGATGAGGGGATCAAGCATCAATATTCTGCACCATATACCCCTCAACAAAATGGTGTTGCAGAGAGGAAGAACCGGACGTTGATGGATGTGGAAAGGACCATGATGGCGGAATTCAAGTCTCCATACAACTTTTGGGCCGAAGCCATCAACACCGCATGTCATGCATCCAATCGGCTCTATCTCCGCAAAGGCTTGAACAAGACTCCTTATGAGATACTCACCGGAAACAAGCCCAATCTCAAGTACTTCCGGGTGTTCGGGTGAAGTGTTTCATTCTCAAGAAAGGTGTTCGTTTGTCTAAATTTGAGGCTAGAGCTTATGAGGGCATATTTGTTGGTTATGCTACAAACTCTCATGCTTACCGTGTTCTCAACAAGTCCACCAGACTCATTGAGGAGACGTGTAACATGGAGTTTGATTTAAAATAACGGCTCCCAAGTGGAGCAAAGTGGTACTTGTGATGTAGGTGATGAAATTCCTCCCCAAGCCATAAGAAGAATGGGTATTGGTCATATTCTACCCATTGAGGAACCCCTTGTGGCCGAAGGAGAAGGACAATGCTCCACTCAAGTGGAGCCATCACCTACTCAAGACCCACACGCTTCTGAAGAACAAAGTGAAGGCCTTCAACCTCGTGAACAAGACCAAGGGCAAGATCAATCTCAAGATGGTGGTGAACCTCCAAATGATGCCCAAGGTCAAGTTCTTCCCCTCGAGCAAGTTCAAGATCATGAAGAAGCTCAAGATCAAGATCAAGCTCAAGACGGCGCTCAAGATTATCAAGTTAACCCTCCTCCTTCCACATCCGAGGAGGAATTAGAGCGTCGTGCCGCGAAGATTGCTTCGAAACTCACGACCAAAGGCCATCTCATGGAGAATGTGGTTGGAAGCCTAAGAAAGGGGCTAAGCACTCATAGACAATTGGCAAACTATTGTGAACATCACGCGTTTGTCTCTTGTGTTGAACCCCAAAAGGTCTATGAGGCGCTCGAAGACTCGGATTGGCTCAATGCCATGCATGAAGAACTCAACAACTTCGAGTACAACAAGGTGTGGAGATTGGTGCCAAGGCCATCGGGGAACCACAACGTCATTGGAACCAAGTGGATTTTCAAGAACAAGCAAGATGCTCATGGGAACATCATTCGCAACAAGGCAAGATTGGTAGCACAAGGCTACTCCCAAGTCGAGGGTATCGACTACGGTGAAACCTTTGCTCCGTTGCTCGCCTTTGAATCCATTCGCTTGTTGATTGCTTATGCTTCCCATCACAACTTTAAGTTGCAACAAATGGATGTGAAAAGTGCTTTTCTTAATGGTCCTATTAATGAGTTGGTCTATGTCAAGCAACCCCGGGTTCGAGGACCCTACTTCCCGGATCATGTGTATCAACTCGATAAGGCACTCTATGGCCTTAAACAAGCCCCACGTGCGTGGTATGACCACCTTACCGAGTTGTTACAAGATCGTGGATTTGAGGTGGGGCAAATCGATCCCACTCTTTTTACTAAGAAGGTCAAAGGGGAGTTGTTTGTATGCCAACTATATGTCGATGATATTATCTTTGGTTCCCCTAACAAAGCTTTCAATGAGGAATTTGCCGCTCTCATGACCTCCAAGTTCAAGATGTCTTCGATGGGAGAGTTGAAGTTCTTCCTTGGTTTTGATATCAAACAAATAAGAGAAGGAACCTTCATCAACCAAGCCAAATATACTCAAGACATGCTAAAAAGATTCAAGCTAAGTGATGTCAAGCCGGCTTCTAATGCCTACCAAGTGCCAATTTGACATTGATCCCAATGGTAAAGCGGTGGATCAAAAGGTATATCGCTCCATGATTGGCTCCTTGCTTTACCTTTGTGCATCTAGACCGGATATCATGTTGAGTGTGGGAATGTGTGCACGATTTCTAGCCGCACCGAAGGAAAATCACTATGTGGCGGTCAAGCGAATCTTTCGATATTTGGCTCATACCCCAAACTTTGGCTTATGGTATCCAAGAGGGGCAAACTTCAAGCTTGAAGGATATACGGATTCCGATTGGGCGGGAGACAAAGTGGATAGGAAGTCCACCTCCGGAGGGTGCCAATTTCTTGGTTGCTCTTTGGTGAGTTGGTCTTCTAAGAAGCAAAGTTGTGTGTCTCTCTCGTCCACCGAAGCGGAATATGTGGCGGCCGGTAGTAGTTGTGCACAACTCTTATGGATGAGGCAAACTTTAAAGGAGTACGGTGTCACTTGTGACAAAGTGCCTCTTTGGTGTGATAATGAAAGTGCCATCAAGATTTCTCTCAACCCGGTGCAACACTTCAAGACGAAGCATATTGAGATTCGGTATCACTTCATCCAGGATCACATTAGGCGAGGGGAGATCGAGCTCAAGTATGTCAACACTCATGATAACCTTGCAGATATTTTCACGAAGCCCTTGGATGAAGCAAGATTTTGCGAGTTAAGGCATGAGCTAAATATCATTGATTCGAGCAATGTGACTTGAACCCTTGCACCCCTCACCACACTCAACTTGTTGTCTAGTTTAGGTGTAGGCATGGACATAGGGGGAGTGTTGTTCTCTCAATGAACTTTCCCTCCCCCCATTATGCATAAATAGATCAACTCTTTCACATTAGCCATTTTTTATGGTACTTGTGCTTCAAAGACGAGTTTTGGTCATGGGCCCAAGGATAATTCTTCGCGGTGCCATACCATCTAACTCAAACATAGGTGGCTCCGGCCACCACCCTCTCCTTTTGAGAGGTTGTGTCGCATGGTGGTTTCTTGTTGTCTTTCTGCCTTTGGTTTGTGCGTGTTCCTGTGGTATCCTTTGTGTGAAAAGTTTCCTTGCAAAGACCTTCTTCTCTTGTTGAAACCTGCTGTGTCTTGAGCTCACGGTACTACCGCGGCAAGCTATGGTACTACCGCAGCCAGCCACGGTACTACCGCGTGTGCGGAGCACGGTACTACCGCCCCCACGCCGCAGTAATTTTTATCGCGCTGGTGAGCGGTACTACCGCTACGGTGCGGTACTTCCGCCCGAGCGGTACTACCGCGATGATATGCGGTACTACCGCGCCGGCATGGGCGCGTGGGGATAAGGACGGGCGGGGGGGTTCTAACTCCCCCATACCCATTCACAGTCCCCCCGCCGTCTCTCTCTCTCTCCCACGCTCAAGAACGGAGTCGGCGTTCGTCGCCGGATCTCCTCCTCCGGCTGCCCTCCCGTGATTCCGTCTGGTGGGATCTTTCCCCGCCACGTGCTCTTGCTATGGACCAAGGTTTTTCCCCAACCTTGTTGAGTTCTTTGCCTCTAGGTTTTTGGGGGAGACTTGTGTGTTCTAGAAATTCTTAGGCTATTTCTATGCAAGAGTAGGATGAAGGAGAGTAGCCTTGCGTAGGAATTATACTTGTTTTTTGTCCTGTGCTAGATTTGATCACCGTAGCGCCGTCGTGGTTTTGCGGTTCTTTTCAGATTCGAACTGACGTTTGGATCTCACGCGATGCGGTACTACCGCCCGTCTGGCGCGGTACTACCGCTAGTCCGGTACTACCGCCCGTCTGGCGCGGTACTACCGCGCTCACTGCGTCACTAAAACTTTACTACGGCTCCAACCACGGTACTACCATGACCTCGCACGGTACTACCGCGACCTGGAGCGGTACTAATATTTTAGTACCGCAGGCTCTGGCAGTACTACCGTGGCTCACATCTATCTCATGGCAACTTTGACGTATACTTTCTATGTGTTTCTTGTGCTTTGCCGTGGTCTTCGCATTGATCCTCTTTGCGTTTCGTTGGTGTTTTGCGTTTGTGTCTCAGGTGGTGGCTCTCGCCGTTCCAATCCCAGTCGTGACACTGGCTCCAAGCGTCTGCGCAACCCAGGTGAAGCACCAGAGGGCTCCTCTGCCCCCAAGCGCCATGTCAAGACATCAGCTAGCAAGAACAAGGAGTCCGCTAAGGGCATGGACGAGATACCGCAATCTGAGTACGTCCGTCTCAGGCAACTCCACCCGTATGTGAACCCTCGTTCTTCTGTCAAAGGTTGTGAGCTGTTTTGGAACAAGCAACAGACTCTCATCTATCTGGATGTCATAAAAAATAAGCAGAATACCTACATGGATGTGAAATGGATTGAAATGCATCACATGAGGAAGGACAAGTTCTGTGAGTACTTTGGAGAGGCTCTGGACTTGGTGGAGCAGTTTGGTATTGAGCATGTGATATCCTTTCACCTTGACTATGACCCTGAGCTTATCTGTCAGTTCTTTGCCTTAGTATACTTTCACTCTGATGAGGAGCGGAGGATGACCTGGATGACCAATGGCCGTAAGTGATCGCTACTCGGAAGGAGTTCATGGATTTGCTCCAGGTTCCTGATGACGGGCTCAACACTCCCGTGGGTGTTCGCCCCCATGCAAATTCTGAGTCTGCCAACAAGGACAAGCTTGCGCCATACTATGTTGAGAAGGCGTTCGCCAATGGCAAGACGGGGTTGGTGCTCAACTCTTTTCTGGATATCATGTATCGCATCTTCCGCAACTCCTTGTTCCCTCGCATAGGTGACAAGGACAAGGTTCATGCCTATATGGTGGATATGATGCTCATTTGCGAGGAGGCTCGTTTGTCTCAGACTCAGCCACTTGATGTCTCACACATCATGTGGTGTGAGCTTCGGTTTGCGGTGTTCAACCGCAAGGGGCCTATCTATGGGCCCTATCTGTTTCTGTTGATCTCGAAGACTTGGAAGAAGATGTTCCCTGGTGAGGAGTTCCTTGCTCCAGACTGGATTTGCCATGAACCCATCTGTCTGCGTGTCAAGCCCAACTGGGCCAACACTACTACTCGTGCTGAGGCGTCTGCTGCTAGGGCTGCTGTTGATGAGGAGGATGCTGGCGCCGAGGGTGTTGCTAAGGGCCATGCTGCTATGCCTTCCCAGAGTTCCTCTATGCCTTCGTGGGCCAAGAAGCTGAAGGACAAGATGAAGACTCTTTTCTGCATGCAAGCCAAGGGGCAGTACAGGACTCACGTGGCATCTAAGGAGAGTCGCCGCCGGGACAAGAAGATCTTGCAGCTGTATAACGAGGACGTGTCTGGTGGTTCTGAGGATCGCATCACTCCAGAGGCCGAGTGGATGGAGAAGCAAGGCTACAGGTGGACTGATTCTGAGGAGGACGTCGAGGAGACCATCCCTGCTGCCGAGGAGTCCGACGGAGAGGGTTGGGATGAGTTCCCTGCTTGAGCCACCTCTTGTGTGTAGGTGTCCTCTCTGCCTTTTTGGCGTCTCGATGCCAAAGGGGGAGAGAGTGTAGGGATTTGCGAGTCGTGTGTCGTCGTTCGTGTTCGGTGTGTTTGCTGCTTTCGCGTTTGAACCTCGTTTCAGTTGCTTTGGGCTGCTTTACTTCATGGTGTAAGACATATGCACTCTATCTATCTTAGCAAGCTCGTGATATATTGTGCTACCTTTATGCTATGCTCTACTTAGATGTTAGTCTTCATGCCAGTCTCTAAAATATTGGGGGAGTGTTGATCCTAGCTTGTGTGCTATGTAGTCCAAAGCATCTATCTAGATTGCACACATCTAGGGGGAGCCCGTCTATATTCTAGAGAGGTGGGGTTTGCCTTTGCCCTATATTATCTCATCTATGTGCAAATCAGATTGTCATCAATCCACCAAAAGGGGGAGATTGTAAGGGCATATTTATCCCTTAGGTGTTTTGGTGATTGATGACAATGCTTTTATGGACTAATCGTGTGCCTTGAGTTTCTCGGGCGCTTCATCACTAGGCACGAGACGATTCGGTGCCCTCAAGACTATTGAAGACGGCGTTGTTCTACGCTTCTCTTTGGTGGATTTGAGTCGTGGGAGAGCCGTACTATTAAGAGGGGTCCGTCGGAAAGGTTCGGGTGGAATCAACACGTACACATGTCCTTCCTTTCCTTTGCACTTTGGAGCGTCTTTGCGTTATCCTAGTTGTGCTTAATCTGACGGCTACTGTTGTACTTGCGGTAGTACTGCTCTATGGAGCGGTAGTACCACAAGCACTTGCGGTAGTACCGCTGGGGGTCATGGTAGTACCGCTCCTCTGGAGCCTTAGTACCGTAGCTCCCAGGCCTAGTGCTGCTCCGGTACGGTAGTAGGGGCGGATGTAATTTTTTACATCCGCGCCAATACGGTAGTACCAAGACGCTCTTGCGGTAGTACCGCGGGTGGCCACGGTAGTACCGCTCCCCTGGAGTCGTAGTACCGTGGCCCTCATACCTAGTACCGCTACGTCGCGGTAGTAGGAGCGGATGTAATTTTTACATCCGCGCCTCAACGGTAGTACCGCGCCTCGTCTTGTGAGAGTACCGCGTTGGAGTTTTTGCACTGTTTCATTTTCAGCGGAAGTAGGCACAGATGTATTTTATTTCATCCGTGCTCTTCGTAGGCTTTGACTTTCCTGCCTTGCGGTAGTACCGCAAGGGGGAGCGGTAATACCGGCATAGCGTAGTATCGCACTCAACAAAGCTAGTCCCGGCCTCTGCTGCTGCCGCGGAAGTACCATGGTCCTCCACGGTAGTACCGCGTGGCCTTGCGGTAGTACCGCGCTCCTAGAGCGGTAGTGCCGCATGTCGCAGGCTGAACATGTGGATAACGGTTGGATCTCTTCCATGACTATAAAAGGGGCGTCTCCTACCTCTAGTTGACCACCTCTTCCACCTCTAAGCTCCATTGTTGCTCCAAGCTCCATTTTCGCCCAATCTCTCTCCCTAGCCAATCAAACTTGTTGATTTGCTCGGGATTGGGTGACAAGGGCCCGATCTACACTTCCTCCAAGAGATATTCGATTCCCCTCACTTATCCCTAGCGGATCTTGGTACTCTAGGGTGTTTGAGCACCCTAGACGGTTGAGGTCACCTCGAAGCCATACTCCATTGTGGTGAAGCTTCGTGGTGTTGTTGGGAGCCTCCAAGTGTTGTGGAGATTGCCCCAACCTTGTTTGTAAAGGTTCGGTCGCTGCCTTCAAGGGCACCAATAGTGGAATCACGGCATCTCGCATTGTGTGAGGGCGTGAGGAGATTACGGTGGCGCTAGTGGCTTCTTGGGAAGCATTGTGCCTCCACACCGCTCTAACGGAGACGTACTTCCCTTTAAACGGAAGGAACTTCGGTAACACATCCTCGTCTCCAACGGCTCCACTCTTGGTTATTTCGTGCCTTTACTTTTGCAAGCTTACTTGTGTTGTATCTATTACTTGCTTGTGTGCTAGTTGCCATTGCATCATATAGGTTGTTCACATAGTTGCATATCTAGACAACCTATTTCGTTGCAAGATTTAAATTGACAAAGAAAAGCTTAAAAATTGTTAGTTGCCTATTCACCCCCCCTCTAGTCAACCATATCGATCCTTTCAACTGCCCAGGTGTTCGACCTGCTCAAGCAACAGCTGATCACGGCCCCTGTTTTGGCATTACCAGACTTCACCAAGACCTTCACGATCGAGACAGACGCGTGTGACAGAGGGATCGGCGCTGTCTTGCAACAGGAAGGGCATCCCATCGCTTTCATGAGCAAAAGCTTGAGCCCGCGGTATCAAGGCCTTTCCACTTATGAGAAGGAGTATCTCGCCATTGTCGTAGTCGTGGACCAATGGCGACCCTACCTCCAGCACAGCGAGTTCGTCATCCACACCGATCAGAAAAGTCTGATTCACTTGGAGGAACAACGCCTGTCCACCCCCTGGCAACAACGTGCTTTCACTAAGCTTTTGGGGCTTCGCTATACCATACGGTACAAGAAAGGGACTGAAAACACGGCGACCGACGCTCTATCACGCGCAGGCTCTTCAGAGATACTTTCAGCTGTCACTTCCTGTCAACCAACATGGCTTGAAGATGTTGCAGCGAGTTACCACTGTAACACTCAGGCACAGAAACTGCTGGAGCAGCTGGCTGTCAAGGAAGATCCAAAAGGCCGATTCACTTTGCAGAATGGGATTCTCAGGTTCCGAGGACGTATTTGGCTTGGGGGCTCAATGGCACTTCAACAGAAGATCATGTCAGCGTTCTACGACAGTCCCATGGGCGGCCACTCTAGATTCCCAACAACCTTCCGGCGCATCCGTCGACTCTTCGCCTGGCCAAAAATGAAGATACATGTTTTGCATTACGTGCGATGTTGCCCAGTCTGTCAGCAAGCAAAACCAGACAGGGCAGCGTCCCTGGGTCTCCTCCAACCACTTCCAATTCCACAACAGCCCTAGGAGATGATTACCACGGATTTCATCGACGGACTGCCCCAATCCGGTAAATTCAACTGCCTCTGGGTCATCGTAGAAAAGCGCACCAAGTTCGCCCATTTCCTTCCGCTGGCGCATCCTTATACTGCTACCAAAGTGGCGCTTCTCTACATGAACAGTGTCTACAGAATCCATGGGTTTCCAGCCTCCATTGTGTCGGATCGCGACCCCGTCTTCACAAGTCACTTCTGGCAGGAGCTTTTCAAGTATGCGAGTACACAGCTGAGGCTGAGCACGACAAATCATCCGTAAACCGACGGGCAAACGGAGCGAGTCAACCAGTGTGTCGAAACTTATCTCCGTTGTTTCGAACATGCTTGTTCAGCCAGGTGGAGCCACTGGATTACGTTGGCACAGTTTTGGTACAACACTTCGTATCATTCCAGCATCAGCATGTCGCCGTTCAAAGCCATGTTCGGGCATGAACCAAGACACTGGGGAATCACTTCTACTAGTGAGTGCAACGTGCCAGCACTGCTTTCTTGGCTGGATGAGCGCGCAGTCATTCAGGACCTACTGCAACAGCACTTGAACAGAGCACAACAACACATGAAAGCTCAAGAGAACAAACGGCGATCTCCACGGGCATTCTCAGTGGGCGACTCGGTCTACCTCAAACTGCAACCATACATTCAGACTTCTGTTGCCCGCCGCGCCAACCACAAACTGTCATTCAAGTACTATGGTCCATACAAGATCATTGCCAAGATCAATGATGCGGCCTACAAACTGGTGTTGCCGCCCCATACTCAAGTGCACCTGGTCTTCCATGTGTCCCAGCTACGCCACTGCCTGCGGCCCGGTACGCTGTCTCAAACTGAACTCCTGCGTCGTACTGATACTCATGTGGTTCCTGTCGTAGTCCTCCAGCGGAGGTGGCGCAAGCGAAATGGCGCCATGATTGAGCAAGTGCACGTTCGCTGGTCCGATGCGTCAGCCCTTGACGACACTTGGGAGGACCGTGTGGCGCTCCAAGCTCGTTTCCCGGCAGCAGAGGCTTGGGGGCAAGCCTAATCGCAAGGAGGAGGGGATGTCAGCGCCTCTTCTGCAACTAACCCAGCAACAGTCGCTGACAAGGAGGACCCAGGCGGCAGCGACTCCCTCGCTGCCTCCCGACCCACCACGATCAAGCGGCCCAACACTGGGCCGCAGTGGACTCGCTGAGGCCCATCCTCTCGACCGGCTACTTAAGGCGTTTCCCCTCGAAGACCAGGGCATCCAGTGGATCACGAACCCGGCGGCGGCACGAACCCTAGTTCCTCTTAGATCGATCCATTCGTGTAATCAAGCTTGTATCCGACTATATTGCCACCGAGAGAAAGATCAGATCGATTCCCTCCTAGCCTGTCCCTAACAATCAAGGATATACAACGCATCATGAGCATACATACAGTCGCTGCATGATTAAGAAACATACAGGCGACACCAATAACGTACGTGAGAAAGATAAGAAAAACACCGGCCACAACAAAGCCATAGTAAACGAAACTAGGCGAAGGCGAGTAGTGTGGAAGGCCTATCCGTACACTATGCCACCACCCATAAGGGGTAAAAACATACTCCAAAACCATACACACGACTGAAAACAATGCTTGATGTTTCAATCATTGTAAAGAAGACCACGAATGGAGCCAGTGCATAGACCAGTTGATAACATGCATAAGTGATGAAGTTTTAGAGTTGAAAATATGTCATTTCTATGTAGCCACATCAATCAAATCAAGGCAGCTCTCACCCTTATGAACGCACTAAAAACTACGATATGGATATAAGATAGATCAATGAATGTTTTCCTATAAAAGAATTTGTTTTTTGTTAGTTGTTGACAAGAAATAGAAGATCTCCGGAATATTTCACTCTCTTTGTAGCTCTGTGATCCATATTGGTAGCCAGGTTGGTTGGTGATTCCCATTTTATGAGGGTTGGTTTGTCTTGGTTTTAGCCTGGGTTTCTTTGAATTAACCTGGCAATTCCCACTCTGTTCTTAATCAATGAAATGGCGAGTCTTTTAACTTGTTTCAAAAAATATTGAACAGTATGGTGTAAATTTTGTCTAATGGTATCACGGTCGTGCTGGAACCGGATAGTCCGAAGGTGATGACATTAGTTGTTCTAGATGGTTAAACTTCGTCAATCAAAACCCAACAAATTAATCGCTACGTGTTGTTCCATTGGGATCCATAACTGATGTATTTGACGTATTTTTTTTGTTTATCATTGGTATGTAGTAGTACAAGTATGGATAATATTGGCTAAGTGACGTGTTCCCAAACCAAAATTCCCCCCTTGCGTGCAAAAAAAGAAAAAGAAACTCCCTAAATCTAAATCGCACACACATGAGATCTATTTGAAGAGTCCAAAATTTGGTTGTCTAAAATGACGGTAGCTTTCAAGCTAAATGGTTGTGCAAAGTTGAGTTCTTTTATATGTGAAACGAGAAGCGCTTCGGTACACCCCCTACAAAACGTATAAAGGGTAGTATGGACCTTTCATAAATTGTACGCACCTTCATATGTACTAGAAAAATACTAGGGGCAATGCTAATACGTGAAGAAAATTTAACGCTCGAAGGAGTTAACTCGTAATTAACGTTGCACGCCTCCCGGTTGCGCTTACAAACGTTCACCTGTGGTACACAACCCTCCGAAGTGAACAACAACTGAACCACACACGGTCAAATTATCGGAAAGATGGGATGCACCATCCTCCAATTTTAAATACTAGTTGACCCGTTGCGCTAAATGGCGCAGAGACTCGCTAAAGCCATGTTGTCCATGACAATAGTTTCAATTTGCAAGGACATTTTCGATATTGGTACGGTGTATGGTTCGTACAATTCCCGTCGTACAACACTCCCTCATGGGCTCAGCCCGTTTAGTTTCTTTTGGTTTTAAGCTTCAAAAAATTAGATGTCATACGTGCGATCCGAACTGCAGACCTCGTGCACCATGCGTAAGTGCGCTAACCAGCTGCGATATCTAATGTGATGTGCTACTTAACCTTGTTTTAATCTTCTTGTCCGACTCCACCATATTTAGGAGGTGTACCGAAGCAGAAGTGAAACTAGTTTCTTGTTCCGACTCCACCATATTTCTTGGATGCTAAGGTTACAAACATCCAAAGTTAGTTGTGAGCCCCCGTTCCATCGTCTATGAAAAGTGCTCTCCGCGTATGTACCGAAATGTTGGTGTATTATGCAAAGTAGTTATCTCAGTAAATAAAGTAAGGAATCTAATAACTCTCGAACATTCGGATTTTGAGCATTTCGTCCCGAAAGTTTTTATATGGCAACTTTAGTTCATAGGGGATGGCAACTTTAGTTGATAGGAGATGGCAACTTCATCCTTTTTGATTTTTCTGTCAGAAAATTGACATGTTAAATCTCACACAAACTAAACTTGTCATCTAACCCTGTTCGGGTTGCCATGCTTAACTCCCGAACGATCGGGAGTTATCATTACCGTAAAGTAAATAAGATGCTTTGTCGGAATCGGAAACGCGTTCAAGGGCTCGTCTCCAAAACGGAGTCGATTGATTAGCTTCTACTAACAGCCTGCCTAGTTCACCCGCTAAAAAAAAACAGCCTGCCTAGTAGTTATATAATGACTCCGTGTGTGTTGCATTACTGTGACTCTCATAGCAATATAGCATACGCATCGATCAGCACAAGGAACAGCACGCCGGCCGGTTCCAAGCAGCGACGTTCCCTGTTTGGTCCTCGATCGCCTGCCAAACGTCGATCGGCGGCATGGCGCTACTGAAGCGCAGCTTCACCGCAGCGCTGCTCGACGAGGACGAGTCGTCGTACCCGTTCAAGATGCCGGGCAGCCTCGCGCGCACCACCGCGCCGGTGGCCAAGATGATGCGGCTGTGGAACTACAAGCAAGGCTCGGGCCTCGGCGCGCACGGCCAGGGCATCATCGCCCCTATAAAAGCCATCAGGCATTGCTCAACCGCCGGCATCGGCCACTCCGAGAAGACGTACAAGAACGGCCTGCATGACGCGCCGGCGCCGTCGACGCCAGCCCAAGACGAGTGGCACGAGTCGGCGGCCGTCTCACGGGCCCTGCGCCTCGAACGGGACTGCTACGAGAAGACCCTCGCGCTGCTGCTCGACGTGAAGCTTCAAGGCGACGACAGCGCGGAGACGGCGGAGGCGCTGGCGGCGATCGTCGAGTCCGAGGAGGCTCTCCGGGGGAAGAAGCGTGCGCTGGGGGCGTGGAGGGCCGCGCTGCCTGATCGGGCCGTGCGGCACATCGTGGAGCGGGTCCTCACGCCGAGGATCGCCATGAAAGCGCGAGAGTGGGAGCCGTTGTGGAGCCCGGGCTGCGACCACTGGCTACGTCCGTGGATCCCCTTGATCGGACACTTGCCGGAGAGCCTTACGGCACCGTGGAGAGCAAGATCAGCGGCGGCTGCCTCGACATCATCTCCCCATGGAAAGACTACCTGGACCCGGCGCATTGGGAGATCTTCTCCCAGCGTCATATCCTGCCCAGGCTCACACGATGGCTGCAACAGCTGAAGATCACACCACCAAAGCAGCGCGACACTAAGTTCAGCGAGGTGATGTCGTGGACGCCTCTGGTGCGCACCGAAGACGTGGTGTCGATCCTAGAACAGGAGTTTTTCGGCAAATGGGAGGGCGCGCTGCGCCACTGGCTGCAGTCCGCGAGGCCGTCGTCGGGGGAGGCCGCGGCGTGGTGCGCCGGCTGGAAGAACCTCTTCACCCCGGAGCTGCTCCACGACGAACGCGTGCTGGCATGGCTGGATGCCGGCGTCGCCATGGTGGATCGAGAAGCGGAAGACCTCGGCCGTCTTGTTTGTCAAAGTTGATACTAGTCTGCTACAGTACAAGCCTACAACAGCTTGTGAGGTTGTAGTCACTTATGGTTAGCAATGTAATGGTTGTAGTCAGTTATGAACTTATGATCAGCAATATAATGGTTGCAGTCACTTATGATTACCAATGTAATGGTTGTAGTCACTTGTGCCATATTTGACACTCAAAAGCAATACACTATTGCAGCACAGATGCTTGAATGAAAATTACAAAATAGTAAAGGAGTCCAAATCCAGATTTACAAGTTTTCATGAATTTTTGCAGTTTTACGTGTAGATGTTGAACGGAAATAGGCTTTCATCCCGCTATATTGATATAGCAACCACCCGATATAACATTCCGATCAACGCTGGGGCAAACAGCACAAGCACGCCCAAAAAAAATAACAAGAGAAAAAATGCCAACAACACCGGATCAACGAAAGCTACGGCACACCGCGACCGCTGCGCCCACCAAAGATAACCACCACGCTCCAAAGCCACCGAGTTGCCGTGTACCAAGCACCACCTTCAAGAAGGAATGCGACGATGACGACGCTGCTGCCCGGACGAATCCTAGGATTTCTCCCGGTACACGGAGGGTAGAGGGGGGAGAGGGTCACCCGACGCCCTTCAAGAAGGATGGCGGCGCCCGCAGGCGTCACCGTGTTGGTGTCGGCAAGACCCGACATGGATTTCTCCCGACCTCTCGCACCCACCACCCAGGACCAACCTTCGGCTCCACCACACCCGCCGCCCACCAACATGCGCCAACACAGTCACGAGGACACCGCCGTCATCTCACCACGGCCAACGAAGCGAGGCCGGCCGGATCCAAACGAGACACCCGTAGACAAGGACCGGCAGCACCGCAGCCACGAGGGAGGGAACAACCTCCACCGGCTTAGGCGGTAGCAGACCGGGCATAGCAGCAGAGGCACACCAGACCAAATGTCCGGCCGGGCCCAGCGCGGGCCCGTGAAGCTCCGCCACCGTAATGCAGCAGTCGCGGCACAGCAGCCGCCGTCCCTGTCGCGAGGAGCTCGCCGAAACCACCGGAGAACAACCCATCGCGTTACCGAAGAAGCTCGCCCGACCAGATCAGGCCCGTAGGGCCTAGATCTGGGCCAGCCGGGCACCGCCAGCCGCCGCAAGCCATGGGCTGTCACCGCCGCCAAGGGGCAACGCCTCCGCACCGCCACCGTCCAGATCCGCGCCGGAACGCCGCCGGCCGAAGGGCTCGGCGCCAGACCGCCGCCGAGCCAGGTCCAGCCGACAGGGGAAGAAGGAGGCCGCCACCGCCGATCGCGGGCGCCAGCTGGCAACGCCTGCCGCGCCGCCGGGCGGCAGCGGCGTGGGGAAGGGAGGCGGCGACTCGCGGGGAGGGGGGAGTGGGGAACCGCCCCGGTCGCCTCGCTCGGGGAGGGCAACGCGGGGGACACGCGGTTTTTTCTTCTACGTGTAGATGTTGTGACAGTGTAAAACAAGGCACAACATATCTTCAGCTTTCGACATTGCTTTGCAGAGATCTCTGCTTGAACGTAGAAGAACCTGGTATTATGACCGGGTTTATATAGCAAGGAAATGACATCCTAGGAAACGGAGATGGATGAAAGACTAGAAAAGCTGTTGAGGAGATCGATATGTTTTATGTTCTTATTGGCTGAAAGCAACCAAGCTTTTCGTATAAAAAAACATGTTTATTTATTATTTGGATATATACTACCCTTATAATTGATCTAAATATGGACCATCCCACTAGAAAAATTCCAATGTTTAGTGAGACTTGGGTTCATCATATTCATAAGTGCATTTTTGTGATAAATAGCGACAAGATTTGTACTACTCACTACTTTCTGTGTATGCTAAATGCAATCCTTTGTACGTGAGAATACTTCCTTTTTGTTTGGATTATGGAGCTAGTGGCCACGTTTAGGGCACCTTTAACGGCAACCCGCAAAAATCCTCCCGCATCCGTCCGCAGACAGGGGGGTCACTTTGCGGACACGGATGCGGAAGGCAGCCATCCAACGTGGTCGCATACATTTTCACAACAACTTGAACCAACCGAACGGAATTTGTTCAGACAAGTCCAGAATTCACGTAAACACGGCTGGATTTCATATAAATATACCGGATTTCATATAAACATGAAGGATTTCATTACAAATGCATCAAAGCGGTCCTAAGCAGGCTCTGGAGTATAATTAATGCCTAATATAAATGATCGCCGGCGTCCGGTCCTCGTCTCCGATCATCAGCCCCGAGAACTGAAACTTCACCGTCTCCAGTTCCCCCTCTATGCTCTCCAGCTCCGCCTTCTTGACCTCCGCCTCCGGAGCCCCGAAAACTGAGGTTTTCTGTCTTGACGTCGCCGCCAAGCGACTAATCGACCGAAGATGCTCAGCCCATCAAGCTTGGCGTCGACGGCAGGGGAGGAGCGGTGGCCTTCCTAGGACATGAGCGGCGGCTACCTATCATGCACTACTCTTCCTCGCTATCGGCTGCGCTCGCGGACGTGTCGGCTTCTTCGTGGTCGTGGCCCCGGGGCACGGCCACGACGATGTCCTCCTCGTTGGTGTCACCGAACAACGCTTCGCCTGCGTCCTCATCACACTCGTTGCCGGCGGCCTCCACCTCCGCCACCCGCTGCCGGTACCGCCAACGGGCGAGGCAGATCTCAAGGGTAGAGCAGAGAAGGAGGGTTGCTAATTCTTGAGCTTGCGTTGATTTTTCCCTTGAAGAGGAAAGGGTGATGCAGCAAAGTAGAGATAAGTATTTCTCTCAGTTAAGAACCAACGTATCAATCCAGTAGGAGGCACAACCAAGTCCCCAACCTATGCACCTGCACAAACTAACAAACACTTGCACTCAACGCGAAAAAGGGGTTGTCAATCCCTTCACGGTCTCGAACAGGAGTGAGATCTAATAGAGATATATAGGTATAAAAGATAAATATAAAGGCAAACTAAAATAAATATAAATAAATTGCAGCAAGGTATTTTTGGGTTTTTTGGTTTATAGATCTAAAAATATATGATGGAAAATAGACCCGGGGACGTAGGTTACACTAGAGGCTTCTCTCTTGGAAGAAAACATACGGTGGGTAAACAAATTACTGTCGAGCAATTAATAGAAAAGCGCAAAGTTATGACGATATCCAAGGCAATGATTATGAATATAGGCATCACGTCCGTGTCAAGTAAACTGAAACGATTCTGCATCTACTACTATTACTTCACACATCGACCGACTCCTATCTGCATCTAGAGTATCAAGTTCATAAGAACATAGCAACGCTTTAAGTAAGATGAAAGATGAGAGGGATAAACTCAAGCAATATCACATAAACCCCATCTTTTTATCCTTGATAGCAACAATACAATACGTGCTTCGCTACCCTTTCTGTCACTGGGTGAGGACACCGCAAGATTGAACCCAAAACTAAGCACCTCTCCTATTGCAAGAAGAACCAACCTAGTTGGTCAAACCAAACCGATAATTCAAAGAGAAATACAAAGATATTTGCTCATGCATAAAAGAGTTCAGAGAATATTCAAATAATATTCACAGATAATCTGATCATAAATCCACAATTCATCGGATCTCGACAAACACACCGCAAAAGAATATTACATCGGATAGAACTCCAAAAACATCGAGGAGAACATTGTATTGAAGATCAAAAAGAGAGAGAAGCCATCTAGCTACTATCTATGGACCCATGGGTCTGTGGTAAACTACGCACGTTTCATCGGAAGGGCAATAAGGTTGATGTAGATGCCCTCCGTGATCGAATCCCCCTCCGGCAGGGTGCCGGAAAAGGCCCCAAGATGGGATCTCACGGGAACATAGGCTTGCGGTGGCGGAAAAGTATTTTGGTGGACCCTTCTGGTGGTTTGGAAATATTTGGAAATTTATAGTGCAAGAATTAGGGTTAGGGGACCTCCGAGGGGCCCACAAGCCCTCAGCCCCCGGGGGCGCGCCTAGCAGGCTTGTGGCCGCCTCGGGTCTCCTCTGACCCCCTCTCCAAGTCTTTTGGATGTCTACTGGTCCAAGAAAAACTATCGCGAAAGTTTTATTCCGTTTGGACTCCATTTGATATATTTTTTTCTGTAGAACTCAAAAAGAAGGAAAAACAGAAACTGGCATTGGGCTCTGGGTTAATAAGTTAGTCCCAAAAATAATATAAAATAGCATATTAATGCATATAAAGCATCCAAAACAAATAATATAATAGCATGGAACAATCGCGTTGGAGATGTATCAAGGGTGTCGTGGAGGAAGAGGGTGGGGTTGGCTCGTCGGAGGAGGCGTCCTCCATTTGCATGTCCTCCAGCTGCTTGCCGGCCTGCCAGTTGGCAGCAATGGCGGCCATGGCCTTCTTCTGCTCCGACGTCAGCCCGTCTCATAGAATTCTGGCGGTGGAGGGATCCATGGCGGGGAGTGGTGCGGGGAGGGATGACTGTGGCTATGGCCGGGGTAGCGGTTTATATAGCACCGGTGGGCGGCAGATGGACGGACGGGTGGCGCCGAAGGAAACGCCTCGACAACCGCGTGCCATCAATGCAGGCGGCAGACGGACGGACGGGCGACCATCGTGTCGTTTAAACGCGTGGCAGTCGCCCCGGAAAGTGACGCTCTCTTAGCCGGCGCGCCGCTTCAATACCGGCGCCAGTGAGTGATCGCGTCCGCTCTGTCCGGTCATGAATACGGGCGCTGACGCTCTGCAACGGCGCTAAACGAAAATGCGCAGGAGGAGGAGGGGTTTTTGGTAGGCCAAGGCGATCAAAAGCGGACTTGAGATCGGTCCAGACTCTAGCAAACCTTCGCCATTTTTGTCTCTGATTTACGAAAGTAATCGCATCCGGGCCACGTCCCGCGGACCAATACTGGACCACGTTGGATGCTTTTTGCGGACACGCATATGAGAGCTGTCCATTGTTTTTATTATTTATTTATTTTATTTTTGCGAGAGAACTTTCGATCTATTCATCTTCCATCACGACAGTACAACGAATACTAGAAATAATAAAAATTACATCTAGATCCGTAGACCACCTAGCGACGACTACAATCACTGAAACGAGCCGAAGGCGCGCCGCCGTCATCACCGCTCCCTCGCCGGAGTCGGGCACAACTTGTTGTAGTAGACATTCGAAGTCGTCGTGCTAAGGCCCGTGAGGACCAGCGCATCGTAACAGCAACCGCCCGCCGATGAAGAATAACGTAGATCGAAAGGATCCAACCTGAAGACACACAAACATAGACGAACCACAACCAGATCCGAGCAAATCCACCGAGGATAGATCCGCCGGAGACACACCTCCACACGCCTACCAACGATGCTAGACGCACCACCGGAACGGGGACTAGGCGGGGAGACCTTTATTCCATCTTCAGGGAGCCGCCACCGTCTCGTCTTCCTGAGTAGGACACAAGTCCTAACAAATTTTGAAGAAACGACTAACAACGGAGCCCTCCGCCGGCCCTTGCCAGGATCCACCACGCCCCCATGGCCCTAGGGCCACCGGAGACGAGGCGGACCTGCGGCGGAGCCGGCGAGAGGCACGAACCCTAACTTTTCTTGGAGGAGGAGGCGGCGGCTAGAAAGAGGCTCTTTATTATTTATTTTTGGTCCATCTAGAACTCGTCCAGATGAGAACTAACTGTTGCAAATCTAAAACTAACATCAATTTTTCTATTCCCCGTCTCCCTAGCATTTTTCTATGTTCTTGCGTTTTTGCGTCTGAGCTACATCTCACTTATCACTTTGCTCGCTTGAAGAAACTCTTCTACGCTTCGTTTTTGGGCTTGCCAGCTAGAAGTCCGCTCGTTTCTTCTCCTCGCCTGCTCAAGAAGATCGTTGTACTAGTTTATGGTCCGGTTTTCTGTGGTATTCTTTTCTTTTGTTTTGTTTTTTGGTTTTTTTGTTTCTTCATGGTTTTCTTCATTATTTCTCTTTTTCAATACTATTTTTCACCGGTTTTCTTAGTTCCTTTTCTCAGTTTTCACTGTTTTGTTTATATCATTTTTCTACAATTTATTTCAGTTTTCTTGTTTTTTTCACGGTTTTCACTAGCGTTTTGCATTAGTTTTTATTTATTTTTCAGTTTTCTTCAATTCCTTGTTTGTTTCTTTCTCTGTTTTCGTTGTTTCCATTCATTTTCATTAATTTCCTTTAGTTTTTTGTTTATTTTATTGTTTTCTTTAGTTTCCTTTGTTTCTTTGTCGGGTTTTCATCGGGTTTTTTAATGCATACACGGAACATTTTCTTGATACACATTGAAATTTTGGAAAATAAATGATGTATATTTTTCTTAAATACAAGTCTTAAATACATGGTGGACATTTTAATACACATGAACATTTTTTACGGCAATAAAGATTTTTTACACATAATCTACATTTTTGTATACATCATCATCATTTTTAAATACATATTTAAAATTTTCTAAGACAAAATAAATATTTCAATATATATTATGTCTGCTTTTAGTTAATGTTGAACAATTTATGTATGCACGGGAACATTTTCTATGCATGCTCAACATTTTGTCATACAAAATTTTATTTTTTTACAAGTTTTTCGCATACAGGATAAACAATTTTCTATTCATGTTTATCATTTTTCAAAGGCTTGATTAAAAATTTCAAATACTTGATTGATATTTTTCTAATGTATCCTTAACATTTTTAAATACATGATCAAAAAATCATACGAATTGTATATTTTTACATATATTTTCCGTATACATGAGAAACATTTTATAATGCTTTATTAACATTTTTATAATGCTTTATTAACATTTTATAATGCTTTATTAACATTTTTTCAAATATTTTATGTAAAGTGCTTCTATGTAATTTACTTGTTTAAAATATTTAAAGTATAAACAGAAGTTAAAAAGAAAAGAAAAAAGAAAAATTAAAAAGTAAGAAAGTAAGAAAAAAGAAGGAAAAAAGGGAGGTTGTGGCCTGTGGCCTCGCACGCACCAGTGAGGAAGGTTGCATGGGAAGAATGAATATGCACCTAGGTGGGACGAATGGAAGTCGATAGTGGAGTTGCTACATGAGGGGCGGGTTAGCATGTGAAGAATGAATATGCAACTAGGTGGAGCGAGTTGAAGTCGAGGGTGGATTTGCTAGATGAGAATTAGCAAATCCGAAAAATAGAAACACCCCACCCTCCCTAATAAAGTTGCACGTGTATTTCCTTTGCAGTTGTATGATAGGTGGGACATAGTACAGTTGCATGCAGATTGTGACACGTGCAGTTGTGTATCACATGTAGACATGTAACTGGTTGTAAAAAAAATGCAAAAAATCCTACAGAAAAGGACATCCCCCGTGGGTCTCGGATATTGTTTTCATACGAGGAAGAATACCATTTAAAAAGGGAAATTAAACGTAAATAAATCTACATGAAGTATGCCTACACTTACTAGAAAGGAAAACAAAAAGTGACCTGAATCCCATTTAAAAAGTAGTCTACATGGGCCTAAAAAGGCTTGACTCTTCTCTTGAAAAAAAATTGTAAATTGACAGCCAACATAAAAACACAACATTGGGCCCATATAAAACCCAAACACAGATGCCGAAACAAAAACAGACCACGCGCGATACAAAACGGTCTAACAAGGAAAACGAAATGCACAGACGCGGGACACAGCTGAAACCAAGTGTGTGCTCAACAGTTTTGCACGAAAAATTGAATCACTTGATCGTGTGGTGGAGAACTTAGATGTGACACAGCTAATCTTCATCTAGACGTGAATTAGCAAATCTGTTCCTTTTTTCCCTTTTAGATTTCCATAAGTAGTTTGGTATAAGTTACCCGCAGAAAAAGGTATATAAATTGATTAAAATTGATTAAAAAATAGGGGGTTTGAGGCTAAGGCTAAACTTGCATTCTGAATCCTCTTTACCAAATAACAGTAGCGATGTTTGGTCTGTTTTCTAACAAATGGATTTTATTTTGGTGAAAACTAACAAATAGATACCCAACTGAAAGCAAGGAACAATTTGTAAAATCTGCAATAACCTAAAGCTTCAAAGAAAAATGAAAACCCACATTTAGAATGTTGCCAAGCAGTAGTGAGCTTTTGCTCTCGTGACATGGTGAGCTGCACGGCGACGCTGTCTGGACCATCATTTGTGCGCATCCAAATCATTCCAGGTGGCGACGGCGACACTGCCTTTGCAACTTGCAGGGACAAGAGAACAAGGTGCTCCCTGGTCCACGAGAGAACAAGATGCTTGGCTAATCAATGGAGCAAGATACTATCCGCATTGATCCACAAATATATCGGGTGCATGTGCTTCTTTTTTTTCCACAAGCAGCCACACCACCCCCAAAGGAATTGATTATACGTACATGATGTCTTAATTTCACACAAATATGGTTTTTGCATGATTGCGCGTAAACATACGTTATCAATGTGTATTGCCGTAGCTTTTTTTATGAAAGGGTGTCGCTCTGGCACATTTTTGTGGAGACTTCAAATTTCAAGTTTTATAGCGCCTCTTCGCAATGTATATATATATATAAGTTTTTCGATACGTGTAATGGAAATAGCAAAAAAGGAGATGGACATGTACTTGAAAGTTGGAACACATACTGTTTACAACTATTATGTATTGTGCGATAGCGAAATGAGATAAGAAAGGAAGAGCATGCACGTCCGTGACTTGTGCACAGTCTACACACGATACCACCGACTTTTGCAAAAAGGTAATCGTAGATTGCATTGTAGGTTTCATTGTACATACCCACTAGACCTACTCAAAGGAGGGTGCGATTTTAGGCTTGTTAAGAGCATCTGATTTGGCTAATTTGGCCCATGATACGTCCGCAGATGCATTCAAACAGCGTTCGGGCATGTCCACTTTAACCCTCATTTATGCGTGTGCGCAGCTGTGTTCTTCAAACTGTGTGATCACATCGGGATGAAGAGAGAAATAGAACAGAAAAAATAAAAATGATAATGTGGTCAAGTATGGGCCTTGTCCGACGTGATGGATTGCCCAGACATCCTCATTTATATCCTCCCTATATATGGGCTGAGTTTGAGGGTTCAAAGACGAACCAAAAATATGAGAAGAATTTGGAGGTCCTATTAAATGGGTTTTTTTCTATTCTCTCCCATCAAGACCATGTCTAGACAAATCAACCCGGACATGTGACGACTGTTTCAAGGGTCCGGTTAAAAATGCTCCGACAAGACAATTATTAAATTTATACGAAAACAGGTCAATTTTAGGAGAAGGGAAATAACATACACAAATTTAGGCGCCAATTGATAAGATAGAATTGCTTAATTTATAGCTTAATTAATAACTATATATTTCAACTTTTCTGGTGAAAAACTTCTATTCGATACTTGTTATAGTGTCTGTGGAGTATTTGAGAGTTTCTAGTTTACAAAATACTTGTATTTTAAAATTATCTATCTCAGTCTCCAATATATCTTCACCCTTCTCTTATATATGTCTATAGAAAATCACATTTATGTAAGCAGATACTCGGAAACTTCTTGAGCTTCTTTGTCTAGGGGCTCTTGTTATGACTCTAGACAAATAAGTTCAAGATGATGATCTATAGAGGACTCATTTGAGGCGCCTAACCGGTTCATGGGTGATATTGTGTGCTGTTGTCGGGGTACAACAAGATGATGGTCTATAGCAGACTCCTGCAAGTCGGATGTGAGTTTTTCAAACCCAACATTCATGATGGGCGCACGTTGAATTTTGTTAACTTGCGCTAGGGTTTTCTTCTTCCCTAATCATATATGTTCTTGATTGGATGTTGGTGGGGCAATGTTTTGCTGGAATTTTGTCTATTTTGGGCCTAGCCCAATAGCAGTTTCAAAAATTCTTAATAAATCCTAGAGACCCATGCAGCCCATTCGTGCAAGGCAAGTGGTGGAACTAAAGTTTAGTCCCACATTGTTAGTTTAGAGGGAGTTGGACCTCTTTATAAGGGAGGTTATTTCCCCACTTGTATGAGCATGAGAACAAGAGGGACATCCACGCGCGCTCCTCCTCCGCCGCCCGCTGCGGGTATGAGCCGAGCCGATGTCTAAATTTTTGTCACGCACTACGGGTATACGAAAGGTCACACAGAAGCTGAAAAGGCTATTCGCTTCATCTCCGTCTCTTCGTTTCGCCTCCTTCTCTTGCACCTATAAAAGGGAGGTCACTCCTCTCATAGAGACACACAAGAACTACTCCTTCCCTCGCCATCGGTTCCATCTCTGAGCTGCTGCTATCTTCCTCATCCCGGCTTGCGGCGTGCACCGCACGTCGGGACAGTAGGCCTCCAAAACCGCACCTTTTAGGTCCTGTACGGGAGAAGGGTGATAAGGTTTTTGGGGAGCGCTCAGCTCGACTACTGGCTGCTTCATCACGAATGATCCGGTCGCCGACGACTACTTCCCTGACGACGACTTCTTCCCCGACGTCCACGACCTCCTCGACGACATGGCAGGCGAGGACACCGACCCCAAGTCCAGCACTTCTGTTGCTGCTGTCCCATACGTGTTCTTCTCTTTTCTATTAGAGGTCCTGCTACAGTTCCTTGTTCTAGTATTTGCCCTAGATATGTTAGACTCTATTTCATATATGCAACTTGCTATACTGTCTGCTCCAGATATGTTTAGTTACAGTTCATATATGAAGATGATGTTTACCTTCTCTTTGTCAAATCGCACGGCTTGTTTTATCACTACTATACTGGTCATGCTTTATCTAGTATTTCTGTTAATAAAATCATTCGGTAATTGCTCATATTTCCAACAATCCAAAAACCTTATTATAGATAATTTACCCCGAGTGGTTTTGCTGCTTCCATGAGACCTCCTATGTTTGAGGGTATCCACTATAAGAGGTGGCGCGTGAGAGCAGTCTTATGGTTTCAAACCATGAGTTGCTATGACGCCACTCTCGGCAAACCTGAAGGAGAGCTTGATGCTCAGCAGGCACAAGCTTTTCAGAAAATGGATACTCTGTTTAAGGCTGCTCTCTTGAGTGTTCTTGGTGAGAACATAGTTGATGCTTATGTGTCAATTGATAATGGAAAAGATATGTGGGATGCACTCGAGGCCAAGTTTGGGGTCTCGGATGGTGGCACTGAGCTGTACATCATGGCGCAATTCTATGATTACAGGATGACTGAAGAGCGCTCCGTGGTTGAGCGAGCTCATGAGATACAGTCATTTGCTAGAGAACTTGAGCACTTCAGTTGTATGCTACCGGACAAGTTTGTTGCCAGAGGTATCATCACTAAGCTTCCTCCTTCGTGGAGGAACTTTGCTACCTCTTCAAGCATAAGAGACAGGAGTTTTCCGTCCCGGATCTCATTGGCACTCTTGATGTGGAAGAAAAGGCGAGAGCAAAGGATACACGTGCTCGAGGTATTGAGGGAGGATCTAGTGCCAATCTGGTACAGAAGAAGAACTTCCAGCTCCACAAGTTCAAGAACAAGGGCAAGTTTGATGGTAAAGCAAAGTTTGATGGGAAGAACAAGGCTGTGTAGCATACGAACTTCAAGAAGAAGAATGACAAGAAGAAAGGTGCTTGTCATGTGTGTGGAGATCCTGATCATTGGGCTCCTAGTTGCCCTAATCGCTATGACAAGCGTCACCCTGGGAAGGGCGGCAAGACCGCTAATGTTGTCATTGGAGACACTGACATGAAGGATGATGGGTGTGGTATATTTCCCACTATTCTTTCAGTATGTCATTCTCCTGATTGGTTGATTGACACGGGTGCTAATGTGCATGTATGCGGTGATATTTCCATGTTTTTGTCTTATCGGATCACAGGACTTCAACCATGCCGATGGGCAACGGTTCAAGTGCTTCTGTTCGTGGTGTTGGCACGGTCGATCTGAAGTTTACTTCGGGGAAGATCGTGCGGCTGAAGAACGTGCATTATGTCCCCTCCGTCAATAAAAATCTTGTTAGCGGATCTCTTCTGTGTAGAGATGGCTACAAGTTTGTCTTTGAGACGAATAAATTTGTAATGTCCAAGTATGGAACCTTTGTTGGTAAAGACTATGAGTCAGGAGGCCTGTTTCGTTTATCCTTATCAGACGTTTGCAATAATATTGTTAATCATATTTGCAACAATAGTGAATCCAATGTGTGGCATTCACGTCTCTGTCATGTTAATTTTGGTTGCATGTCGCGATTAGCAAAGTTGAACTTAATCCCTAGTTTCACCACTGTCAAGGGATCTAAGTGTCAAGTTTGTGTGCAAGCTAAGCAACCTCGTAAGTCTCACACGACTGCGGAAACGAGAAATCTTGCACCACTAGAGCTCATACATTCAGATCTATGTGAAATGAATGGTGTTTTGACAAAAGGTGGAAAGAAATATTTCATGACGTTAATTGATGACTCCACTAGATACTGCCGTGTGTATCTTCTGAAATCTAAGGATGAGGCTTTGAACTTTTTCAAGATCTATAAAGCTGAAGTGGAAAACCAACTTGATCGGAAAATCAAGAGGCTTAGGTCCGACCGTGGTGGAGAGTATTTTTCCAATGAATTTGATGTTTTTTATGCGGAACATGGTATAATCCATGAGAGGACGCCTCCCTATTCACCTCAGTCAAATGGGGTGGCCGAAAGAAAGAACTGTACTCTAATTGATTTGGTTAACGCCATGTTAGACACATTGGGTCTCTCCAAGGCATGGTGGGGGGGAGGCGATATTGACGGCATGTCATGTCCTAAACCGAGTTCCCACAAAGAACAAAGAGATAACTCCATTCGAGGAACGGGAGAAGAAAAGGTTAAAACTCTCTTATCTACGAACATGGGGTTGTTTGGCGAAATTCAATGTTCCAATTCGAAAGAAGCGGATGCTTGGACCAAAGACTGTGGATTGTGTTTTCCTTGTTGGGGAACGTTGCATAAAATAAAAAAATTCCTATGTTCACCAAGATCAATCTATGAGTTCATCTAGCAACGAGAGAAAGGGGTGCATCTACATGCCCTTGTAGATCGCGAGCGGAAGCGTTCAAGAGAACGGGGTTGAGGGAGTCGTACTCGTCATGATCCAAATCACCGGAGATCCTAGCGCCGAACGGACGGCACCTCCGAGTTCAACACACGTACGGTCAGCGTGACGTCTCCTCCTTCTTGATCCAGCAAGGGGGAAGGAGAGGTTGATGAAGATCCAAAGAAGACGACGGCGTGGTGGTGGATGCAGCGAGGATCCCAGGCTTCGCCAAGCGCCTCATGGGAGGAAGAGGTGTAGCAAGGGGAAGGGAGGCGCCAGTGTAAGGTGCGGCTGCCTCCCTCCCCTATTTATATAGGGACCCTGGGCGCCGCCCCTAGGAGATGGGATCTCCTAGGGGCGGCGCCAAGGGGGAAACTTGTCCCCAAGGCAAGTGGAGGCGCCTCCCCTAGGGTTCCCAACCCTAGGCGCAGAGGAGGGCCAGGCGCACCAGCCCACCAGGCTGGTTCCTCCCATTTTAGCCCACGGGCCCTCCGGATAGGTGGCCCCACCGGTGGACCTCGACCCTTCCGTGGTCCCAGACAATACCGTGACCCCAAACTTTCCCGATGGTCAAACTCGACTTCCCATATATAATTCTTTACCTCCGGACCATTCCGAAGTCCTCATGACGTCCGGGATCTCATCCGGACTCAACAACTTTTGGTTTGCTTCATACTTATATCTCTACAACCCTAGCGTCCACCGAACCTTAAGTGTGTAGACCCTACGGGTTCGGAGACACGTGAACATGACCGAGACGGCTCTCCGGTCAATAACCAACAGCGGGATCTGGATACCCATGTTGGCTCCCACATCCTCCTCGATGATCTCATCGGATGAACCACGATGTCGAGGATTCAAGCAACCCGTATACAATTCCCTTTGTCAATCGATGCGTTACTTGCCCGAGATTCGATCGTCGGTATCCCAATACCTCGCTCAATCTTGTTACCGCAAGTCACTTTACTCGCATCAGTAATGCATGATCCCGTGACCAGACACTTGGTCACTTTGAGCTCATTATGATGATGCATTACCGAGTGGGCCAGAGATACCTCTCCGTCATGCGGAGTGACAAATCCAGCCTCGATCTGTGTCAACCCAATGACACTTTCGGAGATACCCGTAGCATACCTTTATAGTCACCCATTCACGCCAGGACGTTTGGTACACCCAAAGCACTCCTACGGTATCCGGGAGTTACACGATCTCATGGTCTAAGGAAAAGATACTTGACATTGGAAAAGCTCTAGCAAACGAACTACACGATCTTGTGCTATGCTTAGGATTCGGTCTTGTCCATCACATCATTCTCCTAATGATGTGATCCCGTTATCAGTGACATCCAATGTCCATAGTCAGGAAACCATGACTATCTGTTGATCAACGAGCTAGTCAACTAGAGGCTCACTAGGGACATGTTGTGGTCTATGTATTCACACGTGTATTACGATTTCCGGATAATACAATTATAGCATGAATAAAAGACAATTATCATGAACACGGAAATATAATAATAATCCTTTTATTATTGCCTCTAGGGCATATTTCCAACAGTCTCCCACTTGCACTAGAGTCAATAATCTAGTTACATTGTGATGAATCGAACACCCATAGAGTTCTGGTGTTGATCATGTTTTGCTCGCGTAAGAGGTTTAGTCAACGGATCTGCGACATTCAGATTCGTGTGTACTTTGCAAATATCTATGTCTCCATCTTGAACATTTTCACGGATGGAGTTGAAACGATGCTTGATGTGCCTGGTCTTCTTGTGAAACCTGGGCTCCTTGGCAAGGGCAATAGCTCCAGTGTTGTCACAGAAGAGAGTGATCGGCCCCGACGCATTGGGTATGACTCTAGGTCGGTGATGAACTCCTTCATCCATATTGCTTCATCGCTGCCTCCGAGGCTGCCATGTATTCCGCTTCACATGTAGATCCCGCCACGACGCTCGCTTGCAACTCGCACCAGCCATCGCTCCACGATTCAACATATACACGATCCGGTTTGTCACTTAGAGTCATCCAGATCTGTGGCGAAGCTAGCGCCGACGTAACCCTTTATGACGAGCTCTTCGTCACCTCCATAAACGAAACATGTCCTTTGTCCTTTTCGGTACTTAAGGATATTCTTGACCGCTGTCCGGTGTTCCTTGCGGGATTACTTTGGTACCTTCCTACCAAACTTACGGCAAGGTTTACATCGGTCTGGTACACAGCATGGCATACATAATAGATCCTATGGCTGAGGCATAGGGGATGACACTCATCTCTTCTTTATCTTCTGCCGTGGTCGGGCATTGAGCCGAGCTCAATATCACACCTTGCAATACAGGCAAGAACCCTTTCTTGGACTGATCCATATTGAACTTCTTCAATATCTTATCAAGGTATGTGCTTTATGAAAGACCTATGAGGCGTCTCGATCTATCCTTATAGATCTTGATGCCTAATATGTAAGCAGCTTCTCCAAGGTCCTTCATTGAAAAACACTTATTCAAGTAGGCCTTAATGCTGTCTAAAAGTTCTATATCATTTCCCATCAAAAGTATGTCATCTACATATAATATGAGAAATGCTACAGAGCTCCCACTCACTTTCTTGTAAACGCAGGCTTCTCCATAAGTCTGCATAAACCCAAACACTTTGATCATCTCATCAAAGCGAATGTTCCAACTCCGAGATGCTTGCACCATCCCATAAATGGATCGCTGGAGCTTGCACACCTTGTTAGCATTCTTAGGGTCGACAAAACCTTCCGGTTGCATCATATACAGTTCTTCCTTAAGATAGCCGTTAAGGAATGCCGTTTTGACGTCCATCTGCCATATCTCATAATCATAGTATGCGGCAATTGCTAACATGATTCGGACAGACTTTAGCTTCGCTACGGGAGAGAAAGTCTCATCGTAGTCAACCCCTTGAACTTGCCGATAACCCGTAGCGACAAGTCGAGCTTTATAGATGGTAACATTACCATCCGCGTCCGTCTTCTTCTTAAAGATCCATTTATTTTCTATCGCTCGCCGATCATCGGGCAAGTCTGTCAAAGTCCATACTTTGTTTTCATACATGGATTCTATCTCGGATTGCATCGCTTCAAGCCATTTGTTGGAATCTGGGCCCACCATCGCTTCTTCATAGTTCGAAGGTTTACCGTTGTTGAAAGATCAAGGATGTCGCCTAGAGGGGGGGGTGAATAGGCGCTTTAAAATAATTACGGTTTAGGCTTGAACAAATGCGGAATAAACCTAACGGTTAATTTGTCAAGCACAAAACCTAAAACAACTAGGCTCACCTATGTGCACCAACAACTTATGCTAAGCAAGATAAGCAACTATGTGATAGCAAGATATATGACAAAGAACAATATGGCTATCACAAAGTAAAGTGCATAAGTAAAGGGCTCGGATAAGAGATAACCGAGGCATGCGGAGACGACGATGTATCCTCAAGTTCACATCCTTGCGGATGCTAATCTCCGCTTGGAGCGGTGTGGAGGCACAATGCTCCCAAAGAAGCCACTAGGGCCACTGTAATCTCCTCACGCTCGACAATGCAAGATGCCGTGATTCCACTAAGGGACCCTTGAGGGCGGTCACCGAACCCATATAAATGGCAACCCTTGGGGCGGTCACGAACCCGTAAAATTGCTCAGGCGATCTCCACAACCTAATTGGAGACTCGACGCTGTCTGGAGCTTTACACCACAATGATTGAGCTCGAACACCACCAACCGCCTAGGGCGCCCAAGCATCCAAGAGGAACAAGCTCAAGGGCACCAAGCACCCAAGAGTAATAAGCTTCTCAACTTGTAACATCCACGTATCACCGTGGAAAACTCAAACCGATGCACAAATGCAATGGCAAGGGCACACGGAGTGCCCAAGTCCTTCTCTCTCAAATCCCACCAAAGCAACTAATGCTAGGGAGGAAAATGAGAGGAAGAACAAGAAGGAGAACACCAAGAACTCCAAGAACTAGATCCAAGGGGTTCCCCTCACATAGAGGAGAAAGTGATTGGTGGAAATGTGGATCTAGATCTCCTCTCTCTTTTCCCCCAAAAACTAGCAAGAATCCATGGAGGGATTGAGAGATAGCAAGCTCGGAGAAGGTCAACAATGGGGGAAGAACACGAGCTCAAAGGATAAGGTTCAATGGGGAAGAAGACCCCCTTTTATAGGAGGGGGAAAATCCAACCGTTACCCCACTGAAAATCCCCGCACAGAGCGGTACTACCGCTAGGGAAGGGCGGTACTACCGCTGAGGGCGGTACTACCGCTCCCTATCCAGCCAGTACTACTGCATGAAGAGAAGGTCAAGGCCACGCCCCAGAGCGGTACTACCGCTAGGAAGAGCGGTACTACCGCTCGAGCGGTACTACCGCTACTACTGCCGCTACTAGTGCCGCAAAACCCGACACGAAAAACTTCGCTCGAGAATCGAGGCGAAGTAGCCAGACGCACAGCGGTACTACGGCCAAACTCCCAAGCGGTACTACCATTCGAGAGCGGTATTACCGCTTGAGCGGTACTACCGCTCCCGAGAGCGGTACTACACTGGGGAGCTTCGGTGGTACTACCACTGAGGGTCACGGTACTACCACCGCACCAACCTTAAGCCACAACCACGAAAACAAAGAATACTCCAAGGAAAACCAGAATCTGTCATAACTTCTTCATATGAGCTCCGAATTGCGCAAACTCAAGCTTGTTTGAAACAAGACAACGAGTAGCATCAAACATAGTAAGAAGAGGCAGGGGAGGTATGCTTAGCAAACAAAGGAGTGAAACCTCCAACCGAGAAGAACCGGCATACCCTCCAACATCGAAAACATCATAGAAGATGCATGAGAACTCCGTTGATGAACTCGAGCTTGTCATAAAATGACCATAAGCTCCAAATCTCACAAGGAGAAGAACCAAACAAGAACCAATAAAGATGATGCAAGGATGCAATGGTTTGAGCTCTCTACGAACGATACGATCAAGCAACTCATCGAGAGCCCCCCTTCATAGTACGGCAAACAATCCTATAACCCGGTCTTCCACATGAGACCGGTAAAATAGAAAACCTATCAAGGGCAAACCTTTGCCTTGCACATGGTCCACTTGAGCTAGATGGTGACGATCTTGACTCCCTCAAGTTGGACCACCTTTCTTGATTGCATTGGCGGGAAGAAGACTAGTTGATTGCTCCCCCATACTTCACTATGGGTGAGCCACTCTTCTGCACATCTTCACAAGTCCATTGTCGCCACAATGGACGGCAAGCTTCAAGCATATGATCTCTTCGTGATGATTCAACTTGAGCTTGCACACCGCAACCTAACCCCACAAAGAACTCTCACGAAGGCCATGGGTTAGTACACAAAGCGTAATTGATAATGCTTACCATACCATGGGATCACTTGATCCCTCTCGGTACATCTTCTATGCTTTGAGAGTTGATCAACTTGATTCACTCTTGACTTAGTCTTGATCAACCTTGAATCTTTCCAACTCTCTTCGTTTGGATGATGTCTTGAAGGTAAACATGAATGATCACACAATCTTCTTCTTCAAGACATGCTTGCAATAAGCTCAACACTCACATGACCAATCTTTGGATAATTCCTTAATAGCACCTTGGTCAGCACATAAACTCCTTGAAACCAACACATGGACTTCAAGAAATGTCTATGGACAAATCCTTCAAATATAACTCAATGCAACCATTAGTCCATAGAGAATGTCATCAATTACCAAAACCACACATGGGGGCACCGCATGTCCTTTCAGTTGTCCAACAACATGATTTCCAGGACAGGGTTGCCATACCACTCTGGTGTGGAACGTGTCCTTGTGGACCTACGAAGTTTGGTAGCAACTTGATCCGAAGTACCTTGATTATCATCATTAATTTCCTCTCCAGTCGGTGTAGGCACCACAGGAAAATTTTCCTGAGCTGCACTACTTTCCGGTTCAAGAGGTAGTACTTCATCGAGTTCTACTTTCCTCCCACTTACTCCTTTCGAGAGAAACTCTTTTCCGAAAGGATCCGTTCTTAACAACAAAGATCTTGCCTTCGGATCTAAGGTAGAAGGTATACCCCATGGTTTCCTTAGGGTATCCTATGAAGACGCATTTTCCGATCGGGTTCGAGCTTTTTAGGTTGAAGTTTCTTGACATAAGCATCGCATCCCCAAACTTTTAGAAACGATACCTTAGGTTTCTTCCCAAACCATAATTCATACGGTGTCGTCTCAACGGATTTAGACGGTGCCCTATTTAAAGTGAATGTAGCTGTCTCTAGAGCGTATCCCCAAAATGATAGCGATAAATCGGTAAGAGACATCATAGATCGCACCATATCCAATAGAGTGCGATTACGACGTTCGGACACACCGTTACGCTGAGGTGTTCTAGGCGGCGTGAGTTGTGAAACGATTCTACATTTCCTTAAGTGCGTACCAAATTCGTGACTTAAATATTCTCCTCCACGATCTGATCATAAGAATTTAATCTTTCTGTCATGTTGATTCTCTACTTCATTCTGAAATTCCTTGAACTTTTCAAAGGTCTCAGACTTGTGTTTCATCAAGTATTCATACCCATATCTACTTAAGTCATCAGCGAGAGTGAGAACATAACGATATCCTCCGCGAGCTTCAACGCTCATTGGGCCACACACATCAGTATGTATGATTTCCAATAAGTTAGTTGCTCGCTCCATTATTCCGGAGAACGGAGTCTTGGTCATTTTGCCCATGAGGCATGGTTCGCATGTGTCAAATGATTCATAATCGAGAGACTCTAAAAGTCCATCAGCATGGAGCTTCTTCATGCGCTTGACACCAATGTGACCAAGGAGGCAGTGCCACAAGTATGTGGGACTATCGTTATCAACTTTACATCTTTTGGTATTCACACTATGAATATGTGTAACATTACGATCGAGATTCATTAAGAATAAACCATTGACCATCAGGGCATGACCATAAAACATATCTCTCATATAAATAGAACAACCATTATTCTCGGATTTAAATGAGTAGCTATCTCGTATTAAACGAGATCGAGATACAATGTTCATGCTCAAACTTGGCACTAAATAACAATTATTGAGGTTTAAAACTAATCCCGTGGGTAAATGTAGAGGTAGCGTGCCGATGGCGATCACATCGACCTTGGAACCATTCCCGACGCGCATCGTCACCTCATCCTTCGCCAGTCTCCGCTTATTTCGCAGCTCCTGCTGTGAGTTACAAATATGAGCAACGGCATCGGTATCAAATAACTAGGAGTTACTACGAGCACTGGTAAGGTACACATCAATTACATGTATATCACATATACCTTTAGTGTTGCCGGCCTTCTTGTCCGCTAAGTATTTGGGGTAGTTCCGCTTCCAGTGACCCTTCCCTTTGCAATAAAAGCACTCACCTCGTGCTTGGGTCCATTCTTTGACTTCTTCCCGGCAACTGGCTTACCGGGCGCGGCAACATCTTTGCTGTCCTTCTTGAAGTTCTTCTTACGCTTGTCCTTTTTGAACTTAGTGGTTTTATTGACCATCAACACTTGATGTTCCTTCTTGATTTCTACCTCTGCTGACTTCAGCATTGAAAATACTTCAGGAATAGTTTTCACCATCCCCTGCATATTGTAGTTCATCATAAAGCTCTTGTAGCTCGGTGGGAGCGACTATAGGATTCTGTCAATGACCGCCTCGTCCGGAGGTTAATGTCCACTGGGACAAAGCGGTTGTGCAACCTGACATTTTGAGTATGTGCTCACCGATGTAACTATTTTCCTCCATCTTACAACTATAGAACTTGTCGGAGACTTCATATCTCTCGACCCGGGCATGAGCTTGGAAAACCATTTTCAGCTCCTCGAACATCTCATATGCTCCGTGTTGCTCAAAACGCTTTTGGAGCCCGTTTCTAAGTGTAAAGCATGCCGCCTTGAACGAGGGAGTAATCATCAAGACGTGACTGCCAAGCGCTCATAACGCCTTGGTTCTCAGGATGGGTGCTTCACCTAGCGGTCCTTCTAGGACATATGCTTTCTTGGCAGCTATGAGGATGATCCTCAGGTTCCGGACCCAGTCCGTATAGTTGCTGCCATCATCTTTCAGCTTGGTTTTCTCTAGGAACGCGTTGAAGTTCATGTTGACATGAGTGTTGGCCATTTGATCTACAAAACATTTTTGCAAAGATTTTAGACTAAGTTCATGATAATTAAGTTCATCTAATCAAATTATTTAATGAACTCCCACTCAGATTTGACATACCTCTAGTCATCTAAGTGTTACATGATCCGAGTCGACTAGGCCGTGTCCGATCATCACGTGAGACGGACTAGTCATCATCGGTGAACATCTCCATGTTGATCGTATCTTCCATACGACTCATGTTCGACCTTTCGGTCTCTGTGTTCCGAGGCCATGTCTGTACATGCTAGGCTCGTCAAGTTAACATAAGTGTTTTGCATGTGTAAAACTGTCTTACACCCGTTGTATGTGAATGTAGGAATCTATCACACCCGATCATCACGTGGTGCTTCGAAACGACGAACTTTAGCAACGGCGCACAGTTAGGGGGAACACTTTCTTGAAATTATTATGAGGGATCATCTTATTTACTACCGTCGTTCTAAGTAAACAAGATGCATAAACATAATAAACATCACATGCAATTATATAGTAGTGACATGATATGGCCAATATCATATAGCTCCTTTGATCTCCATCTTCGGGGCTCCATGATCATCTTCGTCACCGGCATGACACCATGATCTCCATCATCATGATCTCCATCATCGTGTCTCCATGAAGTTGCTCGCCAACTATTACTTCTACTACTATAGCTAACGGTTTAGCAATAAAGTAAAGTAATTACATGGCGTTAAATCATTGACACGCAGGTCATACAATAATTAAGACAACTCCTATGGCTCCTGCCGGTTGTCATACTCATCGACATGCAAGTCGTGATTCCTATTACAAGAACATGATCTCATACATCACAATATATCATTCATCATTCATCACAACTTTTGGCCATATCACATCACAAAGCAATTGATGCAAAAACAAGTTAGACGTCCTCTAATTGTTGTTGCATCTTTTACGTGGCTGCGATAGGGTTCTAGCAAGAACGTTTTCTTACCTACGAATAACCACAATGTGATTTGTCAACTTCTATTTACCCTTCATAAGGACCCTTTTCATCGAATCCGCTCCAACTAAAGTGGGAGAGACAGACACCCGCTAGCCACCTTATGCAACTAGTGCATGTCAGTCGGTGGAACCTGTCTCACGTAAGCGTACGTGTAAGGTCGGTCCGGGCCGCTTCATCCCACAATACCGCTGAAGCAAAATAAGACTAGTAGTGGCAAGAAAGTTGACAACATCTACGCACACAACAGATTTGTGTTCTACTCGTGCAATAGAGAACTACGCATAGACCTAGCTCATGATGCCACTGTTGGGGAACGTTGCATAAAATAAAAAAATTCCTACGTTCACCAAGATCAATCTATGAGTTCATCTAGCAAAGAGAGAGAGGGGTGCATCTACATACCCTTGTAGATCGCGAGCGGAAGCGTTCAAGAGAACGGGGTTGAGGAGTCGTGCTTCGCCGTGATCCAAATCACCGGAGATCCTAGCGCCGAACGGACGGCACCTCCGCGTTCAACACACGTCACGGTCAGCGTGGCGTCTCCTCCTTCTTGATCCAGCAAGGGGAAGGAGAGCTTGATGAAGATCCAGCAGCAGACGACGGCGTGGTGGTGGATGCAGCAGGATCCCAGCAGGCTTCGCCAAGCGTCTGCGGGAGGAAGAGGTGTAGCAAGGGGAAGGGAGGCGCCAGTGTAAGGTGCGGCTGCCCTCCCTCCCCTATTTATATAGGGACCCAGGGCCGGCCCTAGGAGATGGGATCTCCTAGGGGCGGCGGCCAAGGGGGAAACTTGTCCCCAAGGCAAGTGGGCGCCCCTCCCTAGGGTTCCCAACCCTAGGCGCAGAGGAGGGCCAGGCGCACCAGCCCACCAGGCTGGTTCCTCCCATTTTAGCCCACGGCCCTCCGGATAGGTGGCCCCACCGGTGGACCCGGGACCCTTCCGGTGGTCCCGGTACAATACCGGTGACCCCCGAAACTTTCCCGATGGCCGAAACTCGACTTCCCATATATAATTCTTTACCTCCGGACCATTCCGGAAGTCCTCATGACGTCCGGGATCTCATCCGGGACTCCGAACAACTTTTGGTTTGCTTCATACTTATATCTCTACAACCCTAGCGTCACCGAACCTTAAGTGTGTAGACCCTACGGGTTCGGGAGACACGTAGACATGACCGAGACGGCTCTCCGGTCAATAACCAACAGCGGGATCTGGATACCCATGTTGGCTCCCACATGCTCCTCGATGATCTCATCGGATGAACCACGATGTTGAGGATTCAAGCAACCCCGTATACAATTCCCTTTGTCAATCGGTAGGTTACTTGCCCGAGATTCGATCGTCGGTATCCCAATACCTCGTTCAATCTTGTTACCGGCAAGTCACTTTACTCGTACCGTAATGCATGATCCCGTGACCAGACACTTGGTCACTTTGAGCTCATTATGATGATGCATTACCGAGTGGGCCCAGAGATACCTCTCCGTCATACGGAGTGACAAATCCCAGTCTCGATCCGTGTCAAGCCAACAGACACTTTCGGAGATACCCATAGCATACCTTTATAGTTACCCAGTTACGTTGTGACGTTTGGTACACCCAAAGCACTCCTACGGTATCCGGGAGTTACACGATCTCATGGTCTAAGGAAAAGATACTTGACATTGGAAAAGCTCTAGCAAACGAACTACACGATCTTGTGCTATGCTTAGGATTGGGTCTTGTCCATCACATCATTCTCCTAATGATGTGATCCCGTTATCAATGACATCCAATGTCCATAGTCAGGAAACCATGACTATCTGTTGATCAACGAGCTAGTCAACTAGAGGCTCACTAGGGACATGTTGGGGTCTATGTATTCGCACGTGTATTACGATTTCCGGATAATACAATTATAGCATGAATAAAATACAATTATCATGAACAAGGAAATATAATAATAATCCTTTTATTATTGCCTCTAGGGCATATTTCCAACATTCCTGGGATATGCTTTTCATAGCATTGGCTATAGATTCTTGGTTGTAAAATCTGAGGTACCTGACATGCATGTCGGTACGATCATGGAGTCGAATGATGCGACTTTCTTTGAAGATTCCCATGAAGGATATGGCTACCTCATCTAATGAGGAGATGCCTAGTTCATCGAATCAGGAACCAGTTACAATTACCAAACCTGCCATTTCGATGGAACACTTTGAAAGTCCTGTGGAGGAGAACAATGAAGTTCCTACTAGGAGCAAGAGACAGATGACTGCAAAGTCCTTTGGTGATGATTTTCTTGTGTATCTCATAGATGAGACTCCCAGTTCTATTTCAGAGGCCTATGCATATGAAGATGCTGACTATTGGAAGGAAGTAGTTCGTAGCGAGATGGATTCCATCTTGGCGAATGAAACTTGGGAGATAACTGGTCGTCCTTATGGGTGCAAACCTATAGGATGCAAATGGGTATTCAAGAAGAAGCTTAGGCCTGATGATACTATTGAAAAGTACAAGGCTCGGCTCGTGGCTAAGGGTTATACCCAAAAGGAAGGTGAAGACTTCTTTGATACTTACTCACCTGTGGCTCGACTGACCACTATTAGAGTTCTACTTTCACTAGCTGCCTCGCATGGTCTTCTCGTTCATCAAATGGATGTTAAGACTGCTTTCCTAAATGGAGAGTTGGATGAGAAAATTTATATGGAACAACTAGATGGGTTTGTACTAGATGGCCAGGAAGGAAAAGTGTGCAAGTTGCTGAAGTCTTTGTATGGACTCAAGCAAGCACCCAAACAGTGGCATGAGAAGTTTGAAAGAAGTTTAACAGCTGCAGGCTTTGTTGTGAACGAAGCTGACAAATGTGTGTACTATCGCCATGGTGGGGGCGAGGGAGTTATCCTTTGCTTGTATGTTGATGACATACTGATTTTCGGAACAAATCTGAATGTTATTAAGGAGGTCAAGAATTTCCTATCTCGTTGTTTTGAGATGAAGGATTTAGGAGTGGTTGATGTCATTATGAGCATCAAGTTGTTGAGAGACGATGATGGTGGGATTACATTGCTTCAATCTCACTATGTGGAAAAGATCTTGAGTCGCTTTGGCTATAGTGACTGCAAGCCCTCTCCAACGCCTTATGATGCAAGTGTGTTACTTCGAAAGAATCGAAGAATTGCTAGAGATCAATTGAAATATTCTCAGATTATTGGCTCGCTTATGTACTTAGCCAGTGCTACAAGACCTGACATCTCTTTTGCTATTAGCAAACTGAATCGGTTTGTCTCAAAATCAGGAGGTGTGCATTGGAAAGCTCTAGAGAGAGTTTTGCGTTATTTGAAAGGCACTGCAAATTATGGAATTCACTACACCGGGCACCCAAAGGTGCTTGAAGAGTATAGTGACTCAAACTGGATCTCAGATGCTGATGAGATAAAGGCCACGAGCGGATATGTATTCACTCATGGAGGTGGCGCTGTTTCTTGGAAGTCTTGCAAGCAGACCATCTTAACGAGGTCAACAATGGAAGCAGAACTCACAGCACTAGATACAGCTACGGTCGAAGCAGATTGGCTTCGTCGGCTCTTGAATGACTTGCCGGTTGTTGAGAAACCTGTACCGGGTATCCTTGTGAACTGCGACAATCAAACTATGATCACGAAAGTGAGCAGCTCAAAGGATAACATGAAGTCATCAAGACACGTTCAGAGAAGGTTAAAGTCTGTCAGGAAAATGAAAAACTCCGGAGTTATTGCATTGGATTATATCCAAACGTCTAAAAATCTGGCAGGTCCTTTTACTAAGGGTCTATCACGTAATGTGATAGATAATGCATCGAGGGAGATGGGTATGAGACCTACAATATGAGTTGTTCACAGTGGTAACCTATTCTTTGTGATCGGAGATCCCGTGAATTAGATGTGGAAGACAAGCTGTTGGTCAACTGAGAGGAGAGTATCCTTACTATTCACAATACCACTCCATGAAGATGCGATACTCTCCTAATCTGCATGGCAGGTTGATGTATATCTTAATGTGTTCTAAGTGGCCCATTTAAGCAGAGATGTTATCCTGCAGAACATCTTTTGAGGAACACACATATATGAGTCTGATTGTCAAACGTCGCAATCTATGAGAGTAGGGTTCTCTCTAGTAAACTCATGAAAGGTCACGGAGTATGACGCATAAGCTCCACCCACGGGGAAGACCCACAGTAGCCATGTATCGGTCAAGGCTTTACGTGAAGCTAGATTCGCAGAAAACTTGCGTTTAAGGCCCAGTCCACTGTTCAAGTTGCTTACTAGTGCGGCATAGAGTTCTAGGTGGAAGTTCAACTTAACAGTCTCCACTGCGGTACCGGTATATAAAACAGTGTTTTGGAACCAAAGGCAATTTTTGTGTGCCTCTGGGATCTGGTGGAGGATTGCTGGAATTTTGTCTATTTTGGGCCTAGCACAATAGCAGTTTCAGAAATTCTTAAAAAATCCTAGAAGCCCACGCAGCCCATTCGTGCAAGGCAAGAGGTGGAACTAAAGTTTAGTCCCACATTGCTAGTTTAGAGGAAGTTGGACCTCTTTATAAGGGAGGTTCTTTCCCCACTTGTATGAGCATGAGAACAAGAGGGGCATCCATGCGCGCTCCTCCTCCACCGCCCGCCTCGCCATGCCATGCCTCGCCACGACGCGCCGCGCCGTGGGTTGCGGGTTGCGGGAATGAGCCGAGCCGATGTCTAAATTTTTGCCACGCACTACGGGTATACGAAAGGTCACACGGAAGCTGAAAAGATTTTTGCGGAAGTGGAGTTTGAATGCGAACGGTGCAGCCCTTCGGCTGCTGGCTGTTCGCTTCATCTTCGTTTCGCCTCCCGTCGCTGCCCTCTCGCCTCCTTCTCTTGCGCCTATAAAAGGGAGGTCGCTCCTCCCAGAGAGACGCACCAGAACTACTCCTTCCCTCGCCATCGGTTCCATCTCTGAGCTGCTGCTGTCTTCCTCATCCCGGCTTGCGGCGTGCACCACACGTCGGGACAGTAGGCCTCCGAAGCCGCATCTTTTGAGTCCTATGCGAGAGAAGGGTGATAAGGTTTTTGGGGAGCGCTCAGCGCGACTACTAGCTGCTTCATCACGGACGATCCGGTCGCCGACGACTACTTCCCCGACGTCCACGACCTCCTCGACGACATGGCAGGCGAGGACACCGACCCCAAGCCCAGCGCTTCTGCTGCTGTTGTCCCGTACGTGTTCTTCTCCTTTCTATTAGAGGTCTTGCTACAGTTCCTTGTTCTAGTATTTGCCCTAGATATGTTAGACTCTATTTCATATATATGCAACTTGCTATACTGTCTGCTCTAGATATGTTTAGTTACAGTTCATATATGAAGATGTTGTTTACCTTCTCTTTGTCAAATCGCATGGCTTGTTTTATCACTACTATACTGGTCATGCTTTATCTAGTATTTCTGTTAATAAAATCATTCGGTAAATTGCTCATATTTCCAACATGTTTACTTGAAGTCTTGCCTTGGACATTTTCTCGAGAAGGAGGATCAACCTTAACGCAGATCACATGCATGTTATGTGTTTGCCATCGAGTTGGTTGGTACCTCTGCCCTTAATGTTAGCCTGCCATATTAGGTTCCACAGTTTCCCCCCATCATCAGGAGCTCCACTATGTTGACTTGTATCTGCAACATGATTGCACTCGTTGAATGTTATTCCATATGCAGCCCTAACCATGTGGCCGTATGCATGTTCTGATGTAAAAGCCGGGGAGCCCCCTTTTCGAAAAGAAAAAAAAATGCAGCCCTAACCAAGAAAACTCTATTCTTCTCATTGTGTCAAGCAATAAGATCATCCCATGCCAATAATTGAATACACATGCCAAGCACAGCATGGGCGTCATGAGGATTGGATACCTGGAACAAGAAGTTCTGGCAACCATTTGAGCCTCGGTCTGTTCCTTTTTCCGGATATAATATATTAAGTTGTACATCATAATGATGCGTTAATATGATATAGGGCCCATTAAAACCATTAGAAAAGCATATTATTTTGACATGACATTTTGGTATTGATAATGATAAAGAAGGCGGGTACACCATCTCAAAAAAGAAACTACTGATAAAGAAGTTTGGCACCCTTTGGGTGGCCAGGACTCCATCTCCCCCCCTTTTTGTGGCAACCACTCAAGATCAGAGTACTGAAGATTTGCTAATACACCATGTTTTATTGATATAAAAATGATAGTGGCAGTTAATCAAATGCGGTTGGGGCCTAGACCGGGTAAACCTCACCCTCATAACAAATTTTCAAAAGGAACCAGAGAGAAACGTTGGATGGTTGTGGCATGCAGCAGATAGCAGTCGATCGATCCATCGGCTTTCAGTTGCACAATTTGAGGGGAGGATGCCAAGAATGGCGCGGGATCTTATCAGTCCACACCTGCACTCGTCACCTCCCACTTCCTCCTCCACTTGCACTCGCACTACGTCCGCTCGTTCCGCCGCCTGCGTGCTCCATGGGCAGCTACACGCCGGAGGGCGGCGGCAGCGGCGTCCGTGCCGCCCGCCCCGGACGGTACCCTCCCCTCGCCTCCCTCGTCGTCTCCACCATCGCCGCCTTCTCCGCCGTCATCTTCATCGCCGTCCTCCACTCGGTTCGTCGTCCCCGCCGTTGATTCTTGCATTTCTTGGTTTCGCGCTCCGTTCCCTGTGAATCGGATCGAATTTCAACGTTCTCTCGGGATTGATCACGACGGACAATGTCGATTTCTTTCGTGTGTGCATCCACGTCGGTGGTGACCATGGTTTCTCGGCGCGGTGATTGATGTTGCAGGCGTACGACGACGCGCTGTCCCGGACGCGGACGCTGCTGGGGCACAACCTGGAGCCGACGCCGTGGCACCCGTTCCCGCACGACAAGGGCCGCCCGCCGCCGCGCGCCGCGCTCCGGTGCGCCTCCTACCTCTCCTGCCTGCCGCCGCTCTCGCAGCCGAAGCCGGCGGCGGCGGCGGCGGCCAACGCGTCGAGGCCGCGGCAGTGCCCGTCCTACTTCGCCGCCATCCGCCGCGACCTGGCGCCCTGGCGGCGCCGCGACGGCGGCGGCGGCGGCATCACGCGCGCGCTCCTCGAGTCGGGCCGCCACCGCGCGTCCATGCGCGTCACCATCACGGGCGGCGGGACGCGGCTGCACGTGGACCTCTACTACGCCTGCGTCCAGAGCCGCGCGCTCTTCACAGTGTGGAGCCTGCTGCAGCTCATGCGGCGGTACCCCGGCCGCGTCCCGGACGTGGACCTCATGTTCGACTGCATGGACCGGCCGGCCATCAACCGCACCGAACACACCGGCGAGGGCGCGCCGCCGCCGCCTCCCCTGTTCCGGTACTGCACCACCCGCGACCACTTCGACATCCCGTTCCCGGACTGGTCCTTCTGGGGCTGGCCGGAGACGCACATCGAGCCGTGGACCCGGGAGTTCAGGAGCATCAAGCAGGGCTCCAGGCGGGTGCGGTGGCCGGACAGGGTGCCCACCGCGTACTGGAAGGGCAACCCCGACGTGGCGTCGCCCCTCCGCCTCGCGCTGCTCGCCTGCAACGACACCAACCTGTGGCGAGCCGAGATCATGCGCCAAGTAATCCATCGTCATCCAAACTTCATTTTCATGTGCTGTGCCTGTGCTGAACAATCACATTTGAATGCAGAACTGGGAGGAGGAGGCCAAGTCCGGGTACCAGAACTCCAAGCTCTCCAGCCAGTGCACGCACCGGTAAACCGCCTTCTTCTACCTCCGTCCATCCATGGCGGCAACGGCGTGCCGATTCTCATGACGCTAACGTCTTGATCATGGTGTGCCGGCGCGGCGCAGGTACAAGATCTACGCGGAGGGGTTCGCGTGGTCGGTTAGCCTCAAGTACATCCTGTCGTGCGGGTCCATGGCGCTGCTGATCGACCCGCTGTACCAGGACTTCTTCAGCCGGGGGCTGGAGCCGCGGGTGAACCACTGGCCGGTGAGCACGGTGGGGATGTGCGAGTCCATCCGGGACGCCGTGGAGTGGGGCAACGCGCACCCGGAGGAGGCGGAGCGGGTCGGGAAGCGCGGGCAGCGGCTCATGCAGGAGCTGGGCATGGACACCGTCTACGACTACATGCTGCACCTGCTCACCGAGTACGCCGCGCTGCTCGACTTCCGGCCGGCGCCGCCGCACTCGGCCCAGGAGGCCTGCGCCGGTTCCGTGCTCTGCCTCGCCGACGACCGCCAGAGGAGGTTCCTGGAGGCGTCCGCCGCGTACCCCGCCACCGCCGGGCCGTGCTCCATGCCGCCGTCCGACGGCTGATCAATGCAAGTCAATGCGGGGTGGAGGTTGAGCGTCCGTGCGCCGAGGGTAAAGGTGCATGCGATGCGCAATGGATGCGCCGACTTGTACTACTACTGCCATTATAAGGGATGAAGATACGCCCGTGGGCGGGGCTGATTTGCGAGATTCTTTAGCCTGAGAGTGAGAGGGGGTGGGTCAGGATGGGGGTAGCGGCGGTAGAGGGGCACTAGTGTAGTGGAGTGGTACTAATCTCGGCACGTCACAATTTTGATTTTGGATTAGCTACTGTGATCAGTCTCTAATAAACCTAAATGATAAGTGCCATGCGAGAGAAAAGTGGGGAAAAAGTTTGAACGCTTTGTGTTTGATGAACAAGGTGATTCCATTTATTTTGTTTCTTTTTGAAGCAAAACTGAACAAGGTGGTAAATAATGCAGGTGCGCCTTACTAGGCAGATGGGCAGAAATGGCTTTGGTGGAGAGTTGTCATTCGGTTGCGGCTTCCATGGTCTAGTGCCTCACCTTCCTTTTGTGTGCCTCACTTTCTTTTTATGCATCAGTTTGTCTAATTCACGTCTAGATGTTTTTTAAGAATGCCACATCTAAGCTCCCACAAATATATAATGCAGCAACAAGAAACAAAAAAAAACTAAGACAAAGAAAATAGATCACAAACATAGTGAAAATCAGCTTAGATGTGACATAGTTATGTCACATCTAGATGTGTCCTAAACAGACCCTTTGTGCATTTGTTGGTGTTGTAATGAGTTTTTGTAGTTGTGGTTAGTTATTTCGGTTGTTGGCTATGCGGAGTAGCCGGTTATTAATGGAAAAACTCCTTTCGAGAAAACCAATTTTTTGAAGTCAAGGCTCTGCCATTCTTCAAAGGGAAACGCTTTGAATCAGCCGGTCGATTTCAGCAAAGCTTCCGCCGCCTCCATCGCATGACGCGCGTCCAGTGGTCCTACACACGAAACCGGTGGTGCTCAACAATCACCCGCAGCGAAACAATCCCCGTCCATGGCCACATTCTTCTTCCTGTTGCAGGGAAAGATTTTTGCAACAAAACTCTTTTTGCATAAGGCTCTATGCAACAAAGCTCCTGTTACAGAGATCGAACGAAAAAAAACGGTTTGAAAAAGTTCTGCAAAAAGGTTGTTGTTGCAGAAGATTGAGTGCAACAAGGCTCATGTTGCAGATATCAGAGAAAAAAAGGTCTGAAAAAGTTCCGCAACAACGTTTTTTGTTGCAGAAGCCTAAGCGCAACAAGGCTCCTATTGCAAAAAATCATAGAGAAAAAAGACGGTCCGAGAAAGATTGCAACAAGACCGTTGTTGCAGAGAGATGAGCGCGCTCCGAAAAAGTTTCGCAATAACGTACTTGTTTCAGAAGCATGAGCGCAACAAGGCTCCAGTTGAAGAAATCAAAGAGGAAAAAACGGTCCGAGAAAGATTGCAACAAGACTGCAGAGAGATGAGCGCGACATTAAGCTTGTTGAAGAGATCAACGGCTCCTTGGCACTCCATCCAACGGCTACTGAGGCAGTGGATCTTTTCATATTATCCAGCGGCCGACGCGTAGCGCTACCCTTTTTTCAAACTACTAAACACGTTCTTTTGCCAAGAAAAGCGTTCATCTTTCACTCTCTTTGGTTTGTATTAGAGCGTTAGCACTCATGAATTGGAATCATTTATACAAGAAGGAAATTAGGTGAAGATGTTCAAAATTGTGAGAACTTTGGTAAAAAAATGACTGCAGGAACTCAGAAACACGCCCCACCCTCCCTAGTCGTCTCCTCTCCTAACCCTAGCGAGAGGCGAACTTTGACGCGTCGTGCCGCTACTTCTCCTTTGTCAGTAGGTCGCCGCCCCCTCCTCGGCCGGCTCTATGGGCGTGGGAGTGTGAAGGTCCTGATCTACTAAATGGAGATGTAGTATTCCAAATTTTGGGTCTTTAGGTAGGCCTTGGGCCTCTGAACAAAGTGGTTTTCTTATACTTTTCTTCTAAGAAACAAAACCGATCAAGGTATATGTAAGGTAGTTTCATTGATCATGCAATGGAAGGCAATAGCGGCAGTGTTGGGTAAGATTCAAACCATAGTCGATGTGCCTTACTAGGCAGATTTGTAGAAATGGTGTGGGCGGGGAGTTTTTACTCAATTTGCGACTTCCATTGTATAGGGACTCATCTTCCTTTTGAGCATTTGTGAACGTTGCAATGACTTTCTACTTTGAAGTTTTGGTTAGTTATTTCGGTTCACGAACTATGTGGAGTAGCTGGTAATTAATGAAATATCTCTTAAAAAACAAATTTCGGATAATTCTCCTTCCTTATCCTCGCTTCGGCCCTTCTGGCGACGGTGATGGTGTGCAGCATAGTCGCCTCTAGCCGCGTTTCATCGATGGGGGTAGCGGTGTCTACCCAACAAATAAGTATTTCTTGAGCCTTTCGATCTCAATGGTGTTGTCCATAGCAGCATCTTGATTCGCATGTAGATTCCTACCGTTTGTTCTAGACAGTGAGGTTAGGGTTTGAGGGGTTAGTTCGTGACCTCCGACCTCATCCACACGTTAGTGTGCCCTTCGGTGTCCGTGTGAGGCAAGCAGTATTAAATGGAGGTTGGACTCTTAGAACTATGACTCTTTTGGTTGTGACAATTTTCCACGGTCTCACTTGCCCTTCGTGGTCGACGATGTAAGGCTAGCTCCAATGTTGGAGCAGCTTGTGGTGGTGCAACATTGTCTCATTTGAGATGAAGAAGACAGTCGGTCCAAGGTTTTCAATGTAATTTCTTTATTTTCATAGATGTTCTATTTAGTCACTTGATAATTAATGCTTTTTAATTTCGCCTACGTTGTCTCAACATAGTCGGTCCTAAGATGGGGTAAAGGAGGATGATTGTGATAGGCTTGGCGAGCCAACATCAAAACTCAGACACTCTTATGGAGATGAAACCCATAAGAACATCGAGGTGCAACCCTCAGCAATGTGGCATATCGGAACCTGTGTGTGGTGTTAAATGGGTAAGGGTCAGGTCATCACTCCCTTGGTGGCGTGTCGTATCTTGATCTGGATACAGTCATAAGTGAGCAAGGATCAGGTCGTCGCATCCTTAATGGTGCGCTACATCGGCGCCCTGGTGTAGTGGAAAATGAGCAATGGTCTTTGCATTTGACTCAACAAGCTGAAAAGGTAAGGAAGCTAGCCGAGCCTAGCAGGATCCGCATAGGTGCTGGAATGTAGGGTCTCTGGTGGGTAAGTTACGGGAGTTAGTTAATAGTGGTGATGAGAGGTGTTGATATCCTATGCATCTAAGAAATCAAATGGAAGGGACAGAAGGCGAAGGAGGTGAAGGGTACCGGCTTCAAGCTATGGTACACGTGGACAACTACAACACAAAAATGGAATAGGAATTTTGGTCAGCAAGAGCATCAGAGCACTCAATGGGCTAGGGTGGCCCCCATTTCGCTTTACCAACCCCAGGGAAACTCCAAATACAGGTCGTCACGTCATCCTTAGTACAGACAGACTGATTGGGTGCTAAGATTCAAAGTCGAGAGGGAAACAACCCAGATCGTATGCTAAGGTCCCTAAGCAATCACTTAGTGGAAAAGGAAGTGATCGAGCGATGACAACCAGGAGGTGGGCTTGGAAGAAGTATGGAGTGGGAGATACAAAGAGGACTAGATTATCCTCATAAAGTTGATCATTAGAGACTTAGTTCTCAATGTTATCGACAAGTATGCCCCAACTAGGCCACAATGAGGCCATAAGAGGAAGTTGTGGAAAGGTCTGGAGGACATAGTTACGAGAAGCTCTTCATATGAGTCAATTAACACATAGATACATCTAACACAGGTGTTGAAGGGGTGCATAGGTTCTTTAGTTATGGCAACAAGAATCAATGAGATGATGAAAGTTTCAATTTAACTATGACATGATCGTAGCTAACACCCTCTCTGGAAAAAAGATAATCCCATCTAAAGTTTACCCCTTAGAGGTGTCAAAAAAAAAGGGATTTCATTTTTTTGGGTTTTGACTTTTAGTAGTAACACTTCACATGGAGAGAGTGTTGTCCCTCAACTTGTGGTGGCTTACTTTCGCTATTTGATTCGTTTAGAAGGTGATGCAGAAAATATGTCAACGAAGACATCGACTTGTGTTCAAAAGGTGATTAAGGCCGAGTTTTCTCTGGAATCCGATTCTAGGAAGCTTCCCCAGAATCAACCATCAAGTTCTTTTCTAAGATTGTGGGATGGAGTTGTGCGCTGAAATGTCTGTAATGTCCTTGAACTGAAAATGTGTGTCGAATTGCTGACACTTAGTTGTTTTGAGTGCTAAATATTACTATTACTACTAAAATAAAGATGGTTTTCACGTTTCCTTTGCTACACTACAAAAGAGGGTCAACTACAAATAGAATGACAAATCTCATTGAGAGTAGCAAATCATCTAGCAACTTACATCCATCTATTGACCATTGACAGTAGCTAGTCATCAAGCAAGTAACTAGGGAGTCATCTACCAAATCTCTAGCAACTCAACATCATTCATATCCAAATCAATAACCATTCATCATCTATTCAGCAGCACATCTGAAGCAAAAAACCAAGGAGAAAATCATCTAGCCAAAAAACTACATATGCATCATTCATATGCAGCAACAATAATCATTCAACATTTATCCAGCAGCAAATGTGTAGCAAGAAAAGGAGACGGGATCAGGAGGAAGATGAGCTCGCCAGCCAGAGACGAGATCAGGAAGAAGATGAGCTCGTCCTCAGGGGCACCATAGGTCAAGGGTGAGCTCGGGCGAGGTCCCGGCTGGGTCTGGTTGGGCGGCGGGGCGTGCTCCTCTACTGAGCGTGGATATGCAGCTCAAATATGGGTACGCCACAACAGGCTATCTTCCCCTTTGCATCTTTTTGAGATTGCTCTGATTCACGTGGACAGGTTTCAAACGAGGATCAGAGCATTTCAGCCGTGCAATAAAATTCGGGAACAGGATAAAATCCTAGCCATGATAACGCTATCTTTTGTCAAAGAACGAAACTACCGTGAGCTGCTTTGTACCAAACGCAATTATACCTCACAGCCGTGTAGATTCCAACTACAGTAGGGAGCTCCCACGTTCTAACAGATTAAGTTGGAAGAAATACGAAGGGCAAGGAATTATCTAAGTCATACTTGAAAAGCACTGCAAGAGAAGGATAATTCAGTGGTACCGAGGTGCCTCCTCTAAACCAGAGATGCCTACTAGTGTTTCTGACGACCCATGTACAAAATGAGACCAGCCCGGGAAGATAGCAACCGAAATCCCCAAAATAAGCTGCAACATCGCAGCAAGTCGTTGGAGCGTATCATGAACGCGACACGGCAGCTGCCACCATCAGCAAGCTTGCAACCTACCACCAATACTAATCAAGCCAGATATCTGTATGTGTTGGCGTTGTCCTTGTCCCGCTCCAGGTAATCCCTCGTGATGAGATCTTCAATCCTCTTCTTGATTGCTTTGAAGTCAGGCTGCGGGAGGAACAAAAAAATCAGGTTACAGAACTGAGTTCAAGCTGAAAATCTGTCTTTTGTTCTGGACAGTCTAGACAAGCATAAACAGCTAGCTAAGTCTTTTGAATTCAAGCTAAACATCTGTCAGCTGCTAAACCAACCCATGTGTCAAAACAAATATGAACAGTATACAAAGCATAAACAGCTAGCTAAGTCATTTGCCTACAACTACCCCAAAACATGACATTAGCAACTTCAGTGCAAACATCAGGCGTCAGCCACATTGTGTTCAAAAAAAGATAGGAAAAATCATCCAGAACAAAAGGCAAGTGCAACAAAAATGACAATGTAAGTGCATGCTATGCCAATGAATTTGGGTAATGTTTAACAGTAGCAAGTTATGTAAAAAAATCGATGGTGTTAAATGCACATAGTAGCAAGATATGCCAAATTCCCAATGACCAAGTATGTAGAGAAGAACAGTACCTTGAACATGCGGCTGAGCTGCTCCACACATTCCGCAACTAGCTGTGTATGGGCCATAACTTTGCGACTCTTCATAATACGCACAATTGATGCATCAATTGCATACCTCCGGTCCTTGTCAACGTCCTCAACAACCTTTTTCTTCTCATCGACAGGAGGTAGGGGTATCTGCAAGTAAAGTGAATATGCAATCAGAAAGCATCACATAGATATAATAGCCTATAAAGACCAAAGAAGAGAAAACCAGAAAATACCTTGATCCTTCTCATCCTGTCAGTAAATTTTGAATTGAACTCAAAAGAATCATTGGGCGAAATAGTTCTACCAGCTGGTTCTTTGCTAAGAATCTTGTATTTCGCGCAAGAGAGAGAATGGAGCAAACGGACAACATCATCATCTGACAGGTTCAGCTGTGTTACAATCTCAGAGTAACTAAGCTTAGTAGATCCATTGAATAACAACAGCAGTGCAGCCTGCCAAAACAATAAGCATGTCAAAATAAATCACAGATGACAGATTATAACTTACAAGTACAAATTTGTCAAAGTGAATGTATAAAGTTTGTCAAAGTTACCTGATATGTTGTAACAATGAGCTCTATAGTTTTAGCATCAAATTTTGCACTGATATTGCAGGTCCCCAAGGAGTATATCCAGGTAAGCTTCCTGTGCTTTGTTCTTGTTGCATAGAACTCCTTAAAAACCTCTACACATTTCACCTGATAAAAATCGATAGTGTAGATAAATTTCCATTTCCAAAAACGCAAAAACAGGAAATACTTAAATCAAAAAACATGCTCCTTATTTCCCAAGAAAAAAGTTATCTTACCATCTCAGAGGGAAGGTTTATGTCAAAAGTCTTGTAGGTTGGCCAGAATCCAGTTGTCAAGACAGTAACAGCCAAGTCTACCCCAGGATTCGACTCCGGATGATCAGCTACAAACTCTTCAAACTTAGTTTGATGATCTCTTGCGACAGTAAGGTCAGTAACCATGCCTTCCATTTTTGAAGTAAACTGCCCGCCGCACTGCTGCTTGAGCTTTGTCAGGATGCTTCTTTCATGTTCATCATTGGCACTCTTGTCAAAAAGCAATCTCCTTGCAAGTTTCTTCCTGTAAAATTGATCGAGCATTTCAACATAAATACAAAGCTCCAAATGATGATCAACTATTCAGTTGTGGAGGTTAAACAGGCAAAAAAATCGCAAGCAAGGTTAACAAGTAGTTACCTGTAGAACTCGGCAAAGAGATCTTTATCACTAATGTACGCAAGCAACCGCACCACCTGAGTCATTCACTGACAAACTTGAGTAACGTACTCTAAATTTATGACATCAGCAAATGTGAAGGCAGTTGTACCTTCTCAAGGGCATCCTCAATGGCCTCATCGCTGAGCTTCTCACTGCAGCCTTTCTTCAAAATGTTGTCACAGAAGGTGGCAAGTAATTCAGCACTGGAGCTGCCAGAGACACCCTTATTGCAGAAGACCTCAAAGGCTTCTTTAAGTGCCTGGACAAAGAGAAGTTTGAGAATGAGGCAGCCATTTCAATTTACGATGAAAGCAACGTGGAAAACAAAGGTATCAACCAGCAGACCTTGTGAAAGAGTGTATGGCCCTGAAAACAATCTGTCACATATGCTACATACTTGTCATGCAGCTCAATGATTTTCCAAACAAAAACCTGAAAGGCAAATAACAAGCATTAGGTAACAGATGTCAATTATAAGTGTAGTGAAATAAAGTTACACACCTGTTCCTGCATGCCAACCATCTCCTTCTTCTCTGGCTGTACAAACAATAATTTCAGAATATGTATTCGCAGAAAAAAAAGAATATTAATGTGGAATGGCGTCATTGACACTTGAATGATATATATTACTCCCTCCGTCCCATAATATAAGATGAAAGAGTGTCTTCTTGAACCATATGATATGAGACAGAAGGAGTACTACGCTAATTCAACTGTCTAATCAAATTGAACCACAAACAAGTGCAGAAATGATGTGATGGCTGAAGTTAAAGACTGCACCTTCTTGTTATTAGCAGAATCTTCTGCTTGCTTGACCAAAGCTGTACCCTCATTCGTAACATGCTGCACAGATGTACAGTTAAATCACAATTTAGGATGAACTGTGAGGAGTAGAAAGGAGAGCTGAGAGAACTGAGGACTATAGGGAATACCGTTTTAAACATGTTAGAAATAGGTTCCAGACCACGGGTGATTTTTGAGAAGAGTCTGTACATCCTTGAAAGATCCTCAACCTGTAGCATACGATGGATGAGTGGCCAATTCTGTTGACGAATATCATACACTGTTAAGAAATGTACATCCTTCTGATCAAACCTTGTCATCCCGAAGCAATGCAAAACATCCAGAATGCTCCTTCTCCAAAAGTTGGGTTGCATAACTGGCAAGCAATTCATTTTGCACTTTCTGTAAAATCAGGAATCACAAATTAAATACATATATATCACAGACTATATTATTTTGTATCATTCATCAAAGATTGGTCATCAAAATATTCTGGTTACTAAATTGTGAATGCATATTCAAAATATAATCATTGCAACAAAAAACAGTCAAGAGAGTTCCAAACAGGTTCACAAACTTTCAACATACCTCCAGCAACTTCGGCTCACTATTAATATGCAAGTAGTGACCAACTCGCTCCTTCTCTCTTTTCAGGCACTCTTCAGCCTAATGAAAGAGGCATCAGCAATCCATTACATAGAACAAAAATACAAGACATAGGTAAATATGTAGGCAGTCACAAAGGCCTTATATCAATGGTACCTTTATCATGTAATCAGGACAAGAATCCTCAACGATCCAGCTTTGAGCTTTGACAGAATAGTAATCTGTAGTATCCTTGAGCAAGAAATCTTCGAAGTCATTCTCGTAACAATCCATATTACCTAACCCAATTTCAACGAATATATCCAAGACGTTCTTCAGCAAGGCCCTGTCAATCTGTTCACCTTCACGCTCTTGATCGATCTGTTTAAGAAAGGTGCCGCCACACTCAGTTATATATGTACACAAATCATTGGATACAAGTTCATAGAGAGATGCAAAGACTCACCAGAGCTATCACCGCATCTTTTACCTTCCCTTTGATCTCTTGAAATATCTGTTACCATGAGTTGACCGATTAGAACAGAAAAATAAAACACTAAAAATATGCATATATCAAGAACAGGAACTACAAAATGGCAATTTACCAGGTCTCGGAAGCAAATAAGCCCAACATCTCTAAGTGCAGTAAGCGACCTCCGTGTGATGAAGTACCGGTCAAGATAATGGAAAAAGCGTGAAAGCCACCTAACCATAACTTTATGGTTTGACCACCTTTGTACCAGCTCTCTGAGCATAAACTCATCATGCTTCTCTTTTAATGATGGCAAGACCTACAGTAATTTGAGTATAAGTAAAAGGTGAGCAAACAAATAAACCATAGGATGATTATAAAACAAACTGTAAGATGTGTGCTTGTGTGACTCATGTCACAAATTCAGAACATAACTATCACACTGGATTCCTAGTCCGCCTTCATCCCATCACATCACAGAAAGATTACAAGTTACATAACTAGACTAAATATGGTGGAGAAAATATACACTCAATGACAATGACCTTAAATATCCAAAAATTATATGAGGATATACTATTAACTTTTACATTTAAATTCAGCGGAATAAAATCATTCAGTCACACAAACAGAGTCTCTACAGGATAAATAAATGGACCCAATGTTCATATAACCAGCCCGGAATGGTGACCCTGACAGAGTGAGTTATTCGACAAGACAATCTTAGTGATAGACAAGATAGCTAGACAAGTGTTTCATCGGATTAGTGCAGACATGATAAAAGTACTCTTCATCTCAAGAATAACCACAGAAAACGCTGAGAACAGTTCTAAAATGCAGGTTTCACTTTTCCAGCTCCGTGAAGAAATTTGTTTGCATAGCAGCTTTGGCCCCAGAAAGATGGAGCAGAAATAAACTGACCTAAAAACACATTGTCGAGTAAAAGCAAACTCACTGGTGCATTTATGTGAAGGGATGTTTGACTGGGATACTGGAATTCTAATAGGAAGGTTTGTTTCAAATTGTGCAGGCACAAAATATTTAAACAGGATCTTATCATGTGTGTTAGTAAATACTAGTAACATAGAATGTAATCATTTGCATCCAGTAAGACAACTCCCCTCCCGCTACACCTCAACCCCCAAAAAAAAAAAAAAAAACACGCGTGCAAATCCATGGGTGGCGCATGTTCGAAACCAAAACACAATCAGATTCATCTTATTGATTGGACCGGGGAACCAACAGCACAGGCACACACACACGAAACAGGGAACAATCTGAACACACGACACGGCATGTAAGCATAAGCGGGAGCAGGAAAATAAGCTCACCGTGGCCCGGATGTACTCCTCGAAGGCCTCGCGGTACTTGTCATAGAGCTGCTGCGAGTAGTCGTGCGGTGGCTTCTGCGTGCACATGTTGTATATCGTCCTGCGCGACAAAGGAGAGACAAGCAAGGGGGCGGGAAAACCCTAGATCAGCACCGGATCAGATCGAATCGGGCCCTGCCCAGGCACGGCCGGAGGGAGGCGGGGACGGGGGCGACTTACGTGTAGAGCATCATGTAGTCCTCGGAGCTGAACTGCGGCTCGGGCTTGCCCTCGAGGATGTTGATGAGCTTGGTGATGCCCCGCTGCATGAACGCCCACCCATCCTCCAGATCGATCGTCTTGCGGTCCTGCCCGTGGCCCGCCATCGCCGCCGTAGCCGCCGGTTTTCCGCCCCCGACGGCGGCCTCAAACCCTAGAGGAGGAGGCTGGGTTCTGTTGCGCCCGTCGCCGCGTGGGGTTTGGAGGGGAGAGAGATGGGGGTGGGAGACGGGGCGGACGGCTTATGAGGAGGGGAATCCCGTCGCAACCAAGGACGTTTTGATTGGAGGAAGGTTCGCTTCCGCTCCCGCGGGCCGCGTGGGCCGTCCGATCGGGGGGTGACGGCTGGGATGAGGCGTGTGCGAGGGGGTCGTGTCGCCCCTGTTATCTAGCCACGCGTGTAGGTCGGTTCGGCACATGATTACGACTGCGTTGAGTTGAACACATGCTTAGTAGATTAGCTCATGTCTGACTGGCCGGTGGGACATGCTCAGAACCATAATCTACCTCCATTGTGTTTTTTTATTATGGAAATATTAGCGGATGTTAATCTTTAAACTCAAATCTCGATCAAACCTTGTTCAATTTATTTATTTATAAACTGACTACATCTCTCTCTCTCTCTCTCTCTCTCTCTCTCTCTCTCTCTCTCTCTCTCTCTCTCTCTCTCCCAAAAATTGTTGTTGTATTTAATGTACACCATTCAAAAGTGACACCACCAAATAATTATATCTTCAAATCAAAACAAATCGGCAGTACGTGGCGTCTCAACCATCATGTGTTATTCCTATATTTGTGTTTTGTAGTCTGTGTAATCTAAATACACGTGGCGATAAAACTAATTTTAGTTCTCTGGATAATTTCAAGTTAATCTTTCATGAGTGAATAAGTAATTATGTTATGTCATGTGATTCTTTTTCCCGATTATTGGATCATGTGACTGTAGCATATGTGAGAATGAGAAGTGATGGTTGAGACTTTGCCTCCATTGGTCTTCACATTATTGCATTATCCAGGTGTGACGCACTTAGGCCAATCCTAGTGATCGTTTAGTATTAGTCGTATGTAATCTTGTCAGTCATATGCTTATAATCTCAAAGTATCATAATTGTATAGACCAAGTATTTAATGAGTGCATCTCATTTTCATAAGATTAGGGCACTTCTAATGAATTACAAGTCAAAGTTTGACACGAAAAACAAAGTGGCCCTGTATACAAAAACAATTTGGATATAGCTCCTCCAATTAATTGTACTATCTTACTGTTGTGTCTAAGCAATTCTCCAATTTAATGTATTTTGTGAGAGAAAATGTGTGAGTTGTTTTGGTTTTGATGCTAAGAGCTATATATAGATTAAGATACACTCCCTCTATTCACAAATGTAAGATGTTTTTGATATTTCATACGGACTACATACGGATTGAAATGAGCAAACAAACACACTAAAACGTGTCTATACACATCCTATTCACAAAAAGTTAAAACTTCTTATAGTATTTGTGGATGGAGGGAGTAGCAACTATCTCTTTCCTTTTTAGATATACAGTTCAAAGTGAATCGGGGGGCAATTATGTAAGTCCATCCAAATTATGAGTATAATATTTAATTACCCTTTGTGTTGAACGATATGAAAAGAAGATACACCCTTTGATTCATAATAATTATCGCAACTTAAAACTAAAAATACGACAACTAATATGAATTGGAGGAAGTAGTATTTAATAAAGGGCACGGCTTTCATCCTCTCTGTCTTCATAACTATATGCACAGCGACAAAAACATGACGTGTTGAGCTAAGGAAAAAATAAAATGTTGTCATCTTGGAGCACTAGGTCTTCTACCGCTAGTCGTCCTTGTGCTGACCCGATGTCACGGATCCAGTATTAAAATCCAAACGCCCTCTCACATGCATTGTTTCCATTTATTTGAAACAAGATCCAAGTCTATTGTGAAATTTCAGCATAAGCACAAAGCACGCAGAATGCATAATATTAATAAAAAAATACTTCAAGGCTTTTGGACCGTGGAACGATCACTATCACCATCAGAATGAGTCGCCGATGTGTTGCAATCGCTACCCCCTGTCGGAGCTAGACTAGCCTTATTGATCATGGCCAGGAATCGTCATGCACGTGTAACTAAGGACCAACATCATATAGCCGCAATTGAACCCTTGAATCGATATGAAGCGCCTAACATCATACCACCATCTTGAATCCTTGAATAGGTATGAAGCGCATCATACCACCATCACCCGCCCAGAACCTCACTGGCCCAAGAGACAACGGGAATCTACACCAGAGCTTAATTGAATCCGTCCGGACAAACAAACTCGGAAAGGATCAGAGCACGGAAGACGAGCTCGAATCCACGGGCTCATCAGCAGAGTCCGGAGGGGAAAAACTGACCCTAGCAACCGCTAACGAGGTCCACTTAAATGTATACGGATTCCTTCAAAAACATATGAAATCATTTACTTACAGGAAACAAACCCAAATGAACAGCTAAGAACATGGATATGTGTAGTTCACAACAAAAATAGAGCCCACTGGAGCGAAATACATCAGTGCAACAGGAACCCTCTTTTTTCCATCGAAACTCGCCAGTGCGAAAGGAACCCCAAATCCCATTGTTCCAGAAGGCGTTGTAGTTTCCCCTGTTGAAATGCTGCATACCACACCGTAACCGTCGGGTTCAAATGGGCCTCGAGCACATTTCACATGATCCCAGTTTTGACATCTATCATCATCTCTTTATATGAAATCCTTGTGAAGTCACAATATAGTCTCTTGCCGCTGCTACAGAAATTACACAGCCGAAGGTGGTCCAGCAACAGATACATTCCTTTGAATTATCTTTGTGTTGCAAGGATATATTACAGGAAAACTATATGATAATACAATCGAAAAAACTGAACACAACAACCAGTAGGAGTGTACAACATTTACCAAGGCCTGCCCCGACGAACCACCTTCTCTTTTACCAGGGCAGTTCTATCATACAGGTAGGGCCAAGGAACTGGATCTGACGACCTTCATGTACAAATGACAGATGTCGGTGGCGCCACCAGGGTAACCAGGGTATCCATCTGGCCAAGCCAATGTGGTGTGCCATGGCACAAAATATAGCATCCTTAAATAGCAGTAGCTTGGTAGGCATACATGCCAGATGTTACCGAACCCAGCATGGAGAACCGATGATCAAGCCAAGTATCGGTAGACGTTCGGGTTCTCCTTGTCCCTCTCCAGGTAATCCCTGGTTATAAGATCCTCAATGCGCTTCTTAATTGCTTTGAAGTCGGGCTGAAGGGATAAAACGAGCATCCATGATCAGGTCAAGGAATCAAAGGAAATTCTACATAAAATGTACTAGCTTCAACGGTTGGTAAATATTTCAGTCTGGAATATCCATAGTTCCCAAGAAAGAAATTAAGATATTGGGCAACATCTGGATGCATTGTGTATGGTTTAAAGTATACTGTATGATTTAAAATTAATTAGTAAATATAGCTATATATTTCTCATTTGCACTAATGTGAGGATGCAAGCCTGAGGACTCAACAAGCTACATGACAATAAAAATATGGCTTGAATTTGACATACTAGCCATGTAAACACATCTGTCACTGGTCCTACAAAGGCAAGATCAAATGGACACAACCACATTTACCATTAGCACAGCTAACAGCACTTGAAGAATGTTTCATACCTTGAACATGCGACCAAGTTGCTCCACACACTCCATTACTAGTGTCTGGTGACCCAAGACTTTCCGGCTCTTCATAATACGAACAATGGATGCATCAATTGCGTATCTTCGATCCTTGTCAACATCTTCAACTACCTTCTTTTTCTCATCAACTGGAGGCAGAGGTATCTGCGGTCAGAAATAACAAGCAAGGATTACATCCAACCGTAACGAAATAGAGGAAGCAAGAAAAAACATACAACCAAAAATACCTTAATTCTCCTCATCTTGTCAGTAAATTTTGAATTAAATTCAAATACATCATTAGGAGAAATAGATCTGTTACTTGGTTCTTTAGTAAGAATCTTGTATTTCGCACAAGAGAGAGAATGGAGCAACCTCACTACATCGTCATCTGACAGGTTCAATTGCGTTACTATCTCAGAATAACTAAGTTTATCAGCTCCATTGAACAGTAGCAACAATGCAGCCTGACAAAGAGTCCGAAAGAAACCATTAGTCTGTGGCACCTGAAATAAAAGCAAGACCATGTACGTGTTTATGCTTACCTGGTAAGTTGTAACAATGAGCTCGATAGTCTTGGCCTCAAACTTTGCGGTGATATGGCAGATTCCCAAGGAATATATCCATGTAAGTTTTCTATGCTTAGTTCTTGTTTGATAGAACTCTTTGAATACCTCGACACATCTCACCTATTTTTTTGGGAGTTGTCAATGTTAATAATCTTACAGAGAGTAAGGCCATAAAATAGTTAAGACCTCAGTTTGCAGAAGTGGAGAGCACAAGAAAACAGTAAATTTACCATCTCAGCAGGAAGGTTTATATCGAATGATTTATAAGTTGGCCAAAATCCTGTTGTCAGAACAGTGACCGCCAAGTCTATCCCAGGATTCAATTCAGGGTGTGTGCTTATGAACTCTTCAAACTTAGTTTGATGATCCCTTGCAACAGTAAGGTCGGTGACCATGCCCTCCATTTTTGAAGTAAATTGGCCACCACACTGTTGTTTTAGCTTGGTCAGAATGCTTCTTTCGTGCTCATCATTAGCACTCTTGTCAAATAGCAATCTCCTAGCCAGCTTCTTCCTGCCATCATCACCATGAAACATCAGGCCCAGAGTGAAATCAATGGAATTCCTTATCTTCTTGAGCTTACAAGCATTAAAGTTATTGTACAATATTAAAAACAATTACCTGTAGAACTCAGCAAAAAGGTCCTTATCACTGATGTAGGCGAGTAATCTCACTACCTGATGAATGGCCAGTTCCAGATTAACACCCGAAAGATAAAAATGCACTAATGTCTGCAAGTAAAAGAGAACACATAACAGATTGACGCATGTACCTTCTCCAGGGTATCCTCAATAGCTTCATCACTGAGTTTTTCACTGCCGCCTTTCTTTAAAATATTATCACAGAAGGTGGCAAGCAATTCAGCACTTGAACTACCAGAGACACCTTTGTTGCAGAACACTTCAAAAGCCTCTTTAAGCGCCTGTGCAAAGGAATAGGAAACAAAGATCAGAGAGTGTTCCTGTTTATTTCATTGCAAAAGATGAATCATGGAGAAACAAATAAACATATAATCTGACAAACCTTATGGAAGAGAGTATGCCCCTGGAAACAGTCAGTGACGTATGCTACATACTTGTCATGGAGCTCAATGATTTTCCGGACAAAAACCTAAAACCAGAAATTCTCAGATGGTGATAAATGTCGCGACTAAAATTACAAAAGTTGGGTTGACAGCAATATAGTCTGAATGTACACACCTGTTCCTGCAAACCAACAATGTCCTTCTTCTCTGGCTGTAAGAATAATTAATTGTTAGATGTTCACTTCGAGATGACGAATAATGAAATTACTTGAAAAGCCGAGTCTGAAGCATAGAGACAACTACTAGACAGAGCAAAATAAAGCATCGACAAGAAACCAAAACGGCACATACTGTAACAACCAATTTCTAGGCACTATCTGACAAGGAACCCAACCAGTCCTTTCCTCCAACAATCACTTGTACAAGCAGGGGCCGCATGAGGCAGGTACAATCAGGGAAGAGGGGAGGTACAAGAGGAAAAATGAAAGAGTTCGACCCAGCCCAGATAAATAACGGGCTCTAGCATGCAAGGCTAAATTAATGGACTGGGTGTTGCACGTGGTACAAGCGGGCTTAAGTATAAAAATACATTGAGATCCACAGAAACTGTGAAGTTATACTGACAATAAATGTGCACCTTCTTATTACTAGCAGCATCTTCTGCTTGTTTCACCAATGCTGTCCCCTCGTTGGTAACATGCTGCAGAACAACATCACTTAAATACAATGTCCAAAACTCCAAATTGTTCTATGGAGTAACTAAAGCATGCTTTGCATAAGCAGATACCTGCTTAAAAATTTGAGAAACAGGTTCTAGGCCACGAGTTATTCTAGAAAAGAGCCTGTACATCCTTGAGAGATCCTCAACCTACAACAACAGATGCAAACAGTCAATATACTTGATGTTCCCGATTATTATTACTCTCCAGGGATATGACTCTCTGGTCATACCTTGTCATCACGAAGTAATGCATGGCATCCAGAATGCTCCTTCTCCAAAAGTTGGCTTGCATACTGCGTTAACAACTCATGTTGCACTTTCTGAAACAATCCATGAATTCTGTTAATGTTAAGTTAACTGATATGTTAAAGAGAGGGAAATCATGACAAATGTTCTCTCAGGAAGACCAACTTGATACTAATTGCTGTAATACAAATCCAGTATGGATGTAGCATTTTCAAATCACCAAAAACAGCGGGCGAGCGTCCATATGTGTGTGTGTGTGTGTGGAGGGGGGGGGGGGGGATTGCAGCAGAGATCTTTTCACAAACCTCCAATAACTTCGGTTCACTACTAGAATGCAAATAATGAGCAACTCGTTCCTTCTCCCTCTTCAAGCACTCCTCGGCCTAGTGAAAAAGACATCCAATACACATATATTATTGTCCTTAACTATGTAAACAATAAGGAAAAAGCTCCTGAAACTACCTTTAACATATAGTCAGGACAAGAGTCTTCCACGATCCAGGTTTGGGCCTTGATAGAGTAGTAATCTGCAGTATCCTTCAGCAAGAAATCTTCAAAATCATTCTCGTAACAGTCCATACTGCCTAAGCCAATCTCAACAAATATATCCAAGACATTCTTTAACAGAGCCCTGTCAATTTGTTCACCCTCACGTTCTTGGTCTATCTGTTGAAGTTGAAGGAGGATGTCACAACCACACATAGGAAAATTATCTGTTCGGACTACTATGTGATGCAAAAACTCACCAAGGAAATGACTGCACTTTTTACTTTCCCTTTGATTTCTTGATATACCTTTACCAATAGAAAAGAGTTAGAACAAAGAAGGCAAAACAACTACATATAAATAACCTCACTGCCAGAACACATTCATTTACCAAATCTCGAAAGCAACTGAGCCCAACTTCTCTCAATGCTGGAAGCGATCTACGTGAAATGAAATATCGATCAAGGTAATGGAAGAACCGTGATAGCCACCGAACCATCACTTTGTGGTTAGACCACCTCTTTACTAGCTCCCTCAACATAAACTCGTCATGCTTCTCTCTCAATGAAGGTAAGACCTACATGGAGTCCAAATAAAGTGTAAAGCCAACAAGTAAACACACAAAACGTAGCTAAGACAACATAGGAATGATCAAATGTAAGTAACTAAATACCTATGCTACCATAAAACAAGGGCAACTCTGTTATTAAGCTGTTGGTTATAAGTTATAACCAACATTAGAATTGAAGATTTAAAGGCGTGAATGGGGATATCTCTAAGAAGATGTGCCATTAACAATAAGATACAGTTTTAGATGAGACTATAAGCACGATGCATTTCAGCATTGAAAGTAATGTATAATAATGATCGTGTGAGATAAAGAGGCTCCCAATTATCAATTCCTTGAAACCAAGCAAAAGCGGTTTGCTTAAAAAAAAAGAACACTACATGGCGAGATGGCACCTGGCCCAGAGCCATCTAGTCTAGGCTTCAGTCCTCAAACCTACTCAGTCTCTTGTTTTTTACAGCAAATAATGGAGCATACACCTAAGACCATGGCAGATTAGCCAATGTGCCGTTATCTAAGATTCGCAATGAAAGATGTTTTTTTTCCATAGAGGCAGTGCATCAAAGGTGTACTGATTAATAAAGGTAGAAACCGCTTGAAGAAGCCACCAACGGTCTAGTTTGCAAAAACTTGCCAACTATAGGTGCCCTTAGCCTTCAAATGATCATTAACAACCCCCTCATGGGCACTCCCCTCTCTCATTTTTGTGGATCACACCCTAGGCAACGGTTAGTAGTCACAACCCATGATAGCTACTCTATCAATTGCTCTGGATTAGGAGAAGAGACATTAAATGTGAATCCCAATGTTCAGTTCTCTGCTGACTGTTTCTGGCTATGTTTTTATCAGATATTAACCTGATACGCCTTCTAATGATTGTTGCAAGCAATATCAGTTCCAGATATCCCTTTTCTCTGTAATATGCATGGTAAATATAGCACACAGCTAGTGTAATGTGGAACTCCTATGTATCATGTTTCTTCATTCGCACAGAAGTATGTATCATGCATGAGATTCAAGATAATTTCCAGGTTGTACTTTGTGATGATGTTAAAATCCCCTACTAGTTAGCATAAAAACATCACGCATACCTCCTGGTCCCACTATTTCAATCTATAGGGGGTATTTGGTGCGTCACGGACATTAAAAATGTTATCTGACAAAGAGAACAGAAAGAGGCTATGACTTTAATGTCCTTGCTATGCTATGTGCCTATACATATCACAAACAAGTGAGAGAATGTTAGCGTAAGCGTTAATAAATGACGAAGAGAGAGGGGAAGTTAAATGAGACCCAAAAGAGAACACTATTGTTGAATTTGCGTAGCATAAATGGACATTCTAATTTCACAGGCCTCTCCTGATTCTGTCCTCATTTGGCATTCCCTCTCTCCCTTGCATTTATGAGCACCCATTTCAGCTAGTCATTCTCTTGCTCCCAAGACATTGATAGCAGGAAATTAGAGACATTTCCATGTGCCACTATATTGGTCTAAAGCTCCTTAGGTCCTATTTGGAACATGGGAATTCGACATGTACCCCATAGAAATGTTCCAATGATGCACCCCTAAGAAATACACTCCTTCTCCGATGATGCACCCCTACTACATACTATTTCTGATTCGAATGTAAGTTGCAGGGTACAAACGCATACACTATACTACTTTGGTACACCCACAATCTACATCCAAAAAAAGACAGAGCAGACGAAACAAGTCCAGTGGCCGCATACTGCATATAACAAAACCAGTCCGTTTATGGTATCCATAACCACACAGAAGTGAGGAGAATCATCATCACGCGCACCGGTCCTACACCCCTACCAGCAATAGCAACCGTGTGCGCGTCAAAAACTTAAATGCTCCACCCGCCGCACGCGGCTCGTCCAATCCGACAGCTAAAATTAACGGGGCACCAGCCACAATCAGCACACGGAAGACCCTGCTGCTCACCATGGAGGAGATGTACTCCTCGAAGGACTCGCGGTACTTGTCGTAGAGCTGCTGCGAGTAGTCGTGCGGGGGCTTCTGCGTGCACATGTTGTATATCGTCCTGCGCAGAGCGGGCACGGCGAAAATCAGATCAGGCCGCGGACGGGAGGCGGAATTCGGGGGCAGGGGCAGGGGGTACCGTACGTGTAGAGCATCATGTAGTCCTCGGAGCTGAACTGCGGCTCCGGCTTGCCCTCGAGGATGTTCTTGAGCTTGGTGATGCCCTTCTGCATGAAGGCCCAGCCTTCCTCCAGATCGACGGTCTTCCGCTCGTGCGTCGTCATCGCCGCCGCCGCGGCCGTCAGATCGGGGCGGGGGGGCTCGCCGGAACCCTAGCTCGCGTCGTCTCGTCGCCCCTCTCCTGCGTGGGAACGGGAAATGGGAGGACGAGGAGAAAGGGGAAAGAGGGCCCGATCTAGCGTGGCGGAATGCCGAAACAGGGGAGGGAGGGAGGGGGGATGGATGGTCGCCGCCACTGCCAGCTCTCTCCGTTACTTTGGCACATGGCTGCCGTGCTGATGGCGTGTCCACTTCACAGCTAAGCTTAAGATAACTAAAAAGTCAGAAACTTACAGAGTGTATATGCCAACAACCAACGTGATTTCGTAAACCAAAGCGAGTAAAACGTGACTTTTGTTGGATGTGTGGCATTGGTTTTGCCTTGGGACAAACCAATGTCTTTGATTTAAATCTCGCGGGTGCAGGTTAATGCCAAAAAAAAAAAAAATGGCGTGACAGGAGATTATCTGATCGGCGGTATCTTTAAAGTAATACAGTCATTCGGTTCTATATTTTTTTTACTGGGAATCGAAATCTTAGATGGATCTAAAGGTTATTTAGATTTCTTTACTCCGTCCCATAATATAAAAGCGACAGTAATACTGAGCACCAAGCTCATGCATTGCTAACAGAAGCTACAAAAGCAAATAAATAAACCATGTGCGTGTGTATTATCAAAAGACAACCTCGACAAGTATTTTGAAACGGGGAGGGTACAAGTCAGAGTGGTCTAGCGTTGCTTCAATATCTCTATCTTTTTTGTCGTCCTACAACCGTTAAGGGACTCTTTGACTCGAAGGATTGTCAAAATAAAAGAATAGGAAAAATACAGGAATAGGATGGCATGTCCTATAGTATCCTACATGATTTGAAAGAATATTTGATAGCGCAGAAAAAATAAAGAAATTGTACAAAGAGGTTTGAGTGGATGGAAATTTTCCTTCAAAATATAATACAAATGGATCCTATGAAAAAATTCCTAAGAATGTCAATCCTACGAATCAAACAAGCATCACAGGAAAAATTCCTAAGGGTTCAAATCCTCCAAAAATTCTATGCAATTCCTTTGAATCAAAGGAGGCCTAAAGCTTTGCTTTGATGTGGACAATCAAGAGCTCGGCATTGAGTTTGCTCAACGCTAAACCTCTTAGGATGGTCGTAGTGGGAGTACTTTAGCAAAAAAAATAGCGGATTTGAAGATAAGTTTGCTTATGTGGCATATATATATATAGTTAATGAGGAGAGAAGAGTTTGGAGTAACATAACGCAATCCAAAGAAAAATGATTCTACAATGTAACAAAAGCAATCATCTATGATACTACTTCTATGTTATTTTGCACTATCAAGGTAATACTAGTCTAAGTTACTCCCTACTATGACTAGCCTCACGACATTTATATCGAGCTTCCGTGCCAGTTTTGGAGTTTGTATGTTCATGTGTTTCACTCGTGGAATCCAATGGGAGAAACAATTACAGCTTTTTATTGAACTATTACGTGTCGAATTGCACATATATAAAAGTATCTCTAACCGATGCCTTATAATGCTTTAGAGGAGTGAAATTTCCACCCTCAAAAGCTTTAGAGGAGCATAGCTTTTACTTGAGGCGCCTCTCGATCCGTAAATATACTCGGTTGTAGTCGAGTGGAGTAAGAATTCCATTCGCCCCCAAGACGCGCCTGCACCTCCCATCCTGTTAACGCCGTCGTGGCCCAGCCCCTGATTGTTGCCATTGCACCCCACCGCCTCCCCCTCCGCCATAGCCTCATGCCATCGTGGCCTACCCAGCCGTCGAGCTCCAACAATTCGCTAAGATGGTGGTCGCCCTGTCTTTGTCGCCATACGGGAGAACACCATGTCGTCGGAATCGTCGCTTCACTCCACTAGTTGGCCACTAGGCTCCCCGAAGCTGATGCTCCTCCATCCCACGCGTGACCTCGGGTTTGCTGGTGTGGCGGCGCGGGAAGTGGCGGCGCAAGCGGGGTGGTTGGCTGATGACCCTACAAATCGGCGGGGCTGGAGAGGGAACTTTGGCCATGGAGCTTACTCGCACGCGCGAGGCCCATGGTCAACAGTACTGGGAGAGGAGGGAAGGTGTTGTCGTAGTTGATGAAGAAGGAGGCGCACGGCGGCTGGTTGATGCTGTGACACGATCTCCTCAAAATCGAGGACTGGGAGACCTTTGTGGGAGTGCGTTGGCTCGGTCTACAAAGGAGAGAGAAGCTCGACAACCTAAATTCTATGCGGGACGGGGATTGCGTCGTCGAATTTAGGCAGTTCGCAAGGAGGGTGAGGGACTGCTACTTGTGAGCTACATTGGGTTTTCCCCAAAGAGGAGGAGATGATGTAGTACAGTAGAGATAAGTATCTCCCTCAGTTATGAAACCAGGGTTATCTATCCAGTAGGAGAATCACGCAACACCTCACTAACAACACCTGCACACAAGATAACAAATCCTTGCACCCAACGCGAACAAGGGGTTGTCAATCCCTCGGCGGTTATTTGCAAGATTAAATTGTGTAGTGATTGATAGATAGATCGAACAATAATACAAAATAAAATAAATAAAGTCAAATTTCAGCAAGATTAAATTGTGTAGTGATTGATAAATAGATCGAACAAAAATAAAAAATAAAATAAATAAAGTAAACTTTCAGCAAGTGGGAGACTGATGGAAATATGCCCTAGAGGCAATAATAAAATGGTTATTATTTATTTCCTTAATCATGATAAAGGTCTATTATTCATGCTATAATTGTATTGACCGAAAACTTAAATACATGTGTGGATACATAAACAAATACCGTGTCCCTAGTGAGCCTCTACTAGACTAGCTCGTTGATCAAAGATGGTTAAGGTTTCCTAACCATAGACATGAGTTGTCATTTGATAACGGGATCACATCATTAGGAGAATAATATGATGGACAAGAACCATCCGTTAGCTTAGCATATGATCGTTCAGTTTATTGCTACTGCTTTCTTAATGTCAAATACATGTTCCTTCGACCATGAGATCATGCAACTCCCGGATACCGGAGGAATACCTTGTGTGCTATTGATATGGCTCCAACGTATCTACAATGTTTTATTGTTCCATGCTATTATATTATCTTTTTGGATGTTATATGCATTAATATGCTATTTTATATTATTTTGGGGACTAACCTATTAACCTAGAGTCAGTGTCAGTTTATGTTTTTTTTTCCTTTTTTTTTGAGTTTCGCGGAAAAGAAATATCAAATGGAGTCCAAACGGAATAAAACTTTACGATGATTTTTCTTCGACCAGAAGACACCTACGAGACTTGGAGTCGAAGTCAGAAGACCCACGAGGAGACGGCAAGCTGTAGGGGCGCGCCCTAGGGGGGGCCTGGCTTGTGGCCCCCTCGGGAGTCCACCGACCTACTTCTTCGTCCTATAAATTCACATATATTTCAAAACCATAGAGGAGAGCCACGAAAAATACTTTTCCATCACCGCAACCTTCTGTTCCCGTTAGATCCCATCTTGGGGCCTTTTCCGGCAATCTGCCGGAGGGGGTTCGATCACGGAGGGCATCTACATCAACCCTATTGCCCCTTTGATGAAGCGTGAGTAGTTTACCTCAGACCTACGGGTCCATAGCTAGTAGCTAGATGGCTTATTCTCTCTCTTTGATTCTCAATACCATGCTCTCCTCGATGTTCTTGGAGATCTATCGTGATGTAATATTCTTTTGCAGTGTGTTTGTCGAGATCCGATGAATTGTAGATTTATGATCAGATTATCTATGAATATTATTTCAATCTTCTCTGAATTCTTTTATGCATGATTTCATATCGTTGAATTTCTCTTCGAATTATCGGTTTGGTTTGGCCAACTAGATTGATATTTCTTGCAATGGGAGAGGTGCTTAGTTTTGGGTTCAATCTTGCGGTCTCCTCACCCAGTGACGTAGTAGGGGTAGCGAGGCATGTATTGTATTGTTGCCATCGAGGATAAAAAGATGGGGTTTTCATCATATTGCTTGAGTTTATCCCTCCACATAATGTCATCTTACTTAAGGCGTTACTCCGTTCTTTATGAACTTAATACTCTAGATGCATGTTGTATAGCGGTCGATGTGTGGAGTAATAGTAGTAGATGCAGAATCGTTTCTATCTACTTGACACAGACGTGATGCCTATATGCATAATCATTTCCTTGGATATCGTCTTAACTTTGCGATTTTCTATCAATTGCTCGACAGTAATTTTCTCACCCACCGTATTATTTGCCTTCAAGAGAGAAGCCTCTGGTGAAACCTATGGCCCCGGGGTCTATTTTCCATCATATAATTTCAGATCTATATATCAAAAACACCAAAAATACCTTGTTGCAATTTATTTACTTTTCTTTTGTTTTACATTTTGGCAATCTTATATATCTATCTCTATCAGATCTCACCTTTGCGATTGACCGTGAAGGGATTGATAACTCCTTTATCGCATTGGGTGCAAGTGTTTGATTACTTTTGCAGGTGCGTAAATTTGGGACTTGCTTGTACCTCCTACTGGATTGATACCTTGGTTCTCTAACTGAGGAAAATACTTATCTCTACTTGCTGCATCACCCTTTCCTCTTCAAGGGAAAAAACCAACCAAACTCAAGAAGTAGCAGCTATCAAACGTCACAACATAACTGGGTGATCATAAAGATGCTCTACAGGTATCTCCCAAGGTGTCTATTAAGTTGGCATGAATCGAGATTGGGATTTGTCACTCCGTGTATCAGAGAAGTATCTCTGGGCCCTCTCGATAATACACATCACAAGAAGCTTGCAAGCAAAGTGACTAAGGAGTTAGTTGCAAGATGATGTATTACGGAACAAGTAAGGAGACTTGCCGGTAACGAGATTGAACTAGGTATAGAGATACCGACAATTGAATCTCGGGCAAGTAACATACCGACAGACAAAGGGAATTATGTATGTTGTCATAAAGGTTCAACCGATAAAAGTTCTTCGTCAAATATGTAGGAATCAATATGGGCATCCAGGTCCCGCTATTGGTTATTGACCGGAGAGGTGTCTCGGTCATGACTACATCATTCCCGAACCCGCAGGGTCGCACGCTTAATGTTCGTTGACGCTAAAGTATGGGATATTTGATGAGTGGTAACCAAATGTTGTTCGGAGGCCCGGATGAGATCCGGACGTCACGAGGAGTCTCGGAATGGTCAAGAGGTAAAGATTTATATATGGGAAGTCATATTTTGGATTTCGGAAAAAGATGCAGTTTTTTCGGTATTTGTACCGAGAAGCTTCCAGAAGCTTCTGGAGGGTTACGAAGGGGTCCGAAAGTCCACAAGTGGGTTCACTGATATCTACTACGCAACTTTATTCTTGTAGACACGTGTTGGGCCTCCAAGCGCAGAGTTTTGTAGGACAGTAGCAATTTTCCCTCAAGTGAATGACCTAAGGTTTATCAATCCGTGGGAGGCGTAGGATGAAGATAGTCTCTCTCAAACAACACTGCAACCAAATAATAAAAAGTCTCTTGTGTCCCCAACACACCAAATACAATGGTAATTTGTATAGGCACACTAGTTAGGCGAAGAGATGGTGATACAAATGTAATATGAATAGTAGATATTGATTTTTGTAATAAGAACAATAAAAAAACAGCAAGGTAACGAGTAACAAAAGTGAGCACAAATGGTATTGCAATGCTTCAAAACAAGGCCTAGGGTCCGTACTTTCGCTAGTGCAATCTCTCAACAATGCTAATCTAGTTGGATCACATAACCATCCCTCAACGTGCGATGAAGAGTCACTCCAAAGTTCCTATCTAGTGGAGAACATAACAATAAATTGTTTGTAGCTATTCTTTCCTATCGATCTATCCAAGAGTTCGTACTAAAATAACACCAAGTTATTCTTTCCGATCGATCTATCAGGAGTTCGTACTAAAATAACACTAAGTTATTCTTTCCGATCGATCTATCAAGAGTTCGTACTAAAATAACACCAAAGCAAATTCGGATTCATAATACTCAGTCCAACACAAAAAACCTCAAAGAGTGCCCCAATATTTCTACTAGAGAAACAAAAGACGAGAACGTGCATCAACCCCTATGCATAGATTACCCCAATGTCACCTCGGGAATCCGCGAGTTGAGTGCCAAAACACATTTCAAGTGAATCAATATAATACCCCATTGTCACCAGGGTATTCATATGCAAGACATATATCAAGTGCTCTCAAATCCATAAAAGTATTCAATCCGATGAGAACGGAATCTCAAAGGGAAAACTCAATTCATCACAACAATATAGAGAGGGGAAAACACCATATGATCCAACTATATTAACAAAGCCCGTGATACATCAAGATCGTGCCATCTCAAGAACACGAGAGAGAGAGAGAGAGAGATTAAACACATAGCTACTGGTACAAACCCTCAGCCCTGAGGGTGGAGTACTCCCTCCTCATCATGGTGTCCGTCAGGATGATGAAGATGGCAACCGGTGATGATTTCCCCCTCCGACAGAGTGCCAGAACGGGGCCTATATTGGTTTCTCGTGGCTACAGAGGCTTGCGGTGGCGGAACTTCTGATCTAGAGTTATTTCTGATGGTTTCTCTATTTATAGGATTTTTTGGCGTTGGTTTCACGTGAAGATGGGCCTCGAGGTGAGCACAACCCACCGGGGCACGGGCAAGGGCCCAGGCGCGCCCCGGTGTCTTGTGCCCTACTCCTTCACCTTCCGGTCCTTCTATGAAGCTTAGGGGGGTCTCTTTTGTTCCAAAAAAATCGTCAAAAAGTTTCAGCTCATTTGGAGAACTTTCATTTCTGCACAAAAAACAACACCACGGTAGTTCTGCTGAAAATAGCGTCAGTCCGGGTTAGTTCCATGCAAATCATACCAAAATCATATAAAATTGTTGTAAGTATGGCATTAATACTTCATAAATTATAGCTACGTTGGAGACATATCAGCATCCCCAAGCTTAATTCCTACTCGTCCTCGAGTAGGTAAATGATAAAAGAAATAATTTATGAAGTGGTGAATGCTAGCAAAGTGCATAAGTTTGATCAATGATAATTTCAATCACTTTTCCTAGCATGATAACAACAACTCTTTCTCATAAAACTTATCATGATAAAGTAGCAATTGAAAATGGAATATTTGTTGTGGAAAGCTACCTATCATATTCATCACATATTCTTTTCTTTTGTAGTATGGACATTTGGACTTTTATCTGGTTCAAAGCAATAGTCTAGTTTTGACATGAAGATTTCAATACTCAAGCATATTAATAAGCAACCATGTCTTTCGAAATATCAACACCAAAGAAAGTGATCCCTAGCCCATCATGCTCAATCATTGATCCATTCATGAAACACACTCGCATATTAGCTACAACCAATGCTCAAGTACGATCATAGTGCCCCTTAGTTGGTGCTTTATAAGAGAAGATGGAGACTCAAATAAAAATAAAAATTGCATAAAGTAAATAGATAGGCCCTTCGCAGAGGGAAGTAGGGATTTGTAGAGGTGCCAGAGCTCAAAGCGAAAACGAGAGATAAAAACATTTTGGGTGGCATGTTTTTCCTGTCAACGAAAACGATCGAGTAGTTCCCAATACTTTCCAGCTAGATATATCATAGGCGGTTCCCAAACAGAAAATAAAGTTTATTCCTTTTCCACCATTCTTTCACATTCCACGGCTAGCCGTATCCACGGGTACCGTCCATACCAACACTTCCTAAGGAATTTATTATTTGATAACATAAAGTAAATTCATTTTTCATTTCGGGACTGGGCATCCCTATTACCTTTGTCGTACTCTCGTGCAGTGACAAGTGAATAAACACTCATCTTGAGAATAACACATCTAGCATGGAAAAATATCAGCCACCCCCTACCGTTTCATGAGCGGTACGAGCACACAAAAGAGAAATTATTTTGAAAATTAGAGATGGCACATACAAATTTGCTTAGAACGGCAAAAGAGTACCGCATATAGGTAGGTATAGTGGACTCATGTGGCAAAACTGGTTTAAGAATTTTGGATGCACAAGTAGTGATCATACTTAGTGTAAATGAAGGATAGCAAAAGATTGAGAAGCATCCAACCAAGAGACGAAAAATCTCATAAGCGAGCATTAAGCATAACTAACACCGAATAATGCACCACAAGTAGGATATAATTCATTGCATAACTATTGACTTTCGTGCTTGCATAGGGAATCACAAACCTTAACACAAATATTCTAACTAAAGCATAATTACTCACCAACATGACTCACATATTACTATCATCATATCTCAAAACTATTACAAATAATCAAGTTTATTTTGTCCAATGATCTTCATGAAAGTTTTTATATGTTGCTTTTGATAAGCTCAAACAAATTTAAGTGAAGAACATGAGCATAAATGTTTTCATCTCTCAAAAACATATAAGTGAAGCATCATAGAATTTCTTCAAAAATATTAAAGCACATCATGCGCAAAAAGAGATAAGTGAAGCACTAGAGCAAAAGAAAAACTACTCCAAAAAGATATAAGTGAAGATCAAGTGAGTAGTTAAGTAAATGGGTAGCTATGTGAGGACTCTTGAAACGCCCTCGATGCGGCTATATCTCCCACGTGTCGAAGCACGACTTAGAGGCATAACCGCATTGAAAGCAATGTCGCAAGTGAGGTAATCTTCACACAACCCATGTAATACATAAGGGAAAGAGATACATAGTTGGCTTACAATCGCCACTTCACACAATACATGAGTAAAGCATTACATCATACAGATACAATCAAGGTCCGACTACGGAACCAAAATAAAAGAAGACTACCCCAAATGCTACACAGATCCCGGATCGTCCCAACTGGCTCCACTCTTGATCAAGCTGAAGCGAAACAACACAAAGAACAAGATCTTCTTGAGCTCCTCCTTGAGCTCAGTGCATCACCCGCACGGTTTCAACGGCACCTGCAAACTGGTTTTGGAAGTATCTGTGAGTCACGGGACTCAGCAATCTCACACCATGAGATCAAGACTATTTAAGCTTAAAGGTAGGACAGGGTTGTGAGGTGGAGCTGCAGCAAGCGACTAGCATATATGGTGGCTACATACGCAAATGAGAGCGAGAAGAGAAGGCAAAAGCACGGTCGAACAACTATGATCAAGAAGTGATCCTGAAACTACTTACGTCAAACATAACTCCAACACCGTGTTCACTTCCGGACTCACGAGAAGAGACCATCACGTTACACACGCGGTTGGTGTATTTTAATTAAGATCCACTTCGGGTTTTCTACAACCGGACATTAACAAATTCCCATCTGCCACATAACATGCGGCACGGCTTTGAAAGTTCAAAACCCTGCAGGGTGTCCCAACTTAGCCCATGATAAGCTCTCGCGATCAACGAAGGATATTCCTTCTCCCGGAAGACCCGATCAGTCTCGGAATCCGGCTACAAGACATTTCGACAAAGAATAAAACAAGTCCAAAAAAGCCGCCGGATGTGCCGACAAATCTGATAGGAGCTGCACATATCTCGGTCTCGGGCACACCGGATTGTCCAAACTTCCGTAGGCCAACCCGAGTTGCCCCGGTACACCGGCGGTGACAGTTTGGACCAACACTCACGACGAGCACCGCCGGGGGTAAAAAAGATGACCCTTGGGCTCCTAAACCCAAGGAAAAAGGGCTAGGTGAGGCAAATGGTAAAACCAATGTTGGGCCTTCTGGAAAAGTCTTATTCAAAGCGAACTGTCAAGGGGTCCCATAAATCACCCGACCGCGTTAGGGACGCAAAATCCGGGAACATAACACCGTATGACGGAAACTAGGGGCGCAAGAGTGGAACAAAACACTGCATAAGGCCGAGCCTTCCACCCTTTTCCAAGTATATAGATGCATTAATTAAATAAGATATATTGTGATATCCCAACAAGTAAACATGTTCCAACAAGGAACAACATCTCCATGTTCCAACAAGGAACAAACTTCATCTTCACCTGCAACTAACAACGCTATAAGAGGGGCTGAGCAAAGCGGTAACATAGCCAAACAACGGTTTGCTAGGAAAAGGATGGTTAGAGGTTTGACATGGCAATATGGGAAGGCATGATAAGCAAGTGGTAGGCATCGTAGCATAGGCATAGCAAAAGAGCGAGCAACTAGCAAGCAAAGATAGAAGTGATTTCGAGGGTATGGTCATCTTGCCTGAAATCCCGCAAGGAAGAAGAACGAGTCCATGAAGAAGACAAACGGACGAAGTCGAACGAGTCCTCACAACTCCGGAACGAAACCGAAGCTAACGAGAGAAGCAAACCGGAAAGAAGCAAACAACATAGTAAACAACCAACACATAAATATGGCATGATGCACAATCAAGTATGATGCATGTCCGGTTTAAATAGCATGGCATGGCAATATGCACAAATAATCCTACAAATTAAGTGGAGCTCAATATGCAACGAATTGCATATTGACAAAACACCACATTGACATATTTAGTTTGATCTCGGTTAGGTACTCAACAATATTAAATGTTATTAAACATGGCAAGAGGTGAAGCATAATGAAACTACCTATCTAGGCAAGTTTAAATGAGGCCGGAAACAACAAACAACAATTCCGGAAAATCCCCATATGCAAATTATGGATTAGGTACTGATCTGACCTAAACACAATTTTAGAGTTGTTAAACATGCAAAACAAGTACACCATGTTAAACTAGGCATTTTTCTACCCCATTTACATATATAAATTATTTAAATCTGAGTTACGGTTATTTAGTTATGAAATAAATCATTTTAACATGGCATTTAAGCAAATTAATGCAAACAACAATTATAAACATTTTAAATGTTGTTATCATGATGCGGATGACAAGTGCAAGTTTATGCAATTTTTATGAAAACGTTAACATGAGCATGATATGAAGCATTATGTCACCGTGGTGGAAGAAAGGGGTGCCACGGCAACGAATCCGAAAATGGTGCCACGGCAACATATCGGTTCCGACAATTCGATTGAGATACCGGTGCAAAGGAAAGTGTGGACGTGTCATGCAAGAAGGTGGGGTGATCCCGGATTCCGGGTTCCCACGGAACGGTGACATGGCAAAAGAGGGGCATCGCAAGGATGATTCGATCAGGGTCGGTCATCTCGGTGGTTATACCTTCGAAGCGTGCAATCGGGACGGTGCTCGTTCGGTGCAAAGTAGAGGAAGTAGACGTTCTCGCAATGATCGTCGAGGAAGTAGTCGTTACGCGCGTGGGGAAGTCGTTGTTCACGTTCGATGGTAGTGGTACATCTCGTCATCGGAAGTAGTTGTTCATGTCCCGTGGATGTTCGGGGTCCACGGGGTCTTCGAGGGTCGACGGTAGTGGTTCACGTTCGTTTTCGAAGATGTTCGGATCGACGGTAGCGGTACTTGAAGAATCCCGAAACGGACTTGGCGTCTTCGCGTAGGGGTACTTGCGCTTCCGGAGACGACGGTAGAGGTACTTGGTGTTTCGGTTCGGTGGTCGTTCGGGCGCCGTAAGTCGTGGTACTTGTCGGTCCGGTCTTGGCGGTGTAGATGTATACGTTGTCGGGGTACTTGTCGCCTCATCGAATGTAGTTGTACATGAAGGACTCGATGAATCCGAAGGGGACTTGGCGATCCACAACTTTTCCTGTTCGGTAGGCATCGTGACAACAGCTCGAGGCCGAGGCCACGTATGGGCGCTTCGGATCGATGGGGACGACAGACGAAGCACAAAGCAGGGAGCAGCAGAGGAACTAGGCGCGGGGAGGACCGAAACCGAGGGGGATGAGGCCACGAAGCGCGGCGACGAGCTGCGGCCGGCTGGACTCGCCGCACACGGCCGAGGCGGCGACGGTGCTCGTTAGCGAGAGGAAGCAAGCGCAGAGGCGCAACAGCAGGTCGACGCCTTGGCGAGTGGCGCTGCACTTGGCGCGATCTCCGTGGGGCGGCACGGCGAGGAGGAGGTCGGGGCGCTGGTGACTCGCCGAGCTCGGACGGCCGGAGGACGCAGGAGGCGGGATCTCGCATGGGCGTCCATGGCGGCGAGGAGGAGCTCGGCCAACGGGAGCTCGACCAACGGGAGCTCGACCCATGAGGAAGATGGCCTGCAGGCTCGCGGGAGGTGGTCGCCAGCGACGAGGTTCACCGGGCGACGGGTCACGAGGTAGAGGAGCTTCGGGCGGACGGAGGAGATGCAGCGCAAGGCGGGGAAGAACGGTCGAGGAGGAGCTGGAGAGGCCAAGGACGGCAAGGCTGATGCCACAGGAGGAGGCGAGGCGAGCGAGGGGTTGGTCAGCGAGGGAGGAGAGAGAGATGGGATCGAGGAAAGGGAGATCGGGCGCGGGCGCTCTCGGGCGTGGAGAGGAGCGAAGGAGGAGGAGGAGGATCGAGGGAGATGGGGGTTCGGGCTAGGGTTACGGGTGAGTGGGCCTTGGCCTCCAGGCAAATGGGCCGGCTGGTTTGTTGGTTAGGCTCTTGGGCAAGAGGCCGGCTGGGCTGGGATCTCTTCTCTCTCTTTCTACTCTTAATATATATAGCGAAAAACCAATAAAGAGAAGAAAAGAAAGAGAGGGTAGAGGAAGAAGTTGGACATGGGGATAATTTTCCCGGACTCACAAAAATATGAAGAATTTAACAAAAATGGCCCGAGGATTTTTGGTGGAACTCCGGAAAATGAAAGAATAATAATGGCGAGGTTTTGAGGTCAATTCGGAGCAGAAAAAGGCATGGGATTTTTGCAAGTGTGTTATGGTGAATTCCAATTAATGGAATATTTTATAATAGCTCCATAACTATTAGGAGGATATGTTATAAAGAGAAAACACCATGTGAATTCCCTCGATTTAAATGGATCGAAAAAATCCATACAATTTATTTAGAAGAGTTGCAAAAATTAATGATATGATGGCATGATGAGATGATGCAATGCAAGAGATGACATGATGAATGCACAAACAAAACAAAACACATGGCAAAACTCGGAAACCCTGGAAGGCAACTGAAGCTCCGGTCTTGGGGCGTCACAACACTCCACCACTACGAGAGGATCTCGTCCCGAGATCTAGGATGGCACCGGAGAAAAACGGAAGAGGAAGAGGTAAAACGAAGTTGCTTCTCCGACAAACGAGTGAAACCAAAGAACCTTGAGAGGTTGAACGAAATGAAAGAAAGAAAACAATGAAGATGAAGAAAGTTGAAAACACTCTGTTAGACAAGAGGAACAAGGGATACGACGAGAACCAAGAGGTTTAGTGATAAAATAGATATTGAAACCACTCCGGTTAAAACTAGATCGAGAAGGAATAAGATTGATAAAATTTGGGCAGCACTCCGACTGAAAGAAGAAGGAAAACTTGATAAGATGAAAAGAACTTGAAGAGATGACACAACCTCCGGTTAAAAGGATAAGCAAGAAAAAGAACATGATCTGGACAAAACAAGATGATGGGTCGAAGAGAGCAACATCACAACGCCTTCGAAACGAAAGAATAGAATCCAGATTGTTGGGATAAAGGGATGGAGAAGAAAATACAACTTCTGCCACAAATGAGTTTGGAAAGCACCGTTAAAAAGAAGGATAGAACGGAGTTATCGGAAAAAACCAACAACGAAAAGAATAAGCTTGTAGTGGGCTTATGAAAACATCTCAAAATTATGAGGTGAGCTTCTGCCACCAACGGAAACAATTGATTGGATTAAGATCAACAAGAAGATGAAAACTTCTTTCACCGAGAGGATAGGAGGAAAACTTGGATCATTGATAAGCACCATAATAGCAAATTCCCTTAGGGGAAGCTTTAGGTGAAATATAGCCCAAGACAACTCCAATGAAGAGATTGATGGATTTAAAATACCTCATTCTTGACAACATGTGAATCATGAAACACGAAGGAAAATTGCCAAGAGTGACATAACACCATCTCAAGAGATAAGGTAGAAAGAATTGCACTTCGGAATGCAAAATGAAGAATACTTGAACGCCTCAAAACAAAACATGTGTTGAGCACCATGTTCAATTTTGAGTATGGCTTGACGGATCTTAACTCCGCGAGAAATCTTGATGAACAATTGGAGAAATGAAAAGAATCCTTGACGAACCACCATGTAGAGCCTCCATGAAGAACTCCGGTAAGAAAAGGATGATAAAAGAAAGAGAAGTTGAAAACACAAGGTGAAGCCTTGCAGTGATAAGATGAAGCTTTAAAATGATATAACTGAGAAAACTTGGAACTCCGGAAAGAAAGATGAACAAATGAAACCAAGAATTTTGATGATCCTCCGGAATAAGGAATTGAATTTACTCGATGGAACAAGAATAAGAATTACATTATGCTGATCCTTCATCAATTAAATTGATGACAAGCAATGGATTTGGCATACTACTTATTCTCCTAGAAAGGATTAAGATAGATATGGCGCAAACTTGAGAAGGTATTGATGGAACCACCGGTGGGATTGAAACAACGAATAAATTGATGTGATAAAGAAGGAAGAGAACTCTTGAACAAGCCACCATAATAATTGAGAATGAACGTAGCAAAGGCACAATTCACCGGGAAGAATTGGAAAATGAACGAAGATACTTGACAGAATTTAGATACATTAGAACGAAGAGATCATGAACCGATTAGAGGATATTTCGACGATGCACCGGTGAGATTTGGAAAACAAGAGTTGAACGCTTGAATGAATAATTCTGAGATGATGGCTCCGGAGAATCAAACTGACAGACTCCTGAAATGCTCCGGGTGGGTTAAAAGAATTCTCACAATCGAAAATAATTATGAGAGGATGGCATCAAGCTAGAACCATGAATCTTGAAGAGAATGGAGCAAGATTAAAGAGAAACTCTTCTTCGGTCTTCAAAATTCTAGAATGACGACGAGAAACACCACCATGAATTATTGAAGCACTCCGGAATGAAAATTAGAAAGGTTGAACCAACAATGAAAATAATTTGAAAGATCTTGGAGAAAGACATTTGACTGATGATAACTCATTCTTACGTCAAACTTCGAAAAGGATTTGGGAATAGCTCCGGGAAAATAAAAGAGTCAGGTAAGATCCTGGGAAAAGACCTGTGGGTTAGGGCCCACTCAAAAGAACCACCGTTGAACAATTGTTTGAAATAGATATTGCACCGGTAGAATTAAATGACTTGAATGAGATAGAATCCTCAAAAGAACTTGAGTGAATTGAGAATGGAAACTAGAATCTTCTGAGATATCTTCAACACTCCATTAACAAATGAATAACAAAAAGTGAAAGACTATGAGGTGCACCGGTATGGGAAAACATTAGAAACGAGGAAAAGAATATGATGAATATCGAAAGCTTGACTTAAAACCACCGGAGAAAAAAAATTAGAATGGAACAATGATAAGGTAAAAGTTTCCTTAGCGTCTTCATGAGAAATCACCGGATAAAACATTAAAGGAAAAGAATGAAGAAACTTCACTCAATAAAATGGCTACTTGATTAAGAAATCCGAGTCCTTGAAGAAAAAGGGTGGGAGGGCGGGAAAAAAAAAAGGCAACTTAGGTCGGATGAAACAAACACCGTTGAGAAAAAACTTAGAATTGATCTCGCAAATGTTGAAATGATTGAATCCACTTAAAGAGAAGCACGCCGGTTGAGAAAAGAATTAACATGATAAGCTCAGTGATCAAGAAGGATTAGTATTCACATAGCAATATGAGAACACCATTTAGGAAAGGTATGGAATCAACACTTGACATTGAAGCAACTCGAATACCACAAAACAAAACAAAAACAAAGGATTTGGCTTGCAGAATAAGCCAGAACAAACATATGATAGATCCCATATCGTATCATGTGTGTGTTGGAAAGATATCCTACGAGATACTTGAATTCCCACCTATAAACTCCCGAAACTTTTCTGGTTATGCAATCTGGTGTTGGGGATACAGGGGACACAAAATATATCACCCAAACTAACAATACCTAGATCCATCTGTATCCATCCTTCAACACATAACCGAGAAACCTTCGAAATCGTGTACCTCGACCTTGAAAAACATCCGTTATACAAGTCATGGCAATACTCCACTCGCCACAAGATCTTGGGCTATCAGGTTATCTCACCAACAACGCACAAAAGAGGTTTCGATGTCGGCAAAACTCGTATTCCAGAATCGCAACGATAAAATTGTGACGACAACACCTCGGAGCTCAACTCCCGGGACACCGCCACAACCCCTAAATGTCGAGGCACCAAGAACAATGTTCTCGTCACAAAACCATCGAACGATTCCAAGATACCAGCGTGATCCTAAAAAATTTTTAGTGAAATTTGAGGAGAGAAAAGTCAAAACTCTCGTCGGGATACCTCACCAGAGGCGGCGAAGGGACCGAGGAGTAAAAATAATCCTACTCTCGATATATATAATCCTAAGACTCAAAACATTTTCCATTCTAGACTCAACAACGTCAACAAACAATCAAGTAGGGGGCTCCTAAGTCGGGGAAGGCTCTGATTACCAACTTGAACGCCCCTCGATGCGGCTATATCTCCCACGTGTCGAAGCACGACTTAGAGGCATAACCGCATTGAAAGCAATGTCGCAAGTGAGGTAATCTTCACACAACCCATGTAATACATAAGGAAAGAGATACATAGTTGGCTTACAATCGCCACTTCACACAATACATGAGTAAAGCATTACATCATACAGATACAATCAAGGTCCGACTACGGAACCAAAATAAAAGAAGACTACCCCAAATGCTACACAGATCCCGGATCGTCCCAACTGGGCTCCACTCTCGATCAACTGAAACGAAACAACACAAAGAACAAGATCTTCTTGAGCTCCTCCTTGAGCTCAGTGCATCACCGCACGGTTTCAACGGCACCGCAAACTGGTTTTGAAGTATCTGTGAGTCACGGGACTCAGCAATCTCACACCCGAGATCAAGACTATTTAAGCTTAAAGGTAGGACAGGGTTGTGAGGTGGAGCTGCAGCAAGCGACTAGCATATATGGTGGCTACATACGCAAAATGAGAGCGAGAAGAGAAGGCAAAAGCACGGTCGAACAACTATGATCAAGAAGTGATCCTGAAACTACTTACGTCAAACATAACTCCAACACGTGTTCACTTCCGGACTCACGAGAAGAGACCATCACGGTTACACACGCGTTGGTGTATTTTAATTAAGATCCACTTCGGGTTTTCTACAACCGGACATTAACAAATTCCCATCTGCCACATAACCGCGGGCACGGCTTTGAAAGTTCAAAACCCGCAGGGTGTCCCAACTTAGCCCATGATAAGCTCTCGCGATCAACGAAGGATATTCCTTCTCCCGGAAGACCCGATCAGTCTCGGAATCCGGCTACAAGACATTTCGACAACAATAAAACAAGTCCAGCAAAGCCGCCGGATGTGCCGACAAATCTGATAGGAGCTGCACATATCTCGGTCTCGGGCACACCGGATTGTCCAAACTTCCGGTAGGCCAACCCAGAGTTGCCCTGGTACACCACCGTGGTGACAGTTTGGACCAACACTCACGACGAGCACCGCCCGGGGGTAAAATAAGATGACCCTTGGGCTCCGAAACCCAAGGGAAAAAGGGCTAGGTGAGGCAAATGGTAAAACCAATGTTGGGCCTTCTTTGAAAAGTCTTATTCAAAGCGAACTGTCAAGGGGTCCCATAAATCACCCGACCGCGTTAGGGACGCAAAATCCGGGAACATAACACCGGTATGACGGAAACTAGGGGCGGCAAGAGTGGAACAAAACACCAGGCATAAGGCCGAGCCTTCCACCCTTTTCCAAGTATATAGATGCATTAATTAAATAAGATATATTGTGATATCCCAACAAGTAAACATGTTCCAACAAGGAACAACATCTCCATGTTCCAACAAGGAACAAACTTCATCTTCACCTGCAACTAACAACGCTATAAGAGGGGCTGAGCAAAGCGGTAACATAGCCAAACAACGGTTTGCTAGGAAAAGGATGGTTAGAGGTTTGACATGGCAATATGGGAAGGCATGATAAGCAAGTGGTAGGCATCGTAGCATAGGCATAGCAAAAGAGCGAGCAACTAGCAAGCAAAGATAGAAGTGATTTCGAGGGTATGGTCATCTTGCACGAAATCCCGCAAGGAAGAAGAACGAGTCCATGAAGAAGACAAGCGGACGAAGTCGAACGAGTCCTCACAACTCCGAACGAAACCGAAGCTAACGAGAGAAGCAAACCGGAAAGAAGCAAACAACATAGTAAACAACCAACACATAAATATGGCATGATGCACAATCAAGTATGATGCATGTCCGGTTTAAATAGCATGGCATGGCAATATGCACAAATAATCCTACAAATTAAGTGGAGCTCAATATGCAACGAATTGCATATTGACAAAACACCACATTGACATATTTAGTTTGATCTCGGTTAGGTACTCAACAATATTAAATGTTATTAAACATGGCAAGAGGTGAAGCATAATGAAACTACCTATCTAGGCAAGTTTAAATGAGGCCGGAAACAACAAACAACAATTCCGGAAAATCCCCATATGCAAATTATGGATTAGGTACTGATCTGACCTAAACACAATTTTAGAGTTGTTAAACATGCAAAACAAGTACACCATGTTAAACTAGGCATTTTTCTACCCCATTTACATATATAAATTATTTAAATCCGAGTTACGGTTATTTAGTTATGAAATAAATCATTTTAACATGGCATTTAAGCAAATTAATGCAAACAACAATTATAAACATTTTAAATGTTGTTATCATGATGCGGATGACAAGTGCAAGTTTATGCAATTTTTATGAAAACGTTAACATGAGCATGATATGAAGCATTATGTCACCGTGGTGGAAGAAAGGGGTGCCACGGCAACGAATCCGAAAATGGTGCCACGGCAACATATCGGTTCCGACAATTCGATTGAGATACCGGTGCAAAGGAAAGTGTGGACGTGTCATGCAAGAAGGTGGGGTGATCCCGGATTCCGGGTTCCCACGGAACGGTGGCATGGCAAAAGAGGGGCATCGCAAGGATGATTCGATCAGGGTCGGTCATCTCGGTGGTTATACCTTCGAAGCGTGCAATCGGGACGGTGCTCGTTCGGTGCAAAGTAGAGGAAGTAGACGTTCTCGCAATGATCGTCGAGGGAAGTAGTCGTACACGGCGTAGGGGGAAGTCGTTGTTCACGTTCGATGGTAGTGGTACATCTCGTCATCGGAAGTAGTTGTTCATGTCCCGTGGATGTTCGGGGTCCACGGGGTCTTCGAGGGTCGACGGTAGTGGTTCACGTTCGTTTTCGAAGATGTTCGGATCGACGGTAGCGGTACTTGAAGAATCCCGAAACGGACTTGGCGTCTTCGCGTAAAGGGTACTTGCGTTTCCGGAGACGACGGTAGAGGTACTTGGTGTTTCGGTTCGGTGGTCGTTCGGGCGCCGTAAGTCGTGGTACTTGTCGGTCCGGTCTTGGCGGTGTAGATGTATACGTTGTCGGGGTACTTGTCGCCTCATCGAATGTAGTTGTACATGAAGGACTCGATGAATCCGAAGGGACTTGGCGATCCACAACTTTTCCTGTTCGGTAGGCATCGTGACAACAGCTCGAGGCCGAGGCCACGTATGGCGCGCTTCGGATCGATGGGGACGACGACGAAGCACAAAGCAGGAGCAGCAGAGGAACTAGGCGCGGAGGACCGAAACCGAGGCGGGATGAGGCCACAGGCGCGCGCGACGAGCGGCTGCGGCGGCTGGACTCGCCGGCACGGCCGGAGGCGGCGACGGTGCTCGTTGATTTAGAGGAAGCAAAGCAGAGGCGCAACAGCGGTCGTCGGCCTTGTGGGCGAGGTGGCGCTGCACTTGGCGCGATCTCCGGTGGGGCGGCACGGCGAGGAGGAGGTCGGAGGCGCTGGTGACTCGCCGGAGCTCGGACGGCCGGAGGACGCAGGAGGCGGGGATCCTCGCATGGGCGTCCATGGCGACGAGGAGGAGCTCGGCCAACGGGAGCTCGACCAACGGGAGCTCGACCTCATGAGGAAGATGGCCTGCAGGCTCAAGGGAGGTGGTCGCCAGCGACGAGGTTCACCGGGCGACAGGTCACGAGGTAGAGGAGGCCTTCGGCGCGGACGGAGGAGAGATGCAGCAGAGGCGGGGAAGAACGGTCGAGGAGGAGCTGGAGAGGCCAAGGACGGCGCGCATGATGCCACAGGAGGAGGCGAGGCGAGCGAGGGGGTTGATCGCGAGGGAGGGAGAGAGAGATGGGATCGAGGGAAAGGGAGATCGGGCGCGGGCGCTCTCTGGCGGCGCTGGAGAGGAGCGAAGGAGGAGGAGGAGGATCGAGGGGAGATGGGGGTTCGGGCTAGGGTTACGGGTGAGTGGGCCTTGGCCTCCAGGGCAAATGGGCCGGCCTGGTTTGCTGGTTAGGCTGCGGGCAAGAGGCCGGCTGGGCTGGGATCTCTTCTCTCTCTCCTTTCTACTCTTAATATATATAGCAGAAAAACCAATAAAGAGAAGAAAAGAAAGAGAGGGTAGAGGAAGAAGTTGGACATGGGGATAATTTTCCCGGACTCACAAAAATATGAAGAATTTAACAAAAATGGCCCGAGGATTTTTGGTGGAACTCCGGAAAATGAAAGAATAATAATGGCGAGGTTTTGAGGTCAATTCGGAGCAGAAAAAGGCATGGGATTTTTGCAAGTGTGTTATGGTGAATTCCAATTAATGGAATATTTTATAATAGCTCCATAACTATTAGGAGGATATGTTATAAAGAGAAAACACCATGTGAATTCCCTCGATTTAAATGGATCGAAAAAATCCATACAATTTATTTAGAAGAGTTGCAAAAATTAATGATATGATGGCATGATGAGATGATGCAATGCAAGAGATGACATGATGAATGCACAAACAAAACAAAACACATGGCAAAACTCGGAAACCCTGGAAGGCAACTGAAGCTCCGGTCTTGGGGCGTCACAACTCTCTCTTATTAAAAAACTTTCAGATCTAAGTATTTTTTTATTAAAACAGCAAGCAAAACAAAATATAATGACATTCCAAGAATAGCACACATCATGTGAAGAAGAAAAAACTTAGGATCAACCGAGGTTAACCGTTAATTGTTGATGAAGAAAAGTGGGATGCCTACCGGGGCATCCCCAAGCTTAGATGTTTGAGACTTCTTGGAATATTAACTTGGTATGCCTTGGGCATCCCCAAGCTTGAGCTCTTGTGTCTTCTTCATTCCTCTCATATCACGGTTTCCCTAAATCTCAAAAACTTCATCCACACAAAACTCAACAAGAACTTGTGAGATAAGTTAGTATAAATCAATGCAAAAACTTTATCATTCTCTACTGTAGCAAATCACTAAAATTATTATTTAACATTGCATACTAAATGCCTCTGCATATTTAATACTCCCATCCAAAAATAGACTCATTAAACAAGCAAACATATGCAAACAATGTAAAGATAATAGCAATTTGCCAAAACAGTACAGTATATAAAGAATGCAAGAAAATTCATACTTATGTAACTCCAAAAATTCTGAAAAATTACCACACTGTAGAAATTTTTTTGTTGCTTAATTTGTAAAAATTTCAAGATTTTATCACGTTCTACCATTTTTTAATAATTCAGACAATGACAGAAAACTTTCTGTTTTCAAAACAACAACATATAGACTTGCAAAATAAGCATGGTAAAGGCTATCCTTGACATTTTTATTGAAATAAAAGATGCAAAACATTATTCTAAATAGCAGCAAGCAAATCTTAAAAAAATAAAATGACACTCCAAGTAAAACTCATATCATGTGACGAATGAAAACATAGCCCCAAGTGAGGTTACCGATAATGTTGAAGACGAAAGAGGGATGCCTTCCGGGGCATCCCCAAGCTTAATTAGTTGCTTGGATCTTCCTTGAATATTACATTGGGGTGCCTTGGGCATCCCCAAGCTTAGGGTCTTTATCACTCCTTATTCTCCTCATATCGATATCTCACCAAAAACTTGAAAACTTCAATCACACAAAACTTAACGGAACTTCGTGAGATAGGCTAGTATGATAGAGAGCAAACCACTCACTTTGGTACTGTCAAAGACAAGATTCATAATTGTTCTCACATATGCGTACTGTACCCTATCATTTCCACAATTTATATTGAGCAATATGAGCCATAGAAACTAGAAAACAAGCAAACTATGCATTGAAAACAGAATCTGTCAAAAACAAAACAGTCTGTAATGATCTGGACAACTACCATACTTCTGCTACTCCAAAAATTCTGAAAAATTAGGAAACATAGAAAATTTATATATCAATCATCTGTAAAAAAATTCAGAATATTATCACGTTCCAGTGAATTTAAACAATTCTGTTTCTGGAAGCAAAAGTTTCTGTTTTTGCATAAAATCAAATCAACTATCATCCATATCATCCCAAAGGCTTTACTTGGCACTTTATTGAAACAAAAGCTATAAAACATGATTAACACAGTAGCTTAATCATGTGAGCACACAAAAATAGTAGGTAAAAGTGTTGGGTTGTCTCCCAACAAGCGCTTTTCTTTTATGCCTTTTAAGCTAGGCATGATGATCTCAATGATGCTCGCATAAGAATAGTAATTGAAAATGAAAAAAGCATCATGACTCACTGGAAAGCACATTTAAGCCTAACCCACTTCCTATGCATAGGGATTTTGTGATGAAACAATTCATGGGAGCAAGAACCAACTAGCATAGGAAGGCAAAACAAGCAAAACTTCACGATTTTCAACACATAGAGAGGAAACCTGGTATTATTGCAACACCTACAAGCATAAGTTCCTCCCTCATAATAATTTTCAGTAGCATCATGAAGAAATTCAACAATATAACCATCACATAAAGCATTCTTTTCATGACACAAAGAAAACCTATTACTCTGCACATAACCAAATTTCTTCTCATCAATAGTAGTGAGAGCAAACTCAACAAAATAACTATCATGAGAGTGAAAATTAAAATCATGATGACAAGTTTCATGGTTATCGTTATTCTTTATAGCATACATGTCATCACCATAATTATCATAGATAGCAACTTTGTTATCATAGTCAACTGAAGCCTCATCCAAAATGGTGGATTCATCACTAAATAAAGTCATGACCTCTCCAAATCCACTTTCATCATTATAATCATCATAAATAGGAGGCATGCAATCATTATAACAAATTTGCACATCAAATCTTGGGGGACTAAAAATATCATCTTTATCAAACATAGCATCCCCAAGCTTATGGCTTTGCATATCATTAGCATCATGGATATTCAAATCATACTAACAACATTGCAATCATGCTCATCATTTATACCAAACATTCTATTGAATTCTTCTTCTATCAACTGAGCACAATTTTCCTTCCCATCATTTTCACGAAAGATATTATAAAGATGAATAATATGATGCAACCTCAATTCCATTTTTTTTGTAGTTTTATTTTTATAAACCAAAATAGTGATAAAACAAGAAACTAAAAGATTCAATTGCAAGATCTAAAGATTCCTTCAAGCACTCACCTCCTCGGCAACGACGCCAGAAAAGAGCTTGATGTCTACTATGCAACTTTATTCTTGTTGACACGTGTTGGGCCTCTAAGCACAGAGTTTTGTAGGACAGTAGCAATTTTCCCTCAAGTGGATGACCTAAGGCTTATCAATTTGTGGGAGGCGTCGGATGAAGATAGTCTCTCTCAAACAACTCTGCAACCAAATAATAAAAGTCTCTTGTGTCCCCAACACACGCAATACAATGGTAATTTGCATAGGTGCACTAGTTCGGCGAAGAGATGGTGATACAAGTGTAATATGTATAGTAGATATTGATTTTTGTAATAAGAACAATAAAAAAACAGCAAGGTAACGAGTAACAAAAGTGAGCACAAACGGTATTGCAATGCTTGAAAACAAGGCCTAGGGTCCGTATTTTCGCTAGTGCAATCTCTCAACAATGCTAATATAGTTGGATCACATAACCATCCCTCAACGTGCGATGAAGAATCACTCCAAAGTTCCTATCTAGTGGAGAACATAGGAAAAAATTGTTTGTAGCTATTATTTCCGATCGATCTATCCAAGAGTTCGTACTAAAATAACACCAAGTTATTCTTTCCGATCGATCTATCAAGAGGTCGTACTAAAATAACACTAAGTTATTCTTTTCGATTGATCTATCAAGAGTTCGTACTAAAATAACACAAAAGAAAATTTATATTCATAATACTCAATCCAACACAAAGTACCTCAAAGAGTGCCCCAAGATTTCTATCAGAGAAACAAAAGACGAGAACGCGCATCAACCCCTATGCATAGATTACCCCAATGTCACTTCAGGAATCCGCGAGTTGAGTGCCAAAACATATTTCAAGTGAATCAATATAATACCCCATTGTCACCTGATACGTCTCTGTCATATCTATAATTTTTTATTGTTCCATGCCAATATTATGCAACTTTCATATACTTTTGGCAACTTTGCCATCTGCCACGGCGGACGACAAAGGCATGGATGGTGGACGGCAAAGGTCTTTGCCGTCCGCCGCGGACGGCAAAAGGGGACGGCAAAGTACGGGACGACTAAGAGCTACGTTGCCGTCTGCTTCGGGCGGCTGACGGCAAAGGGCTCTTTGCCATCAGCAGCGACGACAAAGAATGCAGACGGCAATAAATGCGCTGTTACTCCGTTAGGTGGTTAACGGCAGGCCTTTGCCGTCCGCCGAACGAAGGGGCAGAGCTCGTCAAACGCACGGCGAGGTCGTCGAACACCAAAACTCGCAACAGTGAAACAACTGCACATTTAAATCAACCCGATCAACACAATTATATATGATGTTTTTCATAACAAAATCGAAAAATATATGACCTAACTAATAATTCAAAAATATAAGAACCCGTCGGCCTCGGGGGATCGGGTGTCGGGGTGTCTGGGTGTCGTGTCGGGGTCGGGGTGTGGTGTCGGGGTCAGGGGGTCGGGGTGTTTCCTTCTATCCTTCTTCTTCTTTCTTTCTTTCTTCTTCTTCTTCTTTCCTTTCTTCTTCTTCTTCTTTCATCTTTTTCTACTTTTTACTTCTTTTCGTTTCTTCTTTTCTTCTTCTTCTACTTCTTCTACTTCTTTTCTTCTTCTTCTTTTTCATCTTTCTACTACTTCTACTTCTTCTACTACTTCTAATTATTTTCTAACACTAACACTAACACAATCTAGCACTACCAATTAAACAGCAAAAAAATATGAAAAACAGAAGAAAAAGTAGTAGTCCCTCACCGAGCAATGGGACGGTCGTGGGGTGGGGGCACTGGCGGCGGCGCCGGGCGTGGTGGCGGGCGATGGGCGTCGGCGGTGGGGTGAGGCGGAGGGTGGTGGGGCGATGGGCCAAGGTTGCAGGCGGGCGGCGGCGGGCGGAGCGACAGGCCATGGCGGGGCGCGCGGCGGCGGAGGCGGAGGGTGGTGGGGCGGGCGTCGGCGGGTGTGGTGGGGCGGAGGGTGGTGGAGCGATGGGCCAAGGGTGCGGGCGGGCGGCGGTGGATCTAGCTAGGGCGGGGCGTCGGGGAGGAGAGAGGAAGAGAGGAAGAGAAGAGAGATAACGGGCGGGGGGGGGCGTCCGTTAGTTACTCGGCTCTTTGCCGTCCGCTAGCGGACGGCAAAGAGGCGGGGCATTAAGTTTTTTTTAAACGGGCAGGTGAGTGAGGGCCACCTCCCTCTTTGCCGTCAGCTGGCGGACGACAAAGATTCTTTGCCGTCAGCTGGCGGACGGCAAAGAAATGGCGCATGGCAAAGAGCTTCTTTGTCGTCTGCCATTTCTTTACCGTCGGCTTTTCGGTGGCTGATGGCAAAGAGCTTCTTTGCCGTCCGCTAGCGGACGACAAAGATCTGGCATATGGCAAAGTAGCTGATTCCAGTAGTGTAGTCTCTCTCAAACAACTCTGCAACCAAATAATAAAAGTCTCTTGTGTCCCCAACACACCAAATATAATGGTTATTTGCATAGGTGCACTAGCTCGATGAAGAGATGGTGATACAAGTGTAATATGTATAGTAGATATTGATTTTTGTAATAAGAACAATAAAAAAACAGCAAGGTAACGAGTAACAAAAGTGAGCACAAACGGTATTGCAATGCTTGAAAACAAGGCCTATGGTCCGTACTTTCGCTAGTGCAATCTCTCAGCAATGCTAATCTAGTTGGATCACATAACCATCCCTCAACGTGCGATGAAGAATCACTCCAAAGTTCCTATCTAGTGGAGAACATAGGAAAAAATTGTTTGTAGCTATTATTTTCGATAGATCTATCCAAGAGTTCGTACTAAAATAACACCAAGTTATTCTTTCCGATCGATCTGTCAAGAGGTCATACTAAAATAACACTAAGTTATTCTTTTCGATTGATCTATCAAGAGTTCGTACTAAAATAACACAAAAGCAAATTTATATTCATAATACTCAATCCAACACAAAGAACCTCAAAGAGTGCCCCAAGATTTCTATCAGAGAAACAAAAGACGAGAACGTGCATCAAACCCAATGCATAGATTACCCCAATGTCACTTCAGGAATCCGCGAGTTGAGTGCCAAAACATATTTCAAGTGAATCAATATAATACCCCATTGTCACCTGATACGTCTCCGTCATATCTATAATTTTTCATTGTTCCATGCCAATATTATGCAACTTTCATATACTTTTGGCAACTTTTTATACTTTTTTTGGGACTAACATATTGATCCAAAGGCTCAATGCAGCCTCCTGTTTGTTGCATGTTTTTTGTTTCGAAGAAAACCCATATCAAACGGATCCAAACGGGATAAAAATTGATGGAGATTTTTTTCGGAATATTTATGACTTTTGGGAAGAAGAATCAAAGCGAGACGATGCGCGAGGGGGCCACGAGGCAGGGGGGCGCGCCCCAGGGGTCAGGCGCGCCCTGGGCCCTCGTGGCCACCCTGTAAGGCGGTTGGTTCCCTTCTTTCGCCGCAAGAAAGCTAATATCCGGATAGAGATCATGTCCAAAATTCAGCCCAATCGGAGTTACGGATCTCCAGGAATTTGAGAAACGGTGAAAGGGCAGAATCAGGGAATGCAGAAACAGAGAGAGACAGAGAGACAAATCCAATCTCGGAGGGGCTCTCGCCCCTCCCATGCCATGGAGACCATGGACCGGAGGGGAAACCCTTCTCCATCTAGGGATAAGGTCAAGAAAGAAGAAGAAGAAGGAGGGAGGCTCTCTCCTGCTCGCTTCCGGTGGCACCGGAGTGCCGCCGGGGCCATCATCGTCACCGCAATCTACACCAACAACTTCACCGCCGTCATCACCAACTCTTCCCCCCTCTATGCAGCGGTGTAACCCCTCTTTTACCTGCTGTAATCTCTACTTAAACATGGTGCTCAACGCTATATATTATTTTCCCAATGATGTATGGCTATCCTATGATGTTTGAGTAGATCCGTTTTGTCCTATGGGTTAATTGAAGATCGTGATTGGTTTGAGTTGCATGTTTTATTATTGGTGTTGTCCTATGGTGCTCTCCGTGTCGCGCAAGCGTGAGGGATCCCCGCTGTAGGGTTTGCAATATGTTCATGGTTTGCTTATTGTCTGTGTTGCATGAGTGAATGAAACACAAACACGGATAAGTGGGTCATGGCGTATGGGAATAAAGAGGACTTGATACTTTAATGCTATGGTTGGGTTTTACCTTAATGATCTTTAGTAGTTGCGGATGCTTGCTAGAGTTCCAATTATAAGTGCATATGATCCAAGAAGAGAAAGTATGTTAGCTTATGCCTCTTCCTCAAATAAAATTGCAATAGTGATTACCAGTCTAGTTATCGATTGCCTAGAGACAAATAACTTTCTTGCGACAAAAAGCTCTTTAATAAAACTAATTTAGTTGTGCCTTTATCTAAACAGCCCCTAATTTTTATTTTCGCGCTCTTTATTATCTTGCAAACCTATCCATAAACACCTACAAAGTACTTCTAGTTTCATACTTGTTCTAGGTAAAGCGAACATTAAGCGTGCGTAGAGTTGTATCGGTGGTCGATAGAACTCGAGGGAATATTTGTTCTACCTTTAGCTCCTTGTTGGTTTTGACACTCTTACTTATTGAAAGAGGCTGCAATTGATCCCCTATACTTGTGGGTTATCAAGACCTTTTTTTGGCGCCGTTGCCGGGGTGTTATAGCATGGGGTGAATATTCTTGTGTGTGCTTGTTTGCTTTATCACTAAGTAGTTTTTATTTGTTGTTCTAAGTTGTTCTAAGTTGGTCTTTATCTTTAGTTATGGACTATGAAGATACAAGATTGAAGACTTCGTCCCGTGTCTGGATGGGACTCTCCTTGGCGTGGAAGGCAAGCTTGTCAATACGGATATGTAGATCTCCTCCCTTGTAACTGACTCTGTAACCCTAGCCCCCTCCGGTGTCTATATAAACCGGAGGGTTTTAGTCCGTAGGACAACAACAATCATACCATAGGCTAGCTTCTAGGGTTTAGCCTCTACGATCTCGTGGTAGATCAACTCTTGTAATACTCATATCATCAAGATCAATCAAGCAGGAAGTAGGGTATTACCTCCATCGAGAGGGCACGAACCTGGGTAAACATCGTGTCCCCCGCCTCCTGTTACCATCCGCCTTATACGCACAGTTCGGGTCCCCCTACCCGAGATCCGCCGGTTTTGACACCGACATTGGTGCTTTCATTGAGAGTTCCACTATGTCGTCGCGATAAAGGCTTGATGGCTCCTTCGATCATCGACAATGATGCGATCCAAGGTGAGGTTTTCCTCCCCGAACAGATCTTCGTATTCGGCGGCTTCGTACTGCGGGCCAACTCGCTTGGCTGTTTGGAGCAGATCGAGAGTTACGCCCCTGGCCATCAGGTCAGGTTTGGAAACTTGAACTATACTGCCGACATCCGCGGAGACTTGATCTTCGACGGATTCGAGCCCATGTCAGGTGCGCCGCACAGTCACGACGAGCATGACTTAGCTCTGCCGCCGGGCAGTGTTCGGGAGATCACATCTGCAACTACTCCGGCCCTCAATCCAGAACCGATTGCACCGTCCGTGGATGGGTGGATGGATCCCACCATGAAGGCCGCGCGCTTAGCGGCGATACAGCCGAATGCTAACTTCACTTCCTATGAGACCCGTGTTGCCGGACACTTGGATTCGTCCCCAGCCACGGGCTCCGAGCCGCCTGCGTTCATGCCTATCGAATCTGATTGGGCGCCGATCATGGAGTTTACCTCCGCAGATATCTTTCGGCACTCTCCCTTTGGCGATGTGCTAAATTCATTAAGGCCTCTCTCCTTGTCAGGAGGCCCTTGGCCGAACTATGTCCGGCTCGAGTGGGAGGCGGACGAAAAAGAAATCCGTTCCCCACCCACCACCCACTTAATAGACACTATCGATGACTTAACCGACATGCTCGATTTCGACTCCGAAGACATCGACGGTAGGGACGACGATGTAGGGAAGAATAGAACCACCGCCACGTATACTGGACAGCCACTTCATCACACGATATATATATGGTGGATACACCCAAAGAAAACAATGACGAGGAACAGAAGGATACAACGAGGGATAGTTCCCTCGAGAAGCAACCAAAGCGACGACGCAGGCGCCGCTCCAAATCCCGCCTCGGCAAAAACAACGATAATAACACAAGAGAAAATAATACCCCGATCGACTCCAGAGGAAACAACGACCACACGGACCCAGCGACAGAGCAGGATGAACCAGCGGACGGTGAACATAGTACGGAGCCGCTGTCCGATCACGGCGACACCGAGGATAAAGCTCATCAACCTCTCTCCGGAGAGGAAAACAGTTTGGACGACAATGCACACATAATCCCGGAAAGGCACTTGGAACAAGAGAACCTCCACAGAAGGCTTATTGCCACCGCGAGGAGTCTGAAGAAGCAAAAGCAAAGGCTCAAGGCCGCGCAGAATACGCTCAACAGTAGATGGAACAAAGTGCTCAACACTGAAGAAAAGTATGGTGGCAGTCGCCACGCAAAGAGCTATCAAAGCGCAAGCTGTTGCCTGAATTCGATGATGAGGCCTTAGAGCCTACACAGCCGAAAAATAAAACGCCCGACCGGTCGGATCGACTACCTCGTGGCCGCGATAGGGCGGCTAACGAGGCCGCACATAAGTCAGCACACGATTCACGCGAGGACTTGCATCAAAAAGCCGGCATGACCAGATCCATCTACGGATCTAGGAAGCGCGCTCCAGTGCAGAATCAAAACCGAACACTACAACCGTCAGAATGCCATGACACATCCAAATACAGGGGTGCCGCTCACCCCCTATGCTTCACCGATGAGGTGCTGGATCATGAATTTCTAGAGGGATTCAAACCCGTGAACATAGAGGCGTACGACGGGACGACAGACCCTGGGGTCTGGATTGAGGACTTCATCCTCCATATCCATATGGCTCGCAGAGACGATCTCCACGCCATCAAATACTTGCCCCTCAAGTTGAAAGGACCAGCTCAGCACTGGCTGAGGAACCTCCCCGAAAATTCAATTGGAAGTTGAGAGGAGCTTGAGGATTCTTTTAGGGCTAACTTTCAAGGGACTTATGTCCGACCTCCGGATGTAGGCGATTTAAGTCATATAATTCAACAGCCCGGAGAGTCAGCCCGAAAGCTTTGGAACAGATTTCTCACTAAGAAGAATCAAATCGTCGACTGCCCGGACGCCGAAGCCCTAGCAGCTTTCAAACACAGCGTCCGAGACGAATGGCTCGCCAGACACCTCGGCCAAGAAAAACCGAGGACAATGGCATCCCTAACAAGCCTTATGACCCGCTTTTGCGCGGACGAAGATAGCTGGCTGGCCCGTAGTAGCACCAGCGACCCAGGCACATCTGAAGTCAGGGACGACAATGAAAAACCATGACGCAGTAAAAGCAAGCGTCGAAATAACGAAGACAACCTAGATAACACGGCAGTAAACGCCGGATTTAGGGGCTCTCGACCCGGTCAACGAAAAAAGCCTTTCAAAGGCAACAGAGATGGACCGTCCAGCCTAAACAAGCTTCTAGACAAATTATGTCAGATTCATGGCACCTCCAATAAACCTGCAAATCACACCCACAGAGAATGCTGGGTCTTCAAGCAGGCCGGCAAGCTAAACGTCGAACACAAGGGGAGGGAGACACCAAGTGAAGACGAGGATGAACCTCTCTAGCAAAACACTGGGGGACAGAAAAAATTCCCGCCAGAGGTCAAAACAGTGAACATGATTCACGTAACAAAAAGGAGGAGCAAACACGCACTCCGAGACATATGCGCCGTAGAGCCCGTCACCCCTAAGTTCAACCCTTGGTCGGCCTGCTCGATCACCTTTGATCGCAGGGATCACCCGACTAGTATCCGGCACGGAGGATTGGCTGCCTTGGTGCTAGACCCAATAATCGATGGATACAATCTCACCCAAGTCCTCATAAACGGCGGCAGTAGTATTAACCTGATATATCAGGACACAGTCCGCAAAATGGGGATAGAAGCGACAAGAATCAGCCAAAGCAATACTACCTTTAAAGGAGTAATACCAGGCCCAGAGGCCCGCTGTACGGGCTCTCTAGTAATAGAGGTTGTATTCGGTTCTCCGACAACTTCCGAAGTGAAAAGTTAACCTTCGACATCACTCCATTCTAAAGCGGCTATCAAGCACTACTCGGAAGAACAACCTTCGCTCGTTTTAATGCAGTACCACATTACGCTTCTCTTAAGCTTAAGATGCCCGGTCCACGTGGCATCATCATAGTTAGCGGAAACACTGAGCGTTCCTTACGCGCGGAAGAATGTGTGGCGGCTTTAGCAGCCGAACACTAAACGACCTCTCCAACCAGAATAAATGATCGGTCGTCAAGACCACGGACACGGCTAGACGAGTCCAGCGCACCACTAGCTGTAATAGCTTAGATAAACCTGAGATTGGTTTGATGGATATACCCCCATAGGCGGTACCAGGGGCTTCCCGCATGTAAAAAGGACTACAGTTCGGCTTGACCTCATTTAGATTGAATTTTAATGAGAATAATTAGTTTTTCGCACGAAGACTTTCATCTAAGTTTTTCTCTTTTACAGATGACAATCGTGCTACACCCTTCCAGGATATGGCACAACGGAGACACAGGCGCAGACGTGCAGCAGGGCCCCGCTCAAAGGTTTCTTTTTAGATTAAGACCCTGTGTAAACCTTTCTTACTGTCTCTTGTTGCTTGACACCCCCCGGATACCTAACACAACCGTGAGGGATGCTGGCGTCGTTGGCATTTCGCCACGTCAGACTAATGCACGTACCTAGAAATTTAGGGTCCATTATCAAGGGCGTTACTCAGCCCGGTACATGTTGTAAAGACCGAACACCTTAGGGAGTGTTCGGCGTCGCGAGTTTGGCCTTATATGCACCAGCTCCGAATCATGTCTTTGGTCAAATGTTGGGTTTGCCCGGCTCCCGCGTTTTGCTACCTTACGTTCCGCTCTATCGGCTAAGGTGGCACCGGGAGAACTACTGCGATTGTGCCCTGGTTCATCCGGATGAGCACCTCGATGAAAGCCAAAACCGATCGTCATGATAAAGTGCGAGACTGGTCAACCACTCGATGACTTAGCGGAATCTTCGGGATTCCTCCGCATTAACGAAGGGCCAGTTTTCCCGGTCATGTACGTACGCGCCTCGTACTCGGATGAGCGCGGAAGTACCAGAGGCTATATAGTAGCCCCACTGTCAAACTCCTATGGTTAAGTTAAAGTGTTAAAGCAATATAGTCCGATTGCCTCGTTCGCCGCGCCACCACCTCATTAATGGACCAAGACGTTGGATCAAGTGTGAACACGCGCTTTTGCGAACACCCCCGCATTATATGCGTGGGGGCTGAAGCCGACGACTGCAAACTTTCAGGTTATATATAAATGGCCGCACAAGAGGCATCATAATACTTTCAGGAAAAAGTATAAACACAGCCTTTATAATTCAAATAGCACTGTTTTTACAATCGGGATACATGTCGCTCGAACATGACACTCTTCGAGCACTAAGCCTCTATTAAACGAGCACCTTCTAGGACTTCTTCAAAATAGTGCTCGGCGAAACACAGCCTCGGCGGATTCAGGTTGCAATAGCGGTGGCCTCCATCTCTGCCCAGTATGTCTAGACACAGGCAAGAGCCATCCGTGCACCCTCTATGCACGCCGACCTTTTTACAACGTCGATATGAGGCACAACACCAAGGAATCGTTGCACTAGACCAAAATAACCATTCGGCCTTGGTCCTTCCAGCCATAGAAGATCCACGACAGACCTCATGGCAAGTACGAACAAGCTATGGAGCTCGGCCCACTCGGCCATTTGCTCATTTAACAACAGTGGACACGCGGGAGCATTGAACTGCGACCAGAACAACTTTTCCACTTCGTGATCTTTTTGATCTTTGAAAAACTTGGTCGCATCAGCAGCACTCACTGCCAAATCCAAGTATGCGTCCGCAGAACTCTATAATTGATCCAGAAGGGCATACTTAGGATCTCCGAACTTCTTCCGCAACAAAAAAGGCTTCCCAGCCGTGATATCTCCGGCTTGACGTAGCTCCTCCTTCGCCGCTCTAATTTTAGAGCGGGTTTCCTTGGCTGCTACCATGGCTTTCTCCAGGTCCGCCGTCTTCGTTTGACTTTCCCTGTCAAGAAGCTCATAACGGTCGGCCGCATCTTTTAACTCAACAGCCATCTTGGCTATTTTCTCTTTGCTCTGGCAATGCGCAGCCTGTTCGGCTCTTAACTCTTTGACCGCCTTTAGGGCGGCTGCATCACTCCTCCTGGCTTGTTCCTTGGCTCGGGCAAGTTCCGCCCGAAGGGTCTCCACGGAGGCAGCTCCATCTGTAGTCACAACATATTATAGATACTAGCATCATGCTCCTCTTAATATATGTTGATCACCGGAGAATACATACCCTGTGCCTTGTCAAACCGCCTGTTTACAAGCACGATGTCGGCATCCTCCGCATCAAGATGTTGCTTCAATTCGGCAAACTCACCAGTCCGGCTAGCCACCGGACCCTCAGCCGCCTGCACATGAAAGCGGCATGATCATTACCTGGGACTATGATCCTCTGTTTGCTGCCTTTTTTGACAGCAACCAGAGTCTCAGGGCTACTATCTGCATAGGGCACACCTAGCGTGTGCGGTACCATAAAAAATATACATATTACTTTGCGTACATCAAAGCCTCTCAGCATGCTCATAAAAGCTTCATGCAACCCGCTTTCGGCGGATGAAATCCTCTCAACCACCGTACCCATTAACGTCTGACGCGCTTCGAGATAGCCGCTTGCTCGGAAGATTCATCGATGTGTGCGGTCGCGCGATCGGACAGTTCGGACTCTTCTGTTGCTCCCTTAGGGCCGAATACTCCGGACTTGGGAGGCGAAGGGTCACCTTCGGCCTTGGTGGATCGGAGAAATCGCCGTGGCGACACCTCTGGGTCGTCCGCCTCATGGGGTAGGGAGGCATGGGGAGGCGTTTCACTCTCCATCATCTCCGGAAGAAGATCCCCCGAAGATGAACTCTGTCGAGAAGGGCTACGATCCGAACTACAAGACATACGTCTCGGTTATTGTCCTCGAAAATAAAGTAGGATATATTTACTATAAAGTACTTTTGTTTACTTACAGCTCGGTGGAGGGCTGGTCCCCTTGCGGGCACTGTGCGGTAAGGATGCCCTCCGGCGTAGGGCCCCCTGACAAAGGTTTCTTCCCACGTTTGGAGACCATTGTTTCCAATTCTTCAGAGGCGGTCCTCTTCCTTCCCTGGGGAGTGGGAATTTTAGATTCTTCTCCCCGGTTATCCTCCTTCGCAGAGGCACTAATTCCCCCAGTTTGGATGAATAATGAGTGAGGCCCGCTTTCGGCTTCTTTATTCCTCCCTTTATCTTCCCCTGATGGCGCTTGATAAGGCGCGAGCTTAAGCATTCTGGCTAGTACAGGATCCGGTGAGCCTTCGGGAAGGGGGGCCGAACACATGATCATCTTCGCCTTTTTTATCCAGTCCCGGTCAAAGAGCGACTTTTCAGAATGATGTTGTGATAAAGAGACAACATGTTCGGCCGCAGAATTACTTACTTGGGTATCTGGACGATTGCAGTTTAGACCCGCATCCTCGGTGGTGTCCGGACACTTTATTCGTGATCCGAAGAACAATCCATACATCTCTTTGAGCGTCACGTCGAAGAATTGCTGAATAGTTCGCGGTCCTTCCGGGTTGAACTCCCACATACGGAGAGGTCGACGTTGGCATGGCAGGACCCGATGAACTAGCATGACTTGCATTACCTTGACAAGGCTGACATCTCTATTGAGGAGATCTCGGATGCAGCTCTGCAATGTCGGCACGTCATTAATCAGCCTCTTGTCCAGCCCCTTGTTGACCCACGACGCCAATTGTGGTGGGGGGCCCGAACGGAAGGTGGGGGCAGCTACCCACTTAGTGCTTCAGGGAGCCGTGATGTAAAACCACTCCCGCTGCCACAAGTTGGACATCTCCGGGAAGGTTCCTTTTGGCCATGGAGCATTGGTGCCTTTGCTTACTATGGCACCTCCGCATTCTGCGTGTCGCCCATCGATCATCTTCGGCTTCACATTGAAGGTCTTGAGCCATAAGCGGAAGTGTGAGGTGATGTTGAGGAAGGCCTCACACACGACGATGAATGACGAGATGTGAAGGATGGAATCCGGAGCCAGATCATGGAAATCGAGCCCGTAATAGAACATAAGCCCTCTAACAAAGGGATCAAGACTAAAGCCTAGCCCTCGGAGGAAGTGGGAGACAAATACGACACTCTCGTTGGGTTCGGGAGTGGGGATGACCTGCCCTCGGCAGGCGATCTGTCGCGAGATTTCGTGGTCGATACAGCTTCTCTTAGCTTTTTTATGTCCTCCTTTGTGACAGAGGAGGCCATCCACCGGCCTTGAAGGTTGGATTCGGACATGATTGAAGGTCCGAAACGCTTAGCCTGAGCCTTGGGTGTTGGAATTCAAGGTGAGGGAAGGGAAGAATTGAGCGCGAGAAGAAAAGGACAGGCGTTGGCCTCTTTATAAAGAGGGTGAATATCAAGCGTCCTCCGCGTGGCCATTTGGAACTTGCCTAAAATCGAGGAGTCATCCCAGCGGGCACGATTGGGTTACCCACACCCATATTGATGAGAATCCCGTGATAAGGGGAACACGATCTCTGCTTCGACAAGACGTGCCAATGAAACCGCCTTGTAACAGAGTCCAAACGGGATAAAAACTGACGAAGATTTTTTTGGAATATTTATGATTTTTGGGAAGAAGAATCAGCGAGGCGATGCAGAGGGTCCACGAGGCGGGGGTGCGCCCAGGGGTCAGCGCGCCTGGGCCTCGTGGCCACCCGTGTAAGGTGGTTGGTTCCGTTCTTCGCCGCAAGAAAGCTAATATCGGGATAGAGATCGTGTCCAAAATTCAGCCCAATCAGATTCTGGATCTCCGTGAATTTAAGAAAGCGGTGAAAGGGCAGAATCAGGGAACGCAGAAACAGAGAGAGACAGAGAGAGAGATCCAATCTCGAAGGGGCTCTCGCCCCTCCCATGCCATCGAGACCATGGACCAGAGGGGAAACCCTTCTCCCATCTAGGGAGAAGGTCAAGAAAGAAGAAGAAGAAGGAGGGAGGCTCTCTCCCCCTCGCTTCCGGTGGCACCGGAGTGCCGCCGGGGCCATCATCGTCACCGCAATCTACACCAACAACTTCACCGCCGTCATCACCAACTCTTCCCCCCTCTATGCAGCGGTGTAACCCCTCTTTTACCTGCCGTAATCTCTACTTAAACATGGTGCTCAACGCTATATATTATTTCCCAATGATGTATGGCTATCCTATAATGTTTGAGTAGATCCGTTTTGTCCTATGGGTTAATTGATGATCGTGATTGGTTTGAGTTGCATGTTTTATTATTGGTGTTGTCCTATGGTGCTCTCCGTGTCGCGCAAGCGTGAGGGATCCCCGTTGTAGGGTTTGCAATATGTTCATGGTTTGCTTATTGTCTGCGTTGCGTGAGTGACTGAAACACAAACACGAATAAGTGGGTCATGGCGTATGGGAATAAAGGGGACTTGATACTTTAATGCTATGGTTGGGTTTTACCTTAATGATCTTTAGTAGTTGCGGATGCTTGCTAGAGTTCCAATCATAAGTGCATATGATCCAAGAAGAGAAAGTATGTTAGATTATGCCTCTCCCTCAAATAAAATTGCAATAGTGATTACCGGTCTAGTTATCGATTGCCTAGGGACAAATAACTTTCTCGTGACAAAAATCTCTTTACTAAAACTAATTTAGTTGTGTCTTTATCTAAACAGCCCCTACTTTTTATTTTTGCGCTCTTTATTATCTTGCAAACCTATCCAAAAACACCTACAAAGTACTTCTAGTTTCATACTTGTTCTAGGTAAAGCGAACATTAAGCGTGCGTAGAGTTGTATCGGTGGTCGATAGAACTCGAGGGAATATTTGTTCTACCTTTAGCTCCTCGTTGGTTTCGACACTCTTACTTATCAAAAGATGGTACAATTGATCCCCTATACTTGTGGGTTATCAAGACCTTTTTCTGGCGCCGTTGCCGGGGAGTTATAGCATGGGGTGAATATTCTCGTGTGTGCTTGTTTCCTTTATCACTAAGTAGTTTTTATTTGTTGTTCTAAGTTGTTCTTTATCTTTAGTTATGGATATGGAACACGAAATACCAAAAAAATTAGGTTTACTTGCTACTCATGGAGATGGGCGAGGGAGTCCTGGATTAGGGGGTCCTCGGACAGCCGGACTATGTACTTTAGCTGGACTGTTGGACTATGAAGATACAAGGTTGAAGACTTTGTCCCGTGTCCGGATGGGACTCTCCTTGGCGTGGAAGGCAATCTTGGCAATACGGATATGTAGATCTCCTCCCTTGTAACCGACTCTGTGTAACCCTAGCCCCTCCGGTGTCTATATAAACCGGATGGTTTTAGTCCGTAGGACAACAACAATCATACCACAGGCTAGCTTCTAGGGTTTAGCCTCTATGATTTTGTGGTAGATCAACTCTTGTAATACTCATATCATCAAGATCAATCAAGAAAGAAGTAGGGTATTACCTCCATCGAGAGGGCCCGAACCTGGGTAAACATCGTGTCTCCCGCCTCCTGTTACCATCCGCCTTAGACGCACAGTTCGGGACCCCCTACCCGAGATCTGCCGGTTTTGACACCGACAATGGGGAACCTCCTAAAACCCTCGATGCTCATTATGTGAAAGATATTATGTACTACTTTGATAATCTTGAGAAAACCCCATTCAACTTTGTAATGGGAGACACATTGGATCAACGTGAATACTTTAGGGATTATCGCTTGACTCAAAAAGGGAAACTATTATGGGATCAAATTTATATGTCGTGTTGGTATGCTAGGCAACTATGCTTGAGATATGATTATACTTGTTGCTCTAGGATGAAGGCTCCACACCTTCCCTTTTCATGCAAATTTAATGATAATGAAACCTTAGCTTCTTATGCTAATGGTATATATGATTACTATGATGTGGAACGAATAGAAGAATTTGTTGCTTTTAAGGGTGCATGTGAAATTGAATCTTTGTTTAAAGAGTTTGAAGATTTTGATGATTCAGTTTATAGACCTGAAAATTTAGCTACCCTTAAATATTGCTATGAGAACTATGAATTCAATTACGATATTGATGATTTTATTGAGAGAGTCTCTGCTGTCCAAGAAGAGACTAATATTTTGCAGGAGTCTATGGAAGAAGAAATTGATGAAACTATGAGCTCATTGGATGAAAAAGATGATGAGGAGAGCGAAGAACAAAAGAAGGAAGAGCGGATTAGCTACCCGTGCCCACCTTCTAATGAGAGTAACTCTTCAACTCATACATTGTTTAATTTCCCTTCGTGCTTAACGATGGATGAATGCTATGATGATTGTTATGATCTCGTTGATTCTTTTGAAATATCCCTCTTTGATGATGCTTGCTATGCTGTGGCCAAGATGCCAATATGAATTATGCTTATGGAGATGAACTTGCTATAGTTCCTTATGTTAAACATGAAATTGTTGCTATTGCACCCACACATGATAGTCCTATTATCTTTTTGAATTCTCCAAACTACATATATCGGAGAAGTTTGCCCTTATTAAGGATTATATTGATGGGTTACCTTTTACTGTTGCACTTGATGATTTTGATGAATATAATATGCATGTGCTTGCTGCTCCTACTTGCAATCATTATGAGAGAGGAACTACATCTCTGCCTCTTTATGTTTCCAACATGAAAAAATTACAAGAAACTATTTATACTATGCATTGGCCTTTACTATATGTGCATGAATTGTTCTTTTATGACATGCCGATGCATAGGAAGAGAGTTAGACTTCATCATTGCTTGATATATGTTGATTTGTGCTCACTACTAAATTCCAAATCATTGCTAATTCAAATTGGCTTTGATATACCTTGGGATCCAGGTGGATCCATTACATGAGCGCTATATGCCTAGCTTAATGGCTTTAAAGAAAGCACTGCCAGGGAGACAACCTGAAAGTTTTAGAGGGTCATTTATTTCTGTTGTGCGCTTTTATAAAGTTTTAAAATAAAAATAATGTGCCAAGGTTTGCCTTTAGGATGTTTTAGATTACTTGTTGATTTGTGCGGTGCAGAACAGAAACTTTGGCTGTAGTGCGCGATTTTACATTTTTTTACTAGAACGTCAACCGGTTCTGAAACTTTTTGCACTGTCCTTATATACAAATTGTTTGTTTTTCCTAATTTTGGCAGAATGTTTGGAGTACCATAGGTATGGTGAATGTTCAGATTACTACAGACTGTCCTGTTTAAGACAGATTCTGTTTTTGATGCATAGTTTGCTTGTTTTGATGAAACTATCAATTTCTATCAGTGGATTAAGCCATGGAAAAGTTATATTACAATATCTACAATGCAAAAACAAAATATGAATTGGTTTGCAACAATACCTAGAGTAGTGATTTGCTTTATTATACTAACGGATCTTACCGAGCTTCCTATTGAGTTTTGTGTGGATGAAGTGTTCGAAGATCAAGGAGGTCATGAGGAGAAGGAGGAGAGGCAAGAGCTCAAGCTTGGGGATACCCAAGGCACCCCAAGTAAATATTCAAGGATACTCAAGCGTCTAAGCTTGGGGATGCCCCGAAAGGCATCCCATCTTTCTTCAACAAATATCGGTATGTTTTCGGATTCGTTTCGTTCATGTGATATGTGCAAATCTTGGAGTGTCTTTTGCATTTAGTTTTCACTTTTCTTTGATGCACCATTTTGGTATGAGATAGTCCTTGGTTGATTTATAGAATGCTCATTGCACTTCACTTATATTTTTTTGAGTATGGCTTTATAGAATGCTTCATGTGCTTCACTTATATCATTTGAAGTTTGGATTGCCTGTTTCTCTTCACATAGAAAACCGCCATTTGTAGAATGCTCTTTTGCTTCACTTATATTTGTTAGAGCGTGGGCATATCTTTTGTAGAAAGAATTAAACTCTCTTGCTTGACTTATATCTATTTAGAGAGTTGACAAGAACTGGTCATTCACATGGTTAGTCATAAAATCCTACATAAAACTTGTAGATCACTGAATATGATATGTTTGATTCCTTGCAATAGTTTTGCGATATAAAGATGGTGATATTAGAGTCATGCTAGTGGGTAGTTGTGGATTGTAGAAATACTTGTGTTGAAGTTTGTGATTCCCGTAGCATGCACGTATGGTGAACCGTTATGTGATGAAGTCGGAGCATGATTTATTTATTGATTGTCTTCCTTATGAGTGGCGGTCGGGGACGAGCGATGGTCTTTTCCTACCAATCTATCCCCCTATGAGCATGCGCGTAGTACTTTGTTTTGATGACTAATAGATTTTTGCAATAAGTATGTGAGTTCTTTATGACTAATGTTGAGTCCATGAATTATCGCACTCTCACCCTTCCATCATTGCTAGCCTCTTGATGCACTGCATTGCCCTTTCTCACCTCGAGAGTTGGTGCAAACTTCGCCGGTGCATCCAAACCCCATGATATGATACGCTCTATCACACATAAGCCTCCTTATATCTTCCTCAAAACAGCCACCATACCTACCTATCATGGCATTTCCATAGCCATTCCGAGATATATTGCCTTGCAACTTCCATCATCTTCATATACATGACTTGAGCATTCATTGTCATATTGCTTTGCATGATCGTATGATAGCTAGCATGATATTTTCATGGCTTGTCTGTTTTTTGACATCTTTGCTATGCTAGATCATTGCACATCCCGGTACACCGCCGGAGGCATTCGTATAGAGTCATACTTTGTTCTAGTATCGAGTTGTAACATTGAGTTGTAAGTAAATAAAAGTGTGATGATCATCATTATTAGAACATTGTCCCATGTGAGGTTATCAAAATAAAAGTGGCCAAAAAAGAGAGAGGCCAAAGAAGCCTACAAAAAAAACAAAAAAGAAAAAAACAAAAAAAGAGAGAAAAAGAGAAAAGGGACAATGTACTATCCTTTTACCAGACTTGTGCTTCAAAGTAGCACCATGTTCTTCATATAGAGAGTCTCTTGAGTTATCACTTTCATATACTAGTGGGAATTTTCATTATAGAACTTGGCTTGTATATTCCAACGATGGGCTTCCTCAAATGCCCTAGGTCTTCATGAGCAAGCAAGTTGGATGCACACCCACTTAGTTTTCAGTTTGAGCTTTCATACACTTATAGCTCTTAGTGCATCCGTTGCATGGCAATCCCTACTCCTCGCATTGACATCAATTTATGGGCATCTCCATAGCCCATTGATTAGCCGCGTCGATGTGAGACTTTCTCCTTTTTGTCTTCTCTACACAACCTCCACCATCATATTCTATTCCACCTATAGTGCTATGTCCATGGCTCACGCTCATGTGTTGCGTGAAAGTTGAAAGGTTTGCGAACGTCAAAAGTATGAAACAATTGCTTGGCTTGTCATCGGGGTTGTGCATGGTTTGAATATTTTGTGTGATGAAGATGGAGCATAGCCAGACTATATGATTTTGTAGGGAGAACTTTCTTTGGCCATGTTATTTTGAAAAGACATGATTGCTTTATTAGTATGCTTGAAGTATTATTGTCTTAATGTCAAATGATAGACTATTGCCTTGAATCACTGTGTCTTAATATTCATGCCATGATTAGATTATGTGATCAAGATTATGCTAGGTAGCATTCCACATCAAAAATTATCTTTTTTTATCATTTACCTAGTCGAGGACGAGCAGGAATTAAGCTTGGGGATGCTGATACGTCTCTGTCATATCTATAATTTTTTATAGTTCCATGCCAATATTGTGCAACTTTCATATACTTTTGGCAAATTTTTATACTATTTTTGGGACTAACATACTGATCTAGTGCCCAGTGCCAGTTCCTGTTTGTTGCATGTTTTTTGTTTCGCAGAAAACCCATATCAAATGGAATCCAAACGGGATAAAAACTGACGGACGTTTTTTGGAATATTTATGATTTTTGGGAAGAAGAATCAACGCGAGACGATGCCCGAGGGGGCCACGAGGCAGGGGGCGCGCCCCAGGGGTCAGGCGCGCCCTGGGCCCTCGTGGCCACCCCGTAAGGCGGTTGGTGCCCTTCTTTCACCGCAAGAAAGCTAATATCCGGATAGAGATCCTGTCCAAAATTCAGCCCAATCGGAGTTACGGATCTCCGGGAATTTTAGAAACGGTGAAAGGGCAGAATCAGGGAACGCAGAAACAGAGAGAGACAGAGAGACAGATCCAATCTCGGAGGGGCTCTCGCCCCTCCCATGCCATGGAGACCATGGACCAGAGGGGAAACCCTTCTCCCATCTAGGGATAAGGTCAAGAAAAAAGAAGAAGGAGGGGGGCTTGTCGGTGTTCTAGGAACGGGGGTCCCAAGACTTGCCTGCCTGTGGCCCACGGCATGGCTGCGATAGCAGGCCTGTACGGCCCATCTTCGTCAACAAGGCATTCAAGACCCTCGCGAGGGGCCAAGCCTCGCGAGGCGCGAGGCGCGCGACGCAAGACCTCCTCTGGAGCGGCCTCTCCAGGCAGGCTCACGAGGAGCGGAGATATCAAGGCGGGGCTGTCGGATGTGGGGTTCCGGCAAACCCTTAAGGTTCAAACACTGGGGTGCGCGCGAAGTCTTTCCCCTCTACCGATCTACGCCCTAGCTCGCTAAGATCTCGCGGACGAACTCGACGAACTCGCAACACATAAAGACACGAGGTTTATACTGGTTCGGGCCACCGTTGTGGTGTAATACCCTACTCCAGTGTGGTGGTGGTGGATTGCCTCTAGGGCTGATGATGAACAGTACAAGGGAAGAACAACCTCCTGAGGTTGAGGTGTTCTTGTGGCTAGGGTAGGCTCTCGATCGGGTTGGATCAAGCTAAGATGAGATGCCTCTACTATGGTGGCTAGCTCTACTTATATAGGCCCTGGCCCTCTTCTCAAATATCGAGCGGGAAGGGAGCCAACAACGGCATGCAAATTTGAAGGGGGACAGCTAGTACAAGCTATCCCGACAAAAGTGGTTTTCGCCTGCGAAAAGCTCTGGTGGTGACGCCGTCTTGGGCTCCACGATGACCTCCGTCTTGCCGTCCTCCTGGTCTTGGTCTCGTTGCACCAATATAGCAACCTTTGCCTGATGCCTTGGTCCTCTTCGCCTGCACTGGCCTCCTTAGCACCAAAGATGAAATAAGGATGCTGCGCATGCTGGCGCTCGCCTGGCGCCCGCCTGGTGTCGTTCGTCATGGCTCACATCACGAGAGCCTCATGAGGTTTGCCCCGCCTTGATATCTCCGCTCCTCGTGAGCCTACATGGCTAGGCCGCTCAAGAGGAGGTCTTGCATCGTCCGCCTCGCGAGGCTTGGACCCTCGCGAGGGTCTCGGATGCCTTGTTGATGAAGATGGGCGTGCTCTTTGGCTTAGCCACGCCAGGCCCATGCAGACAGCAAGTCTGGGGACCCCCGTTCCCAGAACGCCGACAGTAGCCCCCGGGCCCAAGGTGCGCTCGGGCTTGGCTTCGCGGCGAAGCCAAGGGTCAAGTTCGGAGCACCGCGGGCCCCAAAAGCCCGCGGCCTCGGTTGACGCGTGGCGGTTGATTGGACGTGGGCGCCTCCGCTTCCCCACGCTGCCTCGGCGACTGCATGACTTGGCAAGTCCCTGCGACATGCAAGGAAAACCATCATTACCTGCGATCGTGGGAGATGTTGGTTGGCCTTCTTCCGCTATAAATGGGGAGGAGGGGGCGGATCCCCCGTCGCCCATCTCTTCCTTGCTCGCTTGCTTCTTCCTCCCCGCTCCACTGCTGACAACAATGGCGCCTATCAGAAGGTTTTCTACCGAAGAGAAAGGAAAGGCTCCCCGTGATGATCCGGGGCCACGTCCGCCGAAGAAGAGGTCGATCCATCACCGTGAGGAAGCGGCGATGCAGGTGGTGAAGAGGCCTTGGTGCGAGCAGCCTCCTCCGGGGTATCCGCTACCCTTGTACGCCCGAGCCGAGGGCTCAGGAGGACAGGGCGACGAGCAGCGCCACCCACGCCGCGCCCGGGGTCACCGCGCCATGGCGACGCGTGCCGTCGCCCGCGGACTCCTCGCGTGAGCTGGTGCTGTGGGCGCCAATGCCTCCAAGTTCCTGGGTCCGCTTCCCACGGTTCTTCTCCGACGTGATGCCGCCGAGGGGGCCTCTCGAGCTCTGGTTGCAGCACGCCGACTGCAGCGCTCCGGCGACCGGAGCGGAGATCGAAGCGGTTCCCACCGGCAAGATCTTCATGACGCGCGGCTGGGGGGAGATCGCACAGGTCTGCCGCGCGAGGGGCGCCCTCGCGATCCACTTCGAGTACGACGGCGATTCCACACTCTTCTTCAAGGTCTTCGACGCCGAGGGCCGCCGCCTAGAGTGCTGCTCCGGAGAGGAGCGCCAAGCCGAGACGCGCTCCGCTCGCGGCCACTCCAGCAGCTCTCCTGAGCTTTACGAGACTCCGGAGACGAGCGATGACAGCTACGTGCCCCCGAGCTCTCGCCGCGCTCGGAGCAGGGTTGTGGCGTCTGGCCGTCGCCGCCATTGATCCGGATGGGGTTGGCGCCGGCCTCCCGTGGCCCACTGTTGATGATGGCGTCCGCCACAGAAGGGTGTAGATAGGATTCCCCTTAGTATCAGTTTTTGTTTCCTGCGAAGAATCATGAATCACCCCGTGGGGTCATGTAAGGATCTGCAATGTCTTTTGTACTTATCTTCCTTGTTACGAAAACTTGGTGAGCGCATGTCCCGTTAAGGGTCGGCCCCCCCTTTCTTTCCTTGCGATAGCTTGTTGCTCTACTGACAGTCCTCGGCCCGTGCAGCTACAGCCGTCCGGTAAGCGTGTCGCGGTCGTGGTCAAGGCCAGGAGGTGTGCGACCCGAGGTCCAGTAAGAGCCCCTGAGGCGCGATGCTCAGGAGGTCCCCCTTAGCGCTCAAGCAGCCATGGTGAGGCGAGACAGGGAGTTAACGTGGCCGCAACGGGGTTGCGGCAAGGCATAAGGGGCCATTAAGCCCAAACATTTAGCCGATCCGAGGGCGGGACTTATCTTGTTGACTTCATGGCGACTCGTGACGATGCGCTGGGCCTGCGCGCCAAGTTGCGCGGCATAGCCAGGCCGGCCCATACGAGTTTCCTTCCCCTCAAGCCCTCCTTAGTGCTCTACGTCCTCAGGTCCCGACCCTCGAGCGAGCTCAGCCGCCGCTGGTATGCCCGGTCGCGATGCCGTGGTCAAGGCCAGGGGGTGAAGGCTGGAGAGCCAGTAAGAGCTCCTGAGTCGCGATGCTCAGGAGCCCCCCTTTTAACACGCAAGCGAATTGCATGAGAGAAAAGGAGACTCGCGGTGCCGCCTGCCATCCTTCCCACGGGATCCCTGTGAACCGGCACAAGAAGAAACACGGTTTGCCGTTACAGCTGTCAGCCTGCCGCTGGTTGCTCTGGATGAGGTGAAGGCACTGAGGGCCTGGTGAGGTGACGTGCGCGGGGCGTGCCGCGAGCTAGAGCTCGTCCGCTCAGATTTGTCAACGTGGCAGGGACGGACCCATGCACCAGTGCCGTGCCTATGAGGCTCCGTGGGAGGCGATGATCGAGCAGGCGATAACCGTAGGCAGGTTAAGCATGGAAAGCAGATCAACTTGGATAAATGCAGGAAGATACATGCCACCGGGTCCGGCCCGAGCGTCTTGGGGATGATGCAGCCTGAGGGGCGCCCCCAGCAAGGTAAGCTAAAGACATAAACAAAAGGGACACATGCCACAGGGACAGACCCACACTGCCTGGGAATAATGCAGCCCGAGGGGCGCTCCCATCTAAACGAGCTTGGAAGATGTCACCGTTCTCAGAGGCGGCGTAGAGTTGGTGCAGCCAAGGCGTGTGAGGAGTCCCGGATTAGGGGTGTTCGGATGGCGGACTATGACCTTTGGCCGGACTCCTGGACTATGAAGATACAAGATTGAAGACTTCGTCCCGTGTCCGGATGGGACTTTCCTTGGCGTGGGAGGCAAGCTTGGCGATACGGATATGTAGATCTCCTTCCATTGTAACCGACTCTGTGTAACCCTAGCCCTCTCCGGTGTCTATATAAACCGGAGGGGTTTTAGTCCATAGGACGAACAACAATGATACCATAGGCTAGCTTCAAGGGTTTAGCCTCTCTGATCTCGTGGTAGATCTACTCTTGTACTACCCATATCATCAATATTAATCAAGCAGGATTAGGGTTTTACCTCCATCGAGAGGGCCCGAACCTGGGTAAAAACATCGTGTCCCTTGTCTCATGTTACCATCCGCCTAGACGCACAGTTCGGGACCCCCTACCCGAGATCCGCCGGTTTTGACACCAACATTGGTGCTCTGTGCCGTCACCTTTAGGCCCGATGGCTTCTCCGATCATCAACAACGATGCGGTCCAGGGTGAGACTTTTCTCCCCGGACAGATCTTCGATTCGCGGCTTTTGCATGCGGGCAATTAAGCAGGCCATCCGGAGCAGATCAAAAGCTATGCCCCGCCATCAGGTCGATTTGGAAGTTTGAACTACATGGCGGCGTCCGCGGAGACTTGATCTTCGACGGTTCGAGCCACAGCCAAGCGCGCCAGCCTTGCCACGATGGGCATGATCTAGCTCTGCCGCGAGCGGTGTCCTGAGGTCGCACGATGTCCGCTCCGACCCTTAGCTCGGGCCGATCAGACCTATCGAGGACGGGTGGCTGGACACCGCCGGGGCTGCAATCTCTCTGACGATCGAGCCGAACACCATACCTGTCCTTTATGGCTTCGTGACTCCAAGGTGTCTGACTCCTCTCCGGACTCCGACCTTCCGCGCCCGCCAATCGAATCCGATTGGGCGCGATCATGGAGTTCACCGCCGGGGCACCTCGGCCTTCGCCTTTGGCGACATTCTGAATTCGCTAAAGTCTCTCTCTTTATCGGAGAGCCTGGCGGACTATGGTCGGCAAGGTTGGGATGCGGACGACGAAGAAATTCAAAGCCCACCCACCACCCACTTTGTAGCCACCGCCGATGATTTAACCGACGTGCTCGATTTCGACTCAAGACATCGGCGGTATGGACGACGATGTAGGAGATTTAACAGAACCAGCGCTATAGGCCATTTGGACAACCACCCCATCTCATGATGTATACATGGTGGACACACCTAAAGGAAATGGCGACGAGGAACAAAGGGACACAATGAGGGATCGTTCCCTCGAAAAGCAATCAAAGCGGCGGCGTAAGCGCCGCTCCAAACCCCAACTCGACGGAGAAAGCAACCATCTGAGACCCAGCCATAGGCGAGGCGACCGCGGACGACGAACATGCCATCGAGCAACCGTCCGAACATGGCAACTTGGATAAACAACCCGTCCCCGGCGAAGAAAACAGTCCGGACGACCTCACACCGGACAAGTTGTTGGAGCAGAAGAACCTCCAAAAAGGCTCGCCGCCATCGCGTAGCTTAAAAAAATGTAAGCGAAGCTGAAAACAGCGGAAGATGCACTCAGAATTAGATGGAGCAAAGTACTCAACACCGCAGACAAATACGGCGACACTCGCCACACAAAGAGCTATCCGAAGCGAAAATTATTGCCGGAATTTGATTATGAGGCCTTAGAGCCTCCGCAATCAAAAAATAAGGAAGCCACCGGTCGGACAAACGACCCCATGGCCAACACAATGCGGCAAAGGACGCCACACAAAGCCGCACATGATCCGCTGAGGATTCAGCATCAAAAGATGGCCCAGCCAGATCTATCTATGGGCCAAGAAAGCAAGCTCTAGTAAGCAATGCAACACATCTAATATCCAACATCGCGATGCGCCCAGATATAGGGGCCAGACACCCCTATGTTTCACCGATGAGGTGCTTTGGTCATGAATTTCCAGCGGATTCAAGCCCGTAAACATAGAGGCTTCTGACGGAACAACAGACCACAGAGTCTGGATTGAGGATTACATCCTCCACATACACATGGCTAGAGGAGATGATCTCACGCCATAAAATACTTACCCTCAAACTCAAAGGGCCAGCCCGCATTGGCTTAAAAGCCTTCCGAAAACAACATTGGAAGTTGGGAAGAGCTCGAGGATGCTTTTCGCAAATTTTCAAGGACCTATGTCCGACCTCCGGATCACGGATGATTTAAGTCATATAACTCAACAACCCGGAGAGTCGGCCCTAAACTCTGGAACAGATTTCTTACTAAAAGAACCAGATAGTCGATTGTCCGGACGCCAAGCCTTAGCAGCTTTCAAACACAGCGTTCGAGACGAATGGCTTGCCAGACACCTCGGCCAAGAAAAGCCAAGAACAATGGCCGCATTAACAAGCCTCATGACCCGCTTTTTGTTGGAAATATGCCCTAGAGGCAATAATTAATTAGTTATTATTATATTTCCTTGTTCATGATAATCGTTTATTATTCATGCTATAATTGTGTTGACCGGAAACAGCAATACATGTGTGGATACATAGACAACACCATGTCCCTAGTAAGCCTCTAGTTGACTAGCTCGTTGATCAATAGATGGTTACGGTTTCCTGACCATGGACATTGGATGTCATTGATAACGGGATCACATCATTAGGAGAATGATGTGATGGACAAGACCCAATCCTAAGCCTAGCACAAAGATCGTAGTTAGATGCTAAAGCTTTTCAAATGTCAAGTATCTTTTCCTTAGACCATGAGATCGTGCAATTCCGGATACCGTAGGAGTGCTTTGGGTGTATCAAACGTCACAACGAATCGGGTGACTATAAAGGTGCACTCGGTATCTCCGAAAGTGACCATTGGGTTGACACGGATTAAGGCTCGATTTGTCACTCCGTAAACGGAGAGGTATCTCTGGGCCCACTCGGTAGGACATCATCATAATGTGCACAATGTGACCAAGGGGTTGATCACGGGATGATGTGTTACGGAACAGTAAAGAGACTTGCGGTAACGAGATTGAACAAGGTATCGGTATACCGACGATCGAATCTCGGGCAAGTACAATACCGCTAGACAAAGGGAATTGTATACGGGATTGATTGAGTCCTTGACATCGTGGTTCATCCGATGAGATCATCGTGGAACATGTGGGAGCCAACATGGGTATCCAGATCCGCTGTTGGTTATTGACGGGAGAACGTCTCGGTCATGTTCGCATGTCTCCGAACCCGTAGGGTCTACACATAAGGTTCGGTGGCGCTTAGGGTTATATAGGAAGCTTGTATGTGGTTACCGAATGTTGTTCGAGTCCGGATGAGATCCCTGACGTCACGAGGAGTTCGGAATGGTCCGGAGGTAAAGATTTATATATGGAAGTCCTGTTTTGGTCACCGGAAAAGTTTGGGCGATATCGGTAATGTCTGGGACCACCGGAGGGTCCTGGGTCCACCAAGTGGGGCCACCTGCCCCGGAAGGTTGCGTGGGCCAAGTGTGGGAGGGACCAGCCCCTAGGAGGGCTGGTGCGCCCCCCACAAGGGGCCCAAGGCGCAAGGATGGGTGGGAGGGGCAACCCTAGTCCAGATGGGCCCTAAGGCCCATCTAGTGGGCGCCTCCTCTCCCTCCCTCTTGGCCGCCTCCCTTGATCCCATCTAGGGCTGGCCGCCCCCTAGGGGTGGAAACCCTAGAGGGGCGCAGCCCTCCCTTCCCCTATATATATGAGGCCACAGGGGCTGCCCATAACACATGAGAACTTCTCCTCTCGCCGGGCAGCCTGCATCTCTTCCTCCTCCTCTTCTCCCGTGATGCTTGGCGAAGCCTGCAGGATAGCCACGCCCTCCACCACCACCACGCCGTTGTGCTGCTGTTGGATGGAGTCTTCCTCAACCTCTCCTCTCTCCTTGCTGGATCAAGGCATGGGAGGCGTCACCGGGCTGTCACGTGTGTTGAGCGCGGAGGTGCCGTCCGTTCGACACTAGGATCTCCGGTGATTTGAATCACGACAGTCGACTCCTTCAACCCCGTTCTCTTGAACGCTTCCGCTTAGCGATCTACAAGGGTATGTAGATGCACTCTCCTTCCCTCGTTGCTAGTTTCTCCATAGATAGATCTTGGTGACACGTGGGAAAATTTTGAATTTCGCCACGTTCTCCAACAAAGGCATCATGAGCTAGGTCTATTGCGTAGATTCTTTGCACGAGTAGAACACAAAGTAGTTGTGGGCGTTGATGTTGTTCAATATGCTTACCGTTACTAGTCCAATCTTGTTTCGACGGTATTGTGGGATGAAGCGGCCGGACCGACCTTACACGCTCTTCGTGAGACAGGTTCCACCGAATGACATGCACTTGGTGCATAAGGTGGCTAGCGGGTGCCGCCTCTCCACTTTAGTCGGAACGGATTCGATGAAAAGGGTCCTTATGAAGGGTAAATAGCAATTGGCATATCACGTTGTGGTTTTGCGTAGGTAAGAAACGTTCTTGCTAGAACCCATAGCAGCCACGTAAAACATGCAAACAACAATTAGAGGACGTCTAACTTGTTTTTGCAGGGTATGCTATGTGATGTGATATGGCCAAGAAGAATGTGATGAATGATATGTGATGTATGAGATTGATCATGTTCTTGTAATAGGATTCACGACTTGCATGTCGATGAATATGACATCCGGCAGGAGCCATAGGAGTTGTCTTTATTTATTGTATGACCTGCGTGTCATTAAACAACGCCATGTAATTACTTTACTTTATTGCTAAACGGTAGCCATAGTAGTAGAAGTAATAAGTTGGCGAGACAACTTCATGGAGACACGATGATGGAGATCATGATGATGGAGATCATGGTGTCATGCCGGTGACAATGATGATCATGGAGCCCCGAAGATGGAGATCAAAAGGAGCAATATGAAATTGGCCATATCATGTCACTACTATATAATTGCATGTGATGTTTATTATGTTTATGCATCTTGTTTACTTAGAACGACGGTAGTAAATAAGATGATCCCTTACACAAATTTCAAGAAGTGTTCTCCCCTAACTGTGCACCGTTGCTACAGTTAAATAAACTTCTAAGCACCACGTGTTAATCGGGTGTGATGGATTCTTACGTTCACATACAACGGGTGTAAGCAAGATTTACACACGAAAACACTTAGGGTTAACTTGACGAGCCTAGCATGTGAAGACATGGCCTCGAACACGGAGACCGAAAGGTCGAGCATGAGTCGATAGTAGATACGATCAACATGAAGATGTTCACCGATGATGACTAGTCCGTCTCACGTGTTGATCGGACACGGCCTAGTTGATTCGGATCATGTAATCACTTAGATGACCGAGGGATGTCTATCGAGTGGGAGTTCATAAGATGAACTTAATTATCCTGAACATAGTCAAAAGACCTTTTGCAAATTATGTCGAAGCTCGCGCTTTAGTTCCATTATTTAGATATGTTCCTAGAGAAAATATAGTTGAAAGTTGTAAAGTAGCGATTATGCGGACGGAGAAAGCTTATGTCCTTAATGCATCGCTCGGTGTGCTAAACCCCAAACGTCGTTGCGTGGATGTTGCGAACATCGGACATACACGTTTTGATAACTACGTGATAGTTCGGTTAAACGGTTTAGAGTTGAGGCACCAAAGACGTTTTGAACGTCGCGGAACATATAAGATGTTTCGAGGGCTGAAATTGGGATTTCAGGCTCGTGCCACGCCAAGAGGTATGAGACCTCCGGCGATTTTCTTAGCCTACAAACTAAGGGAGAAACGCTCAATCGTTGAGCTTGTACTCAGATTGTCCAGGTACAACAATCACTTGAATCGAGCGGGAGTTAATCTTCCGGATGAGATAGTGATGTTTCTCCAAAGTCATTGCCACCAAGCTGCTAGAGCTTCGTGATGAACTATAACATATCGGGGATAGATATGATGATCCTTGAGGTATTCGCGTTGTTTGACGTCGCGAAAGTAGAAATCAAGAAGGAGCATCAATTGTTGATGGTTGGTGAAACCACTAGTTTCAAGAAGGGCAAGGGCTAGAAGGACACTTCATGAAACGGCAAATCGCTTGTCTGCTCCGAAAGAAGAAACCCAAGGTTGAACCCAAACCCGAGACTAAGTGCTTCGTAATAAGGGAATAGTCACTAGAGCGGAATTACCCTAGATGCTTGGTAGATAAGAAGGCTGGCAAGGTCGATAGAAGTATATTGATATACATTATGTTAATGTGTACTTTACTAGTACTCCTAGTAGCACCGAGGTATCAAGATACGGTTCGGTTGCTAAGTGTTAGTAACTCAAATAAAAGAGCTACGGAATAAAACGGAGACTAGCTAAAGGTGAGTGACGATATGTGTTGAAGTGTTTCCAAGTTTGATGTGATCAAACATCGCACGCCCCTATACCATCAAGATTAGTATTAAACCGAATAATTGTCATTTGGTGTTTGCGTTGAGCATAGACATGATTGGATTATGTCTATCGCAATCTGATTATTCATTTAAGGAGAATAATGGTTACTCTATTTATTTGAATAACACCTTCAATGGTCTTGCACCTAAAGGAATGGTTTATTGAATCTCGATCGTAGTGATACACATTTTCATGCCAAAAGTATAAGATAGATAGTACCACTTACTTGTGGCAATCGCCATGTAAGTCACATTGGTATAAGGCATGAAGAAGCTCCATGTTGATGGATCTTTAGACTCACTCGTTTTTGAAAAGTTTGAGACATGTAAACCATGTCTATTGGTACATACGCATGAAGAAACTCCATGCAGATGGATCGCTTGGACTCAATTGATTTTGAATCACTTGAGATATGCAAATCATACCACATGGGCAAGATGACCGAAAAGCCTCGGTTTGATAAGATGGAACAAGGTAGCAACTTGTTGGAAGTAACACATTTTGATGTGTGCAGTCCAATGAGTCTTTGAGGCATGCAAATGAATATCGTTATGTTCTTACTTCACGATGATTCGAGTAGATGTTGAGTATATTTACTTGATGAAACACAAGTCTGAATTATTGAATGGTTCAAGTAATTTCAGAGTGAAGTTGAAGATCTTCGTGACAAGAGGATAAAATGTCTATGATGTGATCATAGAGATGGATATCTGAGTTCTGAGTTTTGGCACACTATTAAGACATTGTGAAATTGTTTCACAATTAATACCGCTGGAACACCATAGTGTAATGATGTGTCCGAACATCATAGTTGCACCCTATAAGATATGGTGCGTACCATGATGTCTCTTATCAATTACCACTATCGCTCATGGGTTAGGCATTAGAGACAACCACACTCACTTAAATAGGGCACCACGTAATTCCGTTGAGACGACACCGTTTGGAGAAACCTAAGTTGTCGTTTCTTAAAAGTTTGGGCTGCGACGCTTATGTGAAAAAGTTTCAGGTTGATAGGCTCGAACCCAAAGCGGATAAAATGCATCTTCATAGGACACCCAAAACAGTTGGGTATACCTCCTAATTCAGATCCGGAAGCAATAGGGATTGTTTCTTGAATCGGGTCCTTTCTCGAGGAAAAGTTCGTCTCGAAAAGTTGAGTGGGAGGATGGTGGAGACTAGATGAGGTCATTGAACCGTCACTTCAACAAGTGTGTAGCAGGGCACAGGAAGTTGTTCCCGTGGCACCTACACCAATTGAAGTAAAAGCTTATGATAGTGATCATGAAGTTTCGGATCAAGTCACTACCGTACCTCGTGGGGTGACAAGGATGCGTACTACTTGAGTGGTACAACAATCCTGTCTTGAAGGTCATGTTGCTAGACAACAATGAACCTCGAGCTATGGAGAAGCGATGGTGGGCCCAAATTCCGACAAATGGTTAGAAACCATGAAATCCGAGGTAGGATCCATGTATCATAACAAAGCATGGACTTTGGTGGACTTGCCCGATGATCGGCAAGCCATTGAAATAAATGGGTCTTTAAGAAGAAGACGGACATGGACGGTAATGTCACCTTCTATGAAGCTCGACTTGTGGCAAAGAGTTTTCACAAGTTCAAGGAGTTGACTACGATGAGATTTTCTCATCCGTAGCGATGCTTAAGTCCGTCGGAATCATGTTAGCATAAGCTGAATTTATGAAATCTGGCGATGGATGTCAAGACGAGTTTCCTTACCGGTTTACGTAAGGAAAGGTTGTATGTGATACAATCGTAAAAGTTTTGTCGATCCTAAGGATGCTAAAAGGTATCTTTGGCTCCAATGATCCTTTCTAAGGACCGGAGTAAGCATCTCGGAGTTGGAATGTGCGCTTTGATGAGATGATCAAAGATTTTGGGTGTATACAAAGTTTATGAGAAACTTGTATTTCCAAAGAAGTGAGTGGGAGCACTATAGAATTTTGATGAGTATATGTTGTTGACATATTGTTGATCGAAATGATGTAGAATTCTGGAAAGCATATAGGGTTATTTGAAAAGTGTTTTCAAGTGAAAACCTGTATTAAGCTACTTGAACATTGAGCATCAAGATCTATAGTGATAGATCAAAATGCTTAATGGTACTTTCAAATGAGCATATACCTTGACATGATCTTGAAAGTGTTCAAGATGGATCGATCAAAGAAGGAGTTCTTGCACGAGATGTAAGGTATGAAGTTAAGAGTTAAAGCTCACCACGGCGAAAAGAGAGAAAGGATGAAGGTCGTCCCTATGCTTGGACATAGGCTCTATAGTATGCTATCTTGTGTACCGCTTTGACCTAAGTGTGCCATGCCATGAGTCGGTCAAGGGTACAAGAATGATCCAAATGAGGATCATTGGACAGCGGTCAAAATTGTCCTTGGAATAAATAAGGACATGTTTCTCGATTATGGAGGTGATAAAGAGTTCGGCGTAAAGGGTTACGTCGATGCAAGCTTTAACACCTATCCGAAAGTGACTCGAGTAGCAAACCGGATCGTATAGTGGAGCAACCATTTGGAATAGCTCCAAGTGGGCGTGAAAGCAGCATTTACAATATGACATAGAGAATTGCGAAGTACACACGGATCTGAAAGGTTCGGACCGTTGACTAAAACCTCTCTCACAAGCAAAACATGATCAAACCCCGAAACTCATTGAGACTTAATCACATGGTGATGTGAACTAGTTTGAGACACTAGTAAACTCTTTGGATGTTGGTCACATGGCGATGTGACCTATCAGTGTTAATCACATGGCGATGTGAACTAGATTATTGACTCTAGTGCAAGTGGGAGACTGTTGGAAATATGCCCTAGAGGCAATAATTAATTAGTTATTATTATATTTCCTTGTTCATGATAATCGTTTATTATTCATGCTATAATTGTATTGATAGGAAACAGCAATACATGTGTGGATACATAGACAACACCATGTCCTAGTAAGCCTCTAGTTGACTAGCTCGTTGATCAATAGATGGTTACGGTTTCCTGACCATGGACATTGGATGTCATTGATAACGGATCACATCATTAGGAGAATGATGTGATGGACAAGACAATCCTAAGCCTAGCACAAAGATCGTGTAGTTCGTATGCTAAAGCTTTTCTAATGTCAAGTATCTTTTCCTTAGACCATGAGATCGTGCAATTCCGGATACCGTAGGAGTGCTTTGGGTGTATCAAGCGTCACAACGTGAATGGGTGACTATAAAGGTGCACTACGGGTATCTCCGAAAGTGACCATTGGGTTGACACGGATTAAGGCTGGGATTTGTCACTCCGTGTAAGCGGAGAGGTATCTCTGGGCCCACTCGGTAGGACATCATCATAATGTGCACAATGTGACCAAGGGGTTGATCACGGGATGATGTGTTACGGAGCGAGTAAAGAGACTTGCGTAACGAGATTGAACAAGGTATCGGATACCGACGATCGAATCTCGGGCAAGTACAATACCGCTAGACAAAGGGAATTGTATACGGGATTGATTGAGTCCTTGACATCGTGGTTCATCCGATGAGATCATCGTGGAACATGTAGGAGCCAACATGGGTATCCAGATCCGCTGTTGGTTATTGACGGAGAACGTCTCGGTCATATGCGCATGTCTCCGAACCGTAGGGTCTACACATAAGGTTCGATGGCGCTAGGGTTATATAGGAAGCTTGTATGTAGTTACGAATGTTGTTGAGTCCGGATGAGATCCGGACGTCACGAGGAGTTCGGAATGGTCGGGAGGTAAAGATTTATATATGGAAGTCTGTTTTGGTCACCGGAAAAGTTTGGGCGATATCGGTAATGTCTGGGACCACCGGGAGGTCCCGGGTCCACCAAGTGGGGCCACCTGCCCCGGAAGGTTGCGTGGGCCAAGTGTGGGAGGGACCAGCCCCTAGGAGGGCTGGTGCGCCCCACAAAGGGCCCAAGCGCAGGATGGGTGGGAGGGGCAAACCCTAGTCGAGATGGGCCTAAGGCCCATCTAGTGGGCGCCTCCTCTCCTCCCTCTTGGCCGCCTCCCTTGATCCCATCTAGGGCTGGCCGCCCCTAGGGGTGGAAACCCTAGAGGGGCGCAGCCCTCCCTTCCCTATATATATGAGGCCACAGGGGCTGCCCATAACACATGAGAACTTCTCCTCTCTGGGGCAGCCTGCATCTCTTCCTCCTCCTCTCTCTCTGTGATGCTTGGCGAAGCCTGCAGATGCCACGCTCCTCCACCACCACCACGCCGTTGTGCTGCTGTTGGATGGAGTCTTCCTCAACCTCTCCCTCTCTCCTTGCTGGATCAAGGCATGGGAGGCGTCACCGGCTGTCGTGTGTTGAGCGCGGAGGTGCCGTCCGTTCGGCACTAGGATCTCCGGTGATTTGAATCACACGAGTCGACTCCTTCAACCCCGTTCTCTTGAGCGCTTCCGCTTAGCGATCTACAAGGGTATGTAGATGCACTCTCCTTCCCTCGTTGCTAGTTTCTCCATAGATAGATCTTGGTGACACGTAGGAAAATTTTGAATTTCTGCCACGTTCCCCAACACTTTTCTGCGAGGAGAGGATAGCTGGTTGGCAAGATGCAAGATACTAGCGACCCAAGTACATCCGAAGTTAGGGATGGAACGGAAACATGACGCAGCAGGACCAGCGCCGGACCAAGGGAAAGCGGCCGAAGAGCACGACAGTCAACGCCGGATTCAAAAGCTCTCGGCAGAATCAAAAAAAGCTGCCCCCAAGGATAACAGGGACGAGCTAGCTAACTTAAACAAAATCATGGACAAGATATGTTAAATCCAGAGTACTCCCGGGAGGCCTGCAAACCATACCCACAGAGATTGTTGGGTATTCAAGCAATCCGGCAAACTTAACGCCCGAACACAAGGGGCTCGACACACCAAGCGAGGACGATGACGAACCCCACAAGCGAGCACCCGAAAACAAAAGAATTTCCCACAAGAAGTCAAAGCAGTAAATTCACTTCACGTGACAAAAGGGAGAACATAGTGGCGCCCATAGAGATACGCGCCATACTGGCCTATCCTAGAGGAGTCCCGCCTTTGGTTATTAAAACCAATCACCTTCGACCATCAGGATTACTCTAGAAGTATCCGGAGCGCAGGCTTGGACTGCCTTGGTATTAGATCCGATAATTGACGGACTCCACTTTACACAAGTCCTAATGGACGGGCGACAGTGATTTAAACCTGATATATCGAGGACACAATCCATAAATTGGGATAGACCCAACAACAATTCGCCAAAAAAACACTTCCTTTCAAGAAATAACGCCAGCCCAGATGCCCATTATACAGGGCTCTCTCACAGTTAGAAGTAATGTTAAGCTCACCCGACAACTTCCTCGAAAAGCTAACCTTCCACATCGCCCCATTTACAAGCAGCTATCAAGCACTCTTTGGGGCTAAGCTTCGCCCGCTTTAACATAATACCGCATTATGCATCCCTTATACTTAAAATGCCGGTCCACGAGGCATCATCTCATTAAAGGAAATATCGAGTGTTCCTCGAGAACGGAAGATCAGCGGCTGCATCAACAGCCACACACTAAACCGCTTCACTAAGCAAAGCACCTAAACAGGTCGTTCGACCCGGACATGGCTAGACGAGTCCGCGTAAGGCTTACTAGCCGCATACCCCCGTTCAAGGGCTCCACGCATGTACAACAAGAGACAATAAAGCCCAATTTTATTAACTTTTTAAAGCGTACTTTGTTTATTTAATGTAGCGTACATTTTACGCACGATCTTTTTCAACTAAGTTCCTCTCTTTTCAGATGAACACCGTGCTACACCGTCCGTGGATACGGGCACAACGGAACCTGGTAGCGCGACGTGCAGTAGGGACCCGTTGCAAGGATTCTTTTCAGATTAAGACCTACGTAAACCTTTTTCTTGTCTCTTGTTGATACACATCCCCGCTTCTTGCTATAACCGAGGTGGAGGCTGGCGTCTTGGCATTAGCCACGTCGAACTTTGCGCGTGCACGGACACCGAGGGCTTATTACTAAGGCGTTGTTCAGCCCGTTGTCATAAAGACCGAATACCTTAGGGAGTGTTCGGCGTCGCGAGTTTGGCCTTATATGCATCAGCTCGAATCATGTCTTTGGTCAAATGTTGGGTTTGCCTCTCCTGTGTTTTGCTGCCTTACGTTCCGCTCTATCGGCTAAGGCGGCACCAGGAGAACTACTGCGATTGTGCCCCGGTTCGGCCGGGCGAGCACCTCAGTAGAGAAAGCTGAAAACTGACTGTCATGATGTAGCGTGAGACTGGTCAACCACTCGATGACTCACATGAATCTTTAGGATTCTTTCGCATTAACGAAGGGCCGTTTCCCGGTCAGGCACACACACGCCCCGAATTCAGGCGAGCGCGGTGCCCCTAGGGGCTATATAGTAGCGCCACTGTCAAACTCCTATGGCTAAGTGAAAGTGATAAAGCATTATAGTTCAGTTGCCTAGTTTGCTGCGCTATCACCTCCTTTATAGGACCAAGACGTTGGATAAAAGTGTGAAAATGCGCCTTTTGCGAACACCCCCGCATTATATGCGTGGGGGCTGAAGCCGAAGACTGCCATCTTTTAGGTTATATACACATATACATTAACGGCCGCACATGAGGTATTTTAATTCTTGCAGGCACAAGTATAAAAAGCTTTTATATTCCATCGAAACATTGTTTTACAATTATACATGTTATTCAACATGATGTCCTTGAAAGCACTGTGTGTCTCTATTAAGCAGCGCCTGCGAGAACTTCACGAAAATAGTGCTCGGCAGGTACTCGGCTCCCGTCCGAATCTTGGGATGCAACATCGGTGGTCCTCATCTCCGCCCAGTATGTCTTGACACGGGCAAGAGCCATCCGCGCACCCTCTATGCATGCTGACCTGTTCATTGCATTGATATGGGGCACCGCACCAAGGAACTGCTGCACCAAACCAAAATAACTCTTCGGCTCAGGCCTTTCCGGCCACAGGTGACTCACGACTTCCTTCATGGCAAGACCGGATAACCTATTCATCTCCGCCCATTCGGCCAATCGCTCGGACAATGGAAGTGGGCGCTCTGGATTGTGGAACTGCGACCAAAAAGCTTTTCCGCCGTGATCCTTCCGATCTCGGAAGTGTTGGCGCATCGTCATGCATTCTGCCGCCAAATCCAGATAAGTATCCGCCGCACTCCACAGCTGGTCCAACGGAGCATACTTAGGATCCCGAACTTCATCCGCGGCATAAAGGGCTCTCCAGCCACGATATCTCCGACTGGCGTAGCTCCCTTCATGGCTCTCATTGCGAGGCGAGCATCCTTGGCCTCGGTAGTGGCCTTCTCCAGTCCTTTTTGTTCCGCCCGATCTTCTTTTTCAAGAAGCTTGCGTGATCGGCAGCATCCTTCAACTTCACAGCCATCTCGGCCATTTCCTTCCTGCTTGGCGATGAGCAGCCTGTTCGGCTTTCAGCTCTTGACCGCCTTCAAGGCAGCCACATCACTTTTACGGCCTGCTCCTTGGCTCGGGCGAGTTCGCAGAAAGGTTCTCCATGGCAGCGGCACCATGCATCAAGCATACATGTTGTAAGACAAGGGCATCAAGCCCCTTACAGTGTGTCCGCGGAGAAAATTTCATACATTGCGACTCGTCCAACGCTTGTTGACAAGCGCGATGTCGGCATTCGCCACGTCAAGTTGCCGCTTTAGCTCGGCAAATTCATCGATCCGGCTAGCCACGGACAATTCGCCACCTACATAGGAAGAAGCGACATGTTATACCTGGATTATGATCCTCGGCGCTACTGTCATTTTGACAACGCACGAGTCTCGAAACTACTATCTATACTGGCGCATCTTTTATATGCGGAACTATCATAAGGTACATCATTTCGCGTACCTCAAAACCTGTCAGTAAACTCCTGACGGCCTCGTGCAACCCGCTCTCCGCAGATGAAATCCTTTCAATCACCATGCCCATCAATGCACGATGTTCTTCTGAGATAGACGCTCGCCCGAGCAGATCCTTCAGCTCCTCCGACCGTGCGGATGGTGCCGGACTCGTCGATGGCCTTTTGAAGGCGGACACGGAGGGCTTTAGGGAGCCATCACGGCTGTTTTCCGCCTGCGGATTGAAAAAACCCTCGCGGCGACACCTCGGGGTGCCCGCCTACAAAATGATGCGGCGGGAGGGGCATTCCGCTCTCCATCATCTCGGACGAAGATCCCACGAAGATGAGCTCTGCTGCGAAGGGCTGAGATCCGAACTACAAGAGTAAAAATTCAGTTGTCTTTCTCAGGAATAAAATAGGGATGTCTCTTATTTTAAAACTCCCTCTCTACATACGGCTCATTGGAGGCTGATCCCTTGAGGGCACAGTCTTGGCCGAGGCACCTCCGGCATGGGACCCTCGGAAGATCTCTTCCCCGCTTTGAGATCATGGTCTCCGGGTCTTGAGGTGGTCCTCTTCTTTCCTGGATGGAGGGATTCTCGATCCCTCCTTTGCTCGGATAGCCTCCTTCGAGGATATCAGGTAGCTTCCTTGTTCCCCCTTCGCCTTCTTCCAAAGGCGCAACCTCCAAACATCTGGTTAACACGGGATCCGGCGTGGTCTCGGGGAGGGCGGACACTGATCAGCTTTGCTTTTCGCTATCCCTCCTGTTTAAAGGGATAACTTTTTAAGGGCAATTTTATGATGAATATACGGATAGCATGTCCGGGTACAGGGCTACTTGCTTGAGTATCCGGGCGATTGCAGCTTAGACCTGCGTCCTCGGTCAAGTCCGTACACATTGCTTGTGATCCGAAGAACAATTTGTACATCTCCATGGGCGTCACGCCCGCAAAGTGTTGGAGAGCTTCGTGGTCCCTCTGGATTAAACTCCCACAGTGAGGCGGCGTTTGCGGGGCAAAGTCTGGCGAATCAACATGACCTGCGCCCTCGGCCAGATTGATGTCTCTTTCCAGGAGATCTTGAATGCGGCCCTGCAACAAGGGCACGTCCTTGGACGGCCCCTAGTCAAGCCCTTTATTGACCCATGAAGCCAGCCGTGGGGGCGGCGAAGGCAGGAGGCGCCACCCACTTGGTGCCCCTGGGAGCTGTGATATAAAACCACTCCCGTTGCCATAAGCTGAACTCCTCTTGAAAAGATCCCTCGGGCCATGGAGCGTCAGCATTCTTGCTTATAACATCCCCTCGCACTCTGCTTGCTGCCCCTTGATCATATTTGGCTCTACTTTGAAGGTCTTGAGCCACAATCCGAAGTGAGGGGTAATGCGGAGGAAGGCTTCGCACACAACAATGAACGATGAGATGTGGAGGATGGACTCCGGATCCAAGTCGTGAAATTCCAACCCATAATAAAACATGAGCCCCCTCACGAAGGGGTCCATCGGGAAGCCTAACCCCCGAAGGAAGTGAGACGCGAACACCACACTCTCACCGGGCTTGGGAGTGGGAGTAACCTGCCCTTGAGCAGGCAGCCTATCTGAGAAATTTTGCGGTTAGATACAGCATCTCTCGACTTTAGCACGTCTTCTTCCGTAATGGAGGAAGGCATCCACCGACCTTGAAGGTCGGAGCGGACATCATCGAAGGTCGAAGCGCTGAATCTGGAGCTTTGGGTGTTGGAACTCGAGGCAAAGGCGGATTCGATTGAGATTGAAAGAAAGGAGTAGAGCCTTGGTCTCTTTATAAAGAGGTTGCATACCAAGAGCCCTCCCGTGACTGTTTGGGACTACGCCCGATAGAGAGAGGCGTGCCAGCGGTATGATTAGGTTACCGCCCGTATTGATGAGAATCCGGAATAAGGGACGATCTCTGCTTTGACAAGGCGTGCCAAGAAACCGCCTCGCTAAGCGCTTGAGGTGGGACAGTAAAAAGCGATTCGAATAAAGGCTTGGCCGTGGTGTGATGACACGCTTGCGAGATCGTCGGTGATTGGGTTTGTGTAAATATTATTCTCTCTACGGTGGTATGTGGAAATTATTTTGCAGAGCCGGACTCTATCCTCGTGTTCAAAATCTTCTATGAAGTATTCGGAGAAGGAACCCGCCTTGCAATGCCGAAGACAAATTGCGCGCCGGACTCGTTCATTGAAGCCTGGTTCAGGGGCTACTGAGGGAGTCCTGGATTAGGGGGTGTCCGGATGGCCGGACTCCTGGACTATGAGGATACAAGATTGAAGACTTCGTCCCGTGTCCGGATGGGACTTTCCTTGGCGTGGAGGGCAAGCTTGGCGATACGGATATGTAGATCTCCTCCCATTGTAACCGACTCTGTGTAACCCTAGCCCTCTCCGGTGTCTATATAAACCGGAGGGGTTTTAGTCCGTAGGACGAACAACAATGATACCATAGGTTAGCTTCTAGGGTTTAGCCTCTCTGATCTCGTGGTAGATCTACTCTTGTACTACCCATATCATCAATATTAATCAAGCACGAGTAGGGTTTTACCTCCATCGAGAGGGCCCGAACCTGGGTAAAAACATCGTGTCCCTTGTCTCCTGTTACCATTCGCCTAGACGCATAGTTCGGGACCCCCTACCCGAGATCCGCCGGTTTTGACACCGACAGCGTGCGTTGAAGAAATGACTCCTCATGAGCCACCGGAGCCCTGAGCCTCGGGAGGCTCTGGGGGATCGGGAGGTTCCCTGAAGACCGTCTCCATCTCCTCCAGGACGGCGTGGTACCTAGCCTACTGAGCCGCCAGGACACGCCGCATATTACGCTGATCGGCTAACGCCATGCTCGGCAAGCCGAAGGGCATCTGACGTAGGCATGTGGCGGGCCCTCATGGCCCCACGCAAAGGCGAGCGCTCACGAGATGCAGCCTGTTGAGCCACAGGGGCGTCGATGCGGAACCGCAGCCCTGCATCCTCGCCAGGATGGGGAGCTGTGCCTCGTGAGCGGCTGTCACCGCACATGGCTCTTGCGTCTTGCGGTTCTGGGTGGTCTTGGTGATGAACTCTGGGTGGTGGGCACTCCTTGCCCGTGCTCTCTGAGGAACATGTGCATGTGGCAGCTTCCAGTGGTGCCCAGCGCCTCCCTCGTGAGGTTGGCAAGGTCTGAGGCCCTCGAAGAGAGCCCCGAGCCTGCCAGGAGGCGTCGGGCACCTTTCCTATGCGGCCGGAGGGGCGCCCACAGGCGGGCCTGATCTGATGAGACTCCTACCATGGCGCCATCCTCCACGAGGTCCTGCAGCGGCTGTTGCTTCTTCTGGGAATGGCCTCGGAGGCCCTCACTTACTGCTTGTCGGGGTGCGTCAATTGCTGCAGCTTGGAAGGTGCGCTCGAGGGCACACGCATCCCTCTCTTCACAGGACCGTGATGATTCCTCCAGCTTCAGGCATCTTGAGGGCGTTATGGCCGTGATGGGTGGCTGCCATGAACTTGGCGGGGCTGGATGCAGGGGATGGCATTGTCTGTGGCGGATGTGCCTGACGTCAAAGTCGATGAGCTCGGTCTTGGTAGTTCTTGCGCTCCCGAAGGTGACGAGGCGAGCGGACCTGCCCTATCGGTGTGGTGGAACCGTCGGTCACTCCTGAGAAGAGCTTGGTGGGTTGGAGCTATTCATATGGCACTTGGAGGTTGTCGAACGCGTCGACCAGACGGGGCGTTCAGTCCAGCGCCGCCCGTCGATGAGGGTCTTTGTGACCTGCACATTCTTGATGGTAGGGGAACACAGCATAGGGAGGCGCCAGCGGTGGCTGCGCACTTGAGCTGATCTGCCGAGTTGAAAGTGATGACGCATTGGGACCACTTGAGCGGTAGCGTGGCCTCGAGCTTGGGGAGCACCGCATTCACCTCGCGAGCAAACTGTTTGAAGATCTTTGAGAGGTGGGGCTGGGCACCGCCCAAGATCTGTGATCGCCTGCGGCTCTTGGAAGCCCCAGCCCCTCGTCTGGTGGTGGTCGTCGTTCCTTCTTGGTGGCGGCGTGAGGGGAAGACGGCGTTGCCTTGGGGCGATCCTCACGAGGCTGGTCCCTCGGCGCCCTCGCGAGGTTGGTCTGCCAGCCAGTCCTTGCGAGGCTGTCGCGCCATTCTGGCGCGGGCTACAGGTCGTCTGGCGTCCGCCTCCACGTCCTCCTCATGCGGCGTAGCCCAGATCGCTGCGCTTCGAAGCGTCGGCAAAGCATCCTTCTCGTATGGCTCTGAGCTCTTGGCGATCGGCTGGTGTTGTGGGTGTTCGGGTTGTGGAAGGCGCATAGCAGCGCTGTTCTTGGAAGACTCGGACTGATCTCTGCCCGCAGGTGTCGGGCTCCGCTGCTGAGCACAGCTGCCTCCTTGCGCTTCACGCCCTTGGCCTTGGTTTTCTTCTCCTCTGCGCCCGGCTTGGCAGCTCAAGGAGAGAGAGGCGCCCCTCCTCGCTCTTGCGCACTTGGTGCAGGGTTGAACAACTCTGAGAGGTTGAGGCTCCTTGTGGATGGCGAGCTCTTCCTTCATCTTGAGCGTCCGCAGGGCGCCGTCGGAGAAGCAGAGATGATGGCCTCATCCGTGACCTTGGGGATCTTGGGCGTGTGTTGTTGAAGCGGCTGGATGTACTTGGAGGGTCTCTCACGGTTGTTGCTTGATGCGGCATAGATCACCCTGACGGTGATCGCATAGTGCCACGGAAGTTCTTGCGACGAAATGGTCGGCATCTCATCCCGGGAGGAGATCGAGCCGTGCTGCAGGTTCGAGGAGCAGGGAGGCGAGCCCCATCGCTTGAGCCATGGAAACCAGTTCGCCATGACTTTTTAATCGCCGTTAGCGCTTGATGCTCAGCTCCTAGGCTGCAGGAACTCAGCGAAATCGGCGGTGCCGTCATAGCGAGGAGGCAGAACCGGCTTGAACTTGCTGGCGAACAGCTTCACGCCTTCGGGGGTGAAAGCGCGGCATCCAGCCGTGGTTGCGAGGCTGCTGCGAGTGGAGCTTGGTCTTGGCGAGGTCCACAGGCGCCGCCGCTTGCAGCGCTGCATGCAGTCTTGGCAGTGGCGGCAGGCCGCGGTACATCTTCTCGCGGCGCTGGATTTCTTGGCAGCTTCTCTCTTCTCGCGCGGGCACCTGGCGTAGTGGATCATGCGAGCCCGCGCACCTTGGTGCCAAAACGCACCGTCTTGGGGCAGAAGGTGGTGGAGCCGCGCCATGAACCTCGTCGCCCGTGGCTGGTTGAGGGAGGTAGAGAGGGACAGCGCCAGGAGCCCCTGCGGCGCAGACGAGCTCGGCGGCAGCGGTCGAGCACTCCTTATAGAGTTGTCGGCGGTAAGCGCAGGAGTTAGATTCGCCCGCGAGGCGTGGCCGCGCCTCCATGGGGCGGCGCGCGTGATATGAAGAACCGGCAGGGGTCAGCGATGGAGTGGCGGTGCGATCATCCTGCCGCACCAAAGGATGTAGCGAGGGCGCTACTCATTCCCGCTTGAGCGGTGGCAGCGTTGCAGCGGGAGGCGAGAGAATGGCGAGGTGGCCCGCCGACGGAGCCGTCGGCGGCAGCGTGCGGTGAGGGCAACCTGACGCTCAGCTCGAGCACAGCGGCGTCCGCCATGGAAGCAGCAGGCGGCGGGCGGCGATCGGCGAGCGAGGCTACGGTGCACCTACGGGCGCCATATGTCGGATGTGGGGTTCGGCAAACCTAAAGTTTGAACACTTGAGGTGCGTGTGAAGTCTTTCCCTCTCTTGATCTATGCCCTAGCTCGCTAAGATCACGTGGGCGAACTCGACGAACTACGCAACCACGAGAAAAGACATGAGGTTTATCTTGGTTAGGACCACCGTTGTGGTGTAATACCCTACTCCGGTGTGGTGGTGGTGGATTGCCTCTAGGGCTGATGATGAAGCAGTACAAGGAAGAACAGACCTCCTGAGGTTGAGGTGTTCTTGTGGCTAGGGTAGGCTCTCGATCGGGTTGGATCAAGCTAAGATGATATGCCTCTACTATGGTGGCTAGCTCTACTTATATAGGCCACTGGTCTTCTTCCCAAATATCGGCGGAAGGAACCAACAACGGCGAGCAAATTTGAAGGGGACAGCTAGTACAAGCTATCCCACGACAAAAGTGGTCTTCACTGCGAAAAGCTTTCGGGTGGTGACGCCGTCTTGGGCTCCACGATGACCTCTGTCTTGCCGTCCTCCTGGTCTTGGTCTCGTTGCACCAATATAGCAACCTTTGCCTGATGCCTCGGTACTCTTAAACTGCGCTGGCCTCCTTAGTACCAAAGAGGAAATAAGGGCGCTTCTTAGCAGCTGGCGTCCGCCTTTGGTGCGATTCGTCATGGCTCACGTCCACGAGAGCCTCGTGAGGTTGCCCGCCTTGATATCTACTGCTCCTCGTGAGCCTGCACAGCTAGGCCACTCGAGAGAAGGTCTTGCATCATCCGCCTTACGAGGCTTGGACCCTCGCGAGGTCTCAGATGCCTTGTTGATGAAGATGGGTTGTACGGCCTGCTGGCTTAGCCCGCTGTGTGGAGCATGAGACGAGCAAGTCACTGGGACCCCGTTCCCAGAACACCGACAGGGGAAAACCTCGCGAGGCTCTTGTGACGTGAGCCATGACGATCGGGGATCGAGCGGGCGCCAGGCTGAGCGCTAAGCCTTGCAGCGTCCTTGTTCCTCTTTGGTGCCAAGGGGCAGCGGCCTTGAGTGCCGAGGCATCAAACAAAGGTTTCCATATCGTGCAGCGAGACCAAGACCAGCAGGCCAGCAGGCGGAGGTCACCATGGAGCCAAGGCAGGCGTCACCGCCAGAGCCTTTGCGAGCAAGACCGCTTTTGTCAGGATAGCTTGTACTAGCTGTCCCCTTTCAAATTGGCCGCTGTTGTTGGCTCCCTTCCCGCTCAATATTTGGGGAGAGGACTAGGGCCTATATAAGTAGAACTAGCCACCACAGTAGAAGGCATCTGAAGTTAATTAGATCGAGAGCCAATCCTTAGCCACACACCACACACAAGAACACCTCAACCTCAGGAGGCAGTTCTTGCCCTTGTACTGTTCATTATCAGCCCAAGAGGCAATCCACCACCACACACTGGAGTAGGGTATGACACCACAACGGTGGCTCGAACCAGTATAAATCTTGTGTCCCTTGTGTTGTGAGTTCGTCGAGTTAAATCGCAGATCTTAGTGAGCTAGGGCGTCGTCGGTAGGAGGAGAGAACTTGCGCGCGCGAGTTGAACCTTAAGGGTTTGCGGAACCTGAGATCGACATTTGGCGCGCCAGTAGGTGCGCCGTAGCTTCCCTGTCGATCTCGCCGGTCGCTCCGCGTCTCCATGGTGGGCGCTCACCGCGCTCGAGTGGCGCGGAGCTGCCCTCACCGCCCGCATTGCTCGAACAGCTCTGTCGGCGGGCCACCTTGTCGTTCCCGTCGCCGCTGCCGCCGCCACCCCGGCCCAGCGAAAGCGAGCAGCAAGCGTCCTCGCTGCACCGCCGGTGCTTCAGGGACCACCACCGCCACTCCATCGCTGACCCCGGCCGGTTCCTTGTCCCACGCACATCGCGCTCCCATGGACGCGCAGGCCACGCTCCTCATGGCGAACGACCTCCTGCGCTACCGCCCGATGGACGACCTCTACGAGGACTGGCTCGACCGCGTCACCGAGCTCGTCTGCGCTGCAGGGGGCTCCCCGGCGCCGTCCCTCTCTCTGCCTCGCCCTTCGCCAGCCATGGGCGACGTGTCTCATGGAGCGCCTCCGCCACCTCTGCCCCAAGATGGTGCCTTGGCGCCAAGGCGCGCAGCCCCACAGCGCGACCCACCATGCCCGGTGCCCGCGCGCGAAGAGAGAAGCTGCCAAGAAATTCCTCGGCCGCGAGAAGCTGCACCTACGCTCCCGCGCCTCCGCTAAGACATCGCGCGCTCACTGCGGCGGCATGCGGGCCTCATTAAGACCAAGCACCACCTCCGAGACGGGCTCCGACAACCATGGCCGGCTGCTGCGCCTTCATCCCCGAGTTGCGTAGCGTCGCCTGGCCGGGAAAGTTCAAGCCGGATCTGCCTCCTCGCTACGACGGCACCCTCGACCCCGCGGAGTTCCTGCAGCTCTACGAGCTGAGTATCAAAGCGGCCAACGGCGACGAGAAAGTCATGGCGAACTGGTTTCCTATGGCTCTCAAGGATGGTGCTCGCTCCTGGCTCCTGAACCTGCCGCAAGGCTCGATCTCCTCCTGGGACGAGATGCGCGACCGCTTCGTCGCCAACTTCCAAGGCACTCACGACCTCCCGCCAGCCGCGGGTGACCTGCGCTGCATCAAGCAACAACCAGGAGAGACCCTCCAGAAGTACATCCAGCGCTTCAACAACACCCGCCTCAAGATCCCCAAGGTGACGGATGAGGCCATCATCTCCGCGTTCTCCGATGGCGTCCGCGATATCAAGATGAAGGAAGAGCTCGCTATCCACGAGGAGCTGTGCACATCTCAGGAGCTGTTCAACCTGGCAACCAAGTGCGCAAGAGCTGAGGAGGGGCGCCTTTCCCTCCTCGAGCTACCAGCTGCGGGTGCAGAGGAGAAGAAGGCCAAGGCCAAGGACGTGAAGCGCAAGGAAGCAGCTGTGCTCGCAGTGGAGTCGGACACTAAACGAGGCAGAGACCAGCCCAAGTCGTCCAAGAATAGCCGACCGTTCTGCGCCTTCCACAACCTGAACACCCACTCACAACACCAGCGACTGTCAAGAGCTCGTGAGCCATTCGAAGGGCGCTTGATCGGCGCCAGGCCGCAGCGACGACGGGCTCTGACGAGGAGGAGGGCGTGGAGGCGGAAGCTGGGACGACCGTGGCCCGCGCCAGGAGTGGCGCGACAAGCCTCGTGAGGACCGCTGGTAGGATCATCCTCGCGAGGGTGCCTGGAGGGACCAGCCTCGTGAGGATGATCCTCGAGACAGCCCGGTCTTCCCCGCTGCCACCACTGCCAAGAAGGGCAGCGACCACCATCAAGGCAGGGGGTGGGGGCTTCCGGGAGCCCATGCGCTTCTCTTTGCATCTTGGGTGGAGCCAGGCCCGGCTTATGATGCATCTTCAAACAGTTTGCTCGTGAAGTGAATGCAGTCCTCCCCAAGCTCGAGGCCACGCGCCCGCTCAGGTGGTCCCAGTGCGCCATCACCTTCAACTTGGCAGACCAGCTCAAGTGCGCAGCCGCCACTGGCGCCCTCCTGATGCTCTGCTCACTAGTCATCAGCAACGTACAAGTCACCAAGACCCTCATCGACGGCGGCGCAGGTCTCAACGTCCTGTCCGTCGACATGTTCGACAACCTTCAAGTGCCCTATGACCAGCTTCAGCCTACCAAGCCTTTCTCAGGAGTGACCGACGGTTCCACCACACCGATAGGGCAGGTCCGCCTCCCTGTGACCTTCGGGGAACGCGAGAACTACCACACCGAGCTCATTGACTTCGACGTCGCGCACATCCGCCTGCCATACAACGCCATCCTTGGGTATCCAGCCCTGGCCAAGTTCATGGCGGCATCTCAGGAGCTTTTCTGGCCTTCGCGCATGGGCCAATGCGAGGGTCCTGTGCACAGCTACGTTCGCATGCCTTTTGGCTTGCCGAGCGTGTCGTTCGTCTACCAGTACAACTTGCGGCGCGCCCTGGCGGCTCAGGAGGCCAGGTACCGCGCCGTCCTGGCGGAGATGGAGACGGTCCTCAGGGAACCACCTGAGCCCCCAGAGCCTCCCGAGGCTCAGGGCCCTGGTGGCTCGTGAGGAACTCTCGCCCATGACGCGCCTTCAGCTGCACCAACTCTCCTTCATCGACGGAACCAGGTGACATTTTCCAAGTTCATTTAGCTGGGATCGCCCCTCGGGCTGCATTATTCCCAGGCCGCGTGGGTCTGTCCCTGTGGCATGTATCCCTTTTGCTTATGTCTTTAGTTTACCCTGTTGGGGGCGCCCCTCGGGCTGCATCATCCCCAAGCCGCTCGGGCCTGACCCAGTGGCATGTATCTTTCTGCATTTACCCAAGATGAATTGCCTTCCATGCTTAATCTACCTATGATTATCACATGCTCGATTGCCACCCGCCACGGGTACATCCCTTCATCATGCAATTAAACGCGTTAAAGGGGCTCTGAGCATCGCGACTCAGGGAGCTCTTCGCTCTCTAGCCCTCACCCCTGGCCTTGACCACGGCATCGCGACACAGCACACCAGTGCGGTGAGCTTGCTCAAGGGCCAGGACCTGAGGACGTAGAGCACTTGGACCTAACCACCTCGCAGGAACACACATCTATCAAAGACCCAAGACCAGGCGCAACCCACCTTGAGGTAGGGCCTCATGAGTCCCGCGCTGGCTCACGAGTGCCCAAATACACCTCGCAGCCCCGCCGTGCAAGCCACACTGTCGGGGAGGGGCTGTACACGCCGAGGCTCCTCCGGAGAATCCCCTCCCACGCACAAGTGGAAGCACCATGCTCCGCTGGTCGTCCAACATTTGTCGAGGCGGCTATGCCCGTGCTGGCGGAAGCACTATGCTCCGCGCTGGTGATAAACAACTGAGGGCGGCCTCACGGCCGTACCAACCTCAGGGAGCCCCAATGCTCAGCGTCCGGCCTCACCGCAACGTCTCCCCTCGGGAGAGCCATGCTAGGGGGCTGGGCACGGGGGCTACGCTCGGGTCACGCCCAAGCATACGCCACCCATCCAGGTCTCCCGGACACAGGGGCAGCCTTCAGGTCACGTAAGCGCCGCCACCCAACCAGGTCTCCCGGACCTGGCCGTCGCACGCCCCTCCCGAGGCCTCGGCGAGGGCAGGTATGGAGATTGTTTGCACGTCAAGGGGGACTCCTGAGCATCGCGACTCAGGAGCCTAACTGGTCACATAGCCCCTCACCCCTTGGTCCGTCCTGGTCTCCGGTTGGCCCAATGGCGGTTGAGGTATGCGCAGGGCCGGGCTCTGCCGATGTAGAACATTAATCTATCCTCGCGTACTCTCCTATAAGCTGTTTTGCGCGACAAGGGGACTCTCGAGCATCGACTTCAGAACATAAGCGGTCACGTAGCCCCTCACTCCTTGGTCCGTCCACGGTCTCCATTATTGCCCAATGGCGGTTGAGGTATCTGGCGAGGCCGACTCTGCCGACGATTGAACACAAAGCAAATAGGAAGAAAATCGCAAAATATCGAAGCAAATATTACAAAACATATTGTCCTCACAATATCAAAATAAAATTTTAACGCCTCCATGAGGCCTGATGCATATTACAGGAACGAAATAGGAGAGCAGCCGCAGGTCACCCACGGACACCGCCATCACTGCAGAAGATGCTCCTCCCGAATAGCGTCGCCTTCACCTGCACCACCAACCCCGCAGGATCGTGCGGCATCGCCCAGAACAAGGGTGCGGAGGCAAAGCCGGAACTTCTTGTGGAGGCCTCCACGACCTTGCACAAGCTGCGGCGGTGGCTGCGCGGTGATCATCAGCCACGAGGCTCCAGCAGCTTGTCAAGACAAGCGTTGGGGTCGCGGAGGTGCAGATGGTGAAGGCGGGTCAATGCTGTGAAAGGCGAACGCGAAGCTTCTGCCTCGGCCATGAGTCGATACCATCCGCGACTTCCTCGGCGCCTTCACCAAGAGGGGAAGCGGCGGGCGGGGCGTCCTCGCCGATGGTCGCGGCCTCTCAAGCCGTGCTCATAGGCGTCTTGATGCCATGCGAGACCTCTCCTCGAGGTCGTCAAAGGCCACGCGGTCTTCGGCCAGGACCCGTGCCTTGGCATCAAGATCGGCCTCCCTCGCCTTCACCTTCCGATCCAGCTCTTCTAGCCGGCTGCGCTCGGCGGCCTGCGTCTTCCCCAACTCCCATAGCTCAGCGTCATGGTTCTTGACGGCGTCCTCCCGGGCCTTCATCTCCTCCTCCTTCACATGGCGGCCGCGTGCTTCTTTGGTGTGCTTGTCGCGCAGGCTCTTTAGCTCGTCCTCCAGCTCTGGCGGTGATGCGGCGGCCTTGGTATCGCCGGTCTTTGCCTCGCGATCGGCTGCAGCATTGGCAACGCTCTTCTTCTCCTTCTTGGAAGACGCCGCGACCTGGCTCGGCGTCGCGTGAACCGCCGAGTCGGAGTGAAGCCAGCCAGAGGCTAGCTATAGGCGCCCGACCACCAGCGGCGAATCTGCTTCGAGAGATCTGCACCTGGCTGGGTTATCTCCAAAAACACGCTCCATACAAAGCGAGCGAGAAGAACACAGGAGTGGAGAATGCAGACGGTAGGAGGCGCGCCGTCACGTGGGGCTGGAGGCCGTGAGTTCGGGCCAGTCGGGACCTCTTCAGCCGGGCCAGACGCCGGCACCTCCGGGGCCGGCGGGGCCATGGCGGCTGACTCCTCCCGGCGATGCTCCTCTTGGCCTCGCAAAGACGACCGGGCTGGGGAGGTGCGAGTGCTCGCGTCTCCTTTCTCAGCAGAAGGGGGCGCAGCCGCCGTACCTTCTTTCCTCTTCTTCGCCGCAGACAACGGCCTGGACAACCAAAGACGAAAGTCAGGAAGCCGCGACATGAGCCAAAAACAAGACAAAGATCAAGCACTTACAAGTCCACCATGGTGTATTCCACCCTCCGCTTGAGAAGCTTGAAGCCTAAAAGCATCGGGGCCTGAGAAGTGGGCGTGCGGGCTCCGGCGGCAGAGGGCGGCGCAGCAGAAGGGCCGGAGCCGGCCCCGGGAGGCGTCAAGACGGGGGCAGCATCTCGAGGAACCAACGACGACCTGCTCCTTATCGGAATGACGGGCAGTTCTCCCTCCTCCTGGCGGGCATCGACCTCTGCGTCGTCAGGAAGGGCATGGAGGATTTTGGCTTTGCTCAAGGGGGAGTTTTCCCCCATCTATTCGAGGGTCGCTTCCGAGTCCCCCTCCTCTTCTTTCCCCCACGGGACTCGTCAGAAGATAGCTCCACCGGCTTCGGCGCCGCCGGGGCTCCGGAGAGCGCAGGCCGCACCAACCCGCACGCGTTGAAGGTCGGCCTGGAGACCACGAGCGGCTCCGAGTCCTTGCGAAGGAACAAAGGAGTGAAGGCGCTCGGCGGGTACTCCTGGTTATCCCCAACCAGGAGGTGCAGGACAGCAGCCAGTTCGTCGTCAGGCAGGGCCCCCGGCCTCAGGCGGATCTTGTCTTCTCCATCTCCAAGATTCCACAAGGGGCGCACTCGCGCCTGGAGCGGGGCGACATGCAACAAGAATTCCCTCAGGAGTATGGCCCCTGTGACCTTCGCCGCCTTCGCGTTGCCCGGCTTCAGGTCGGTCTGCATCCGCTCCAGCACCGACGACGCCCGCTCGTCAGTAAGCTCCGCACGGGGCCACCCCTTGTCAGACCGGGGCGCCTCCGTCGGCAATGCCAGGCGCGGGAGGGCGCACTTAGCGTCCATCATGACCCATTTGGCCCAAATGTTGTCGGCTCTCTTCCCGGTGCTCGAGATTGAGTTGGCCTTGCGGATCGGCAATTTGGCGCTTTTGAGCGTGTCCATCGCCAGGCGAAGGAAGAAGAAGTGGCGTAGAAGCGCCACGGACGACATCACGCCAGTGCGCCTCGCAATAGTAGGCGAAGATGGACAGGAGGAGGATTGTGTTGGGATGGAGGTGCAATGCACGCGGCCCGTAGTGGTCGAGACCTCATAAAAGAAATCAAGAAGAGGGAACCAACCGGTGGCGATCTTTGCTTTCGAGAAGAAGGGAAGAATGTGCTTCCCTCGAGGCTCAAACGCGTCGGAGGCAAGCGAACTCCGTCTTCCCCATTCATTGCTCTCCCGCCGTCGGCGGTAGCCTTGGCGAAGGCTCTTTGCGTGACGGTGGGTGCTTCAAGAGCTGGCTCGTACCAAGCCGACGCCGAGGAGGACTTGACCTTGCGCGGCGCCATGGGTCATAGATGTGGAGCGAAATCGGAGCAGATCTGGAGATATAGGTGGCAAGGAGCAAGAAAGGGGATCTGAGGTTAGGCAAAGGGAGCAGTGAAGAGCGGCGCTGCACGCACCACCTTTGTCAAGTTGAAGCGATTGCCAAGGCGCGTCGGAAGCGGAGCGCCCGTCCGATCAACCGCCATCGCCGACCAAGGCCGCGAGCTTTAGAACCCGCGGCGCTCTGGCGCTTGACCTTTAACCGCCTCAAAGCCAAGCCGAGCACACCTTGGGCCGGGGCTCTTGTCGGCGTTACGGGAATGGGGTCCCAGACTTGCACTGCGGCCACAGCGTAACCGTCAACAAGGCATTCAAGACCCTCGCGAGGCCAAGCCTCGCCCAGTGGGCGGCATAAGACCTCCTCGGAGAGGCCTCTCGAGCAGGCTCACGAGGCGCGGAGATATCAAGGCGGGCAAACCTCACGAGGCTCTTGTGGCGTGAGCCATGGCGATCCCGAGGATCGAGGCAGGCGCCCGTGGGCACCGGTATGATGTCCTTGTTTCCTCTTTGGTGCCAAGGGGCAGCGTGAAGCCGCAGTGCCGAGGCATCAAACAAAGGTTTCCATACCGTACAGCGAGATCAAGACCAGCAGGCCAGCAGGGCGGAGGTCACCATGGAGCCAAGGCGGCGTCACCGCGAGCCTTTGCGGTGAAGACCGCTTTTGTCAGGATAGCTTGTACTAGTTGTCCCCTTTCAAATTGGCCGCCGTTGTTGGCTCCCTTCCCGCTCAATATTTGGGGAGAGGACCAGGGCCTATATAAGTAGAACTAGCCACCACGGTAGAAGGCATCTGAAGTTAATCGGATCGAGAGCCAATCCTTAGCCACACACCACACACAAGACCACCTCAACCTCAGGAGGCAGTTCTTCCCCTTGTACTGTTCATTATCAACCCAAGAGGCAATCCACCACCACACACTGGAGTAGGGTATTACACCACAACGGTGGCCCGAACCAATATAAATCTTGTGTCCCTTGTGTTGTGAGTTCGTCGAGTTCGTCTGCGAGATCTTAGCGAGCTAGGGCGTCGATCGGTAGGAGGAAAGAACTTCGCAAAGCAGCCAGAGTTGAACCTTAAGGGTTTTGCGAACACGAGATCCGATAGGGCTCTCTCCCCTCGCTTCGGTGGCACGGAGTGCACCCGAGGCCATCATCGTCACCGCAATCTACACCAACAACTTCACCGCCGTCATCACCAACTCTTCTCCCCTCTATGCAGTGGTGTAACCCCTCTTTTACCCGTTGTAATCTCTACTTAAACATAGTGCTCAACGCTATATATTATTTCCCAATGATGTATGGCTATCCTATATGGTGTTTGAGTAGATCCGTTTTGTCCTATGGGTTAATTGATGATCGTGATTGGTTTGAGTTGCATGTTTTATTATTGGTGTTGTCCTATGGTGCTCTCCGTGTCGCGCAAGCATGAGGGATCCCTTCTGTAGGGTTTGCAATATGTTCATGGTTTGCTTATTGTCTGTGTTGCGTGAGTGACTGAAACACAAACACGGATAAGTGGGTCATGGCGTATGGGAATAAAGAGGACTTGATACTTTAATGCTATGGTTGGGTTTTACCTTAATGATCTTTAGTAGTTGCGGATGCTTGCTAGAGTTCCAATCATAAGTTCATATGATCCAAGAAGAGAAAGTATGTTAGCTTATGCCTCTCCCTCGAATACCGGAGGAACACCTTGTGTGCTATCAAACGTCACAATGTAACTAGGTGATTATAAGGATGCTCTACAGGTGTCTCCAAAGGTGTTTGTTGAGTTGTCATAGATCGATATTAGGATTTGTCACTCCGTGTATCGGAGAGGTATCTCTGGGCCCTCTCGGTAATGCACATGATTATAAGCCTTGCAAACAATGTGACTAATGAGTTAGTTGCGGGATGATGCATTATGGAACGAGTAGAGAGACTTGCCGGTAACGAGATTGAACTAGGTATGAGGATACCAACGATCGAATCTCGGCCAAGTAACATACCGATGACAAAGGGAATGACGTATGTTGTTATGTAGTTTGACTGATAAAGATCTTCGTAGAATATGTAGGAGCCAATATGAGCATCCGGGTTCCGCTATTAGTTATTGACCGAAGATGTGTCTCGGTCATGTCTACATAGTTCTCGAATCCGTAGGGTCCGCACGCTTAATGTTCGATGATGATTTGTATTATGAGTTATGTGATTTGATGACCGAAGTTCATTCGGAGTCCCGGATGAGATCACGGACATGACGAGGAGTCTCGAAATGGTCGAAAGGTAAAGATTGATATATTTGAAGGTTATATATGGACATCGAAATGGTTCCAATAAGGTTCGGGGATTTTTCGGAGTACCAGGAGGCTATCGGAACCCCCCGGGAAAGTTATTGGGCCTAATGGTCCATAGTGGAGGAGAGGAGGCAGGCCACAGGAGGTGGGGCGCGCCCCCCTTGCCCCAATCCGAATTGGACAAGGGGAGGGGGCACAACCCCCCTCTTTCCTTCTCCCTCTCTCTCCCTTCCCCTTTCCCCCTCTCCGTTGGAAGGAAAGGGGGGCCGAATCCTACTAGGTTTGGAGTCCTAGTAGGACTCCCCCCTTTGGCGCGCGTCCCCCTTGGCCGGCCTCCTCCTCCCCCCGCCTTTACATACGTGGGCAGGGGGCACCCCAAAGCACAACAGATAATCTCTTAGCCGTGTGCGGTGCCCCCCTCCATGGTTTAACACCTCGGTCATATCACCGTAGTGCTTAGGCAAAGCCCTGCGCCGGTAACTTCATCATCACCGTCGCCCGCTGCTGTCGTCTTGTGGAACCCTCCCTCGTCCTCAACTGGATCAAGAGCTTGAGGGACGTCATCGTGCTGAACGGTGTGCTGAACACGGAGGTGCCGTACGTTTGGTACTTGGATCAGTTGGATCGTGAAGACGTTCGTCTACATCAACCGCGTTACAAAATGCTTCCGCTTTCGGTCTATGAGGGTACGTGGACACACTCTCCCCGCTCGTTGGTATGCTTCTTGATTGCTCTCTGACTATGGTGCCAGAAAAGCTCCTGTCTGCTAGGACTACGTCGGTATTTCCCCAAAGAGGAAGGGATGATGCAGCACAATGACGGTAGGTATTTCCCTCTGTGATGAAACCAAGGTTATCGAACCAGTAGGATAACCAAGCAACACAACGTAAACAACTCCTGCACACAAACAACAAATACTCGCAACCCGACGTGTTAAAGGGGTTGTCAATCCCTTTCGGGTAACGATGCCAGAAATTGCGTGATGACGAGAGGAAGATTTAATAGATTGAAATAATAGATCGCAAATAAAATAAAGTGCAACAAAGTATTTTTGTATTTTTTTGGTTTAATAGATCTAAATAAAAATGCAAAGGAAAAGTAGATCGCAAGGCAAATATATGAGAAAGAAGACCCGGGGGCCGTAGGTTTCACTAGTGGTTTCTCTCGAGAAAAATAGCAAACGATGGGTAAACAAATTACTGTTGGGCAATTGATAGAACCTCAAATAATTATGACGATATCCAGGCAATGATCATTACATAGGCATCACGTCCAAGATTAGTAGACCGACTCCTGTCTGCTGCCGGATCATTGGTTCCGGCAAAACCCTTAAGGTTCAAACTCTAGGGTGCGTGCGAAGTTCTTTCCCTCCTACCGATCCATGCCCTAGGTTTTCTAAGATCTTGCAGACGAACTCGACAAACTTACAACCCAAAAGACACAACATTTATACTGGTTCGGGCCGCCATTGTGGTGTAATACCCTACTCCAGTGTGGTGGTGGTGGTGGATTGCCTCTTGGGCTGATGATGAACAGTACAAGGGGAAGAACAACCTCCTGAGGTTGAGGTGTTCTTGTGCTCGGTGTGTGGCTAAGGACTGGCTCAAGGTCAGATGCCTCCTATGGGTTTGGATCTGGGTGAGCCCCCTCCCTACGGTGGTGGCTAGTTCTTATATAGGCCCTGGTCCTCTTCCCAAATATTAAGCAGGAAGGGAGCCAACAACGGCCAATTTGAAAGGGAACAGGTGGTACAACTTATCCTGACAAAAGCGGTTTTCGCCTGCAAAAGGCTCTGGTGGTGACGCCGCCTTGGGCTCCATGGTGACCTCCGTCTTGCCGTCCTGCTGGTCTTGGTCTCGTTGCACTTATATGGAAACCTTTGCCTGATGCCTCGGTACTCCACGCCTATGCTCGCCCCCTTAGCACCAAAGAGGAAACAAGGACGCTGCGCCCGCCTGGCGCCCGCCTGGTCTCAATTGGCATGGCTCACGTCACGGGAACCTCACGAGGTTTGCCCTGCCTTGATCTCTCCGCTCCTCGCGAGCCAACCTGGTGAAGTCGCTCCTGAGGAGGTCTTATGTCGCCCGCCTCGCGAGGCTTGGCCCCTCGAGAGGGTCTTGAATGCCTTGTTGATGAAGATGGGCCATGCAGGCCTGCTAGCACAGCCACGCCGTGGGCCGCAGGCAGGCAAGTCTGGGGACCCTCGTTCCCAGAATGCCGACAGTAGCCCCAGGGCCCAAGGCGCGCTCGGGCTTGGCGTCGAGGCGAAGCCAAAGGTTAAGTACGGAGAGCCGCCGGCCCCAAAACCCTGCGGCCTTGGCCGACGCGCGGCAGTTGAGTGGACGTGGGCGCCTCCGCTTCCCCACGCTGCCTCGGCAACTGCCCGACTTGACAAGTCCATGCGACATGCAAGGAAAACCATCATTACCTGTGATCGTGGGAGGTGCCGGTTGGCCTTCTTCCGCTATAAATGGGGAGGGGGGCAGGGCCCCTGTCGCCCATCTCTTTGCAGTCCACTTGCTTCTTCCTCCTTGCCCCTCTGCTAGCAGCAATGGCACCGTCGAAGAGGTTCTCCGCCGCAGAGAAGGGAAAGGCTCCCCGTGAGGGGCCCAGCTCTCCAGCGCCCAAGCGGGGACGCGGCCATCCCCGTAAGCACGCCACGGCCCCCCAATCCCGCGGTGGTGCCGCTGCGTGTGGCAGGGGTCGTTCCAGTCATGGGAGCCCTGTTGACGAAGGGAGACGCGCCATGGTCGCGCGGCCTCCCCCGCCGCGCTTCCATTCTGCAGAGCTGTTGTCGGAGTTCGTTGTCTGGTAGGAGGATCCGGTTGGCAACTGGCTTCAGCTTCCGCGCTTCTTCGCCGACGAGCTGCCAGCCTCCGGTCCATATGGGCTCTCGTTGCAGGCAGACGGTTACTTCCGCAGGGCTTCTTGGGTTGTGGTCGAGGTTTCCGCTGCGGGCAACATAGCTCTGGCCCGTGGCTGGCAGACGTTCGCCCGTGCGTGAGGCCTGGGCAGGCGGTGCACCTTCCACTTCAAGTACGACGGTGATGCGACCCTCTACATGAGGGTGTTTGGGGAAGATGGTCGCCATGCCGGGTGCTGCCCCGAGGTGAACGACGGCGAGGAGGTGCTCGGCCTCGGGTACGGCCACGGCGAGTACGAGGGCGAGCCCGCCCTGGGCATCGGTCACGCCTCGTCTAGCTACGGTGGCTCTTCTCTCGGCGACAGCTCCAGTAGTGGCGGCTACGACCAGCCGCCACACCACTGCGCTCGCTTCGAAGGTGGTAGCGGGTCGTCTCGCCGACGCGCCCCCGTGAAGCGCGAGGAGGGATCCGGCTAATGCTCGGGACGTCGCCAAGGGCCTACCCCCGTGGAACGCTGCGGGGGCGAGCGCCGCTTTTGTTTTGTTCTTCTTTCCTTTCCTGCATCAAAATGAAACTAGTATGGGCCCGGAGGGGCGTGTATCGAACCATGATTCCTCAATCATTATGATATGCTTGTTGTTTCCGTGTTGTGCTATTATTTTGTGCAAAGATAACTTAGCTTGGTGCGTTCGGGGCGGCCTCCTCTTCAGGAGGCATTTGCTTCCTCGTTCCCGTCTTGACCTAGTGGTCCGTGGTCGCTCACGAACTGCAAAAAATTTGTTAGGAAGCTCGCCAGGAGACTCTTCGTTCACCCAAGCCTTGACCCAGCGCTTCATATCACGGTACCCGAGGGGCACGGATTAGGGGAGATGCACCAGCTTGTGGGCTCGAACGAGGGTGCCTCGTGAGAAGGCAGATGGAAGGCAGAGAGAAGGAAAAACGCTCGCGAGGGGACCTGCCTAGCCCCCTCACGAGGTATGCGAGAGAGAGAACACAGGTGAACTAGAGTCGGAAATGGTGGCAAAAGGCGACGGAACCAAATCAGCAAGGAACACCAGAAGCAAACTTTGATTAAGATAAGGCAAGCCAACTACGGAAAGCAAATGAAAAGCCGCGTCCGGCACCTAGTCTAGTCTTCAAGTCTTATCACCAGCGCGGAGCTAAGTGCTGCCACTAGGCATGGGAGGGAGCCCCTGATACGTCTCCAACGTATCTATAATTTTTGATTGCTCCATGCTATATTATCTACTATTTTGGACCATATTGGGCTTTATTTTCCACTTTTATATTATTCTTGGCACTAACCTATTAACCGGAGGCCCAGCCCAGATTTGTTGTTTTTTGCCTATTTGATGTTTGAAGAAACGGAATATCAAGCGGAGTCCAAGCGGAATGAAACCTTGAGCGTGATTTTCTCACGAACATGATCCGGAGACTTGGACCCTCGCCAAGCAACCAAAAGGAAGACCACGAGGTGAGGCGCCCTCCACCCTCGTGGGCCCCTGTTGCTCCACCGACGTACTTCTTCCTCCTATATATACCTCATTACCCCGAGCGATCGAATCTGAGCCAAAACCTAATTCCACCGCCACAACTTTCATATCCACGAGATCCCATCTTGGGGCCTGTTTTGGAGCTCCGTCGGAAGGGGAATCCACCACGGAGGGCTTCTACATCATCATAGCCTGTCCGATGAAGTGTGAGTAGTTTACTTCAGACCTTCGGGTCCATAGTTAGTAGCTAGATGGCTTCTTCTCTCTTTTTGGATCTCAATACAATGTTCTCCCCCTCTCTCGTGGAGATCTATTCGATGTAATCTTGTTTTTGCGGTGTGTTTGTTGAGATCAATGAATTGTGAGTTTATGATCAAGATTATCTATGAGCAATATTTGAATCTTCTCTGAATTCTTTTATGTATTATTGGTTATCTTTGCAAGTCTCTTCGAATTATCCGTTTGGTTTGGCCAACTAGCTTGGTAGTTCTTGCAATGGGAGAAGTGCTTAGCTTTGGGTTCAATCTTGCGGTGTCCTTTCCCGGTGTGATGGGGGCAGCAAGGCACGTATTGTATTGTTGCCATCGAGGATAACAAGATGGGGTTTTTATCATATTGCATGAATTTATCCCTCTACATCATGTCATCTTGCTTAAGGTGTTACTCTGTTTTCATTAACTTAATACTCTAGATGCATGCTGGATAGCGGTCGATGAGTGGAGTAATAGTAGTAGATGCAGGCAGGAGTCGGTCTACTTGTCTCGAACGTGATGCCTATATACATGATCATACCTAGATACTCTCATAACTATGCTCAATTCTATCAATTGCTCAACAGTAATTCGTTCACCCACCGTGAAATACTTATGCTCTTGAGAGAAGCCACTAGTGAAATCTATGGCCCCCGGGTCTATTCTCTATCATATCAATCTTCCATCACTTTATTATTGCTTTGCTTTTTATTTTACTTTGCATCTTTATACCAAAAATACCAAAAATATTATCTATCATCTCTATCAGATCTCACTCTAAGTAAGTGACCGTGAAGGGATTGACAACCCCTAATCGCGTTGGTTGCGTGGAGCTATTTGTTTTGTGTAGGTACGAGGGACTGCATGCGTGGCCTCCTACTAGATTGATACCTTGGTTCTAAAAACTGAGGAAATACTTACGCTACTTTGCTGCATCATCCTCTCCTCTTGGGAAATCCAGCATAAGCTCAAGAGGTAGCAAGAAGGATTTACGGCGCCGTTGTTGGGAGTCTCATAAAAGTCAACATACCAAGTACCCATCACAATCGCTTATCTCTCGCATTACATTATTTGCCATTTGCCTCTCATTTTCCTCTCCCCCTCTTCACCCTTGCCGTTTTATTCGCCCTCTCTTTTCCGTTTGCCTTTTTCTTGCTTGTTTGTCGCAATGGCTCTACCTAGATTTGGTGATCTTCACCTTAAAAGGTTAGAAGAGATCGAAAGCAACGTCAGGAGTTTTATGGTTTTGCAATTTGAGCATAATAATTTCTTCAGAAACGAGCTTAAGGAACAATTTTTTTTATGAATTATATGAATAAAGAGCTCGATGATATGTCTAAAGAATTTTAAGGTTTAAGATCCCAAATTGCTCATCTTAAGAAGTTGACTACTGAAATATCGGATAAGCAAGCTACCTTAGTCAATAAGATGGCCGCTAAACCTGATTTCTATGAAAATAAAGATGAAGATCTAAAAGTTATTGATGTATTTCCTATCAAATCTTTGTTTTGCAATATGAATCTTGATAATGATGGGACTGATTATGATCCACCTTTACCTAGAAGGTGTTCAAAAAATTCGGAGTTTTTAGATCTTGATGCTAAAATTGATAAAAGTGGGATTGAAGAAATCAAAACCCTAGATGTTGCTAAACGCACTATTTTGGATTCCAAGGAATTTAATTATGAAAGTTGTTCTTTAATTGATTGTATTTCCTTGTTGCAATTCGTGCTAAATTCTCCTCATGCTTATAGTCAAAATAAAGCGTTTACCAAACATATTGTTGATGCCTTGATGCAATCTTATGAGGAAAAACTTGAGTTGGAAGTCTCTATCCCTACAAAACTTTATGATGAGTGGGAACCAACTATTAAAATTAAGATTAAGGATCATGAATTTTATGCTTTATGTGATTTGGGTGCTAGTGTTTCCACTATTCCCAAAACTTTGTGTGATTTGCAAGATTTCCGTGATTTTGATGATTGCTCTCTAAACTTGCACCTTGCGGATTCCACTATTAAGAAACCTATGGGAAGAATTAATGATGTTCTTATTGTTGCAAATAGGAATTATGTGCCCGTAGATTTTATCGTTCTTGATATAGATTGCAATCCTTCATGTCCTATTATTCTTGGTAGACCTTTCCTTAGAACGATTGGTGCAATTATTGATATGAAGGAAGGGAATGTTAGATTCCAATTTCCGTTAAGGAAAGGCATGGAACACTTCCCTAGAAATAAAATAAAACTACCATATGAATCTATTATGAGAGCCACTTATGGATTGCCTACCAAAGATGGCAATACCTAGATCTATCCTTGCTTTTATGCCTAGCTAGGGGCGTTAAACGATAGCGCTTGTTGGGAGGCAACCCAATTTTATTTTTAGTTTTCTGTTTTTGTTTATGTTTAGGAATAAATAATCCATCTACAATCTGTTTAGATGTGGTTTTATGTTTTAATTAGTGTTTGTGCCAAGTTGAACCTATAGGATCTTCTTGGATGATAGTTATTTGATCTTGCTGTAATTTCCAGAAACTTTTGGTTCACGAAAACAATTGTTAAAAATCACCAGAACTCGATAAAATAGTGATACCAATTGCTGATGATCAATAAACAAATTTCCTAGGTCTTCCTATTTTTTCTGAATTTTTGGAGTTCCATAAGTTTGCATTAGTTACAGATTACTACAGACTGTTCTGTTTTTGACAGATTCTGTTTTTCGTGTGTTGTTTGCTTATTTTGATGAATCTATGGCTAGTAAAATAGTTTATAATACATAGAGAAGTTGGAATACAGTAGGTTTAACACCAATATAAATAAATAATGAGTTCATTACAGTAACTTGAAGTGGTCTTTTGTTTTCTTTCGCTAACGGAGCTCACGAGATTTCTGTTGAGTTTTGTGTTGTGAAGTTTTCAAGTTTTGGGTGAATTTTTTTTGATGGATTATGGAACAAGGAGTGGCAGAGCCTAAGCTTGGGTATGCCCATGGCACCCCAAGATAATCTAAGGACACCAAAAGTCAAAGCTTGGGATGCCCGGAAGGCATCCCTCTTTAAATCCACTTCCATCGGTAACTTTACTTGGAGCTATATTTTATTCACCACATAATATGTGTTTTGCTTGGAGCGTCTTGTATGATTTGAGTCTTTGCTTTTTAGTTTAACACAATCATCCTTGCTGTACACACCTTTTGAGAGAGCCATACATGAATTGGAATTTGATAGAATACTCTATGTGCTTCACTTATATCTTTTGAGCTATATAGTTTTGCTCTAGTGCTTCACTTATATCTTTTAGAGCACGGTGGTGGATTTGTTTTATAGAAACCATTGATCTCTCATACTTCACTTAGATTATTTGGAGAGTCTTAAATATCATGGTAATTTGCTTATAATAATAATAATATGCTTGGTATTCAAGATTTGTAAAACTTTCTTTTGAGTGCGTTGAATACTAAGAAAAGTTTGATGGTTGATAATTGTTTTGAGATATGGAGGTAGTAATATTAGAGTCATGCTAGTTGAGTAGTTTTGAATTTGAGAAATACTTGTGTTAAAGTTTGTGATTCCCGTAGCATGCACGTATGGTGAACCGTTATGTGATGAAGTCGGAGCATGATTTATTTATTGTTTGTCTTCCTTATGAGTGGCGGTCGGGGACGAGCGATCTTCTTTTCCTACCAATCTATCCCCCTAGGAGTATGCACGTAGTACTTTGCTTTGATAACTTGTAGATTTTTGCAATAAGTATATGAGTTCTTTATGACTAATGTTGAGTCCATGGATTATACGCACTTTTATCACCCTTCCACCATTGCTAGCCTTTCTAATACCGTGCACTTTTCGCCGGTATCATATACCCACCATATACCTTCCTCAAAACAGCCACCATACCTACCTATTATGGCATTTCCATAGCCATTTCGAGATATATTGCCATGCAACTTTCCACCGTTCCGTTTATTATGACACGCTCCATCATTGTCATATTGCTTAGCATGATCATGTAGTTGACATCGTATTTGTGGCAAAGCCACCGTTCATAATTCTTTCATACATGCCACTCATGAATCATTGCATATGACGGTACACCGCCGGAGGCATACACATAGAGTCATATTTTGTTCTAAGTATCGAGTTGTAATTGTTGAGTTGTAAGTAAATAAAAGTGTGATGATCATCATTTTTAGAGCATTGTCCCAAGTGAGGAAAGGATGATGGAGACTATGATTCCCCCACAAGTCGGGATGAGACTCCGGATGAAAAAAAAAGAAAAGAAAAGAGGCCATAAAAAAGAGAAAATGCCCAAACAAAAAAAAGAGAGAAAAAGAGAGAAGGGACAATGTTACTATCCTTTTACCACACTTGTGCTTCAAAGTAGCACCGTGATCTTCATAATAGAGAGTCTCTCATTTTGTCACTTTCATATACTAGTGGGAATTTTTCATTATAGAACTTGGCTTGTATATTCCAATGATGGGCTTCCTCAAATTGCCCTAGGTCTTCGTGAGCAAGCGAGTTGGATGCACACCCACTTAGTCTCTTTTGTTGAGCTTTCATATACTTATAGCTCTAGTGCATCCGTTGCATGGCAATCCCTACTCACTCACATTGATATCTATTGATGGGCATCTCCATAGCCCGTTGATATGCCTAGTTGATGTGAGAATATCTTCTCCCTTTTTGTCTTCTCCACAACCACCATCCTGTTCCACATATAGTGCTATATCCATGGCTCACGCTCATGTATTGCGTGAAGATTGAAAAAGTTTGAGAATGTCAAAAGTATGAAACAATTGCTTGGCTTGTCATCGGGGTTGTGCATGATTTAAATACTTTGTGTGGTGAAGATAGAGCATAGCCAGACTATATGATTTTGTAGGGATAACTTTCTTTGGCCATGTTATTTTGAGAAGACATAATTGCTTTGTTAGTATGCTTGAAGTATTATTATTTTTATGTCAATATTAAACTTTTGTCTTGAATCTTTCGAATCTGAATATTCATACCACAATTAAGAAGAATTACATTGAAATTATTCCAAGTAGCACTCCGCATCAAAAATTCTCTTTTTATCATTTACCTACTCGAGGACGAGTAGGAATTAAGCTTGGGGATGCCTGATACGTCTCCAACGTATCTATAATTTTTGATTGCTCCATGCTATATTATCTACTGTCTTGGACCATAATGGGCTTTATTTTCCACTTTTATATTATTTTTGGGACTAACCTATTAACTGGAGGCCCAACCAAATTTGCTGTTTTTTTTGCCTATTTCAGTTTTTCGAAGAAACGGAATATCAAACGAAGTCCAAACGGAATGAAACCTTCGGGAACTTGATTTTCTCACCGAAGATGATCCAGGAGACTTGGACCCTACGTCAAGCAACCAATAGGGAAGGAACGAGGTAGGGGGCACGCCCTCCCCCCCAGGCGTGCCCTCCACCCTCGTGGGCCCCCTGTTGCTCCACCGACGTACTTCTTCCTCCTATATATACCTCATACCCCGAGCGATCGAATCGGAGCCAAAACCTAATTCAACCACCGCAACTTTACGTATCCACGAGATCCCATCTTGGGGCCTGTTACGGAGCTCCCGCGGAAGGGGAATCCACCATGGAGGGCTTCTACATCATCATAGCCTATCCGATAAAGTGTGAGTAGTTTACTTCAGACCTTCGGGGTCCATAGTTAGTAGCTAGATGGCTTCTTCTCTCTTTTTGGATCTCAATACAATGTTCTCCCCCTCTCTCGTGGAGATCTATTTGATGTAATCTTCTTTTTGCGGTGTGTTTTTTGAGATCGATGAATTGTGGGTTTATGATCAAGATTATCTATGAGCAATATTTGAATCTTCTCTGAATTATTTTATGTATGATTGGTTATCTTTGCAAGTCTCTTGAATTATCCGTTTGGTTTGGCCAACTAGATTGGTAGTTCTTGCAATGGGAGAAGTGCTTAGCTTTGGGTTCAATCTTGCGGTGTCCTTTCCCGATGTGATGAGGGGCAGCAAGGCACGTATTGTATTGTTTCCATCGAGGATAACATGATGGGGTTTTATCATATTGCATGAATTTATCCTCTACATCATGTCATCTTGCTTAAGCGTTACTCTGTTTTCATTAACTTAATACTCTAGATGCATCTTTGGATAGCGGTCGATGAGTGGAGTAATAGTAGTAGATGCATGCAGGAGTCGGTCTACTTGTCTCGGACGTGATGCCTATATACATGATCATACCTAGATACTCTCATAACTATGCTCAGTTCTATCAATTGCTCAACAGTAATTCGTTCACCCACCATGAAATACTTATGCTCTTGAGAGAAGCCACTAGTGAAATCTATGGCCTCCGGGTCTATTCTCTATCATATCAATCTTCCATCACTTTATTATTGCTTTGCTTTTTATTTTACTTTGCATCTTTATACCAAAAATACCAAAAATATTATCTATCATCTCTATCAGATCTCACTCTCGTAAGTGACCGTGAAGGGATTGACAACCCCGAATCGCGTTGGTTGCGTGGAGCTATTTGTTTTGTGTAGGTACGAGGGACTCGCGTGGCCTCCTCTTGTATTGATACATTGGTTCTCAAAACTGAGGAAATACTTACGCTACTTTGCTGCATCATCCTCTCCTCTTGGGAAATCCAGCATAGCTCAAGAGGTAGCAGCCCCGAGGCCCGGGGCGGCACTCCGGAGACTCCGGGCGTGTACAACCCACTCATTATTACGTGAGAGTGTCACGGGCGGCGATTCTTCACGAGGCACCGAGCCTTCTTCACGAGCACTGGCCTTTCTTCATAAACCTTGGGCCTTGCTTCATGGGTAGAACTTCCGGAGGTCTTTGGATGTTCAGGCGTTACGGATGGGCACCCGTCCTGCGTCTCGGTAGCGGCGCGAGAGCACGGAGGCGTGGGCGACCTGAACGAGGCCCTCCACATAGGTGAGAGCTTGTGCAGCCCTTCCCTGGAGAGGACCCGCCTCAGGACAAGGTCGCCCGCCTCGAACATCCTGGAGCGGATGTTGCGGCAGTGGTATCGCCGTAGCGCCTGCTGGTACCTTGCCACCCTCAGTGCAGCCTCGCGGCGACGTTCCTCCCCCAGCACGAGGTCCATCCCCCGCGTGGCATCCTGCTGCGTTTCATCAAACGCCAGGACCCATGCGGAGCAATGCTTGACCTCGTGAGGGAGGACCGCTTCGGCTCCGTAGACGAGGAAGAACGGGGTCTCACCCGTCGGCTTGGTGGCGGTGGTGCAGATGGACCACAACACGGACTGGAGTTCGTCGTGCCAGCCCCTGCCGCAGGCCTCGAGCTTCTTCTTGAAGGTCCTGGTCTTGAGGCCCCTCTGGGCCTCTGCGTTGGCGCGTTCGTGTTGGAAATATGCCCTAGAGGCAATAATAAAAAGGTTATTATTATATTTCCTTGTTCATGATAATTGTCTATTGTTCATGTTATAATTGTGTTATCCGGAAATCGTAATACATGTGTGAATACATAGACCACAACATGTCCCTAGTGAGCCTCCAGTTGACTAGCTCGTTGATCAATAGATGGTTACGGTTTCCTAACCATGGACATAGGATGTCATTGATAACAGGATCACATCATTAGGATAATGATGTGATGGACAAGACAATCCTAAGCATAGCAAAGATCGTGTAGTTAAATGCGCTAAAGCTTTTCTAATGTCAAGTATCCTTTCCTTAGACCATGAGATTGTGCAACTCCCGGATACCGTAAGGGTACTTTGGGTGTGCCAAGCGTCCTAGCAATAGCGGGTGGCTATAAAGGTACACTCTGGGTATCCCAAAAGTATCTGTTGGGTTGGCACGAATCGAGGCTCGGATTTGTCCTCCGTATGGCGGAGAGGTATCTCTGGGCCCACTCGATGGGACATCATCATAATGAGCTCAATGTGATCAAGGAGTTGTTTATGGGATGATGTGTTACGAGGACAGTAAAGATACTTACCGTAGCGAGATTGAACAAGGTATCGGTATCCGACAATCGAATCTCGGGCAAATATCGTCTTAGATAGACAAAGGGAATTGTATCTGGGATTGATTGAATCCTCGACATCGTGGTTCACCCGATGATATTATCGTGGAGCATGTGGGAGCCAACATGGGTATCCAGATCCCACTGTTGGTTATTGACCGGAGAGTTGTCTCGGTCATGTCTACGTGTCTCCCGAACCCGTAGGGTCTACACACTTAAGGTTCGGTGACGCTAGAGTTGTAGAGATATTAGTATGCGGTTAACCGAAAGTTGTTCGGAGTCCCGGATGAGATCTCGGACGTCACGAGGAGTTCCGGAATGGTCCGTGGGTAAAGATTTATATATAGGAAGTCAAGTTTCAACCACTGGGAGAGTTTCGGGGGTCACGGTGTTGTCTGGGACCACGGAAAGATCGAGGTTCCACCGGGTGGGGCCACCTATCCCGGAGAGCCTCATGGGCTGAAGTGGCATGGGAACCAGCCTGGTGGGCTGGTGCGCCCCACCAGGGCCCAAGGCACCTAGGGTTGGAAACCCTAGAGGCGTTGCCCTCGAGGGCATCGCCCCCACAGTTGAAAAACCCTAAGGGGCCGTTGCCCCCGAGGCCGCCCCTAGATGGGATCTCCAGGGGCATCGCCCCCTAGCCCCTATATAGTGGAGGGAGGGAGGCAGCCGCACCTAAGCCTGGCGCCTCCTCTCCTCCCTTGACACCTCTTCCTCCTCCAAGATGGCGCTTGGCGAAGTCCCTCTTTGGAATCCGCTGCTTCCACCACCACGCCATCGTGCTGCTGGATCTCCATCAACTTCTCCTCCCCCCTTGCAGGATCAAGAAGGAGGAGACGTCTCCGCTCCGTACGTGTGTTGAACGCGGAGGTGCCGTCCATTCGGCGCTAGGATCATCGGTGATTTGGATCACGACGAGTACAACTCCATCAACCCCATTCTCTTGAACGCTTCCGCTCACGATCTACAAGGGTATGTAGATGCACTCTTCTCTCTCTTGTTGCTAGATGACTCCATAGATTGATCTTGGTGATGTGTAGAAAATTTTAAATTTCTGCTATGATCCCCAACAGTTCGGCCTGACCATTGCTCCTGGGGTGCGCCACCGAAGCATAGCAGATCTGCATTCCAAGGTTAGCACAATATGTTTTGATGAGGTTACTAGTGAACTGCGAGTCGTTATCGGTGATGATGCGGTTGGGAACCCCGAAGCGGCTCACGAGACCCTTGATGAACTTGACTGCGGAGCCAGCTGGGATAGTGCGGACGACTTCCACTTCCGCCCACTTGGTGAACTTGTCGATGGCGACGTAGAGGTAGCGGTAGCCCCCAGGCGCTCAAGGGAGCAGGACCAAGATGTCCAGCCCCCAGACCGCGAACGGCCATGTGAGCGGGATGGTCTGGAGGCCCTGAGCTGGCTGATGGATCTGCTTGGAGTGGAACTGGCAGGCTTCACAAGACTTCACCAGCTCGGCCGCATCATTGAGCACCGTGGGCCAGTAGAATCCGCTGCGGAATACCTTGCTGACGAGGGTCCGTGATGACGAATGGTGCCCGCAGTCCCCACCGCGTATGTTAGATAGCAACTCCTTCCCCTGGTCTTTGGAAATGCAACGCAGTGAAACATCATTGGGCCACTTCCTGTATAACTCACCGTCCTGGATGCAGTATGCCGTGGCTTGCCAGGCCACGCGCTCTGCGTCCTCCTCCTTCTCTGGCAGCGCCCCTTGCATCAGATATTCCTTGAATTCCTTGGTCCAACATCCCTCCTGGGGCTCGAGCGCTAAGAGCAGGCGAGCTACTGAGGTCGGGCCACAGGCTGGGGCTCCTATGGCAGGCGGCTATGGGAGCTCCTCCCGAGGCTGAGCTGTGCTTGAAAGTGGTGGTGTCACTGATGGCTTGAAGATCCATTCCTCAAAGAGGCCGGGATCTTGGGGCTGCCGCTTGGATGCTCTCTTGGCGATGTCGTCAGCTTCCTTGTTGGTGCCCCGGGGCACGTGCTGCAACTCCAGGCCCAAGAACTGCTTCTCCATCTTGCGCACCTCCGCGAGGTATGCCTCCATATGCTCGTCCTTCGGCTCGTATACCTTGTTGGAGAATTTGACGAGGAGTTGCGAGTCGCCCTTAATGGTAAGGCGGTTCACCCCCAGAGCTGCCGCGGCCTTTAGGCCAGCTATGAGGCCTTCGTATTCTGTGATGTTGTTGGAGACCTTCTCGCCCTGCTGAAAGCAGAGCTACACAGCGTAGTAGAGCTTGTCCCGAGTGGGCGAGATGAGCACTGCTCCAGCCCCCGCGCCCTGGTGCGCGAAGGCGCCATCATGATACATGACCCAACTGTCTGGTGCCTCGCTTCCTGGTGAGGTGGACCGGTCTTCGCCTACTTCAAGTGTCGAGGCATCCGTCCATTCCGCCACAAAATCAGCAAGCGCGGCTGCCTTGACGACCCTGGTAGTGTTGAACTCCAACTGGAATGCCTGCAGCTCGATGTTCCACTCAGCGATCCTTCCAGCAGAGTTGGGGCTCCTGAGCACCCTCTCCAATGGGTAGGCTGAGACGACCTTGATGGGGTGGCCCTGGAAGTAGTGCCGCAACTTGCGCGAGGCTACCAAGAGCGCGAGCAGGAGCTTCTGAGGCATGGGATATCGCGCTCTTGCATCCCGCAACACTGTGCTGACAAAATACACCGGGTGCTCGACGAGGGATGGCCCGTTGGTGAGGCTCGTGTCTTGCGGAAGTTGGGGCATCTCCTGAGGTGTTGGGACTCCTGACGCCTGATCGCTTGCGGGAATCTCAGCGACGTCGTCCTGCCGAGCTTGGCCTTCTGCTGATGCTGCTAAGGCTCTTGCGGCGCCTTCCTGATCTTGCGTCACTTCAGATGGCGGCGTAGCTTGGCGCGACGCGCCCTTGGCCTGGTGCTCTTCCCGAACCGCCACCAGCACCACGCTGGCGAAGTACGGGGTGGCGGCAAGGTAGAGTACTAGGGGCTCGAGCGGTCGTGGCGCCACCATCACCGGAGGGTTGGTCAGGTATCTCTTGAGGTCTTGAAAAGCTCGGTCGACCTCCGAGGTCCACTCGAATGGGCCCTTCTTGTTCATCAGCTTGAAGACAGGTAGGGCGCGCTCTCCCAGCTTGGAGATGAAGCGTCCGAACGCAGTTACCCGACCATCCAACTTCTGCATTTCCTTGAGGGTCTGCGGTGGGCTCATGTCTTCAATGGCCTTGATCTTCTCTGGGTTCGCCTCGATCCCTCTATGGGACACGAGGAATCCCAGCAGCTTACCGGAAGGAACACCAAACACACACTTCTCCAGGTTGAGCTGCAAGTTCACCTGGCGCAGGCTCGCGAAGGTCTCCTCCAGATCTTGGATCAAGGTCCTTGCCTCCCGAGACTTCACCACAATATCGTCGACGTAGGCCTCTGTATTTCTCCCGAGCTGTCGCCCTAAGGCGCTGTGCATCAGCCGCTGAAAGTTCGCGCCCGCGTTGCGTAGTCTGAAGGGCATGCAGGTGTAGCAATACACCCCACATGGGGTCAGGAAGGCTGTCTTCTCTACATATTCTACCACCATCTTGATCTGGTGATACCCTGAGAACGCATCCAGGAAGCATAGCAGGTCGCACTCGGCGGTGGAGTCAACGATCTGGTCGATGCGTGGAAGCGGGAACGGATCTTGGGAGCAGGCCTTGTTGAGGTTGGTGAAGTCGACGCACATTCACTCCTTCCCGCCTTTCTTCGGCACTATGGTAAAGGTGGCATCCATTCGGGGTACCGAACCTCGCGAATGGCATCCGCTGCCTCCAACTTGCGGGTCTCTTGGACGATGAAGGCCTACTTCTCCGTGGACTGCCGTCTCGCCCACTACTTTACGGGGCGCACATTGGGACATACCCTTAAGTGATGCTGAATCACTTCTCTCGGGACCCCCACCAGCTAGTTGGGCTCCCATGCGAATATATCTTTGCTTGCATGCAAGAACTTCACCAATGCTTCCTCTTGTCTCGGGTCGAGGCTGGCACCTATGGTAAAGGTGGCTCCTGAGGACCCGTCCTCGTTGACCGGCACTTGCTTGGTTTCCGCCTTGTCTTGGGTGAACATCTGCTTCTTCTTGGTTGGTGCGGCTCCCTTGGCCTCGAGGGTGCCCGCATTAGCGGGCTGCACCACCGCGGCGGTCTTCAGGGTGAGCTTAAGCGCCGCCAGGGCCTCCTTGGCGTCTCCCTTGACGGTGAGGACGCCTTTGCTTCCAGGCATCTTCATGAGGTTGTAGGCCGGATGAGTCGCTGCCATGAACTGGGCCAGAGCCGGGTACCCAAGGATGGCGTTGTACGGGAGGCCGATGCGGGCGATGTCGAAGTCTACTAGCTCGGTGCGGTAGTTGTTGCGCATGCCTAAGGTGACGGGGAGGCGGATCTGCCCCAGGGAGCGGGCAGTGCCGCCAGCAACTCCTAAGAAAGGCTTGCTGAGGCTGAGCCGCTCGAGCGGCACGTGAAGAAGGCTGAAGGCCTCCACGGAGAGCAAGTTGAGGCCGGCACCACCGTCGATGAGGGTCTTGGTGACGACCACGTTGCAGATGGTGGGCCTACAGAGCATCGGAAGCATGCCCGAGCCAGCGGTGGAGACGGGGTGGTCTTCTGAGTCAAAGGTGAGGTCGGCTTCGGGCGCAGCCCAGCCCGGCGGAGCCCCCGAGCGCTTGGAGGCGGCGCCGATCTGGCGGAGGAATGGCTTGACATGGTGCTGCATAGCGCGCAGTGAAGAGGTCACGCAGTTCCTCCCAAGATGCCACCATGGACCCGGGGAGGTTGAGCAGCCAGGCGCGCGGCGCGCCCGAGAGGGCCATGGGAAACCAGTTGGCCATGACCTTGTTGTCGTCTCCGGCCTTGAGGATGGCCTCCTCGTATGCCAGCAGGAAAGCTGTTGGGTCCGCCGCGCCATCGTAGTGCGGCGGCATCTCCGACTTGAACTTGGGCGGCCACCGCACCTGCCGCAGGGCGGGGCCCATGGCTCGGGGCCCCCTGGCCCCGTCGACAACGCCAGCCGTCGGAGTCGGTAGCGGGGCGCCTGCCATGAGGGCGGGGCGCGGTGGTGGCGGAGCGTAGATTGGCGGAGGGGAGGCTACGGCGCACCCTACCCGGCGTGCCAAATGTCGGATCACGGGTTCCGGCAAAACCCTTAAGGTTCGAACTCTGGGGTGCGCGCGAAGTTCTTTCCCTCCTACCGATCCACGCCCTAGGTTTGCTAAGATCTCGCAGACGAACTCGACGAACTCACAACCTAAAAGACACAAGATTTATACTGGTTCGGGCCACCATTGAGGTGTAATACCCTACTCCAGTGTGGTGGTGGTGGATTGCCTCTTGGGCTGATGATGAACAGTACAAGGGGAAGAACAACCTCCTGAGGTTGAGGTGTTCTTGTGCTTGGTGTGTGGTGAAGGACTGGCTCAAGGTCAGATGCCTCCTATGGTTTCGGATCTGGGTGAGCCCCTCCCTACGGTGGTGGCTAGTTCTACTTATATAGGCCCTGGTCCTCTTCCCAAATATTGAGCGGGAAGGGAGCCAACAACGACCAATTTGAAAGGGGACAGTTGGTACAGCTTGTCCTGACAAAAGCGGTCTTCGCCTGCAAAAGGCTCTGGTGGTGACGCCGCCTTGGGCTCCATGGTGATCTTCGTCTTGCTGTCCTGCTGGTCTTGGTCTCGTTGCACTGATATGGAAACCTTTGCCTAATGCCTCGGTACTCCACGCATGCGCTCGCGCCCTTAGCACCAAAGAGAAAACAAGGACGGTGCGCGCGCTGGCACCCACCTGGTCTTGATCGTCATGGCTCACGTCACGAGAACCTCGCGAGGTTTGCCCTGCCTTGATCTCTCTGCTCCTCGCGAGCCAACCTGGTGAGGCCGCTCATGAGGAGGTCTTGTGTCGCCCGCCTCGCGAGGCTTGGCCCCTCGCGAGGATCTTGAATGCCTTGTTGATGAAGACGGGACGTACAGGCCTGCTAGCACAACCACACCGTGGGCCGCAGGCAGGCAAGTCTGGGGACCCCCATTCCCAGAACGCCGACATCTGTGTCTACTACTATTACTCCACACATCGACCGCTATCCAGCATGCATCTAGTGTATTAAGTTCATGGAAAAATGGAGTAATGCAATAAGAACGATGACATGATGTAGACAAGATCCGTTTATCTATTGCATAAATATAGATCCCATCTTTTTATCCTTAGTAGCAACGATACATACGTGTTGTTTCCCTTTCTGTCACTGGGATCAAGTACCGTAAGATCAAACCCACTACCGGGCACCTCTTCCCATTGCAAGATAAATAGATCAAGTTGGCCAAACAAAACCCAAATATCGAAGAAGAAATACGAGGCTATAAGAGATCATGCATATAAGAGATCAAAGAAACTCAAATAACTTTCATGGATATAAAAAGATATGACTGATCATAAACTCAAAGTTCATCAGATCCCGACAAACACACCTCAAAAAGAGTTACATCATATGGATCTCCAAGAGACCATTGTATTGAGAATTCAGCGAGAGAGAGGAAGCCATCTAGCTACTAAATATGGACCCGAAGGTCTACAAAGAACTACTCACGCATCATCGGAGAGGCACCAATGGAGGTGGTGAACCCCATCCGAGATGGTGTCTAGATTGGATCTGGTAGTTCTGGACTCTGCGGTGGCTGGAAAAATATTTCGTCGACTCCCCTAGGGTTTTTGGAATATTGGGGTATTTATAGAGCAAATAGGCGGTCTAGGGGGCACCCGAGGTGTGCACAACCCACCAGGGCGCGCCTGGGCCTCCTGGCACGCCCTGGTGGTTTGTCCCCTCCTCGGGACCCCCAGGTGCAACCAGGGCCCAACATATTTCTTCTGGTCCATAAAAAATCATCATGGAGTTTCGTGGCATTTGGACTCCGTCTGATATTGATTTCCTGCGATGCAAAAAACATGGGAAAACAGCAACTAGCACTTGGCACCATGTCAATAGGTTAGTACCAAAAAATGATATAAAATGACTATAAAATGATTATAAAACATCCAAGATTGATAATAAAACAACATGGAACAATCAAAAACTAGAGATACGTTGGAGACGTATCAGCATCCCGAAGCTTAACTCCTGCTCGTCCTCGAGTAGGTAAGTGATAAAAACAGAATTTTTTATTTGGAGTGTTGTTTATCATGTCATATCATATTCTTTTCTTTGTAGCATGGACATTTGGACTTTTATGTGATTCAAAGCAATAGTCTAGTTTTGACATAATAATTTAATACTCAAGCATATCAACAAGCAATCATGTCTTTCAAAATATCAATGCTAAAATAAGTTATCCCTAGCCCATCATGCTCAAACATTGATCCATTCATGAAACACACTCGAATATTAGCTACACCCAATACTTAAGCATGATCATATTGCCTCTTAGTTGGTGCTTTCATAAGAGAAGATGGAGACTCAAATTCAAAAATAAAAATTGCATAAAGTAAAAGAAAGGCCCTTCGCAGAGGGAAGTAGGGATTTGTAGAGGTGCTAGAGCTCAAAGTGAAAAATTAGAGATAAAAACATTTTGGGAGGTGTATCCATCCCACCAAAAAAACGACTTAGAGTTACGAACACTTTCCATGCTAGATATGCCATAGGCGGTTCCCAAACAGAAAATAAAGTTTATTCCTTTTTCCACCATTCTTTCACTTTCCATGGCTAGCCGTATCCACGGTTGCCCTCCATACCAACAATTTCCAAGGAATTTATTATTTGACAACATAAAGTAAATTCATTTTTGCATTTCGGGACTGGGCATCCCTAAAACCTTTGCCTTACACTCGTGCAATGACAAGTGAATAAACACTCATCATGAGAATAACACATCCAACATGGAAAATAATAGCCACCCGTTACCGTTCCGCGAGCGAAACAAACACACAAAAGAGAAGTTTATTTTGAAAATTAAAGATGGCACATGCAAATTTGCTTAGAACGGCAAAAGAATACCGCATATAGGTAGGTATAGTGGACTCATATGGCAAAACTGGTTTAAAGGATTTTGGATGCACAAGTAGAGGTCATACTTGGTGCAAAATGAACGCTAGCAAAAAGATTGGGAAGTGACCAACCAAGAAACGATTAATCTCATAAGCAAGCATTAAGCATAATTAACACCGAATAATGCACCACAAGTAGGATATAATTTTCATTGCATGACTATTGACTTTCGTGCATGCATAGGGAATCACAACCCTTAACACCAATATTCTTACTAAGGCATAATTACTCATCAACATAACTCACATATTACATCATCATATCTCAAAACTATTACTAAGAATCAAGTTTATTTTGTCCAATGATCTTCATGACTTATTTTTACTTTATCCTTCTTGGATATCTATCACTTTGGGACTAATTTTCATGTGTTGCTTTTCATAAGCTCAAACAAATATAAGTGAAGATCATGAGCATAAAAAGTTTATTTCTTTCTCTCCAAATAATTTAAGTGAAGCAAGAGAGAATTTGTTCAAAAAAAATTACGAACTCTCAAAAAAATCTAAGTGAAGCAAGAGAGCATTTCTTCAAAAATACTAAGCACACCGTGCTAAAAAAGATATAAGTGAAGCACTAGAGCAAGTCCTAGCTCATAAAAGATTTAAGTGAAGCACAGAGAGCAATTCTAACAAGTCATGATATAATTTTGGCTCTCTCAAATAGGTGTGTCCAGGAAGGATTTATGACTTAAAACACAAAATAAGACAAGCAAAGACTCATATCATACAAGACGCTCCAAGCAAAACACATATCATGTGACGAATAAAAATATAGCTTCGAGTAAAATACCGATAGTTGTTGGAAGAAAGAGGGGATGCCACTCGGGGGCATCCCCAAGCTTAGTTGGTTGCTCATTTTTGGATAATAACTTGGGATGCCGGGGCATACCCAAGCTTAGGCTCTTCTATCCTTCTTTCATCCATCATAAGATAACCCAAAACTTGAAAACTTCAATCACACAAAACTCAACAAAACCTTCGTGAGATCCGTTAGTATAAGAAAGCAAACCACTACTATAAGTACTGTATCAAACCAATTCATATTTTTTGTATTATATCTACTATATTCCAACTTTTCTATCGCAAAAACTCATCAAAGAAAACCATAGAGCCATCAAAATAAGCACACAACACAAAGAAAACAGAATCTGTCAAAACAGAACAGTCTGTAGCAATATGACTTTTGCAAATACTTCTGGAACTCCAAATATTCTACTAAATTAGGAAGACCAGGGTAATTTGTATATGAAGCTTCTACAAAAAGAATCAGGGCAAAATCTCTTTTATGTGATTTATGAAAATTATTTTCGTGAGTGCAAAGTTTCTGTCTTTTTGAGCAAGATCAAACAACTATCGCCCAAGAAGATCCTAAAGGATTTACTTGCATAAACACTAATTAAAACACAAAAAAACACAATCATACCACTAGAATAATTTTGAAAACACACAAGAACAGAAAGCAAAAATCAAAAATAAATTTTATTCATTGTGTTGCCTCCCAACAAGCGCTATAGTTTTACGCCCTTAGCTAGTCATAAAGCAAGGATCTAAGTTTTGTCATCTTTGTTCAACTCCTCAATCAAACACTTAGAATCCTTCAGAGATTTAGCATAAAGATTTTCAATAATAATGCTCCTAGGGATAAATTTAAAGAACTCATTCTTGCAAAAAGAATCTCTAATCACTTCAACAAAATCCGGGTGGACACTAATCATCTTAAGATCCTCTTTACTAGAAGTTGTACCCTTGTTCCTAGTTCTCCTACTTTTTATGGGAGTTTCCTCAATAGTTTTAGTGGAAGTAAAAGCCGTGCTTAGATTACTAAAGATTTCTTCTAATTTATCAATCCGGGACAGACTTTCTTCTATTCTTTCATGGATTAAGGTACCCCTCTCTTTTAACAACTTAAAAATATCGCCCGCTTTTGACCCAAGATTAGTAGCAAAATTATGCATCTTTTTATGTATAATTTCCATATGATCTTCGGTGAGCGTTTTCTTTTCAATAGCATCTAGTCTTTCCATAACATGCTCAAGAGTCAAAATTGTTTCATTAACCATAAGAGGTGGTGAGCCCACTAAATTTCCCATAGCATTAAGAGCATCAAAAGGAGGACTCATTAGAAAATTTCCACCGGTAATCATATCAAGGATGAATCTATACCAAGTGGTGATGCCAACATAAAAACAACGCAGAAGCACAACAGTAGATAAATCTTTTATGAGCATTGCAAATTCTATACCAAGCATCTTTTAAATTTTCTCCTCCCCTTTGTTCAAAGTTGAGGACCTCGTCCTCGGGAGTGCAAGAAATAGTATCCATAACGGAAAACAAAATTGCACGCAAAAACAGATCTGGCAAGAAAATGGCGTACGGAAAAAGTGGGGCGAATAAAACGGCAAATTTTTGTGAAGTGGGGGAGAGGAAAATGAGAGGAAAATGGCAAATAATGTAAATTGTGAGGAGATGAGATTTGTGATTAGGAACCTGGTTATGTTGAAGATCCTCCCTGGCAACGGTGCCAGAAATTCCTTTTGATTGCTCTCTAACTATGGCGCCAGAAAAGCTCATGTCTGCTAGGACTACGTCAGTATTTCCCCAAATTGGAAGGGATGATGCAGCACAGTGACAGTAGGTATTTCCCTCAGTGATGAAACCAAGGTTATCGAACCAGTAGGCGAACCAAGCAACACAACGTAAACAACTCCTGCACACAAACAACAAATACTCGCAACCCGACATGTTAAAGGGGTTGTCAATCCCTTTCGGGTAACGATGCCAGAAATTGCGTGATGAAGAGAGAAAGATTTAATAAATTGAAATAATAGATCGCAAATAAAATAAAGTGCAGAAAAGTTTTTTTGTATTATTTGGTTTAATAGATCTGAATAAAAATGCAAAGGAAAAGTAGATCGCAAGGCAAATATATGAGAAAGAAGACCCGGGGGCCGTAGGTTTCACTAGTGGCTTCTCTCGAGAAAAATAGCAAACGATGGGTAAACAAATTACTGTTGGGCAATTGATAGAACCTCAAATAATTATGACGATATCCAGGCAATGATCATTACATAGGCATCACGTCCAAGATTAGTTGACCGACTCCTGACATCGCAACTACTACTATTACTCCACACATCAACCGCTATCCAAAGATGCATCTAGTGTATTAAGTTCATGGAAAAAGCAGAGTAATGCAATAAGAACGATGACATGATGTAGACAAGATCCGTTTATCTATTATGTATATATAGATCCCATCTTTTATCCTTAGTAGCAACGATACATACGTGTTGTTTCCCTTTACATCCTTTGGGATCAAGCACCGTAAGATCGAACCCACTACCGGGCACCTCTTCCCATTGCAGGATAAATAGATCAAGTTGGCCAAACAAAACCCAAATATCAGAGAAGAAATACGAGGCTATAAGAGATCATGCAAATAAGAGATCAAAGAAACTCAAATAACTTTCATGGATATAAAAAGATATGACTGATCATAAACTCAAAGTTCATCAGATCCCAACAAACACACCGCAAAAAGAGTTACATCATATGGATCTCCAAGAGACCATTATATTGAGAATTCAGCGAGAGAGAGGAAGCCATCTAGCTACTTACTACGGACCCGAAGGTCTACAAAGAACTACTCACGCATCATCGGAGAGGCACCAATGGAGGTGGTGAACCCCATCCGAGATGGTGTCTAGATTGGATCTGGTGGTTCTGGACTCTGCGGCGGCTGGATGAATATTTCATCGACTTCCCTAGGGTTTCTGGAATATTGGGGTATTTATAGAGCAAAGAGGCGGTCCGGGGGGCACCTGAGGTGGGCACAACCCACCAGGGCGTGCCTGGGCCTCCTAAGCGCATACAGTGGGTTGTCCCTGTTGGGGAACGCAATAATTTCAAAAAAAATTCCTACGATCACGCAAGATCTATCTAGGAGAAGCATAGCAACGAGTGGGGAGAGTGTGTCCATGTACCCTCGTAGACCGAAAATGGAAGCGTTTAGTAACGCGGTTGATGTAGTCGAACGTCATCGCGATCCAACCGATCCAAGTACCGAACGTACGACACCTCCGTGTTCAGCACACGTTCAACTCGATGACGTCCCTCGAGCTCTTGATCCAGTTGAGGCCAAGGGAGAGTTCCGTCAGCATGACTGCGTGGCGACGGTGATGATGAAGTTACCGGCGCAGGGCTTCGCCTAAGCACTACGATGATATGACCGCGGTGTGTAACTGTGGAGGGGGGCACCGCACACGGCTGAGACAAATCTTTAGTCCTTTGGGGTGCTCCCTTCCCCTGTATATAAAGGAGGGAGGGAGGAGGCGGCCGGCCTAGGGCGCGCGCCAAGCATAGGGAGTCCTACTAGGACTCCCAAGTCCTAGTACGATTCCCTTTCCTATTCGGAGTAGGAGAGAAGGAAAGAGAGGGAGAGGGAGAAGGAAAGGGGGGCGCCCCCACCCCTTGTCCAATTCGGTTTGGGCAGGGGGAGGCGCGTGCCACATCTTGGCCCTTCTCCCCTCTCTCCACTAAAGCCCAATAAGGCCCATTACTTCTCCCGGTGAATTCTCGTAACTCCCTGGTACTCCGAAAAATACTTGAATCACTGGGAACCTTTCCGATGTCCGAATATAGCCTTCCAATATATGAATCTTTACCTCTTGACCATTTTGATACTCCTCATCATGTCCGTGATCTCATCCGGGACTCCGAACAAACTTCGGTCATCAAATCACATAAACTCATAAAACAAATCGTCATCAAACGTTAAGCATGCGGACCTTATGGGTTCGAGAACTATGTAGACATGACCGAGACACATCTCCGGTCAATAACCAATAGTGGAACCTGGATGCTCATATAGGCTCCTACATATTCTACGAAGATCTTTATCGGTCAAACCGCATAACAACATACGTTGTTCCCTTTGTCATCGGTATGTTACTTGCCCGAGATTCGATTGTCGGTATCATCACACCTAGTTCAATCTCATTACCAACAAGTATCTTTACTCGTTCCGTAATACTTCACCCTGCAACTAACTCATTAGTCACATTGCTTGCAAGGCTTATAGTGATGAGCATTACCGAGAGAGCCCAGAGATACCTCTCCGAAACACGGAGTGACAAATCCTAATCTCGATCTATGCCAACCCAACAAATACCTTCGGAGACACCTGTAGAGAGCATCTTTATAATCACCCATTTACATTGTGACGTTTCATAGCTGATACGTCTCCAACGTATCTATAATTTTTTATTGTTCCATGCTATTATATTATCTGTTTTGGATGTTTAATGGGCTTTAATATGCTCTTTTATATTATTTTTGGGACTAACCTATTAACCAGAGGCCTAGTGCCAGTTTCTATTTTTTTTGCCTATTTTAGAGTTTTACAGAAAAGGAATAGCAAATAGAGTCCAAACGGAATGAAACCTTCGCGATGATCTTTCTTGGACCGAAAGCAATCCAGAAGACTTGGAGTCGAAGTCTAGAACTCCACGAGGCGACCACGAGGTAGGAGGGCGCGCCCAGGGGGGTAGGCGCACCCCCACCCTCGTGGGCCACTCGTAGCTCCACCGACGTACTTCTTTCGCCTATATATACTCTTATACCCTAGAAACATCAGGGGGAGCCACGAAACCACTTTTCCACCGCCGCAACCTTCTGTACCCATGAGATCCCATCTTGGGGCCTTTTACGGTGATCTGCCGGAGGGGGAATCGATCACGAAGGGCTTCTACAACAACACCATTGCCTCTCCAATGAAGCGTGAGTAGTTTACTACAGACCTTTGGGTCCATAGTTATTAGCAAGATGGCTTCTTCTCTCTCTTTAATACTCAATACAAAGTTCTCCTCGATGTTCTTGGAGATCTATTCGATGCAATACTCTTTTGCGGTGTGTTTGCCAAGAACCGATGAATTGTGGATTTATGAACAAGATTATCTATGAATATTATTTGGTTCTTCTCTGAATTCGTATATGCATGATTTGATATCTTTGCAAGTCTCTTCGAATTATCGGTTTAGTTTGGCCTACTAGATTGATCTTTCTTGCAATGGGAGAAGTGCTTAGCTTTGGGTTCAATCTGGCGGTGTCCTTTCCTAGTGACTGTCGGATTTCGGCTTCCGGCAGACCCTTGAGGTTCGAACACTGGGGTGCGCGCGGAGATCCAACCCTCCACCGTCTCGTACCTCGCCGAATCGCAGGGACCTACACTACTAAATAGAACAGCACAAGAGACACAAGATTTATACTAGTTCGGGCCACCATTGTGGTGTAATACCCTACTCTAGTTTGTGGTGTGGTGGATTGCCTCTTGGGCTGACGAGGAAAAGTACAGGGAAGAACAGCCTCGCGAGGGTCTGTTCTTGGTGGGTGTGATGAACTGCTAGGTGGTGTTCAGTTGTTCTAGCTACTGGTTCCTTGGTGAGGATTCCGATCACATACCGGGGGGGCCGATCCCTCTACCATGGAGATGGCTACTCCTATTTATAGGCGAAGGCCTGGGCCTCTTCCCAAATATTTGGCGGAAGGCGCCAACAATTAGCCATTTGAAGGGAACATCGGTACACTTATCTGACTAAAGTTGGTCCTCACCGCCAAAGGCTCGGTGATGGCCTTTGCTTGGGCTCCATGATGACTCCTTCCAGCCGTTGGGGCTGGTCTTGGTCTTGTTGCACGAAGCGGATGCCTTTGCTTGATGCCCTCGCTGCGCTTGCTCCCTTTGCACCAAAGAGGAAAGGAGGGCGCTGCTGCTGGCTGGCGCCCGATGGCGCCCTTGGTAAATCATGGCTTGCGTCATGGGCACCTCGCGAGTACCCTACCTTGAACTCTCCGCCTCCTCATGAGCCAACTTTGACGAGGCCGTGCACGAGAAGCTCTGGTCGTCCGCCTGCAATCTTGGCCCCTCGCGAGGTCTTGAGCTTCGTTGATGAAGATGGGCTGTCACAGCCTCCTTTAAGCCACGCCAGGCAGCCGCAGCGAGCAAGTCCAGGGACCCCGTTCCCGAACACCGACAAGAGCCCGGGCCCACGACGCGCCCGGACTTGGCAGCAGTGAGGCGAAAGGGCAAGTCTTGAGCGTCACGGGCCTAACAGCTGCGGACCTTGGGCACCGCGTGGCGGTTGATTGGGCGTGGCGCACCTTTGTTCCCCACGCCTCCTTATTTCGTGCCTTGCTAAGCGGACACGCTGCTGTACACATCCGTTCCCTCTCTGCTGCTCGTGCGCCCTGTCCTTCCCCTCTCGAACTCCAGCTTCCATTTTCAATCCAATCTCAAATCTCCCCTCCCCTTTCAATCGCCATGGCTCCAGACGAAGAAGGGAAAGGGAAGAAACACAATGCCTCCGCCTCGCTTCGCCGCTTGCTGGCGGCCTCCGCTGTCGACCCGTCGATCATACTCAATCTAGAGGGCTTGGGCAAGGTTAGTTCGGCTCTGGCCACCTCCTTCAACGAATGCGGGAGGACGACGGCTTGGCCCGCGTCCCACTTCTCTATCGACAGGATAGTCACTGAGGTCCGGTATTTCTTGGACGCCACAGTGGGCGGGCTGGTTCCCCCCTTCTCTGATTTCTTCAATGCCGTGCTCTCCCACTATCAGATCCACATGATGCATCTGGGTCCTGAGTCCATCACTCTCCTCTCGGTCTTCGCCTTCATTTGTGAGGCAATGATGGGCATCCTTCCTTCGGTTGCCTTGCTGCGCCACTTCTTCTCTCTGCGCCTTGTCGACCCCACCCAATGCTCGGCGTGCGTGAGCTTCATTGCCGCGCCCAAGACAGCGGCCTCAGGGATCGACTTCAGCCTGCCTCCTCCCGCGGCTGAGTTCCGCGAGAGGTGGTTGTACATGGATGTGGGGGTGCCCAGCCCCTGCTATCGGAGCCAACCTCGCCTGCTGTCCCCAATTCGGGCTGGGGCCAGGAGGCACTTTCAAGCCCTCGGCTCATCTTTGTCTGGCGCCGCCCGCGTTCTCGAGGTCGCTTCTTGTGACAAATACCCAAGGTGGTGAAGGAGTTCTGACGTGCGCATTGCTCCTCTCCAACGCCATTCCCACGGATGTGGGCCTTGGCGAGCCTGGTGATCGTATGAGGCTCAAGGAAGAAGACTGACACTGAAGCGCTAAGGAAAGTGCTCCTGGTCTGTTGGCGACCCCAACCCGGTGGCATCCGGCATGGAGGGCCTTGTTGTACCTCTGCGAGCAGGGGTGATTTTGTGAACCAGATGCCTATCTTGATGAATGGGGCGCGCCCGCTGGTCTCGAGGGCCTCGCGAGAATCCGGTGATGGTGACAGCCCTTCCAGTCGGCCAAGGCGGCTCCTCCTCAAGTGGCGGAGCAGGAGGCCTGAGCTGCCGAGGCCAAGGACCCCCCCCGGGTGACAGCGCCGGGCGATGCTCATGAGGGGCAGCTCACGAGGCTCATGCCGCCCAGCTGAGGTGGCGAGCAGCCGCCCATGCGCCTGTGTAGATGGAGCCCCAAGGCCCTGCTGCTTCTCTTGGTGAGGCGACCAGCACCGCGTGTCAGGCGGACGCCCCTGACGCAGGTCGCCTTGATGCTTCTCCCTCGCCACAGGCTGACCCCTGCGCTCAAATCTTGGGTCGATTCCGCATGAACTTCGAGGCCCTCCGGAAGAGAAGGGAGGCCTTGGGCGATTATTACCCTTGTCGCTTTCTTGAGCGTGGAAGTGCCGCCAGCGATGAGTAAGCCTTCTCCTTCTCCAGCTCCGATTCTTCTGCTGTTTGTCTTGATCCTTGCCTGCAGTCCCTTCTGCCGAGCTCACGGAGGCGGGTGAGGCCGTCCCCGGCCGCCCCTCCCGTCCTTGAGTGCTCCAAGCATTGAAGCCCTTGTGGTGAGGGCGACCGGGGAGGTGAACCGTCCCGAGGCACGTCGTGGCCCTACGCGCCTCGCGACCCTTCCTCGCGAGCCTTCCCGTGGCATAGCTAGCCTACCGTGGGCTTCTCGCCTGGTCGTGGACGGCGATTGGCTGAGGCGCTTCCTGCGCCCCTCGTCTGGGGATGGGCTGGCTCCAGGCCGGGCCTCTGGCGCGGCGTGCCCGGCCGTTCGCGAGGGTGCCAGCCCCCAGCCCCTGCCGGAGGAGGAGTTGATCGCGGCTCCGGCGCCCGTGCAGGGCGGTTGATGGCGTGGAGGACGTCTTGTGGCCGCCGGGAGCGCCGCGCCCTTTGCCAAGGATTTCTTCGGAGGGCGGCTGACGCGATGAGCCTTCTTGGTGAAGAGCTCGCTGACGAAGACGCGCACCTTGAGGCCGAGGGCCTGCGCCTGGCCGCAGAGAGGCGTGAGCTGTAGGGTGCTGCCGCCCTTGCGCGCCATCAGCGCGATCTTGATGACGAAGAGGCCAAGGCGTCGCTGGCAGCCTCTCGGGAGGCCTGTTCTCGGGCCGTCGAGGAGGCCCGGGCAGCTAACAGGCGGCGAGAGGCGGCGGAGGAGCGGGCACGGGAACTCCTGGCCCGGTGTCACTCATTGGAGGAGCAAGTGGAGCTGCGCGAGGCAGCCCTCGCGTCGATGAAGGTGGCCTCCGGCGACCCGGCGGAGCTCCAGAAGCGTGAGGAGGCGCTGATGCTTGAAGCCGTCGAGCAGCCTTGTACGCTGGCGCTTGAGACGAGGGAGGCGCTTGGCGGCAGGCGGAGGATGAGGTCGCTGCACGGGAAGCCCGCGTCCTAGAGGAGGTCGGACGCCGAGTGGCGGCGGCGCTCGAACCTCGAGCGCGAGTTTGAGGAACGGCTGGGGTTGATCAAGGCCGAGGCTGAGGGCAGGACTACTGCCTTGAGGGCCAAGCTAGAGGAGGCGACGCGGCAGGCCGATGCTCTTCGGGCCGCCCTCGAGGTGGCGCAGAGGGAGTCCACTACCTCTCAGGCCGAGGCGCTCCTGCTCCGCCAACGGGTGGAGGAGGCTGAGGCCGTCGCCAGCGCGCGAATCTGCGGACGAGATCGTCGTGGCGAACCTGGAGCATGAGCACGGCCCCATGCTCGCCACGCTCCGGAAAAAGCCAACGCAGCCTTGGGTAATATCTGCGGCGGCGGTTGGCGAGCCGCCTGCGATTAACTACGCCGGCAACCTTGATTCTTCACGAAGTGGTGGCGCTTGGAGGCGCCTTGATCGGTCGAGGCCAACAGGTTGGTGGAGGAGAGGAGCAGCGCTGCTTGGCGCGCCTTTTCTCGTGTCTTCAGCCATCTCGAACATGGACCCCCGCCGACTTTGATGCAGCTATCGCCCCGAGTTCCCGAGCCGCCCGCGCGCACGGCGCCTTGGGTGGAAGACAACGTGGATGCTCTTGTCCGGGCCTTCGCTTCGGACAACGACGGCGTGGTCGTGGCCGCCGATGAGGGCGGCGTGGTGAACAGCCCTAACGCCGCCGATGACCCTGCAGACAATGACGGCGAGGCCAGCGACGCCAGCAACGGCTCGGGAGGTGCTCCTGAGGACGCATTGGGGGATTTATCTGACTGATTATGTATTGTCCCTGTTCCATTACCCTGCATGAATAGAACTCAGGTTTTGGCATGATGGCTGTGAGAGCATTTTGGGAGGGGGAGCCCCTCATGTAAAACTTGTGTTCATCGTATTAGCAGGTGTTACATCGCCCATACGCCCGCGCCAAGTGGTTGGCTAAGCGGCGTGCTGGTTGGCTGGTTTACCTTTGTTTCGTCTGAGCCACGAGATAGCTTTGTGGGAGGCTGCGGCGATCTGAGTGCCTCTGATTGAATCCGTAGGATCTGCAGTAAAACCCTCCGGAGAGGGGCGGCGGCGGCAGGCTGGGCTTCAGCAAAGCTAGGCCTGGCCCGGCTCGCGAGGGCTCGCGAGGGGAGGCAGCCGAGGCGGAGTGGAAACCAAAGCGCGAGAGATTTGCTCGAGCGAGACTAAACACCCTTCCCGAACACACGCAAATCTCAAATTCGAATCCAACTTAAATCCAGCGGGGGAAAGCGACAATCAAATGGAAAGGCGAAGAAAGCAGAAGAAAAGCTGCGACCGGCACCTAGTCTAGTCTTGGACGTCTTCTCACCATCGCAGAGCTAAGTGCTGCCACTGGGCGTGGGAGGGAGCCCGGGGCTGAGGCGGCACCTCGAGACTCCGGGCGTGTACAGCCCCACTCATTATTACGTGAGAGTGTCACGGGCGGCGAGCTTCACGAGCCTTGGGCCTTCTTCACAGTACCGGCCTTGCTTCATATCGCCGGATGAGGCCCCGCCTTGTGCCACACTCTAGTGCCACCAACGACGACCGGAAACCAGGGCGCCGCCGATGGGGTAGAGCGGTGCCAGGCCAGTTCCACCGGCGACCACGGGTCGCCGCCAGGCAGGCCCCGGCGCCTCCCAGCAGAGGGCCTACCTCCGAGCGCGCTTTGCTCGAGCGCCGCGGTGGTGATGTCGGATCTGCCCCCACTCCGGCAGCCCCTGCGCCCCCTCCCGAGGGGTAGGAGATCTGAGGGAGCGGGGCAGCCGCTCGTCCTGGCGACCTGTACCTCCTGCGACCTATGGTTAGCGTATGTTTGCTCTTGAGGAAGCAGCGGTACCCGATAATCGTCGCCCCCGGCGTGACCAGTGGGACCGTCTCGAGGCTCCTGGGAGAGCTTGACTTCTGGCGCCTCATCCCCCCAGCTCGGGCTGAGGAGCGAGCCTTGTTCTCCCTCATGCGGGTGCCCTTGGTCCATCATGTGGGGCACATATTCTTCTGGCGCCGTCATCCCGAAGGCCACGCCGTAGTGCTGAGCGTGCCATGCTGCTCTGCCTGATGCCCCCACCGTGGGGTGGTGGCGCGGCGGTCCACCAGGGCCGTGAGTTACGTCGAGTCCTTCTTCTCCGCGGGCCGGGGGCGGGGGCAACCCTGCCGCGGCCCGATCTTGACAGCCGCGGGTGTTGGAGTAGCTTTGGATCCAGCGAACGCAGCGGAGCCCCGTCTGCGAGCCGCCTGGCCCGAGATGGAAGTTGGGTGCGAAGGGTGAGCCCCGAGGCGGCGAAGCCGGAGCTCGCCACTCGCTCCAAAGAACGCGTCGCGGCCGCTCTCCGGCCTCGCACCGCAGCAGCTCTCGGGCCACCGTGGCGCGGCCCTCGAGTTTACTGCTCGGCGGGTGTCACGGTGATGTGGTCGTGGCGTGATTGGAGGCCCTTGCTGCCGACCGCGCTGCCAGCGGTGTGAGCCGTCGAAGCCTGTCGCGCCGCCCGCGCCCGCAGCGCCTGCGGACCGTGAGCTGCACAGACGCAGGGTCGCCCGAGGCGGCTCTGCGTGGGCGGGCCACGCCGCCTAAGGATCTGAGTTGCCAGCAGTCGCGGACATGGTGATGGCGTCTGACGGGACACGAGTGGCGAAGGTGGATTCTGACGCACCCCTACAGCGCGCTAAATGTTGGATTCGGGTTCCGCAGACCCTTGAGGTTGAACACTTTGGGGTGCGCGGAGATCCAACCCTCCACCGTCTCGTACCTCGCTGAATCGCGAGGACCTACACTACTAAATAGAACAGCACAAGAGACACAAGATTTATACTAGTTCGGGCCACCGTTGTGGTGTAATACCCTACTCTAGTTTGTGGTGTGGTGGATTGCCTCTTGGGCTGATGAGGAATAATGCTGGGGAAGAACAACCTCGCGAGGGTCTGTTCTTGGTGGGTGTGATGAACTGCTAGGTGGTGTTGATTGCTCTAGCTCTGGTTCCTTGGTGAGATTCGATCTCATACCGGGGGCGATCCCTCTACCATGGAGATGGCTACTCCTATTTATAGGCGAAGGCCTGGGCCTCTTCCCAAATATTTGGCGGGAAGGCGCCAACAATTAGCCATTTGAAGGGAACAACGGTACACTTATCTGACTAAAGTTGGTCCTCGCCGCCAAAGGCTCACAGTGATGGCGCCTCCTTGGGCTCCACGATGACTCCGTTCCAGCCGTTGGGGCTGGTCTTGGTCTTGTTGCACGAAGCAGATGCCTTTGCTTGATGCCCTCACTGTGCTTGCTCCTTTGCACCAAAGAGGAAAGGAGGGCGCTGCTGCTGGCTGGCGCCCGGCCCAGCGCCCGTGGCGCCCTTGGTCGTCATGGCTTGCGTCATGGGCACCTCGCGAGGTACCCTGCCTTGAACTCTCCGCCTCCTCATGAGCCAACCTGACGAGGCCGTGCACGAGAAGCTCTGGCCGTCCGCCCATGAGGCTTGGCCCCTCGCGAGGGTCTTGAGCTTATGTTGATGAAGATGGGCTGTCTGGGCCTCCTTTAAGCCACGCCGCGAGGCTGCAGGCGAGCAAGTCTGGGACCCCGTTTCGAGCAGCAGCAGTGTGATGGGGGCAGCAAGGCACATATTGTATTGTTGCCACCGAGGATAAAAAGATGGGGTTTGTATCATATTGCTTGAGTTTATCCCTCTACATCATGTCATCTTTCTTAATGCGTTACTCCATTCTTATGAACTTAATACTCTAGATGCATGCTGGATAGCGGTCGATGTGTGGAGTATTAGTAGTAGACGCAGAATCGTTTCACTCTACTTGACACGGACGCGATGCCTATATTCATGATCACTGCCTTAGATATCTTCATAACTATGCGTTTTTCTATCAATTGCTCGGTAGTAATTTGTTCACCCACGGTAATACATGCTATCTTGAGAGAAGTCACTAGTGAAACCTATGTCCCGGGTCTCTTACCTATTATATTGCATCTCTTTTATTTACATCACATCTCGTTTACTATTTTGCAATCTTTACCTTCCAATCTATACAACAAAAATACCAAAAATATTTACTTTACTATCTCTATTAGATCTCACTTTTGCGAGTGACCGTGAAGGGATTGACAACCCCTTTATCGCGTTGATTGCAAGGTTCTTGATTGTTTGTGCAGGTACTAGGTGACTTGTGTGTTGTCTCCTACTGGATTGATACCTTGGTTCTCAAAAACTGAGGGAAATACTTATGCTACTTTGCTGCATCACCCTTTCCTCTTCAAGGGAAAACCAATGCATGCTCAAGAGGTAGCAAGAAGGATTTCTGGTGCCGTTGCCGGGGAGATCTACGCCAAGTCAAGACATACCAAGTACCCATCATAAACTCTTCTCCCTCGTGTTACATTATTTGCCATTCGCCTCTCGTTTTCCTCTCCCCCACTTCTAAAACGATTTTAGAAAACCTTTTCCTTTTATTCGCCCTTCTTTCGTTCGATCTTTTGTTTGCTTGTGTTACCATGTGCCTTCCTTTTTCTTGCATCTTCACTTGCTAAAAGTTTATGGATCCTCATCCACCTGCTAATCTTTTTAAGAGATCCAATTATGATGAATCAATTTCTAGTGATGTAAGTGCACTAGATTATCTTTATGAGGTTTTTCTTGAAATTCATGAATCTAAAAATTGTGATGAAGTGTTGAAAGAAGAAATTTATAAAGTGATTCACGATAGCTCCTTGAATAAAAAGCATGATTGCAATGATTCTACTATAAATTCTATTAATTTCAGTTGTGCTAATAATATGCAAAACCCTAAGCTTGGGGATGCTAATTTTGCTATGTCTACTACTTGTTGCAATGATCAGGATTGGGGTGGTTCTTCTTATGATCTTGAAAATTTATTTAAGCCCCATGATGAATATGACATTGACAATAGTGTTTGCAATAATATTGAAAGTGGGTTTGGAAGAGTGTCAACTTTAGATCCCACATATTTGGAGGATTTTCAATATTATGAAATTTTGGATAAAAGTGGGTTTGGAGAGGTCATGACTTTGCTTAATGTTAATCCCACTATTTTGGAAGAGTGTCAACTTTGCATGCATGTGGTTCATAAAGAGAATATTTTATGTTGTTGAATTTTCTTATGATCCTACATGTAATTATTATGAGAGAGGAAAATATGGTTGTAGAAATTTTTCATGTTACTAAATTACCTCTCTTCATGTTGAGAATGCTATCGTCTCTTTCTTCTTCCTTGCATATGCTAGTTGTTGCTTGCCTTGAAAATTTGTTTGCTTACAAAATGCCTATGCATAGGAAGTATGTTAGACTTATATGTGTTTGTCACGTGTTTTATGATACTCTCTTTGTTCTTCAATTCTTGTCTTTCATGTGAGCATCATTAAAATTATCAATGCCTAGCTAGGGGCGTTAAACGATAGCGCTTGTTGGGAGGCAATCCAATTTTATTTTTGTTCTTTGCTTTTTTCTCCTGTTTAGTAATAAATAATTCATCTACCTTCTGTTTAGATGTGGTTTTAAGTTTTAATTAGTGTTTGTGCCAAGTAGAACCTTTGGGAAGACTTGGGTGAAGTCTTTGCGATCTTGCTGAAAAAAACAGAAACTTTTGCGCTCACGAGATTAGCTGTCATTTTTTACTGGAGAGAGATTTTAGGTTGATTATTTTTTCAGATAATTAATAGACAAATTCCTCACGTCCACCAATTTATTTAAGAATTTTTGGAGTTACAGAAGTATTCGAAAGTTACAGATTACTACAGACTGTTCTGTTTTTGACAAATTCTGTTTTTCGTCTATTGTTTGCTTATTTTGATGAATCTATGAGTAGTATCGGGGGGTATGAACCATATAGAAGTTGGAATACAATAGATTTAACACAAATATAAATAAAGAATGATTTCATTACAGTACCTTAAAGTGGTGGTTTATTTTCTTATACTAATGGAGCTCGTGAGATTTTCTGTTGAAGTTTTGTGTTGTGAAGTTTTCAAGTTTTTGGGTAAAGATTTGATGGATTTTTGAATAAGGAGTGGCAAGAGCCTAAGCTTGGGGATGCCCAAGGCACCCCAAGGTAAAATTCAAGGACAACCAAAATCCTAAGCTTGGGGATGCCCTGAAGGCATCCCTCTTTAAATCTTCGCTCTATCGGTAACTTTACTTGAGGCTATATTTTTATTCACCACATGATATGTGTTTTGCTTGGAGCGTCTTGTATGATTTGAGTCATTGTTTTTTTAGTTTACCACAATCATCCTTGCTGTACACACTGCTACGTCTTGAGCTTGCGTTGGTTTTCCTCGAAGAGGAGAGGGTGATGCAGCAAGTGTAGCGTAAGTATTTCCCTCAGTTTTGAGAACCAAGGTATCAATCCAGTGAGGAGGCTTCTCAAAAGTCCCACGCACCTACACAAACAAACTGAGAACTACAACCAACGCAATAAAGGGGTTGTCAATCCCTTCCGTCCACTTCGAAAGTGACATCTAATAAAGATAGTATGATAAGATAAATATATTTTTGGTATTTTATAATATAGATGCAAAAAGTAAAGATGCAAATAAAAGTAGATTGAAAGCAAATATGATAAGAGATAGACCCGGGGGCCATAGGTTTCACTAGTGGCTTCTCTCAAGATAGCATAAGTATTATGGTGGGTGAACAAATTACTGTCGAGCAATTGATAGAAAAGCGCATAGTTATGAGATTATCTAGGCATGATCATGTATATATGCATCACGTCCATAACAAGTAGACCGACTCCTGCCTGCATCTACTACTATTACTCCACACATTGACCGCTATCCAACATGCATCTAGAGTATTAAGTTCATAAGAACAGAGTAACGCATTAAGCAAGATGACATGATGTAGAGGGATAAACTCATGCAATATGATATAAACCCCATCTTTTTATCCTCGATGGCAACAATACAATACGTGCCTTGCAACCCTTTACATCCTTTGGTAAGGACACCGCAAGATTGAACCCAAAGCTAAGCACTTCTCCCATGGCAAGAAAGACCAATCTAGTAGGCCAAACTAAACTGATAATTCGAAGAGACTTGCAAAGATAACTCAATCATACATAAAAGAATTCAGATAAGATTCAAATATTATTCATAGATAAACTTGATCATAAACCCACAATTCATCGGATCTCGACAAACACACATAAAAAGTTTACATCGAATAGATCTCCACAAGAGAGGGGATAACATTGTATTGAGATCCAAAAAGAGAGAAGAAGCCATCCAGCTAATAACTATAGACCCGTAGGTCTGTGGTAAACTACTCACAACTCATCGGAGGGGCAAGGATGTTGATGTAGAGGCCCTCCGTGGTTGATTCCCCCCCGTGAGTGCGGCGAAGGCTCAAGATGAGATCTCGCGGATCTGAAGGTTCTGGCGGTGGGAATTGTGTTTCGTGGTGCCCCTGGATGTTTTCGGGGTACGTAGGTATATATAGGAAGAAGAAGTACGTCGGTGGCCGCCAGAGGGGCCTACGAGACAGGGAGGTGCGCCCTATAGGGGGGGGGGCTCCTATCTCGTGGATTCCTCGGAATCTTCTTGACTTGCACTCCAAGTCCTCTGGATCACGCTCGTTCCAAAAATCACGCTCCCGAAGGTTTCATTCTGTTTGGACTCAGTTTGATATTCCTTTTCTTCGAAATACTGAAATAGGCAAAAAAACAGCAATATGGGCTGGGCCTCCGGTTAGTAGGTTAGTCCCAAAAATGATATAAATGTGTAAAATAAAGCCCATAAACATCCAAAAGGGGTAATATAATAGCATGGAACAATAAAAAATTATAGATACGTTGGAGACGTATCACACACCTTTTGGGAGAGACACGCATGAATCGAATTTATTAGAATACTCTATGTGCTTCACTTATATCTTTTGAGCTAGATAATTTTGCTCTAGTGCTTCACTTATATCTTTTAGAAACACGGTGGTGGTTTTATTTTATAGAAATTATTGATCTCTCATGCTTCACTTATATTATTTTGAGAGTCTTTTAGAACAACATGGTAATTTGCTTTGGCTATAAAACTAGTCCTAATATGATGGGCATCCAAGATGGGTATAATAAAAACTTTCATATAAAGTGCATTGAATACTATGAGAAGTTTGATTCTTTATTATGATTGTTTTGAGATGTGAGGACGGTGATATTAGAGTCATGCTAGTAGAGTAATTGTGAATTTGAGAAATACTTGTGTTAAAGCTTGTGAATCCCGTAGCATGCACGTATGGTGAACCGTTATGTGATGAAGTCGGAGCATGGTCTATTTATCGATTATCTTCCTTATGAGTGGCGGTCGGGGACGAGCGATGGTCTTATCCTACCAATCTATCCCCCTAGGAGCATGCGCGTAGTACTTCATTTCGATAACTAATAGATTTTTGCAATAAGTATGTGAGTTCTTTATGACTAATGTTGAGTACATGGATTATACGCACTCTCACCCTTCCGCCATTGCTAGCCTCTCTTGTGCCACGCAACTTTCGCCGGTACCATACACCCACCATATACCTTCCTCAAAACAGCCATCATACCTACCTATTATGGCATTTCCATAGCCATTCCGAGATAGATTGCCATGCAACTTTCCACCGTTCCGTTTATTATGACACGCTCCATCATTGTCATATTGCCTTGCATGATCATGTAGTTGACATCGTATTTGTGGTAAAACCACCGTTCATAATTCTTTCATACATGTCACTCTTGATTCATTGCACATCCCGGTATACCGCCGGAGGCATTCACATAGAGTCATATTTTGTTCTAAGTATCGAGTTGTAATTCTTGAGTTGTAAGTAAACTAGTAAAAAGCCCGTGCGTTGCCACGGGCATTTAAAAAATCTACTGATAGCATGTGTAAACATACCTATAGGCTAAAAAGCCTGTGCGGTATGAGGTTTAGTCCCACCTTGCCGTGCGAGGAGCGAGTCGACCGGCTTAAATAACCGTGTCGTCCAAAAGTGATAAGCATTGATGGCTGAAGGTTATTGCCTGTCATTGTTGTCAATATCCCTAAAAAAAGGAGCATTGATGGCTGCCCGACACTTTTTGCTTTGTAGGTGCAGTGTGCAGTCCGACAGTAGAGGGCAAGGTCCAATGCAAGGGTGGTGGCAAAGGTAGCAGACGTCCGATGGGAACAATGTTCATAAAGAAGAACTTTTTTAAAAATATATATGAAGTTCTAAAGGAGTATGCATCTGACTTGTGAGCATTGTACATGCATACCCCCCTTTACTTCCTTGACTATACACTTAGATTAACATCTCTATGCTACAAATTAAGAAAATACAAAAATACTTAATGTAAACAATACAAATTCACGATATCTATCTTGGGTGGTATGTAGGACACTACATGAAACAATATCACCAATAAACATCTTTGTTGAATGTAACTTTGCCCAGAAAAATAGGATGGCCCTCTTGTCTTATATGAATAATATAAGTATAAATGTCAATACAGAAGACAAGAGGGCCATCCTATTTTTCAAAGATTAAAAATTAGGAATTTACAAGAGAGTTCCAACCCTAAGGCGAAAGGGAAAAATAACAACAAGGTGTTGTATAGGATGTGCTGCCTCTCACAAGCATCTTCAAACTGTTTAATGTCACCTTTTGTGAGGAATGTGCTAAGAAATCGCAATGCAAATTTACATGTTCAAATTTATCAAAAGAAAGTACTCATGGAACTTCAGATAAGAGCAAAACCTAGCATGCAAATACCAAAGTCATATTCTTTTCCGTCAACAGTTCATGCTAAACTCTCGAGATTCTTGATATGTTATGACATACTAATGCATCAATATAGTGCTCACATTTTCCCCTTGGATCAATTAATTGACAATAACATTCAACCATGGGCATTTACTATTTCTAATTTTTTTTGAAATGGATGTGTATCAACCATCTAATTCCCTAAATTGACCAAAAATCTAATTTCTCTTCATCCCAATCTTTAGCCGAAAGCTATTCTATTAATCTAATGTCTTTTGCCCAGGATCCTCTCTGCGGGGTCCCCCTCACGTTGTCTCCCTGAGTAAGGCTCCCCTCCCTCCCTCCAGTTCCTCCCCTTCCCCCTAACCTCCTCCCTTCCCCCTAACCTCCTCTCTCCGTCGCCGGCGTGCGCCACTGGGCCTTGCTCGCGTGGTGTTAGCGCGGCAGCCTTGACATTCCCATTGCAGTGCCCCCTTTCGGGAGGTGGCGGCTGGCGGCGGTGCTCCTAGGTCATCAACGGGTCCGTGGCGCGCTGTCTCAGGTTGTGCAGCACCGAGTGGTGAGGTGGCGATGGCGCGACTGATTGGCTGCCTATTTCGGAGGAAAAAGACAATTGCTAGACCAGATAAGAATCTACTTCTGCTAAAAAACTTCTGCTCACTCTCTTCCTCGAGTACTCCTCTTCTTCTCTCGTCTCGCTGCAATCAGTCAAGCTCACTGCCGGCACCTCCGCTTGATGGCTCGACCCCTTTGTCACAAAACCTTATACTTGAAATGATATTGAGAGTACACCAAACTACACAGCAGAATTCCAAACTGAAGCTTTATATCTAGCATATCATATCTATTCCATTTTTAAAATGCAGGAATACGCTGCAACTCTGCAGCACACAACACCATGTATTTGTTCTGTTATGCTACATTGCCATTTACTCTTTACATGGTCTTCTGTTCAGCAATAACTAAACCATGGAGAAAAGCAATTCTCCCATGCACGGGAGGTCCCATGCATGGAAGGGTCGTTGATTTTTCATCAAGGTTCGATGCTATGCGATTGATACTGTTCGTAGTTTGTCAGGTCTTTCTCTGACCACATGCAAGTCTATGCTCCAACATCCCATGCTTTTTTATTATGATTTCAAATTTTAAATCTATTTTATCTTTTGAACCAAAAGTATAATTTATTATCCGTTTGTGTTCATGACGAGGAGAACTTTAAAACGAGGCCCCATTTGGATATATTTCAACAAGTTCTAATAAAAATGAAATTCTAGAACACAATGAGACTATGCGATGTTTTGTTAAATACTATAAAAGTTCAAAAATTGTTTGAATAACACATTATTGAAACTTTTGCCTGTAGTTAATAAATTTGTATGAAATAAGTTTGAAGCATGGTCATTTAGTTGTCGAGAAAAATATTTTCTAAAAATATATTCAATATTAGTCTTGTTTTAAAGGTCTTGTCGAAAAAACACAATTGTGCAAACAAAATGTAAATCAAACTTTTATTATAACATATAGTAGGCATCTATTTATTCAAATGAAACTTAGTGAGTAGAATAACCTGTGAATGCGTGCTAGATTAGAGAGAAAACTGTATAAATAATGTTAATGGTCCCACAGTAATAAATAAGATTGTGGATGCATGCACGTTAGGTCCGTGCATGGTAGAAAATCCTCTCTCTAAACCGTGCCCAAAAGAACTGGATTTCTTTTAATTAGTAGGACCTTGATCCGGCGCTTAGAAGCTTGAATACTGCGATAAAAATAAAGTCAACGAGCCTGTTGTATGCACAAGAAGCAAGCAAACAACCAGCTTAATTAATTATTAGGACATCCATCGCTAATAGTGGTTCAAAGTACAAACAACTCTTGAACCATTTGTTATTAATTGGAGGAACCTAGTTCAATGATCAACCTTGTAAAACCTGACATACTGTTACATATAGGAAAACCATGGGAAACAACATTCGAAAATATTCATAGATGAGGCCCAATATAGAAAACCAAAGGTGACAAAAAATATGGCAATGGAAAATGCTCTCTAAACTGAACTAAATAACCCCCACCAATTCTGATCCATGAACATTTTGCCAAAGAACCAATTCATGCCATAATATTATGCACCTACAAATTGCGTCTTCCTCTTCCTCTATCACCTGGAGGAAGTAGATAGTGATCCTTATAAAAAAATACCATAATGTATCAAGAAATAAACATGGATAAATATATGTAAACTGAAGGTATGTTAACACAATCATAAAATGAAAGGCATGGTTCTTCATTTATTTTCTATCAGCTTTGCTCCTCGTGCCTTCTTCCTCTATTGCCTCACCCCCATCCATCGTTGTTGTGTCATCACGTTCCTTAGTAACGAGGGAACAAAACACAAACAGGTAATCTGAGAAGAGTATTTTTTTAGAGGCATGCGGGCACTGACATATCAGGGAAAACGCCAATGACTAAACATTCCTATCAGGTTTGCTAGCTTTACTCTTGGAATGTTGGAAGTGGGTGTTGAATGAAAAATATATACTGTCTCATAAACTTCTTCACTTTTTGTTCAAGGATTTACCTTCATCAGCTAATGAATTCAGATTCAAACCAGCCTACCTAAAGCCACCGACACATGAATCAGGCAACATAGCCTAAATCACTATATTCAACTCGGGGTGGTGATTAGAACTGCATCTACTCACTCAGGACGGTTGGATTCCAAGTTTCTAACCACCAAAAAATCATTAACGTGCAACTATATATCACAACAACCTGCAAATGTTCAAATTTCATATTAGTCGGGTTCCATGCAAACCTTGTCATGCCACAAGCAACGCAATAAATTTGAAATTAATCTGATTGGAGTTTCATAAATCTCAGCCACGCACAACCAAAACTAAGAAGCAATGAAAGCTCAACGAGGAAATGATTATGGAAGAGGTTGAGCCTGAGCCCGCGACACGAAGCAGCCCTGGCCGGCAGGCGCCAGTCCTTCTGCCTCCCCATCATGCACAACCATGTAAGCAAGCTGCACAGAGGAGTCAGGTCCGGGCCCTCCGCGTGACCGCGTCTCTTCCAGCTCCAACAGCGCGCCGCTTAGTATCTTCCGTAGCAGCTCCGGCGGCGTCCGTTTCCGTCGTGGACCTCCACATCAGCGCCTAACTCGAGCAGCAAACACACATCCACCACATGGGCTTCCCCGCCACGACACGCGCAACAACGTTGATGGTGCACTTCTTGTCGCCTACATCCTCCTAACCAGGCGAGCGCACACATGCACCCCTAGCTCGGACCACCCTGCTACAAACTGGATCGTCGTGTGCCCGACACTCCCGCCCATCCTCCACATTAGACTTCTAGGCGTGAAATCTCCGCATTCGTGAATATATTCATGCACACAATGTGTTTGTGGGACAAAATCAAATTCTCCAAATCAGTGGATCGAGCACCAGACCCGGCAGTTGACAAAATTCGTTGGCATCAGTGGATCATTGTCTTTGTCCGTCGAATCGCCGATGCTGCGGCGGCGCATGCTTCGCTAGTCGACCCAAATCACGGACGCCGTGCATAGTGCCCTTGCGCTCGTGACGCCCACTGCACCGCCTCCGGCCCCGTGGGTGTGCTCCCGCCGCTGATGCCCGTTGGTCGTCGCTGCTGGCCCCGCAGCCAGTGAATCGCACCGCCGCCGTGAATGATTCGTACCATTCCAAGACTACAATATGAGTGATCTGGGAGGAGTACGTACAGGGAAGTTGCCCTTCCCGTTCCAGGATTACAAAGAGCGATTTCTAGTTCGAGTAGGCACAGGCAGAAAATATGTTTTCACTATGAGAAGATTGATGGTATGGGATTTCCATCTACTTTTGTCAGGCCTTGGCGTCAAGGGAAGAAAAAGATTGTGTTCCAATTTTTGCAGGAGAGATGTGCCGTGAATTAACTCGAACTATGGTAGGTGAGGATTGCATGCCGATTTTTTCTGTCTTCTAAGGAAAGAGGAGGGACAACGAAGTAAGGAATAAAATCGTTGGGGTTGATCTGATCGATCGATGGGACGGGTTGCGAAAGAACGAACGAACGAACGACTTACGGACTGCTCCGTTAGTAATAGAGACGAGGGATCGATCCCAGGGTTTTTTTGGCACCGTTTTATTTCGATGGAGGGTAGCGAGTAAGCAGAGGTGGGAGGATGACGAAAAAAAACCGGTGGTGGGAGGATGACAAAAATAAACCAGCGAAAATAAACCGCGCGGACTATTCACCAACTGCTCCATTAGGAGTAGAGATAAAAGTGTGATGATCTTCATTATTAGAGCATTGTCCTAGTGAGGAAAGGATGGTGGAGAATATGATTCCCCCACGAGTCGGGATGAGACTCCAGACGAAAAATAAAAAAAGGGGCCATAAAAAAAAGAGAAGGTCCAAATAAACAAAAAAAAAGAGAAAAAGAGTGAAGGGACAATGTTACTATCCTTTTCCACACTAGAGCTTCAAAGTAGCACCATGATCTTCATGATAGAGAGTCTCTTATGTTGTCATTTTCTTATACTAGTGGGAATTTTTTTGTTATAGAACATGGCTTGTATATTCCAACGATGGGGTTCCTCAAAATGCCTTAGGTCTTCATGAGCAAGCGAGTTGGATGCACACCCACTTAGTTTCCTTTGTTGAGCTTTCATACACTTCTAGCTCTACTGCATCCGTTGCATGGCAATCCCTACTCACTCACATTGATATCTATTGACAGGTGTAACGCCCGGATAATTATGCTACAGTAATCTCATGCTAATGATGCCACGTCATCGCGATTCTTGTTGTTAACCCTGCGATGATTCAATCACGTTCGATTTCAAAATTAAATAATTAGTCAAACGACAAGAGTAAATAAAAGAAAAGGGGAGAACAAAAAAAAGGAAACCCACCCCGCCGGGCCGACTGGCCCAACTAGCCACAAGGCCAGCTAACTGGGCCTCAGCCCAGCTACCTCCAGGCATAACTAGCCCGCACTTGCACCGAAACCCTAACCCCTCTCGCCACGATCCCCATCTCCCCCCATCGCACGATCTGGATCGGGAGCGCCCCAGCGCTCAGCGCCCCGATCCCATCGCCCCCATCAACCTCATCCCGACCTCACTGCCTCTCCCCGGCGACCGCGCCGCCCCACTCCTCGACGCTGGCGCCCGTCCTCGGTGCCGCCTCGCCACCGTCGCCTCGCCCCATCACCGACCCCAAAGTCGCCGGATCGAGCCGCGCCCCGCCGCCTGGACACAGCCGCCCCAAGTCGCCACCACCCGACACCGGCGCCCTCGACACCGTTGCTCGTCGCTCGCTACCTCGTCTCCCCGAGCCCACTGCCACCCCCTACGCTCCGCTGTGAGCCCCCGCTGATTCCCCCTCCTTCCCCCTCGTCTCTATCGTCGTAGGTGGCTGCGCGCGCGGTTGGCCTTCGGCCGCGCTCCCGTGCCCGCGACGCCACTGCCGTCGCCGCCTCCTGCTGCTTCTGCCGCCTCCCCGCACTGTCTGCCGTGATCCCACCCCTGGCCTTGTCTTGGGCTGCGCGCTGCTTGCTGCTCTGCCTAGCGCCCGCCCGTCCGCCGTTTGGCCCGGCCGTCTTCGTCGCCCCGCCCGCTTCGCCCGCCGGCCAGCATCGGCCGCTCCTGCTGTGGCCATGGCCACACCCACAGGCGTCTTGCCCATGCGGCTCTTTCGCACCCTAGGGGCTCCTTGAACCAGCAGCGCCCGTTAAGCCCCAGGGGCCTATGACAACAGGCCCCACGCCCCTGTTTACAAAAAAATGTAAAAAATATATACTAATAAAAACAATTAATTAACTAGTTAAACGGTTAATTAACTTAATTAATTAAACTTGATTAGCCTGATCACTTAGTTTAGATAACTAAACTATTAGAGTAGACTAAAACAGTCAATGATAGGGGGCCCACCCCTGTTGACCAGTCAAACGTTGTCTGGTCAACTGGGACCCACTGGACCCACATGTCACCCTCTGGTACACTTCTGTGTACACAGATCTGGGTGCACCTAGCATTTACTCATTATTTTCGAATTAAATTAAATTGCAGAATATCTTTAAAACTTTGAAAATTCATAAAAAATAACCATAACTCGGATGAAAATACTTTGTACATGAAATTTGCTCAGAACGACGAGAAGAATCTGAATACGCAGCCCGTTTATCTGCCACACGCCCCTAGCATAGCGAACATGCAACCTTTCCCCTCCGTTTCATCTGTCCGAAAATGCCAGACTTCGGGAGAACATTCCCGGATGTTTTCCTCCTTCACCGGTATCATGTAGCACCGCGTTAGAACACGTCTAGCTTTGCCTGTTTTCCTGTTATCACTTGTTTGTTCTGTATTTATTGTTTCCTCCCCCTCTTCTCTCTGGTAGACCCCGAGACCGCTGCTGATGCCCCTGTGACCGACTACGTCGACGACGACCCTTCTTCCCTTTCAGCAGAGCTTCCAGGCAAGCCCCCCTTTGATCATCCCGATATCGCCCATTCCATTCTCTCATGCTTGCATTAGATTTTGCTACTGTTATTGTTTGCTCCTATTTTGATGCATAGCCTGCTTTTGTAACCTGCTGCTGTACCTTACCTGCTTATCCTAAACTGCTTAGTATAGGTTGGTTAGCGATCCATTAGTGACCCCCACCTTGTCCTTGTTGCCCCTTGTTGGTGTCAAAACCGGCGGATCTCGGGTAGGGGGTCCCAACTATGCGTCCAGGCGGATGGTAACAGGAGACAAGGGGCACAATGTTTTTACCCAGGTTCGGGCCCTCTCGATGGAGGTAAAACCCTACTCCTGCTTGATTAATATTGATGATATGGGTAGTACAAGAGTAGATCTACCACGAGATCAAAGAGGCTAAACCCTAGAAGCTAGCCTATGGTATGATTGTTGTTAGTCCTCTGGACTAAAACCCTCCGGTTTATATAGACACCAAGAGGGCCAGGTTACAGTCGGGTTACAATGGGAGGAGATCTACATATCCGTATCACCAAGCTTGCCTTCCACGCCAAGGAAAGTCCCATCCGGACACGGGACGAAGTCTTCAATCTTGTATCTTCATAGTCCAGGAGTCCGGCCAAAGGTTATAGTCCGGCCATCCGGACACCCCCCCTAATCCAGGACTCCCTCAGTAGCCCCTGAACCAGGCTTCAATGACGACGAGTCCGGCGTGCAGATTGTCTTCGGCATTGCAAGGCGGGTTCCTCCTCCGAATACTTCATAGAAGATTTTGAACACAAGGATAGTGTCCGGCTCTGCAAAACAAGTTCCACATACCACCGTAGAGAGAATAATATTTGCACAAATCTAATCTACCGACGTATTCCGTAGCATGACATCACACCACGGCCAAGTCTTTATTCGAATCGTTTTACTGTCCCACCTCAGCGCGTTTAGCGAGGCGGTTTCCTTGGCACATCTTATCGAAGCAGAGATCGTGTCCCCTTATTCCGGGATTCTCATCAATACGGGCGTGGGTAACCCAATCGTTCCCGTTGGTATGTCTCCTCTATCGAAGGCGAGTCCCAAACGGTCCCGAGGAGGGCTCTTGGTATTCAACCTCTTTGTAAAGAGACCAAGGCTCGACTCCTTTCTTTCAATCTCAATCGAATCCGCCTCCCACCTTGAGTTCCAACCCCCAAAGCTTCAGATTCAGGCGCTTCGGACCTTCGATGATGTCCGGTTCCGACCTTCAAGGCCGGTGGATGCCTTCCTCCGTTACGGAAGAAGACGTGCTAAAGCTAAGAGATGCCAGGTATCTAACCGGCGAAATATCGCATAGGCTGCCTGCTCAAGGGCAGGTTATTTCCACTCCCAATCCTGGCGAGAGCATGGTGTTCGCGTCTCACTTCCTTCGGGGGCTAAGCTTCCCGACGGACCCCTTCGTGAGGGGGCTCCTGTTTTATTATGGGCTGGAATTTCACGACTTGGCTCCGGAGTCCATCCTCCACATCTCATTGTTCATTGTCGTGTGCGAAGCCTTCCTCCGTATTACTCCTCACTTCGGATTGTGGCTTAAGACCTTCAAAGTAGAGCCGAAGATGATCGAGGGGCAGCACGTGGAGTGCAGAGGTGCTGTTATAAGCAAGAATGCCGACGCTCCATGGCCCGAGGGCTCTTTTCAAGAGGAGTTCAGCTTATGGCAACGAGAGTGGTTTTATATCACAACTCCCAGGGGCACCAAGTGGGTGGCGCCACCTGCCTTCGCTCGGGTCCCCACCACAGCTAGTGTCATGGGTCAATAAAGGGTTTGGTGGGGGCCGTCCAGGGCGTGCCCTTGTTGCGAGGCTGCATTCGAGATCTCCTAGAAATAGACATCAATCTGGTCGTAGTGACGCAGGTCATGTTGATTCGCCGCACCCTGCCCTGCAAACGTCGCCCCCTCCGCCTGTGGGAGTTTAATCTGGAGGGACCACGAGCCCTCCAACATTTCTGGTGCGGCGCCCATGGAGATGTACACATTGTTCTTGGATCACAAGCAATGTGTCCGGACTCGACCGAGGACGCAGGTCTAAGCTGCAATCGCCCGGATACTCAAGTAAGTAGCCCTGTACCCGGACACGCTATCCGTATATTTATCATAAAATTGCCCTTAAAAGAGCTGTCCCTTAAATAGGAGTGGATAGAAAAGCAAAGCTAATCGGTGTCCGCCCCTCCCGAGACCACGCCGGATCCGTGTTAACCAGGATCTTGGAGGTTGCGCCTTTGGAAGAAGGCGAAGGGGGAACAAAGGCTACCGCCTCCCGAAGGAGGCTATCGGAAAGGAGGAATCGAGAATTCCTCTATCCGAGGAAGAAGAGGACCGCCTCAAGACCCGGAGACCATGGTCTCAAAGCGGGAAGAAATCTTCGTCGAGGGTCCTGCGCGGGGGATGCCTCGGCCGCCTGCGTGCCCCAAGGGGATTAGCCCTCCACCGAGCCGTAAGTAGAGAGGGAGTTTTAAAATAAGAGACATCCCTGTTCTATTTCTGAGGAAGATAACCGAAATTTTACCTTGTAGTTCGGATCTCGGCCCTTCTCAGCAGAGCTCATCTTCAGGGGATCTTTGTCCGCAGATGATGGAGAGTGGAACACCTCCCCCTGCCGTACCGCCTTGTGAGGCGGGCGACCCTGAGGTGTCGTCACGGAGGGTTTCTCCGAATCGGCAGGCCGGAAGACAATCGTATGGCCCCAAGGTCCTCCGTGTCCGGCCTTGAAAAAGGCCATCGGACGAGTCGCTGCACCGTCCGGTGCACGGTCGGAGGAGTGAAGGATCTGCTTTCGGGCGGCGTCTATCTCGAAGAACACCGTGCATTGATGGATACGGTGATTGAAAGGATTTCATCCGCGGAGGCGGGTTATACGAGGCCGTCAGGAGTTTATTGACAGGTTTTGAGGTACGCGAAATGATGTACCTTTTGACAGTTCCGCATATATAAGATGCGCCCTGTGTAGATAGTAGCCCTTGAGACTCGGTGCGTTGTCAAAAATGACGGCGCGCCGAGGATCATAATCCCAGGTATAATATGTCGCCCTTCATATGTAGGTGGCGAAGTGTTCGGTGGCTAGCCGAACTGATGAATTTGCCGAGCTAAAGCGGCAACTTGACGTGGCAGATGCCGACATCGCGCTTGTCAACAAGCTGCTTGATGAGGCACAAGGTATGTAATTTCTCTGAAGACACCTGGTAAGAGGAGCTTGATGCCCGTATCTTTACAACATGTGTACTTGATGCAGATGGTGCCGCTGCCATGGAGAACCTTCGGGCGGAACTTGCCCGAGCCAAGGAGCAGGCCAGGAAAAGCGATGCGGCTGCCTTAAAGGCGGCTGAAGAGCTGAAAGACGAACAGGCTGCTCACTGCCAAAGCAAGAAGGAAATGGCCGAGATGGCTGTGAAGTTGAAAAATGCTGCCGACACTGCAAGCTTCTTAAAAAAGAAGATCGGGCGGAATGTAAGGACTGGAGAAGGTCACATTCGAGGCCAAGGATACTCGCTCTGCGATGAGAGCTATGAAGGAGGAGCTACGTCAGTAGGAGATATCGCGGTGGAAAACCCTTTATGCTGCGGATGAAGTTCGGGATCCTAAATATGCTCCGTTGGACCGGTTGTGGAGTCGGCGGACACTTATCTGGACTTCGGCGGCGAGTCATGACGCGCCGAACACTTCCGAGATCAAAGGATAACAAAGTGGAAAAGCTTTTTGGTCGCAGTTCCACAATCCAGAGCGCCCACTTCCATTAACCGATCGTTTGGCCGCATGGGCGGATCTGAATAGGTTATCCGGACTCGCCATGAAGTATGTCATGAGTCATCTGTGGCGAAAGGCCCGAGCCAAAGAGTTATTTTAGCTTGGTGCAACAGTTCCTTGCTGCGGTGCCGCATATCAATGCAATGAAGAGGTCAGCGTGCATAGAGGGTGCGCGGATGGCTCTTGCCCGTGTCAAAACATACTGGTCGGAGATGAATGCCATCACTGTTGCATCCCAAGATTCGGACGGGAGCCGAGTAGCTGCCGAGCACTATTTTCAGGAAGTTCTACAGGGCACTCGTTTAATAGAGACGCAGTGCTCGAAGGATATTATGTTCAAATAGCATGTATTATTGTGAAACAATGTTTCGAGGGAATATAAAAGCTTTTTATACTTGTGCCTTCAAGAATTAAAATACCTCCTGTGCGGCTGTTAATGTATATGTGTATATAACCGAAAGATGGAAGTTTTGGCTTCATTACCACGCATATAATGCGGGGTGTTCCTGTATAGCGCATTTTCACACTTGATCCAACGTCTTGGTCCTATTAAGGAGGTGATAGCGCAGCAAACTAGGCAACCGGACTATAATGCTTTATCACTTTCACTTAGCCATAGGAGTTTGACAATGGGGCTACTATATAGCCCCTAGGGGCACCACGCTCACTCAATTCAGGCGGCGTGTGTGCTGGCTGAAACGCCCTTCGTTAATGCGGAGGAATCCTAAAGATTCCGGCGGGTCATCAGTGGTTGACCAGTCTCACGCTATATCATGACAGTCAGTTTTTGGCTTTCTCTACTAAGGTGCTCGCCTGGCCGAACCGAGGCATAATCGCAGTAGTTCTCCTGGTGCCGCCTTAGCCGATAGAGCGGAACGTAAGGCAGCAAAACACAGGAGCCGGGCAAACCCAACATTTGACCAAAGACATGATTCAGAGCTGATGCATATAAGGCCAAACTCGCGACGCTGAACACTCCCTAAGGTATTCGGTCTTTATGAAAACGGGCTGAACAACGCCCTTGGTAATAAGCCCCTGGTGTCTAGGTACGCGCAAAATTCTGATGTGGCCACATGCCAAGACGCCAGCCTCCTCCTCGGTTATGCCAAAAAACCAGGGGATGTGTATCAACAAGAGATAGTGAAAAAGGTTTACGCAGGGTCTTAATCTAAAAAGAATCCTTGGAACGGGTCCCTACTGCACGTCTGCACCTGTGTCTCCGTTGTGCCGTATCCTGGACGGGTGTAGCACGGTGTTCATCTGTAAAAGAGAGGAACTTAGTTGAAAAAGATCGTGCGAAAAAGTATGTTATAAACAAAGTATAATTCAAAAAATAGGTAAAATTGAGCTTTATTGTCTCTTGTTGTACATGCGCGAAGCCCCTTGTACGGGGGTATGCGGCTAGTAAGCCCTTGTATGTTTACGCCGGACTCGTCTAGCCATGTCCGGGGTCTGAACGACCTGTTTAGGTGCTTTGATTAGTGAAGTCGGTTTAGTGTGTGACTGTCAAGGCAGCCGCATGGTCTTCCGCGCTCGAGGAACACTCGATATTTCCCTTTAATGAGATGATGCCTCGCGGACCGGGCATTTTAAGCGTAAGAGATGCATAATGCGGTATTGCGTTAAAGCGGTAAAGCTTCAAGCGTCCCATAGTGCTTGATAGCTACTTGTAAATGGGGCTATGTGGAAGGTTAGCTTTTAGGGCGGAAGTTGTCGGGAGCCAACATAACTTCTAGCCGGAGAGAACCCGTACAATGGGCATCTGGGCCTGGCGTTACCCCTTGAAAGGAAGTGTTGCTATGGCGAATTTTTGTTGGGTTTATCCCCATTTTGCGGATTGTGTCCTGATATAGCAGGTTTAGACCACTGCCGCCGTCCATTAGGACTTGTTTAAAGTGGAGTCCGTCAATTAGCGGATCTAATATCAAGGCAGTCCAGCCTGCGTTCCGGATGCTTCTAGAGTAGTCCTGATACTCGAAGGTGATTGGTTTTAACAACCAGTGGCGGGACTCCTCTGGGATAGGCCGTATGGCGCGTATCTCTTTATAGGCGCCACTCTGTTTTTCCCTTTTGTCATGTGAAGTGAGTTTACTATTTTGACTACTTGTGGGAAGTTCTTTTGTTTTCCGGTGCTCTGCTTGTGGGGTTCATCATCGTCCTCGCTTGGTGTGTCGAGCCCCTTGTGTTCGGCGTTGAGTTTGCCGGATTGCTTGAAGATCCAACAATCTCTGTGGGTATGGTTTGCAGGCTTCCCGGGAGTACTGTGGACTTGGCATATCTTGTCCAAGATTTTGTTTAGGTTAGATAGCTCGTCCCTGTTATCCTTGAGGGGCAGCTTTTTCTGATTCTGCTGAGAGCTTTTGAATCCGGCGTTGACTGTCGTGCTCTTGGGCTGTTTCCCTTGGTCGGCGCTGGTCCTTGCTGCGTGGCGGTTTCCGTTCCATTCCTAACCCGGATGTACTTGGGTTGCTTGGTACGCATCTTGCCAACCAGCTATCCTCCCTGCGCAAAAGCGGGTCATGAGGCTTGTTAATGCGCCATTGTTCTTGGCTTTTCTTGGCGAGGTGTCTGGCGAGCCATTCGTCTCGAACGCTGTGTTTGAAAGCTGCTAAGGCTTCGGCGTCCGGACAGTCGACTATCTGGTTCTTTTTAGTAAGAAATCTGTTCCAGAGTTTCAGGGCTGACTCTCCGGGTTGTTGAGTTATATGACTTAAATCGTCTGCATCCGGAGGTCGGACATAGGTCCCTTGAAAATTTGCCCGAAAAGCATCCTCGAGCTCTTCCCAACTTCCAATGGTGTTTTCGGGAAGGCTTTTAAGCCAATGCCGGGCTGGCCCTTTGAGCTTGAGGGGTAAGTATTTTATGGCGTGGAGGTCATCTCCTCTAGCCATGTGTATGTGGAGGATATAATCCTCAATCCAGACTCCAGGGTCTGTTGTTCCGTCGTATGCCTCTATGTTTACGGGCTTGAATCCCGCTGGAAATTCATGGTCCAGCACCTCATCGGTGAAACATAGGGGGTGTGCGGCACCCCTATATTTGGGTGTGTGATGTTCGGATACTTGTTGAGTTGCATTGCTTACTAAAGCTTGCTTTGTTGGCCCGTAGATAGATCTGGCTGGGCCATCTTTTTGATGCGAATCCTTGTGCGGATCGCGTGCCGGCTTGTGTGCGGCGCCGTTTGCCGCTCTATGTTGGCCATGGGGTTGTTTACCCGACCGGGTGGCTTCCTTATTTTTTGATTGCGGGGGCTCTAAGGCCTCCTCATCAAATTCCGGCAGTAATTTTTGCTTCGGATAGCTCTTTGTGTGGCGGTATCGCCAGATTTGTCTCATGTGTTGAGTACTTTGCTCCATCTAATTCTGAGTGCATCTTCCGCTGTTTTGAGCTTCCGCTTCTGCTTTTTCAGGCTACGCGCAGTGGCGACGAGCCTTTTGTGGAGATTCTTCTGCTCCAGCAACTTGTCCAGCGTGAGGTCGTCCGGACTGTTATCTTCGCCGGGGACGGGTTTTTAGGTTTCTTTATCCACGTTGCCCTGTTCGGATGGTTGCTCGATGGCATGTTCGTCGTCCGCCGGTTCGCCCTGCTCTATGGCTGGGTCTGTATGGCTGTTGTTTTTGTCGAGGTGGGGTTTGGGCGCGCTTACGCGCCGCTTTATCGCTTTTAGAGAGCGATCCTCGTTCGTCCCTTTGTTCCTCGTCGTCGTTTCTTTTAGGTGTGTCCACCATGTATACATCGTGAGATGAGGTGGTTGTCCAGTGCCCTATAGGCGCTAGTTCCCGTTCGTCTCCTACATCGTCGTCCATACCGTCGATGTCTTCGGAGTTGAAGTCGAGCATGTCGGTTAAATCATCGACAGTGGCTACAAAGTGGGTAGTGGGTGGGCTTTGAATTTCTTCGTCATCCGCATCCCAACCTTGCTGACCATAGTCCGGCCAGGGCTCTCCTGATAAAGAGAGAGACTTTAGTGAATTCAGAATGTCGCCGAAGGGCGAGTGCTGAAAGATGTCCGCGGCGGCGAACTCCATGATCGGCGCCCAATCGGATTCGATCGGCAGGGGCGCGGAAGGTTCGGAGTCCGGCACCTTGGAGTCACGAGCTTCGCAGAGGACAAGGCTGGTGTTCGGCTCGATCGCCGTAGAGATTGCAGCCCCCGAGGTGGTGTCCAGCCACCCGTCCTTGATTGGCGCAGTCGGCTCCGAGCTAAGGGTCGGAGCGGACACGGGTGCGGCCTCCAGGGCATTGTTCGGCGGCAGAGCTAGATCATGCCCATCGTAACAGTGCGGCGCACTTGGCTGTGGCTCGAACCCGTCGAAGATCAAGTCTCCGCGGATGTTAGCCATGTAGTTCAAACTTCCAAATTTGACCTGATGGCAAGGGCGTAGCTTTCGATCTGCTCCAGATGGCCAAGCAAATTTGCCCGCAGTGCAAAGCCGCCGAATACGAAGATCTGTCCGGGGAGAAAAGCCTCACCCTGGACCGCATCGTTGTTGATGATCGGAGGAGCCATCGGGCCTAAAGATGACGACACAGAGGAACTCTCAATGAAAGCACCAATGTCGGTGTCAAAACCGACGGATCTCGGGTAGGGGGTCCCGAACTGTGCGTCTAGGCGGATGGTAACAGGAGACAAGGGGCACGATATTTTTACCCAGGTTCGGGCCCTCTCGATGGAGGTAAAACCCTACTCCTGCTTGATTAATATCGATGATATGGGTAGTACAAGAGTAGATCTACCACGAGATCAAAGAGGCTAAACCCTAGAAGCTAGCCTATGGTATGATTGTTGTTCGTCCTATGGACTAAAACCCTCCGGTTTATATAGACACCGGAGAGGGCTAGGGTTACACAGAGTCGGTTACAATGGGAGGAGATCTACATATCCGTATCGCCAAGCTTGCCTTCCACGCCAAGGAAAGTCCCATCCGGACACGGGACGAAGTCTTCAATCTTATATCTTCATAGTCCTGGAGTCCGGCCAAAGGTTATAGTCCGGCCATCCGGACACCCCCTAATCCAGGACTCCCTCACCCCTGCTTCATCATCAATGACTCGATCAACATGATCGACGACCAGAGCCCGACACCTCACATCACACCAGGCCCCTTAAGTTGCTCGACTCTGCAGAGCTACTATCGAGTGCCGAGGGTGATCCCTCATAACACACTCCTGATGATAATTCTGTAGTGTAGCTATTCGGTCGTGGTCATCGAGGGTGATTCCACCTTAACCATTCTCGATAAGGCTCTGTCGTGCAACACCTCAAGTGTGAACCTCGAGGGTGGATCCTCTTACGTTCACCTTGATGATTACATCGAGTGGAATCCTCCGTGGGTGATTCCTTGGGTTTTCCCCTTGATGTTTGGACACGCGGTTACGTGTACTTTACTTGAGACCATTGTTGAAGTCGGGTTGGCCCTGAGGGGTACCCTCGAGTTGATGTGAAAGTCGGGCGGGCCCGTAGAGCACCCGCGAGTTTTCTATGTGGCACGACCGTGCAGTCTGGGCCCTTGCCGTAAGTCCATGAGACGGGGTGATGGGTTCACATTATCGTGAGTCTCTGCTCGTCTCTGTGAGCCCCCAATGCACTAACAGGTTTGGGTATTTGTTCTGAGTTGGCCTTTGGCCTTTACACACTAACCACCACGCGAGAATAGTTATGGGCCTCGATGTCGCAGTATCAGCCCAAGCTTTGTCAGACGTCCAATTTAGCATTGTGGCCGGGCCGGATCGTGCCATCCACTTCACGGGTGGTGCTGGTATCCCCTTGCGCATAACGACCCGGAGTGCAACGGGTGATGGGCCCAGACCCCGGAGTGCTTAGGATGTAGACCAACGGGGACCTCTCTGCTGAGCCAAGGTAGGGCTGCGACGTGTTGATCTTTCGAGGCCGGGCATTGACCCTAGAAATGTGTGTCCGGCCAGAGTAATCAAGCGTGTTGGGTAACGTGGTGCACCCCTGCAGGGAAAATATATATTCGAATACTGTGTCCACGTTAATGGACGTTCAGATTTGTATCCGGATCTTATATCACTAGAAATTGATACTTGAGACATGAGATGGATATGTGGCTCCGGGATTGCTTTCTCGTAGGGAGTCGAGGAAGGATCTCTGGGCGTTGATACTACATGTTTGTTAAATATAAACTGATATTCTTTACTCTTATACATGCTGCAAGATGCTTGGAGCTGCTTGAAGATGCTAGTCTTCGATAGGCTAGGCCTTCCCCTCTATTCTGGCATTCTGTAGTTCAGTCCACAGATACAGCCCTTTCATTTGATACCAATGCATACTTAGTATAGATCCATTGCTTGCGAGTACTTTGGATGAGTACTCACAGTTGCTTTGCTACCCCTTTTCCCCCTTCCTTCTTCTTTCCGGTTGATGCAACCAGATGGTGGATCCTTGGAGCCAGATGCCACCGCCGACGAATACTACTACATGGAGGCCGCCGAAGACCAGGAGTAGTTAGGAGGTCCCAGGCAGGAGGCCTTGCCTCTTCGACCATTGATGTTTGTGCTAGCCTTCTTAAGGCATCCTTGTCTAACTTATGTCTGTACTCAGATATTGTTGCTTCCGCTGACTCTTGTGTATCGAGCTTGTATTCGAGCCCTCGAGGCCCCTGGCTTGTAATATGAAGCTTGTATTATTTCAATTTGTGTCTAGAGTTGTGTTGTGATATCTTCCCGTGAGTCCTTGATCTTGATCGTACACATTTGCATGTATGATTAGTGTACGGTCGAATCGGGGGTGTCACAAGTTGGTATCAGAGCCGACTGGCTGTAGGATCCCCCTTTCCAACTCCTTGGCTGAAGTTGAGTCTAGTCTTTGAAAAACTGATTTACTAACATGGCTATGTGGCTTACGGGCCCACGTCGCCAATTGGGTGGTATTAGGATCTTTTATTCCTCGTCCATACTCTTGGACTCTGATCTCTCTTCTATTCGGGTTAAATGATTTTGCTAACTCTATCCTAGGTTCTCGTGATCACATCCATCCGGAATATGTATTACGCCTTTCTTGAATTTTTTTTGACAGAAAGACTGTAAGGGAACCCCTTATAGTATAATTGGTGCAACAAACCCAAATTGCAAGTACCATGCCTTGAACCTGGGTGGGTGGGAAGGCATCAGCCCCTTCCCACCACTAGGGTATGCCTTAGTCTGCTACGCCTTTCTTGAATTGGGAGCCAGGATCTGCTTCACATTGTTCACAGGCCGCAGGATCCTTTTATCGAGGGCACCTTGCATCGTCCCCTGCAGATTCCTCGCTCTAGTGGTTTTCTCCAATGTGGATGTAGCTTTTGCTATGTCTCGTTGTTGTATCCCTCCATCGCGTACCAGCGTGCCGCCTAGTATGTCTAGGATGATTCTCTTGTCCGAACTCATCCTAACGTGTAAATGGCTCCGTATATGTATATGTATGTCTTTAATGACTACTGTTTTGTACGTACTGCGCCTTTGTTCATTTTTCAAGTTACATCATGAATGACTCCATACACCTGCTCCACCCCTTGTTAAACTGCTCCCTAATGTTCTTAGCAGGATGGCTAACGATCCTCCACCTCCACCTTATATTGCCGCAATGATGCAACAGTTTGAGCTAAATCGTTAGTTTATGACAGGAGTAATGGCTCAGCTTCCAAACCAGAATGCTCATCAACAGCCTGCCCCAATAACACTGCCAGAATTTGTGCGCCTCAACCCATCCATTTTCCGCAACTCCACTAATCCTATGGATGCTGATGATTGGCTCCGTGACATCCTGTTTGAGATGGAGTCAGCTAATGCACCTGCCAGTTACGTCACCTTTGCGACATTTTACCTGAAGGGTTTGGCTGCTCAATGGTGGGAAAGCCACAGGGGTATGCTGCCTGCAGAGACTGTAACCACTTGGCAGGAATTTCAGTTAGCCTTCCATGCACGGCACATTCCTCAAGGTCTGATGGACCAGAAGAAGAAGGAGTTCCGCAAACTCTCACAAGGCACAATGACTGTGGATGAATATCAGAGGAAATTCCTTGAATTATCTCGCTATGCTGCGGATGATGTCTGCACTGACGCTCGCAAGCAAGAGAAATTTCGTGAAGGACTACGTCCCGATATAAAGCTTGCACTTGTTGCTCATGATTGCGCAGACTTTGCGACGCTTGTCAGCCAAGCTTTTCGAACTGAAACTGGTCTGACTGAGTACCAAGAGTCGCTCAAGCGTACTCGAGATGTTGTCCCATCCTCGAGTCAGCCTGCTCAGAAACGTCGAGTCTGGATCCCACACAATGTTCATCACCGACCTGCTCCAACACCAAGGCCGTCTTATGTTGCACCTCGTTTGCCTCTGCCGCCGATACAACTAACGATTCAGGGTGGACAATCCAATGCTATGGCTCCTCCCCATAATGATGGCTTATGCCACAAGTGTGGACAGCCAGGACACCTTACCCTCGATTGTCGCCAGGGTCAGCCGCAGAATGCATCATGTCCTTCCGCTGGTCGTAAGAAGAGCCGTCGAAGCTATCGTTCCAGAAACAGCAATACCCAACAGTCTGCTGTTATACTTGGCCAGGCCAACCACATCGATCTTGATAAGGCTCAGAAGGAACCGACTGTCGTGATGGGAACCCTCCTTGTTAACTCAGTGCCAGCATCTGTTCTTTTTGATTCAGGAGCGTCACATTCCTTCATATCTGAGGCATTTGCACGGGAGCAAGACTTATCATTTGAAAACGTGTACCCTCCGCTGGTGATTAACTCTCCAGGATCCAGGTGGGATACCTCGATGGTAGCCCACATCAACCACATTGTAATTGGAGGGTTAGTGTTATCTTCTTCACTCATGACCCTCAAGGGTTCTACCATAAGTGTCATTCTCGGTATGGATTGGCTGAAAGCACATGATGCTTTCCTCGACTGTGCCGCTAAGAAAGTCCAACTCACACACCCTTCTGGCCAGTTGATCCACTACTTAGCTCAGATGATCTAGAATGCCGAGAGTCAGATATATGTTCTCAATGCATTGAATGCTTCACCTCTTGAGGGAAACGAGAACATTCTAGTCGTTCATGATTTTGAAGATGTCTTTCTAGAAGAACTTCCAGGAATACCCCCGGCTAGAGCTGTTGAATTCATCGTAGACTTGAAGCCAGGCACTACTCCTATTGCCAAACAACCATACAAGATGCCGCCGCATGAACTCCTTGAACTTAAGGAGGAAATCAAAAAGTCTTTTCACAAGGGATTCATTCGTCCTAGTTCCTCTGCTTGGGGAGCGCCTTCTCTCTTTGTCAAGAAGAAGGATGGTATGAATCGTTTGGTCCAAGATTACCGTCCTATCAATCAGGCAACAATTCAGAACAAGTATCCGCTTCTTAGAATCAACAACCTATATGATCAACTTGCTGGTTCTTCAGTATTCTCTAAACTTGATTTGAGGTTGGGCTACCACCAGATTCGGGTTCGTGAAGAGGATATTCCCAAGACCGCCTTCGTTACTCGTTATGATTCATACGAGTACACCGTCATGTCCTTTGGCTTGACAAATGCTCCAGCCACCTTCTCTCGTCTGATGAACTATATATTCATGGCATACCTCGACAAGTTTGTTGTGGTCTATCTGGATGATATCCTGGTATATTCGAAGAATAAAGAAGGCTAAAAACCTTCGACTTGTTCTGGAAAAGCTTCGAGAGCATCAACTATATGCTAAGTATTCCAGGTGTGAATTCTGGCTTCCCGAAGTGACCTACCTTGGGCATGTCATCTCCAAGGATGGTATTGCCGTCAACCCCGAACGAGTTCAGGCTATTCTCGATTGGACTCCTCCGAAGAATGTCAAACAAGTCAGAAGTTTTCTCGGACTCGCCAGCTATTGTCGTCGATTTGTCGAGAACTTCTCCAAGATTGCCAAGCCCCTGACTGGTCTGCTTCACAAGGGCGTCAAGTTTGATTGGACAGAAAAGTGTCAGGAAAGTTTCCAAGTGCTCAAAGACAAGCTGACTTCTACCCCAGTGCTTGCTCCTCCCGATACTAAGAAGGATTTCATCATTTACTATGACGCTTCATGACAAGGATTAGGCTGTGTCCTAATGCAAGAGTGCAGAGTGATTGCTTATGCCTCTCGTCAGTTGCGGCCTCACGAAGAGAACTACCTAGTTCACGATCTCGAGCTTGCTGCTGTCATACATGCACTCAAATAGTGGCGACATTACCTCCTCAGTAATCGTTGCGAGATCTTCACCGACCACCAAAGTCTGAAGTATCTGTTTACCCAGCCAGACCTGAACCTCCGTCGGTACAGATGGATGGAGATGGTAGCATATTTTGACTTGGGAGTTTCCTATACACCAGGCAAGGCTAATGTAATGGCTGATGCCTTGAGCCGCAAGTCATATTGCAACCATCTCGAGGTTTGCAAAGTTCAGCCCTCGCTTGTTGAAGAAAGCTGAACCTCCATATTGTTCCTCCGGGTGCACTCACCCCCCCTCCTAAGGAGTTTTGCAAGATGAACCTCCGTGTTATTTCCTAGGGTTACCTCAATACCCTGGTTGTCGAACCAGATCACGTGGAGAGCATCAAGAGACTGCAGAAGTATGACTCCCACATATTGTACGAAGATCTTTATCGGTCAGACCGCATAACAACATACATTCTTCCCTTTTTCATCGGTATGTTACTTGCCCGAGATTCGATCGTCGGTATCTCAATACCTAGTTCAATCTCGTTACCGGCAAGTCTCTTTACTCGTTCCGTAATACATCATCCCGCAACTAACTCATTAGTTGCAACGCTTGCAAGGCTTAAGTGATGTGCATTACCGAGAGGGCCCAGAGATACCTCTCCGATAATCAGAGTGATAAATCCTAATCTCGAAATCGCCAACCCAACAAGTACCTTCGAGACACCTGTAGAGCACCTTTATAATCACCCGATTCTGTTGTGACATTTGGTAGCACACAAAGTGTTCCTCCGGTAAACGGGAGTTGCATAATCTCATAGTCATAGGAACATGTATCAGTCATGAAGAAAGCAATAGCAACATAATAAACGATCGAGTGCTAAGTTAACGGAATGGGTCAAGTCAATCACATCATTCTCCTAATGATGTGATCCCGTTAATCAAATGACAACTCATGTCAATGGCTAGGAAACATAACCATCTTTGATCAACGAGCTAGTCAAGTAGAGGCATACTAGTGACACTCTGTTTGTCTATGTATCCACACATGTATTATGTTTCCGGTTAATACAATTCTAGCATGAATAATAAAAATTTATCATGATATAAGGAAATAAATAATAACTTTATTATTGCCTCCAGGGCATATTTCCTTCAGTCTCCCACTTGCACTAGAGTCAATAATCTAGATTACACAGTAATGATTCTAACACCCATGGAGCCTTGGTGCTGATCATGTTTTGCTCGTGGAAGAGGTTAAGCAACGGGTCTGCAACATTCAGATCCGTATGTATCTTGCAATTTCTATGTCTCCCACCTAGACTAAATCCCGGATGGAATTGAAGCGTCTGTTGATGTGCTTGGTTCTCTTGTGAAATCTGGATTCCTTCACCAAGGCAATTGCACCAATATTGTCACAAAAGATTTTCATTGGACCCGATGCACTAGGTATGACACCTAGATCAGATATGAACTCCTTCATCCAGACTCCTTCATTTGCTGCTTCCGAAGCAGCTATGTACTCTGCTTCACACGTAGATCCCGCCACGACGCTTTGTTTAGAACTGCACCAACTGACAGCTCCACCGTTCAATATAAACACGTATCCGGTTTGCAATCTAGAATCGTCCGGATCAGTGTCAAAGCTTGCATCAACGTAACCATTTACGATGAGCTCTTTGTCACCTCCATAAATGAGAAACATATCCTTAGTCCTTTTCAGGTATTTCAGGATGTTCTTGACCGCTGTCCAGTGATCCACTCCTGGATTACTTTGGTACCTCCCTGTTAGACTTATATCAAGGTACACATCAAGTCTGGTACACAACATTGCATACATGATAGAGCCTATGGCTGAAGCATAGGGAACATCTTTCATTTTCTCTCTATCTTCTGTAGTGGTCGGGCATTGAGTCTTACTCAACTTCACACCTTGTAACACAGGCAAGAACCCTTTCTTTGCTTGATCCATTTTGAACTTCTTCAAAACTTTGTCAAGGTATGTGCTTTGTGAAAGTCCAATTAAGCGTCTTGATCTATCTCTATGGATCTTGATGACCAATATATAAGCAGCTTCACCGAGGTCTTTCATTGAAAAACTCTTATTCAAGTATCCCTTTACGCTATCCAGAAATTCTATATCATTTCCAATCAGCAATATGTCATCCACATATAATATTAAAAATGCTAAAGAGCTCCCACTCACTTTCTTGTAAATACAGGCTTCTCCAAAAGTCTGTACAAAACCAAATGCTTTGATCACACTATCAAAGCGTTTATTCCAACTCCGAGAGGCTTGCACCAGTCCATAAATGGATCGCTGGAGCTTGCACACTTTGTTAGCTCCCTTTGGATCGACAAACCTTCCGGTTTCATCATACACAACTCTTCTTCCAGAAATCCATTCAGGAATGCAGTTTTGACATCCATTTTCCAAATTTCATAATCATAAAGTGCGGCAATTGCTAACATGTTTCGGACAGACTTAAGCATCGGTACAGGTGAGAAGGCCTCAATATAGTCAATCCCTTGAACTTGTCGAAAACCTTTTGCAACAAGTTGAGCTTTATAGACAGTAACATTACCATCAGCGTCAGTCTTCTTCTTGAAGATCCATTTATTCCCAATTGCTTGCCGATCATCGGGCAAGTCAACCAAAGTACACACTTTGTTCTCATACATGGATCCCATCTCAGATTTCATGGCCTCAAGCCATTTCGCGGAATCTGGGCTCACCATCGCTTCTTCATAGTTCGTAGGTTCGTCATGGTCTAGTAACATAACCTCCATAATAGGATTACCATACCACTCTGGTGCGGACCTTACTCTGGTTGACCTACGAGGTTCAGCAACAACTTGATCTAAAGTTTCATGATCATCATCACTAACTTCCTCACTAATTGGTGTAGGTGTCGCAGAAACCGGTTTCTGTGATGAACTACTTTCCAATAAGGGAGCAGGTGCAGTTACCTCATCAAGTTCTACTTTCCTCCCATTCACTTCTTTCGAGAGAAACTCCTTCTCCAGAAAGATTCTGAATTTAGCAACAAAAGTCTTGCCTTCAGATCTGTGATAGAAGGTGTACCCAACAGTCTCCTTTGGGTATCATATGAAGACACATTTCTCCGATTTGGTTCGAGCTTATTAGGTTGAAGATTTTTCACATAAGCATCGCAGCCCCAAACTTTAAGAAACGACAACTTTGGTTTCTTGCCAAACCATAATTCATAAAGCGTGATCTCAACGGATTTTGATGGTGCCATATTTAACGTGAATGCAGCCGTCTCTAAAGCATAACCCCAAAATGATAGCGGTAAATCAGTAAGAGACATCATAGATCGCACCATATCTAATAGAGTATGATTGCGACGTTCGAACACACCATTATGCTGTGGTGTTCCGGGTGGCATGAGTTGCGAAACTATTCCACATTGTTTCAAATGAAGACCAAACTCATAACTCAAATATTCTCCTCCACGATCAGATCGTAGAAACATTATTTTCTTGTTACGATGATTTTCAACTTCACTCTGAAATTATTTGAACTTTTCAAATGTTTCAGACTTATGTTTCATTCAGTAGATATACCCATATCTGCTTAAATCATCTGTGAACGTGAGAAAATAATGATATCCGCCACGAGCTTCAACATTCATCGGACCACACACATCTGTATGTATGATTTCCAACAAATCTGTTGCTCTCTCCATAGTACCGGAGAACGACGTTTTAGTCATCTTGCCCATGAGGCACGGTTCGCAAGTACCAAGTGATTCATAGTCAAGTGGTTCCAAAAGTCCATCAGTATGGAGTTTCATCATGCGCTTTACACCAATATGACCTAAACGGAAGTGCCATAAATAAGTTGCACCATCATTATCAACTCTGCATCTTTTGGCTTCAACATTATGAATATGTGTATCACTACTATCGAGATTCATAAAAAATAGACCACTCTTCAAGGGTGCATGACCATAAAAGGTATTACTCATATAAATAGAACAACCATTATTCTCTGATTTAAATGATAACCGTTTCGCATCAAACAAGATCCAGATATAATGTTCATGCTTAACGCTGGCACCAAATAACAATTATTTAAGTCTAAAACTAATCCCGAAGGTAGATGTAGAGGTAGCGTGCCGACCGCGATCACATCGAATTTGGAACCATTTCCCACGCGCATCGTCACCTTGTCCTTGGCCAATCTTCGCTTAATCCGTAGCCCCTGTTTCGAGTTGCAAATATTAGCAATGTAACCAGATCAAATACCAGTGCTACGCGAACATTAGTAAGGTACACATCAATAACATCTATATCACATATACCTTTGTTCACCTTGCCATCCTTCTTATCCGCCAAATACTTGGGGCAGTTCCGCTTCCGATGACTGGTCGCTTGCGAAGAGAAGCACTCAGCCCTCGTGCTTAGGTCCAAACTTGGGTTTCTTCTCTGAGCAGCAACTTGCTTGTTGTTCTTCTTGAAGTTCCCTTCTTCTTCCCTTTGCCCTTTTCTTGAAACTGGTGGTCTTATTGACCATCAACACTTGATGCTCCTTCTTGATTTCTACCTCCGCAGCCTTTAGCATTGCGAAGAGCTCGGGAATTGTCTTATCCATCCCTTGCATGTTATAGTTCATCACAAAGCTCTTGTAGCTTGGTGGCAGTGATTGGAGAATTCTGTCAATGACGCTATCATCCGGAAGATTAACTCCCAGTTGAATCAAGTGATTATTATGCCCAGACATTTTGAGTATATGCTCACTGACAGAACTATTCTCCTCCATCTTGCAGCTGTAGAACTTATTGGAGACTTCATATCTCTCAATCCAGGCATTTGCTTGAAAAATTAACTTCAACTCCTGGAACATCTCATATGCTCCATGACGTTCAAAACGTCATTGAAGTCCCGGTTCTAAGCCGTAAAGCATGGCACATTGAACTATCGAGTAGTCATCAGCTTTGCTCTGCCAGACGTTCTTAACGTCGCCAGTTGCATCAGCAGCAGGCCTGGCACCCAGCGGTGCTTCCAGGACGTAATTCTTTTGTGCAGCAATGAGGATAATCCTCAAGCTACGAACCTAGTCCGTGTAATTGCTACCATCATCTTTCAACTTTGCTTTCTCAAGGAACGCATTAAAATTCAACGGAACAACAGCACGGGCCATCTATCTACAATCAATATAGACAAGCAAGATACTATCAGGTACTAAGTTCATGATAAATTTAAGTTCAATTAATCATATTACTTAAGAACTCCCACTTAGATAGACATCCATCTAATCCTCTAAGTGATCACGTGATCCATATCAACTAAACCATGTCCGATCATCACGTGAGATGGAGTAGTTTCAACGCTGAACATCACTATGTTGATCATATCTACTATATGATTCACGCTCGACCTTTCGGTCTCCGTGTTCCTAGGCCATATCTGTTATATGCTAGGCTCGTCAAGTTTAACCTGAGTATTCCACGTGTGCAACTGTTTTGCACCCGTTGTATTTGAACATAGAGCCTATCATACCCGATCATCACGTGGTGTCTTAGCACGAAGAACTTTCGCAACGGTGCATACTCAGGGAGAACACTTATACTTTGATAATTTAGTGAGGGATCACCTTATAATGCTACCGTCAATCAAAGCAAGATAAACATCACATGCAATCAATATAAGTGATATGATATGGCCATCATCATCTTGTGCTTGTGATCTCCATCTCCGAAGCACCGTCATGATCACCATCGTCACCGGCGCGACACCTTGATCTCCATCATAGCTGTTGGAAATATGCCCTAGAGGCAATAATAAAATGGTTATTATAATATTTCCTTGTTCATGATAATTGTCTATTGTTCATGCTATAATTGTGTTATCCGAAAATCGTAATACACGTGTGAATGCACAGACCACAACATGTCCCTAGTGAGCCTCTAGTTGACTAGCTCGTTGATCAATAGATGATTACGGTTTCCTGACCATGGACATTGGATGTCGTTGATAACGGGATTACATCATTAGGAGAATGATGTGATGGACAAGACCCAATCCTAAGCATAGCACAATATCGTGTAGTTCGTTTGCTATAGCTTTTCTAATGTCAAGTATCATTTCCTTAGACCATGAGATTGTGAAACTCCCGGATACCGTACGAATGCTTTGGGTGTGCCAAACGTCAGAACGTAACCAGGTGGCTATAAAGGTACACTACGGGTATCCCCGAAAGTAACTGTTGGGTTGGCACGAATCGAGACTGGGATTTGTCACTCCATATGACGGAGAGGTATCCCTGGGCCCACTCGGTAAGACATCATCGTAATGAGCTCAATGTGACTAAGGGGTTGGTCACGGGATGATGTGTTATGGAACGAGTAAAGAGACTTGCCGTAACGAGGTTGAACAAGGTATCGATATACCGACGATCGAATCTCAGGCAAGTGCTATACCGGTAGACAAAGGGAATCGTATACGGGATTGATTTAATCCTTGACATCATGGTTCATCCGATGAGATCATCGTGGAACATGTGGGAGCCAACATGGGTATCCAGATCCCGCTGTTGGTTATTGGCCGGAGAGATGTCTCGGTCATGTCTGCATAGTTCCCGAACCCGTAGGGTCTACACACTTAAGGTTCGATGACGCTAGGGTTATAGGGAATAGATGTACGTGGTTACCGAATGTTGTTCGGAGTCCCGGATGAGATCCCGAACGTCACGAGGAGTTCCAGAATGGTCCGGAGGTGAAGATTTATATATGGGAAGTCCAGTTTCAGTCACCCGAAAGGTTTCGGGGTTTATCAGTATTGTACCGAGACCACCGAAGGGGTTCCGGGGGTCCACCGGGAGGGTCCACCTTCCCCGAAGGACCTAATGGGTTGTAGTTGGGTGGGAACCAGCCCCTTAGTGGGCTGGTGCGCCCCCCAAGGGACCAAGGCGCCTAGGGTTGGAAACCATAGGGGGCCGCTGCCCCCGGGCGGGCGCCCCCCCTAGATGGAAACCCTAAGGGGGCTGCTGCCCCCCGAGGGGCCGCCGCCCCAGGGGCAGCCCCCCCTCTAGATGGATCTAGGGGGCCGGCCCCCTCCCCTTCCCCTATATATAGTGGCGTTTTTTGGGCTGCCAGAGACACGAGTCTCCCTCTTTCTTGGCGCAGCCCTACCCCTCTCCCTCCTCGTCTCTCGTAGTGCTTGGCGAAGCCCTGCTGGAGTGCCACACTCCACCACCACCACGCCGTCATGCTGCCGCTGGACGGAGTCTTCCCCAACCTCTCCCTCTCTCCTTGCTGGATCAAGGCGCGGGAGACGTCACCGGGCTGCACGTGTGTTGAACGCGGAGGCACTGTTGTTCGGTGCTTAGATCGGATTTGGCCGCGATCTGAATCGCTTCGTGTACGACTCCACCGACTGCGTTCTTGCAACGCTTCCGCATCGCGATCTTCAAAGGTATGAAGATGCACGCCCCTCTCGTTGCTAGTAAGCTCCATAGATTGATCTTGGTGATGCGTAGAAAAAAATTTATTTCTGCAACGATCCCCAACAGTGGCATCATGAGCTAGGTCTATGCGTAGTTTCTATGCACGAGTAGAACACAAGTTGTTGTGGGCGTCGATTTTTTCAATTTACTTGCCATTACTAGTCTTATCTTGATTCGGCGGCATCGTGGGATGAAGCGGCCCGGACCGACCTTACACGTACGCTTACGTGAGACAGGTTCCACCGACTGACATGCACTAGTTGCATAAGGTGGCTAGCGGGTGTCTGTCTCTCCCACTTTAGTCGGGTCGGATTCGATGAAAAGGGTCCTTATGAAGGGTAAATAGAAATTGGCATATCATGTTGTGGTTTTGGCGTAGGTAAGAAACGCTCTTGCTAGAAACCTATAGCAGCCACGTAAAATTTGCAACAACAATTAGAGGACGTCTAACTTGTTCTTGCAGGATATGTCGTGTGATGTGATATGGCCAAAAGGATGTGATGAATGATATATGTGATGTATGAGATTGATCATGTTATTGTAATAGGAATCACGACTTGCATGTCGATGAGCATGACAACCGGCAGGAGCCATAGGAGTTGTCTTAATTTATTGTATGACCTGCGTGTCAATGAAAACGCCATGTAATTACTTTACTTTATTGCTAACCGTTAGCCATAGTAGTAGAAGTAATAATTGGCGAGACAACTTCATGAAGACACGATGATGGAGATCATGATGATGGAGATCATGGTGTCATGCCGGTGACGATGATGATCATGGCGCTCAAGATGGAGATCAAAGGAGCAAAATGATATTGGCCATATCATGTCACTATTTGATTGCATGTGATGTTTATCATGTTTTACATCTTATTTGCTTAGAACGACGGTAGCTTAAATAAGATGATCCTCTAATAATTTCAAGAAAGTGTTCCCCTAACGTGCACCGTTATGCGAAGGTTCGTTGTTTCAAGCACCACGTGATGATCGGTGTGATAGATTCTAACATTCGAATACAACTGGTGTAAGCCAGATTTACACACGGAATACACTTAGGTTGACTTGACGAGCCTAGCATGTACAGACATGGCCTCGGAACACAAGAGACCGAAAGGTCGAACATGAGTCATATAGTAGATACGATCAACATGGAGATGTTCACCGTTGATGACTAGTCCGTCTCACATGATGATCGGACACGGCCTAGTTGACTCGGATCATGTATCACTTAGATGACTAGAGGGATGTCAATCTGAGTGGGAGTTCATTAAATAATTTGATTAGATGAACTTAATTTTCATGAACATAGTCTAAAACTTTGCAATATGTCTTGTAGATCAAATGGCCCACGCTAATGTTGCCCTCAACTTCAACGCGTTCCTAGAGAAAACCAAGCTAGAAGACGATGGTAGCAACTACACGGACTGGGTCCGTAACCTAAGGATTATCCTCATAGCTGCCAAGAAAGCATATGTCCTTGAAGCAGCGCTAGGTGATGCACCTGTTTTCCCAGCAACTCAAGACGTTATGAACGCCTGGCAGTTGCGCAGTGATGATTACTCCCTGGCTCAGTGCGGCATGCTTTACGGCTTAGAACCGGGGCTCGAAAAGCGTTTTGAGAAACACGGATCATATGAGATGTTCCAAGAGCTGAAAATGGTTTTCCAAGCTCATGCCCGAGTCGAGAGATATGAAGTCTCCGACAAGTTCTACAGTTGTAAGATGGAGGAGAATAGTTCTTTCAGCGAGCACATAATCAAAATGTCTGGGTTACACAACCGCTTGTCCCAGCTGGGAGTCAATCTCCCGGATGACGCGGTCGTTGACAGAATCCTTCAGTCGCTTCCACCTAGCTACAAGAGCTTTGTGATGAACTTCAACATGCAGGGGATGGAAAAGACCATTCCTGAGGTATATTCAATGCTGAAATCAGCGGAGGTGGAGATAAAAAAGGAACATCAAGTGTTGATGGTGAATAAAACCACTAAGTTCAAGAAAGACAAGGGTAAAAAGAACTTCAAGAAGGACGGCAAGGGAGTTGCTGTGCCCGGTAAGCCAGCTGCCGGGAAGAAGCCAAAGAATGGACCCAAACCTGAGACTGAGTGCTTTTATTGCAAGGGAAACGATCACTAGAAGCGGAACTGCCCCAAGTACTTAGCGGATAAGAAGGCTGGCAATACCAAAGGTATATGTGATATACATGTTATTGATGTGTACCTAACCAGCGCTCGTAGTAGCTCCTGGGTATTTGATACCGGTGCAGTTGCTCATATTTGTAACTCAAAACAGGAGCTGCGGAATAAGCGGAGACTGGCGAAGGACGAGGTGAGGATGCGCGTCGGGAATGGTTCCAAGGTCGATGTGATCGCCGTCGGCACGCTACCTCTACATTTGCCTACGGGATTAGTTTTAAACCTCAATAATTGTTATTTAGTGCCAGCTTTGAGCATGAACATTGTATCTGGATCTCGTTTAATGCGAGATGGCTACTCATTTAAATCTTAGAATAATGGTTGTTCTATTTATATGAGAGATATGTTTTGTGGTCATGCCCCGCTGGTCAATGGTTTATTCTTATTGAATCTCGAACGTGATGTTACACATATTCATAGTGTGAATGCCAAAAGATGTAAGGTTGATAATGATAGTCCCACATACTTGTGGCACTGCCGCCTTGGTCACATTGCTGTCAAACGCATGAAGAAACTCCATGCAGATGGACTTTTGGAGTCTCTTGATTATGAATCATTTGACACGTGCGAACCATGCCTCATGGGCAAAATGACCAAGACTCCGTTCTCCGAAATAATGGAGCGAGCAACCAACTTATTGGAAATCATACATACTGATGTGTGCGGTCCAATGAGCGTTGAGGCTCACGGTGGTTATCGTTATGTTCTCACCCTCACTGATGACTTAAGTAGATATGGGTATGCCTACTTAATGAAACACAAGTCTGAGACCTTTGAAAAGTTCAAGGAATTTCAGAGTGAGGTTGAGAATCAACATGACAGGAAAATAAAGTTCTTACGATCAGATCATGGGGGAGAATATTTGAGTCACGAATTTGGCACGCACTTAAGGAAATGTGGAATTGTTTCACAACTCACGCCGCCTGGAACACCTCAACGTAATGGTGTGTCCGAACGTCATAATCGCACTCTGTTGGACATGGTGCGATCTATGATGTCTCTTACCGACCTATCGCTATCATTTTGGGGATATGCTTTAGAGACTGCCGCATTCACTTTAAATAGGGCTCCGTCGAAATCCGTTGAGACGACACCATATGAATTATGGTTTGGGAAGAAACCTAAGCTGTCGTTTCTAAAAGTTTGGGGATGCGATGCTTATGTCAAGAAACTTTAACCTGAAAAGCTCGAACCCAAGTCGGAAAAATGTGTCTTCATAGGATACCCTAAGGAAACGATTGGGTATACCTTCTACCTCATATCCGAAGGCAAGATCTTTGTTGCCAAGAATGGATCCTTTCTGGAGAAAGAGTTTCTCTCGAAAGAAGTAAGTGGGAGGAAAGTGGAACTTGATGAAGTACTGCCTCTTGAACCGGAAAGTTGCGCAGCTCAAGAAAATGTTTCTGTGGTGCCTGCACCGACTAGAGAGGAAGTTAATGATGATGTCAAGGAACTTCAGATCAAGTTACTACTGAACTTCGTAGGTCCACAAGGACACGTTCCACACCAGAGTGTTACGGCAACCCTGTCTTGGAAATCATGTTGTTAGACAATGGTGAACCTTCGAACTATGAATAAGCGATGGCGGGCCCGGATTCCGACAAATTGCTTGAAGCCATGAAATCTGAGATAGGATCCATGTATGGAAACAAAGTATGGACTTTGACTGACTTGCCCGATGATCGGCGTGCCATAGAAAATAAATGGATCTTTAAGAAGAGGACAGACGCGGATGGTAATGTAACCATCTATAAGGCTCGGCTTGTCGCAAAGGGTTATCGACAAGTTCAAGGGGTTGACTACGATGAGACCTTCTCACCCGTAGCGAAGCTGGAGTCCGTCCATATCATGTTAGCAATTGCCGCATTCTATGATTATGAGATATGGCAAATGGACGTCAAAACAGCATTCCTTAATGGTTTCCTTAAGGAAGAATTCTATATGATGCAGCCGGAAGGTTTTGCCGATCCTAAGAATGCTGGCAAGGTATGCAAGCTCCAACGCTCGATCTATGGGCTGGTGCAAGCATCTCAGAGTTGGAACATTCGTTTTGATGAGATGATCAAAGTGTTTGGGTTTACGCAGATTAATGGACAAGCCTGTGTTTACAAGAAAGTGAGTGGGAGCTCTATAGCATTTCTCATATTATATGTGGATGACATATTATTGATGGGAAATGATATAGAACTCTTGGAAAGCATAAAGGCCTACTTGAATAAGTATTTTTCAATGAAGGACCTTGGAGAAGCTGCTTATATAATGGGCATCAAGATCTATCGAGATAGATCAAGATGCCTCATTGGTCTTTCACAAAGCACATACCTTGACAAGATATTGAAGAAGTTCAATATGGATCAGTCCAAGAAGGGGTTCTTGCATGTATTACAAGGTGTGAGATTGAGCACGGCTCAATGCCCGATCACGGCAGAAGATAGAGAAAAGATGAGTGTCATCCCCTATACCTCGGCCACAGGGTCTATTATGTATGCCATGCTGTGTACCAGACCTGATGTAAATCTTGCCGTAAGTTTGGTAGGAAGGTACCAAAGTAATCCCGACATGGAACACTGGACAGCGGTCAAGAACATCCTGAAGTACCTGAAAAGGAATAAGGATATGTTTCTCATTTATGGAGGTGACGAAGAGCTTGTCGTAAAGGGTTACGTCGATGCTAGCTTCAACACAGATCTGGATGACTCCAAGTCACAAACCGGATACATGTATATTTCGAATGGTGGGGCAGTCAGTTGGTGCAGTTGCAAGCAAAGCATCGTGGCGGGATCTACATGTGAAGCGGAGTACATGGCAACCTCGGAGGCAGCCCATGAAGCAATCTGGATGAAGGAGTTCATTACCGACCTAGGAGTTATTCCCAATGCGTCGGGCCCGATGACTCTCTTCTGTGACAACACTGGAGCTATTGCCCTGGCCAAGGAGCCCAAGTTTCACAAGAAGACCAGTCATATCAAGCGTCGCTTCAACTCCATTAGTGAAAATGTTCAAGATGGAGACATAGATATTTGTAAAGTGCATCTGAACCTGAATGTCGCAGATCCTTGACTAAACCTCTTCCACGAGCAAAACATGATCAACACCAGAACTCTATGGGTGTTCGATTCATCACAATGTAACTAGATTATTGACTCTAGTGCAAGTGGGAGACTGTTGGAAATATGCCCTAGAGGCAATAATAAAATGGTTATTATTATATTTCCTTGTTCATGATAACTGTCTATTGTTCATGCTATAATTGTGTTATCCGGAAATCGTAATACATGTGTGAATGCATAGACCACAACATGTCCCTAGTGAGCCTCTAGTTGACTAGCTCGTTGATCAATAGATGGTTACGGTTTCCTGACCATGGACATTGGATGTCGTTGATAACGGGATTACATCATTAGGAGAATGATGTGATGGACAAGACCCAATCTAAGCATAGCACAAGATAGTGTAGTTTGTTTGCTAAAGCTTTTCTAATGTCAAGTATCATTTCCTTAGACCATGAGATTGTGCAACTCCCGGATACCGTAGGAATGCTTTGGGTGTGCCAAATGTCACAACGTAACTGGGTGGCTATAAAGGTACACTACGGGTATCCCCGAAAGTATCTGTTGGGTTGGCACAAATCGAGACTGGGATTTGTCACTCCATATGACGAAGAGGTATCTCTAGGCCCACTCGGTAAGGCATCATCGTAATGAGCTCAATGTGACTAAGGGGTTGGTCATGGGATGATGTGTTACGGAACGAGTAAAGAGACTTGCCGTAACGAGATTGAACAAGGTATCGATATACCGACGATCGAATCTCGGGCAAGTGCTATACCGGTAGACAAAGGGAATCGTATACGGGATTGATTGAATCCTTGACATCGTGGTTCATTCGATGAGATCATCGTGGAACATGTGGGAGCCAACATGGGTATCCAGATCCCGCTGTTGGTTATTGGCTGGAGAGATGTCTCGGTCATGTCTGCATAGTTCCCGAACCCGTAGGCTCTACACACTTAAGGTTCGATGACGCTAGGGTTATAGGGAATAGATGTAAGTGGTTACCGAATGTTGTTCAGAGTCCCGAATGAGATCCCGACGTCACGAGGAGTTCCGGAATGGTCCAGAGGTGAAGATTTATATATGGGAAGTCCAGTTTCAGTCACCGGAATGGTTTCAGGGTTTATCAGTATTGTACCGAGACCACCGAAGGGGTTCCGGGGGTCCACCTGCCCTGAAGGACCTAATGGGATGTAGTTGGGTGGTAACCAGCCCCTTAGTGAAGGAAATATGCCCTAGAGGCAATAATAAAGTTATTATTTATTTCCTCATATCATGATAAATGTTTATTATTCATGCTAGAATTGTATTAACCGGAAACATGATACATGTGTGAATACATAGACAAACTTAATGTCACTAGTATGCCTCTACTTGACTAGCTCATTGATCAAAGATGGTTATGTTTCCTAACCATAGACATGTGTTGTCATTTGATTAATGGGATCACATCATTAGGAGAATGATGTGATTGACTTGACCCATTTCGTTAGCTTAGCACTTGATCGTTTAGTATATTGCTATTGCTTTCTTCATGACTTATACAAGTTCCTATAACTATGAGATTATGCAACTCCGTTTACGGAGGAACACTTTGTGTGCTACCAAACGTCCAACGTAATTGGGTGATTATAAAGGAGCTCTACAGGTGTCTCCAAAGGTACATGTTGAGTTGGCATATTTGAGATTAGGTTTTGTCACTCCGATTGTCGGAGAGGTATCTCTGGCCCTCTCGTTAATGCACATCACTATAAGCCTTGCAAGCAATGTAACTAATGAGTTAGTTACGGAATGATGCATTATATAGCGAGTAAAGAGACTTGCCAATGCGAGATTGAACTAGGTATTGAGATACCGACGATCGAATCTCGGGCAAATGTAACATACCGATGACAAAGGGAAGCATATGTTGTTATGCGGTTTGACCGATAAAGATCTTCGTAGAATATGTAGGAGCCAATATGAGCATCCAGGTTCCGCTATTGGTTATTGACCGGAAACAGTTCTAGGTCATGTCTACATAGTTCTCGAACCCGTAGGGTCCGCATGCTTAACGTTACGATGACAGTTATATTATGAGTTTATAGTTTTTGATGTACCGAAGGTTGTTCGGAGTCCCAGATGTGATCACATACATGACGAGGAGTCTCGAAATGTTTGAGACATAAAGACTGATATATTGGAAGCCTATATTTGGATATCGGAATCGTTCCGGGTGAAATCGGGATTTTACCGGAGTATCGGGGGGATATAGGAACCCCCCGGGGGTTAATGGGCCTACATGGGCCCTAAGGGAGAAGAGGGGAGCCGGCCAGGGCAGGCCGCACGCCCCCTCCCCCCTAGTCCGAATAGGACAAGGAAGGGGGGGGAGGCGCCCCCCTTTCCTCTTTCCCCCTTCCCCTTTCCTTCTCCAATAAGGCAAGAGGGGGGAGTCCTACTACCGGTGGGAGTAGGACTCCTCCAGGCGCACCCCTAGGGGCCGGCCGCACCTCCCCCTCCCTCGTTTATATACGGGGGCAAGGGGGCACCCCATGACACACAAGTTGATCTTCGTGATCGTTCCTTAGCCGTGTGCGGTGCCCCCTTCCACCATATTCCACCTCGGTCATATCGTAGCGGTGCTTAGGCGAAGCCTGCGATGGTAGAACATCAAGATCGTCACCACGCCGTCGTCTTGTGGAACTCTTCCCGACACATTGCTGGATCGAGTCCGGGGATCGTCATCGAGCTGAGCGTGTGCTAGAACTTCGGAGGTGTCGTAGTTTGATGCTTGATCGGTCGGGCCGTGAAGATGTCGACTATATCAACCGCGTTGTTATAACGCTTCGCTTCGGTCTCACGAGTGCGTGGACAACACTCTCCTCTCATTGCTATGCATCACCGTGATCTTAGCGTGTGCGTGGAAATGTTTTGAAATTTCTACGTTCCCCAACACTTAGTGGGCTGGTGCGGCCCCCCCTGGGCCCAAGGCGCCTAGGGCTGGAAACCCTAGGTGGCCGCTGCCCCGAGGCGCCCCCCTAGTTGGAAACCCTAAGGGGCCGCTGCCCCGAGGGCCGCCACACAGGGCAGCCGCCTCTAGATGGATTTAGGGGCGGCCCCCTCCCTTCCCCTATATAGTGGGGGTTTTGGGGCTGCCAGAGACACGAGTCTCCCTCTCTCTTGGCGCAGCCCTACCCCTCTCCCTCCTTGTCTCTCGCAATGCTTGGCGAAGCCCTGCTGGAGTGCCACGCTCCTCCACCACCACCACGCCGTCGTGTTGCTGCTGGACGGAGTCTTCCCCAACCTCTCCCTCTCTCCTTGCTGGATGAAGGCGCGGGAGACTTCACCGGGCTGCACGTGTGTTGAACACGGAGGCACTATTGTTCGATGCTTAGATCGGATTCGGCCGCGATCTTAATCGCTTCGTGTACGACTCCACCGACCGCGTTCTTGCAACGCTTCCGCATCGCGATCTTCAAAGGTATGAAGATGCACTCCCCTCTCATTGCTAGTAAGCTCCATAGATTGATCTTGGTGATGCGTAGATTTTTTTTAATTTTTGCAACGATCCCCAATAGTATAATCGTTGTCGTCTCGCCAATCTTATGCTTCTACGACTATCGCTACCGCTTAGTGATAAAGTAAAGCATTACAGGGCGATTGCATTGCATAGAATAAAGCGACAACCATATGGCTCCTGCCAGTTGCCGATAACTCGGTTACAAAACATGATCATCTCATACAATAAAATATAGCATCACGTCTTGACCATATCACATCACAACATGCCTTGCAAAAACAAGTTAGACGTCCTCTACTTTGTTGTTGCAAATTTTACATGGTAGCTATGGGCTTAGCAAGAACCGTTCTTACCTACGCATCAAAACCACAACGATAGTTTGTCAAGTTGGTGTTGTTTTAACCTTCGCAAGGACCGAGCGTAGCCACACTCGGTTCAACTAAAGTTGGAGAAACTGACACCCGCCAGCCACCTGTGTGCAAAGCACGTCGGTAGAACCAGTATGGCGTAAGCGTACGCGTAATGTCGATCCGGGCCGCTTCATCCAACAATACCGCCGAACCAAAGTATGACATGCTCTTAAGCAGTATGACTTATATTGCCCACAACTCACTTGTGTTCTACTCGTGCATATGACATATACGCATAAAACCAGGCTCGGATGCCGCTGTTGGGTAATGTAGTAATTTCAAAAAAAATTCCTACGCACATGCAAGATCATGGTGATGCATAGCAACAAGAAGGGAGAGTGTTGTCTTCGTACCCTCGTAGAACGAAAGCGGAAGCATTAGCACTACGCGGTTGATGTAGTCGTACGTCTTCACGATCCCGACCGATCAAGTACCGAACGCACGGCACCTCCGAGTTCAGCACACGTTCAGCCTGATGACGTCCCTCGAACTCCGATCCAGCCGAGTGTTGAGGCAGAGTTATGTCAGCATGACGGCGTGGTGACGGTGATGATATTCTACCGAAGCAGGGCTTCGCCTAAGCACCGCTACAGTATTATCGAGGTGGACTATGGTGAGGGGGGCACCGCACACGGCTAAAAGATCAAACGATCAATTGTTGTATCTCTAGGGTGCCTCCCTGCCCCCGTATATAAAGGAGCAAGGGGGAGGTGCGGCCGGCCAGAGGGGGCACGCCAGGAGGAGTCCTACTCCTACCGGGAGTAGGACTCCCTCCCTTTTCCTTGTTGGACTAGGAGTGGAGGGGGGAGAGGAGGGAGAGAGGAAGGAAAGGGGGGGCGCCGCCCCCCTCTCCTTGTCCTATTCGGACTAGGGGGAAGGGGCGCGCGGCCCTGCCCTGGCCGCCTCTCCTCTTCTCCACAAGGCCCACTATGGCCCATTAAGTCCCCGGGGGTTCCGGTAACCTCCCGGTACTCCGGTAAAATCCTGATTTCACCCGGAACACTTCCGATAGCCAAATATAGGCTTCCAATATATCAATCTTCATGTCTCGACCATTTTGAGACTCCTCGTCATGTCCGTGATCACATCCGGGACTCCGAACAACCTTCAGTACATCAAAACATATAAACTCATAATATAACTGTCGTTGAAACGTTAAGCGTGCGGACCCTACGGGTTCGAGAACTATGTAGACATGACCGAGACACGTCTCTGGTCAATAACCAATAGCAGAACCTGGATGCTCATATTGGCTCCCACATATTCTACGAAGATCTTTATCGGTCAGACCGCATAACAACATACGTTGTTCCCTTTGTCATTGGTATGTTACTTGCCCGAGATTCGATCGTCGGTATCTCAATACCTAGTTCAATCTCGTTACCGGCAAGTCTCTTTACTCGTTGCGTAATACATCATCCCGCAACTAACTCATTAGTTGCAATGCTTGCAAGGCTTAAGTGATGTGCATTACCGAGAGGGCCGAGATACCTCTCGACAATCGGAGTGACAAATCCTAATCTCGAAATCGCCAACCCAACAAGTACCTACGGAGACACCAGAGAGCACCTTTATAATCACCCGTTACATTGTGGCGTTTGGTAGCACACAAAGTGTTCCTCCGTAAACGGAGTTGCATAATCTCATAGTCATAGGAACATGTATAAGTCATGAAGAAAGCAATAGCAACATACTAAACGATCGAGTGCTAAGCTAACGGAATGGGTCAAGTCAATCACATCATTATCCTAATGATGTGATCCCGTTAATCAAATGACAACTCATGTCAATGGCTAGGAAACATAACCATCTTTGATGAACGAGCTAGTCAAGTAGAGGCATACTAGTGACACTCTGTTTGTCTATGTATCCACACATGTATTATGTTTCGGGTTAATACAATTCTAGCATGAATAATAAACATCTATCATGATGTAAGGAAATAAATAATAACTTTATTATTGCCTCTAGGGCATATTTCCTTCAAAACGAGCTAGTCAAGTAGAGGCATCTAGGGACACTTATGTTTTGTCTATGTATTCACACATGTACTAAGTTTCCGGTTAATACAATTCTAGCATGAACAATAAACATTTATCATGAAATAAGGAAATAAATAATAACTTTATTATTGCCTCTAGGGCATATTTCCTTCAGTCCCCTCCCCGGGACTCCCCCAGGTGCAACCAGGGCCCAACATCTTTCTTCTGGTCCGTAAAAAATCATCGTGGAGTTTCATGGCATTTGGACTCCGTCTGATATTGATTTCCTGCAATGTAAAAATCATGGGAAAAACAACAACTAGCACTTGGCACTATGTCAATAGGTTAGTACCAAAAAATGATATAAAATGACTATAAAATGATTATAAAACATCCAGGATAGAAAATAAAACAACATGAAACAATCAAAAATTATAGATACGTTGGAGACGTATCACTTCTCCTAGATAGATCTTGCATGATCGTAGGAATTTTTTTGAATTACTACGTTCCCCAACAGTGGTATCAGAGCCAGGCCTATGCGTAGATGTTATATGCACGAGTAGACCACAATGAGTTGTGGGCGATAATAGTCATACTGCTTACCACCAACGTCTTTCTTTGATTCGGCGGTATTGTTGGATGAACGGCCCGGACCGACATTACATGACCGCGTTCATGAGACTGGTTCTACCGACATGCTTCACACATAGGTGGCTAGCGGGTGTCTGTTTCTCTAACTTTAATTGAATAGAGTTTGACTATGGCCAGTCCTTGTTGAAGGTTAAAACAGCACACTTGACGAAAAATGTGGTTTTGATGCATAGGTAAGAACGGTTCTTGCTAGAAGCCCGTAGCAACCACGTAAAACTTGCAACAACAAAGTAGAGGACGTCTAACTTGTTTTTGCAGGGCATGTTGTGATGTGATATGGTCAAGACATGATGAGATATAAATTGTTGTATGAGATGATCATGTTTTGTAAAAGTTATCGACAACTGACATGAGCCTTATGGTTGTCGCTTTATTGTATGAAATGCAATCGCCACGTAATTGCTTTACTTTATCACTAAGCGGTAGTGATAGTTGTAGAAGCAATAGTTGGTGAGACGACAATGATGCTACGATGGAGATCAAGGTGTCAAGCCGGTGACGATGGATATCATGACGGTGCGAGATGGAGATCAAAGGCACAAGATGATGATGGCCATATCATGTCACGTATTTTGATTGCATGTGATGTTTATCCTTTATGCATCTTATTTTGCTTAGTATGGCGGTAGCATTATAAGATGATCCCTCACTTAAATTTCAAGGTATAAGTGTTCTCCCTGAGTATGCACCGTTGCTACAGTTCGTCATGCCGAGACACCACGTGATGATCGGCTGTGATAAGCTCTACGTTCACATACAAAGGGTGCAAGCCAGTTTTGCACGTGCATAATACTCACGTTAACCTTGACGGGCCTAGCATTTACAAATATGGCCTCGGAACACTGAGACAGAAAGGTCGAACGTGAATCATATAGTAGATATGATCAACATAGTGATGTTCACCTTTGAAAACTACTCCATCTCACATGATGATCGGACATGGTTTAGTTGATTTGGATAACGTGATCATTTAGATGACTAGAGGGATGTCTATCTAAGTGGGATTTCTTAAGTAATATTATTAATTGAACTTTAATTTATCATGAACTTAGTACCTGATAGTTTTTGCATGTCTATGTTGTTGTAGATCAATGGCCCGTGCTACCGTTCCTTTGGCGTTCCTAGAGAAATCTAAGTTGAAAGAGATCGTAGCAACTATACGGACTGGGTCCATAACTTGAGGATTATCCTCATTGCTGCACAGAAGAACTACGTCCTGGAAGCACCGCTAAGTGCAAGACCCACTACAGGAGCAACTCCGGACGTTATGAACGTCTGGCATAGCAAAGCTGATGACTACTCGATAGTTCAGTGTGCCATGCTTTACGGCTTAGAATCGGGACTTCAAAGACGTTTTGAACGTCATGGAGCATATAAGATGTTCCAGGAGTTGAAGTTAATATTTCAAGCAAATGCCCGAACCGAGAGATATGAAGTCTCCAATAAGTTCTATAGCTGCAAGATGGAGGAGAATAGTTCTGTCAGTGAACATATACTCAGAATGTCTGGGTACCACAACCACTTGACTCAACTAGGAGTTAATCTTCCTGATGATAGTGTCATTGACAGAGTTCTTCAATCACTACCACCAAGCTATAAAAGCTTCGTGATGAACTATAATATGCAAGGGATGGATAAGACAATTCCTGAGCTCTTCGCGATGCTAAAGGCTGCGGAGGTAGAAATCAAGAAGGAGCATCAAGTGTTGATGGTTAACAAGACCACTAGTTTCAAGAAAAAGGGCAAAGGGAAGAAGGGGAACTTCAAGAAGAACGACAAGCAAGTTGTTGCTCAAGTGAAGAAGCCCAAGTCTGGACCTAAGCCTGAGGCTGAGTGCTTCTACTGCAAGCAGACTGGTCACTGGAAGCGGAACTGCCCCAAGTATTTGGCGGATAAGAAGGATGGCAAGGTGAACAAAGGTATATGTGATATAGATGTTATTGATGTGTACCTTACTAATGCTTGTAGTAGCGCTTGGGTATTTGATAATGGTTCTGTTGCTCATATTTGCAACTCGAAACATGGCCTATGGATTAAACAAAGATTGCCTAAGGACGAGGTGACGATGCGCGTGGGAAATGGTTCCAAAGTGGATGTGATCGCTGTCAGCACGCTACCTCTACATCTACCTTCGGGATTAGTTTTAGACCTGAATAATTGTTATTTGGTGCCAGCGTTAAGCATGAACATTCTATCTGGATCTTGTTTGATGCGAGACGGTTTTCATTTAAATCAAAGAATATTGGTTGTTCTATTTATATGAGTAATATCTTTTATGGTCATGCACCCTTGATGAGTGGTCTATTTTTGTTGAATCTCAATTGTAGTGATACACATATTCATAATGTTGAAGCCAAAAGATGAAAGGTTAATAATGATAGTGCAACTTATTTGTGGCACTACCGTTTAGGTCATATTGGTGTAGAGCCCATGAAGAAACTCCATGCTGATGGGTTTTTGGAATCACTTTATTATGAATCACTTAATACTTGCGAACCATGCCTCATGGGCAAGATGACTAAGACTCCGTTCTCGGAACAATGGAGCAAGCAACTGACTTGTTGGAAATAATACATACTGATGTATGCAGTCCAATGAGTGTAGAGGCTCGCAGCGGGTATCGTTATTTTCTGACCTTCACAGATGATTTGAGTAGATATGGGTATATCTACTTAATGAAACATAAGTCTGAAATATTTGAAAAGTTCAAAGAATTTCAGAGTGAAGTGGAAAATCATCGTAACAAGAAAATAAAGTTTCTACGATCTGATCGTGGAGGTGAATATTTGAGTTATGAGTTTGGTCTTCATTTTAAACAATGTGGAATAGTTTTGCAACTCACGCCACCTGAAACACCACAGTGTAATGGTGTGTCCAAAAGTCGTAACCGTAGTTTATTAGATATGGTGTGATCTATGATGTCTCTTACTGATTTACCACTATCGTTTTGGGGTTATGCTTTAGAGACGGCTGCATTCACGTTAAATAGGGCACCATCTAAATCTGTTGAGACGACACCATATGAACTGTGGTTTGGCAAGGAACCTAAGCTGTCGTTTCTTAAAGTTTGGGGTTGCGATGCTTATGTGAAAAAGCTTCAACCTGATAAGCTCGAACCCAAATCGAAAAAATGTGTCTTCATAGGATACCCAAAGGAGACTGTTGGGTACACCTTCTATCATAGATCCGAAGGCAAGATATTCGTTGCTAAGAATGGATTCTTTTTAGAGAAGGAGTTTCTCTCGAAAGAAGTGAGTGGGAGGAAAGTAGAACTTGATGAGGTAATTGTACCTTCTCCCGAATTGGAAAGTAGTTCATCACAGAAATCAGTTCCAATGATTCCTACACCAATCAATGAGGAAGCTAATGATGATTATCATGAAACTTGAGATCAAGTTACTACCGAACCTAGTAGGTCAACCGGAGTACGATCTGCACCAGAGTGGTACGGTAATCCAGTTCTGGAGGTCATATTACTTGACCATGACGAACCTACGAACTATCAGGAAGCGATGATGAGCCCAGATTCCGCAAAATGGCTTGAGGCCATGAAATCTGAGATGGGATACATGTATGAGAACAAAGTGTGGACCTTGGTTGACTTACCCCATGATCGGCAAGCCATAGAGAATAAATGGATTTTCAAGAAGAAGACTGACGCTGACGGTAATGTTAGTGTCTAAAAAGCTCGACTTGTTGCGAAAGGTTTTTGACAAGTTCAAGGAGTTGACTACGATGAGACCTTCTCACCCGTAGCGATGCTTAAGTCTGTCTGAATCATGTTAGCAATTGCCGCATTTTATGATTATGAAATTTGGCAAATGGATGTCAAAACTGCATTCCTTAATGGATATCTTAAAGAAGAGTTGTATATGATGCAACTAGAAGGTTTTGTCGATCCTAAAGGTGCTAACAAAGTGTGCAAGCTCCAGTGATCCATTTATGGACTGGTGCAAGCCTCTCGGAGTTGGAATATATGCTTTGATAGTGTGATTAAAGCATATGGTTTTATACAGACTTTTGGAGAAGCCTGTATTTACAAGAAAGTGAGTGGGAGCTCTGTAGCATTACTAATATTATATGTGGATGAAATATTGTTGATTGGAGATAATACAGAATTTCTGGATAGCATAAAAAGATACTTGGATAAGAGTTTTTCAATGAAAGACCTCGGTGAAGCTGCTTATATATTGGGCATCAAGATCTATAGAGATAGATCACACATATCAAGTAGGGGGGAGGAGGAGGCCAGCCAAGGGGGAGGCGCGCCAAGGGGGGGAGGAGTCCTACTAGGACTCCAAACCTAGTAGGATTCGTCCCCCCTTTCCTTCAGACGGGGAGGGGGAAAGGGGAAGGGAGAGAGAGGGAGAAGGAGAGAGGGGGGGGCGCCCCTCCCCTTGTCCAATTCGGATTGGGGCAAGGGGGGCGCGCCCCACCTCCTGTGGTCTGCCTCCTCTCCTCCACTATGGCCCATTAAGCCCAATAACTTTCCCGGGGGGTTCCGATAGCCTCCCGGTACTCCGAAAAATCCCCGAACCTTATCGAAACAATTCTAATGTCCGTATATAACCTTCCAATATATCAATCTTTACCTCTCGACCATTTCGAGACTCCTCGTCATGTCTGCGATCTCATCCAGGACTCCAAACAAACTTCGGTCATCAAATCACGTAACTCATAATACAAATTGTCATCGAACGTTAAGCGTGCGGACCCTACGGGTTTGAGAACTATGTAGACATGACCGAGACACATCTTCGATCAATAACCAATAGCAGAACCTGGATGCTCATATTGGCTCCTACATATTCTACGAAGATCTTTATCGTTCAAACCGCATAACAACATACGTCATTCCCTTTGTCATCGGTATGTTACTTGCCCGAGATTCGATCGTCGGTATCCTCATACCTAGTTCAATCTCGTTACCGGCAAGTCACTTTACTCGTTCGGTAATGCATGATCCTGCAACTAACTCATTAGACACATTGCTTGCAAGGCTTATAGTGATGTGCATTACCGAGAGGGCCCAGAGACACCTCTCCGATACACGGAGTGACAAACCCTAATCTCGACCTATGCCAACTCGACAAACACCTACGGAGACACCTGTAGAGCATCTTTATAATCACCCAGTTACGTTGTGACATTTGATAGCACACAAGGTGTTCCTCCGGTATTCGGGAGTTGCATAATCTCATAGTCAGAGGAATATGTATAAGTCATGAAGAGAGCAATAACAATAATACTAAATGATCATTATGCTAAGCTAATATATGGGTCTTGTCCATCACATCATTCTCTAATGATGTGATCCCGTTCATCAAATGACAACACATGTCTATGATTAGGAAACTTAACCATCTTTTATTAATGAGCTAGTCAAGTAGAGGCATACTAGGGACACTCTGTTTGTCTATGTATTCCCACATGTACTAAGTTTCTGGTTAATACAATTCTAGCATGAATAATAAACATTTATCATGATATAAGGAAACATAAATAACAACTTTATTATTGCCTCCAGGGCATATTTCCTTCAGTCTCCCACTTGCACTAGAGTCAATAATCTAGATTACATAGTAATGATTCTAACACCCATGGAGTCTTGGTGTTGATCATGTTTTGCTCATGGAAGAGGCTTAGTCAACGGGTCTGCAACATTCAGATCTGTATGTATTTTGCAAATCTCTTTATCTCCCTTTTTGACTTGATCGCGGATGGAATTGAAGCGTCTCTTGATGTGTTTGGTTCTCTTGTGAAATCTGGATTTCTTTGCCGAGGCTATTGCTCCAGTATTGTCACAAAAGATTTTCATTGGACCCAATGCACTAGGTATTACACCTAGATCAGATATGAACTCCTTCATCCAACTCCTTCTTTTGCTGCTTCCGAAGCAGCTATGTACTCCGCTTCACATGTAGATCCTGCCACGACGCTCTGTTTGGAACTGCACCAACTGATAGCTCCACCATTCAATATAAATACGTACCCGGTTTGTGACTTAGAGTCATCCGGATCAGTGTCAAGCTTGCATCGACGTAACCATTTACGACGAGCTCTTTGTCACCTCCATAAACGAGAAACATATCCTTAGTCCTTTTCAGGTGTTTCAGGATGTTCTTGACCGCTGTCCAGTGATCCACTCCTGGATTACTTTGGTACCTCCCTGCTAAACTTATAGCAAGGCACACATCAGGTCTGGTACACAGCATTGCATACATGATAGAACCTATGGCTGAGGCATAGGGAATGACTTTCATTTTCTCTCTAGCTTCTGCAATGGTCGGGCATTGAGTCTGACTCAACTTCACACCTTGTAACACGGGCAAGAACCCTTTCTTTGACCGATCCACTTTGAACTTCTTCAAAACTTTATCAAGGTATGTGCTTTGTGAAAGTCCAATTAAGCGTCTTGATCTATCTCTATAGATCTTGATGCCCAATATATAAGCAGCTTCACCGAGGTCTTTCATTGAAAAATTCTTATTCAAGTATCCTTTTATGCTATCCAGAAATTCTATATTATTTCCAATCAACAATATGTCATCCACATATAATAATGAAAATGCTATAGAGCTCCCACTCACTTTCTTGTAAATACAAAGCTTCTCCAAAAGTCTCAGATAAAACCATATGCTTCAATCACACTATCAAAGCGTATATTCCAACTCCGAGAGGCTTGCACCAGTCCATAAATGGATTGCTGGAGCTTGCACAATTTGTTAGCACCTTTAGGATCGACAAAACCTTCTGGTTGCATCATATACAACTCTCCTTTAAGATATCCATTAAGGAATGCAGTTTTGACATCCATTTGCCAAATTTCATAATCATAAAATGCGGCAATTGCTAACATGATTCGGACAGACTTAAGCATCGCTACGGGTGAGTAGGTCTCATCATAGTCAACTCCTTGAACTTGTCAAAAACCTTTCACAGCAAGTCGAGCTTTGTAGATAGTAACATTACCGTCAGCATCAGTCTTCTTCTTGAAGATCCATTTATTCTCTATGGCTTGCCGATCATCGGTAAAGTCAACCAAAGTCCATACTTTGTTCTCATACATGGATCCCATCTCAGATTTCATGGCCTCAAGCCATTTTGCAGAATCTGGGCTCATCATCGCTTCCTCATAGTTCATAGGTTCGTCATGGTCAAGTAACATGACCTCCAAAACTGGACTACCGTACCACTCTGGTGCGGATCGTACTCTAGTTGACCTACGAGGTTCGGTAGTAACTTGATCTGAAGTTTCATGATCATTATCATTAGCTTCCTCATTGATTGGTGTAGGAATCATTGGAACTAATTTTTGTGATGAACTACTTTCCAATTCGGGAGAAGGTACAATTACCTCATCAAGTTCTACTTTCCTCCCACTCACTTCTTTCGAGAGAAACACCTTCTCTAGAAGGATCCATTAGCAACGAATATCTTACCTTCGGATCTGCTATAGAAGGTGTACCCAACAGTCTCCTTTGGGTATCCTATGAAGACATATTTCTCCGATTTGGGTTCAAGCTTATCAGGTTGAAGCTTCTTCACATAAGCATCGCAGCCCCAAACTTTAAGAAATGACATCTTAGGTTTCTTGCCAAACCATTGTTCATATGGTGTCATCTCAACATATTTAGATGGTGCCCTATTTAACGTGAATGCAGGCGTCTCAAAAGCATAACCCCAAAACGATAGCGATAAATCGGTAAGAGACATCATAGATCGCACCATATCTAATAAAGTACGGTTACGACGTTCGGACACACCATTACGCTGTGGTGTTTCACGTGGTGTGAGTTGTGAAACTATTCCACTTGTTTCAAATGAAGACCAAACTCATAACTCAAATATTCACCTCCATGATCAGATCGTAGAAACTTTATTTTCTTGTTACAATGATTTTCCAATTCACTCTGAATTTCTTTGAACTTTTCAAATGTTTCAGACTTATGTTTCATTAAGTAGATATACCCATATCTACTCAAATCATCTGTGAAGGTCAGCGAGCCTCAACACTCTTTGGACCGCACACATCAATATGTATTATTTCCAACAAGTCAGTTGCTCGCTCCATTGTTCCAGAGAACGGAGCTTGCCCATGAGGCATGGTTCGCTAGTATCAAGTGATTCATAATCAAGTGATTCCAAAAACCCATCAGCATGAAGTTTCTTCATGTGCTTTACACCAATATGACCTAAACGGTAGTGCCACAAATAAGTTGCACTATCATTATTAACCTAGCATCTTTTGGCATCAATATTATCAATATGTGTATCACTACAATTGAGATTCAACAAAAATAGACCACTCATCAAGGGTGCATGACCATAAAAGATATTACTCATATAAATAGAACAACCATTATTCTCTGATTTAAATGAATAACCGTCTCGCCTTAAACAAGATCCAGATAGAAGGTTCATGCTTAACGCTAGCACCAAATAACAATTACTCAGGTCTAAAACTAATCCCGAAGGTAGATTGAGGGAGTCCTGGACTAAGGGGTCTTCGGGCGTCCTGCCTGTTACTCATTGGGCCGGACTGATGGGCTATGAAGACCGAAGACTACACCCGTGTTCGAATTGGACTCTACTTGGCGTGGAAGGCAGGCTAGGCGATCGATTATGAAGATTCCCTCCTTAATGTAACTGACTCCATGTAACCCTAGATCTCTCTGGTGTCTATATAAACTGGAGAGCATAGTCCGGATAGGATAGATCATTACCATATACTCATAGGCTAGACTTCTAGGGTTTAGCCATTACGATCTCGTGGTAGATCAACTCTTGTAACACTCATATTCATCAAGATCAATCAAGCAGGAAGTATGGTATTACCTCCATAGAGAGGGCCCGAACCTGGGTAAACATTGTGTCCCCCCTCTCCTGTTACCATCGATCCTAGACGCACAGTTCGGGACCCCCTACCCGAGATCCGCCGGTTTTGACACCGACATTGGTGCTTTCATTGAGAATTCCACTGTGCCATCGATGAAAGGATTCGATGGCCCCTTCGATCGTCATTGTCGACGCCGTCTGGGGAGAGACCTTCCTCCCCGGACAAATCTTTGTGTTCGGTGGCTTTGTACTGCGGGCCAACTCGCTTGGCCATCTAGAGCAGATCGATAGCTATGCCCCTGGCCACCAGGTCAGATTTGGGAGCCTAAACTACATCATGGATATTTGTGGAGACTTGATCTTCAATGGATTCGAAACCGCGACGGTTGCTTCCCCGTGCTCCTACGGATATGACTTAAATCAGTTATCGGACTACATCCAGGAGATGGATCCTGTTGCTGCAACGGCTTCAGAACCGGAGCACACCGTGCCCTCCGAGGCCACAAAGCCTACGATGTTGGAGCCGCACACGGACTCGACATCCTGCGATGCTTGCGTCAATGGAACTCCGGACTCGTATCTGGCCATAGATTCCAGACTGGATGCGCCTGCGGACACCGAGCTGGATCGGTTATCGATTTTCAAATTTAGCGTCACAGACATCTTCCAGCATTCACCTTTGGGTGACGTACTAAACTCTTTGAAGAAATTGTCCTTGGAAGAAGACTCACGACCGAACTATGTTCGGTTCGAGCTAGAGGCGGATGATGAGGAATTTAGCTTCCCACCCGCCACCCACTTTATAGCCACCATCGATGACTTAACCGACGTACTTGACTATGGCTCCGAAGACATCGACGGTATGGACGACGATGCCGACAATGAGCAAGGCCAAGACCCGCCATTCACTGGACATTGGACGGCCACTTCTTCGTACGACTTACATGGTTGATACACCCAAAGGATTTGGTGACGACAAAGAAGAGCCGGATAAGAACAAACCCTCGGAGACGCAGTGCAAGGCCGCCGCCCCAAATGCCGTTCTATGCCTCGTTGCTCAAAGGATGGCAATATGGGCACCGGAGAAAATAGTACTCTGGGCGACATCGAAAACAACGAAGACCCTGTTGGAGCTACGTCCGAACAGGAGGAAAACTGCAACGAGCTGGATAACCCTGATGAACAGGCCATAGAAGATGACCTGGAGGACGATAGCTATCATCCACCCTCCAAGGAGGAGACAACCCTCGGCAACGACGATTTCATCGTGCCTGAGGACCCTCTCGAGCAGGAGAGCTTCAAGCTACGGCTCATAGCCACTGCAAGGAGCCTGAAAAAGAAACAGCAGCAACTCCAAGCTGAACAAGATCTACTCGTCGACAGATGGACTGATGTCCTAACAGCTGAAGAATATGTCCTCAAGCGCCCAGCCAAGAGCTACCCAAAACACAAACTGCTACCTCAGTTCGATGAGGAGGCACCAGATCCCATACCTCCCTCGCGCAATGCGGAACGGCCACCACGTGGTCGAGATAGAGCGGCAGACCGACCACCCCACAGTTGGGACACAACGGCAAACAAGGCCGAACAGCAGCCCGCCCCACCGCTTCGCAAAAACAGAGACAAACCAGCTCGGGACCATACGTACGACCTTTGGCAGACCCTGGATAGTAAAGCAGGACATACAAGATCAATCTACGGACCGCGAGGATGTGCCTCGAGGCACGAAGAAGGCTACCTATTCAGACGTGATAAATCTAACCACGCCCGAGCCGAATACCGCAGACGGACTCCATCAGAGCTACGCCACGACTCGGCCCGATATAGAGGTGCCGCACACCCTCTCTGCTTCACGGACGAAGTACTGGATCACGAATTGCTCGAGGGATTCAAGCCTGTCAATATCGAATCATACGACGACACAACCGATCCTGCAGTATGGATCGAGGATTTCATCCTCCACATCCACATGGCTCGAGGAGACGGCCTCCACGCCATCAAATACCTCCCACTAAAGCTCAAAGGGCCAGCTCGGCACTGGCTTAACAGCCTGCCTGAAAATTCTATCGGCAGCTGGGAGGACTGGGAAGAATCCTTCCTCGACAACTTCCAAGGAACTTATGTCCGGCCACCTGATGCCGATGACTTAAGCCACATAGTTCAACAACCAGGAGAATCAGCCAGAAAATTCTGGACTAGGTTCCTAACAAAAAAGAACCAGATCATCGACTGTCCGGATGCCGAAGCACTAGCAGCATTTAAGCATAGCATCCGGGACGAATGGCTCGCCCGCCACCTCGACCAAGAAAAGCCGAAATGGCAGACCTCACGGCACTCATGACCCGCTTTTGCATGGGAGAGGATAGTTGGCTAGCTCGTAGTAATAACACAACCAGCGAGAAGGCCCCTCTGAGGCCAAAAATAGCACTGGCAAGCTCTGGCGCAATAGGCACAAACGCCGAAGCAATGACAACAACGATGATGACACCACGGTCAACGCCGGATTCAGCGGCTCCAAGTCCGGCCAACGGAAGAAGCCTTACAAAATAAATAATGAAGGACCTTCCAGTCTGGACCGCATACTCGACCGTTCGTGCCAAATACACGGCACCCCAGATAAGCAAGCCAACCACACCAACAGTGACTGTTGGGTTGTTAAGCAGGCCGGCAAGTTAAACGTCGAACATAAAGAAAAGGGATCACAAAGTGAGGACGAGGACGAAGAGCCCCGGCAGCCAAACATGGGGGGTTAGAAGAAATCCCCCCCCCCCCAAGTCAAAACGGTGAACATGATATACGCCACTCACATCCCTAAAAGGGAGCGTAAGCGAGCACTCAGGGACGTCTACGCGGTAGAGCCAGTCGCCCCTAAATTCAACCCATGGTCATCATTCCCGATCACCTTTGATCGCCGAGATCACCCAACTAGTATCCGTCATGGCGGTTCGGCCGCGTTGGTCCTAGACCCAATCATCGAAGGATTTCACCTGACGCGAGTCCTAATGGACGGTGGTAGCAGCCTCAACTTGCTCTACCAAGACACAGTGCGTAAGATGGGCATTGACCCCTCCCGAATTAAACCAAGAAAGACTACCTTCAAAGGAGTCATTCCAGGCGTCGAGGCCCGCTGTACGGGATCAATCACGCTGGAAGTGGTCTTTGGCTCTCCGGACAATTTCCAAAGCGAGGAGCTAATCTTTGACATCGTGCCCTTCCGCAGCGGCTACCATGCACTGCTCGAATGAACATCGTTTGCCAGATTCAACACAGTGCCACACTATGCTTATCTCAAGCTCAAGATGCCCGGTTCACGAGGCATCATAACAATCAATGGCAATACGGAACGCTCCCTACGAACAGAGGAGCACACCGCCGCCCTAGCAGCAGAGGTACAGAGCGGCCTTCTCAAGCAGCTCCATAGTGCGGCTGCCGAGCCCTTGGAAACCATCAAAAGTTTCCGAACTACACTGCAGCAGGATAGCGCAGCTCGTCAAGAGCTCGATTAGCAATTCGGCCTCTGTACCAGTCCCGATGAAGTAGCGACATTCGTACCACGCGTACATAATTACGCACTCGAAATTCCATGGACATCGACGGAAGCACAAGCTTAACCAAGACATATAGTTCGGCTAAACCGACCCCGGATACACCTTTCTATTTCTGTTTCAGGTTCCTTTTTCCACGAGCCTGATCACCATCCCCTTCCAAGGATTGGCATACAAAGGGGACATGCAGCAAAGGTGCGGAGGGTAACCTCCATACGTTCCTCTTGACGGTATTTTTTACTTATTTCTCAGGACCCGTACACTGCCCCCTCTTGATTCCGGCATATTAAATAGCCCGGGTGCTTATCGCACTATTTGTACATGATACGCCTTAACGTATCTAGTCAGTTATAATGAAAATAAATTTGCGGCCCAGTTTTTGTGGTTTTCGCCCCTTACTTCATTTCATTTTGATCTGCTTATTAGCTATATCGGTACTATTTTGTATGTTTCATATTCGCCAGGGGCTGCCTATCGCCCCATAATACGGCAACAAAGTCTGAATTCTTCTAGTATAAAGGTTCGGCACCCCAAATTTAGCATTATATGCATTGGCTCCGAATCATGTCTTTGGTCAATAGTTGGGTTGCCCGGCTCCTGTGCTTGCTACCCTACGTTTCGCTCTATCGGCTAGGGTAGTAAAGGGAGAACTACTGCGATTGTGCCCTGGCCTTGACCGGATGAGCACCTCAGTAGAGAAAGCCGAAAACTGACTGTCATGATACGGCGAGAGCCGGTCAGCTGTTCGAGGGTTACAAAATCGTTTGAGATTTTTTCCGTGTCACGCGAAGGGTCGGCACTTCCCGATCAGATGCTGACAGCACCCTAGCTTGGACCAGGGGCTCCGCACTTGCTTAATTATAAAACTCCTATGGCTAAGTGAGGGCATTCAAGCCGTATAGTCTGATTGCCTTGTTCGTTGCGCTAAACAGCTCCTTCAAGGACCATATAATTGGATCAAGATTGTTTAGATTCCATCCCAAACACCTCCGTACTAATTACGTGAGGGCAGAAGCCCATGACTGGCCAACCCTCAGATTGCATATAACACGGCCGCACAGGAGGAGACAATTTAAAGCATAACAAGATTACATTACAAAACAAGCTTTGTCTTTATAATACAAGGCAAAGGATAATATGAATGTATTCATTCGAAAATAATGTCCTTCGAACATTGAGCTGCCACAAGTCGAGACCCTTCCACGACATCCACAAAATATTTCTCGGGTGTGCGGTGCTCCTTCCCCTCTGGCGGCCCGCTGGCCACTTCAACAACGTTCATCTTCGCCCACCACATCTTGCAGCGAGCGAAGGCCATACGGGCTCCTTCAATACACACAGAGCACTTGATGACGTCCAGCCGCAGACAGGCTTCTAATAGCCGCCTCACGAGTCCGAAGTAGCTGTCGGGCATAGCTTCGGTTGGCCATAGCCGGATTGTCAAATCCCTCATGGCTAGTTCGGGCACCCTGTGCAGCTCCACCAGCTGCTTCAGCTGATCGGTGAAAGACACGGGATGCTCTGGCGTCGCATACTGCGACCAGAATAGCTTCTCTGTAGAACCCCCTCCACCGGCTCGGTAGAATGCCACAGCGTCTGATACGCTGCGTGGTAGATCCGCAAAAGCTCCCGGGGAACTCCGAACCCGGGTTAGTAAAAGGTACTGCCTCTCCGCATACTTGCTTTGCATCTTAAAAGCCTTACCCGCCGTGATCTTCTTGGCCTCCTAGATCTCCTGGATGACGGCCTGGGCCTCATTCCGCGCGGTCTTCGCGCCCTGACGAGCCTTGGTGAGTTCGGCCCCCTGAGCCGATGCATCCTTCTCCAAGGTCTCACATTTTTTCACTGCATCATGGAGCTCCTGCTGGATTACGAGCGGCTTGCTGTTGGACAGCCTTCTCCTCGGCCTCGCCCAGGGCCTTCCTCAGGGCCTCGATCACGGTCGCGGCTCCTGCATACATTTTGACATTACAGTTACTACAAAGCGTCTCCACTTTCCGAACACACAGCAAGACGTTGCTTACCTTGCTTCTCCTGCAGCCGCACTCTAACCTCACCGAGATCATTCTTGGTGCGCTCCAGCCTCTGCTTCAGTTCAGAGACTTCGGCAGCATGTGAGGTCGCGGCCAACAGCGATGCCTGCTCATGCACACATATCACGTTAGTCTCCTACACCGGAGGATTGATCCTCTGTCCGGTTCCTCTTACCGAACACCGGAAAGTGTCTCAGGGGCTACTGACTATATGAGGTTTTTTCTATGTCACTTACCTCGAAACTCACAACAGGTTGTCATGAGCTTGTTCATCCACTCTTGGCAGACTGAACCTTCTCCGACAGGGCCCCGGGGGAATAAGCGGGCGGTGGCGACTGGCTCGCCATCTCCGACGGGGCCAATGAACTTCCAGACGAGGATCGCTGGATCAGGTCGCGGGTCGGACTGCAATGGTATGGTTAACCACATCAAGATAACGGAGAGAAAGGGCTGGATGTGCGCATAAATAAGCCATGTCACTTACGACGCGGCCTGGGGCTTAGTGCGGGGGCGTCGTTCCGGACTACTGTCAACGTCCCACGCAGTGTTGACCACAGGAACACCCTTCCCCTTTTTGGGCGCCTCCGCTTCCAGATGCGCCGGAGCCGCCCTCTTCTTCCTCTCCTTGGGGGGGGAATTGTTTCCTTCCTCCTCCTCCTCTTCCCCGTCATTGTCCTCAGGGACGGAGGAATGAGTTTCCTCGTCCTCGGACGCCATGTTCGAAGTGTCCTTTCGACGGAGGCCACTCTTGGCCCCCTTGGCCTTCTTCTTGGCCTTCTTCTCCGGCGCCTTATACGGTGCCGGTACCAGCATCTCCGCCAAACGCGGGATGACGGGTTCCTCAGGCAGCTGAGTCGGACACTGGATCCGCTTCGCCCTCTGCATCCAGTCCTAAAGGAGCAATAATAAAGGCTCAGATATCATCCCCAAAACAATTAGGTTGAGGACTGTTCAAAATAACATACCTTGCTGGCGGGCGTGTACAATCGTGACCACGGTCTGAATCCATGGCCAGTGGTTTCTCATTGCCCTTAAAGAGCAATTTCCATGCGCCTTCGTACGTAGTCTCGAAGAGCCTCGCCAGGGTCCGGTGCTTCTTTGGATTGAACTCCCACATCGGACGGCTTCGGCGCTGGCATGGAAGGATTCGGCGAACTAACATCACCTGGATCACGTCGACGAGCTTGACGCTCTTGGTCACCATGCTCTGAACGCGCGTCTGCAGCGCTATCAGCTTGTCAGGAGAACACCAGTCCGGACTCTTCTCGACCTAGGAGGTGATTTGCATAGGAGCGCCGGAGCGGAATTCAGCAGCGGCAGCCCAGGTAGTGCCGCGTGGTTCTGTGATGTAGAACCACTGCTTCTGCTACTCCTTCACTGCCTCCACGAAAATGCCTTTCGGCCAGGAGACGTTGGGTAGCTTACTCACCATGGCTCCTCCGCACTCCGCGCGCTGGCCATCTACCACCTTCGGCTTCACGTTGAAGACTTTGAGCCATAGCCCGAAGTGGGGGTGGATGCGAAGGAAGGCCTCGCACACGATGATGAACGCCGAGATGTTCAGGAAGGAATTCGGGGATAGATCATGGAAATCAACCCCGTAATAATACATTAGCCCCCGGACGAAAGGGTGGAGTGGAAACCCCAGCCCGTGGAAGAAATGAGGGAGGAATACTACCCTCTCATTGAGCTCCGGCATGGGGACGATTTGTCCCTCGGCCGGCAAGCGGTGGGCGATTCCCCTCGCCAAATATCCGGCCGCCCGGAACTCGGTAATGTCCTTCTCCTTGACAAAGGAGACCATCCACTTGCCCTGACCACCGGATCCGGACATGGTTGTTTGAGTGGAAAGGAGATTGGGACTTAGGCGCTGGAGCTCGAGAAGGCGGAGATAGAGAGAAAGCGTGAGAATAGGAAGAGGGGATCCTTATCCTCTTATAGAGGCAGCAAACATTAAAAGCCTCCTCGCTCGCCTTGGGATTCGCCTATTCTCAAGGACTGTGCAAACGACATGGGTGGGTTACCCATGCCCGCATTGATGAGAATCCCGTAATAAGGGGACAGATCTCTGCTGCGACAAGACATACCAATGGCAACCGCGTCTCGAAATGTGGGATGCCAGAAGAAAAATGGTTCGAAATTATAACCGTACAGACGCAACATCGTGTTGTGGAGAACCTGTCACAGATTAGATTCGTACAAATATTATGTTCTCTCTGTGATTGTGTGTGGTGTGTGACAGGTCCGGATATAATCATTACATCTGAAGACCATCTTGGAGTTCGGAAGAAGGGGAACCCGCCTTGCAATGCCGAAGACAATCTGCGCGCCGGACTCCTCGTCATTGAAGCCAGGTTCAGGGGCTACGGAGGGAGTCCTGGACTAAGGGGTCCTCAGGCGTCCGGCCTGTTACTCATTGGGCCGAACTAATGGGCTATGAAGACCGAAGACTACACCCGTGTCCGGATTGGACTCTACTTGGCATGGAAGGCAGGCTAGGCGATCAATTATGAAGATTCGCTCCTTAATGTAACCGACTCCATGTAACCCTAGATCTCTCCGGTGTCTATATAAACCAGAGAGCATAGTCTGGATAGGACAGATTCATTACCATATACTCATAGGCTAGACTTCTAGGGTTTAGCCATTACGATCTCGTGGTAGATCAACTCTTGTAACACTCATATTCATCAAGATCAATCAAGCAGGAAGTAGGGTATTACCTCCATAGAGAGGGCCCGAACCTGGGTAAACATTGTGTCCCCTGTCTCCTGTTACCATCGATCCTAGACGCACAGTTCGAGACCCCCTACCCGAGATCCGCCGGTTTTGACACCGACATAGATGTAGAGGTAGCGTGCCGACAGCGATCACATCGACATTGGAACCATTTCCCACGCGCATCGTCACCTCGTCCTTAGCCAATCTTTGTTTAATCCATAGGCCCTATTTCGAGTTGCAAATATGAGCAACAGAACCATTATGAAATACCCAGGCACTACTACAAGCATTAGTAAGGTACACATCAATAACATGTATATCAAATATACCTTTCACTTTGCCATATTACTTATCCGCCAAATACTTGGGGCAGTTCCGCTTCCAGTGACCAGTCCCTTTGCAGTAGAAGCACTCAGCCTCAGGCTTAGGTCCAGACTTGGGCTTCTTCACTTGAGCAACAACTTGCTTGCCGTTCTTCTTGAAGTTCCCCTTCTTCCCTTTGCCCTTTTTCTTGAAACTAGTGGTCTTGTTAACCATCAACACTTGATGCTCCTTCTTGATTTCTACCTCCGCAGCCTTTAGCATCGCGAAGAGCTCGAGAATTGTCTTATCCATCCCTTGCATATTATAGTTCATCATGAAGCTTTTATAGCTTGGTGGCCGTGATTGAAGAACTCTGTCAATGACACTATCATCAGGAAGATTAACTCCCAGTTGATTCAAGTGGTTGTGGTACCCAGACATTCTGAGTATATGTTCACTAACATAACTATTCTCCTCCATCTTGCAGCTATAGAACTTATTGGAGACTTCATATCTCTCAATTCGGGCATTTGCTTGAAATATTAACTTCAACTCCTGGAACATCTCATATGCTCCATGACGTTCAAAACGTCTTTGAAGTCCCGATTCTAAGACGTAAAGCATGGCACACTGAACTATCGAGTAGTCATCAGATTTGCTCTGCCAGATGTTCATAACGTCCGGACTTGCTCCTGCAGCGGGTCTTGCACCTAGCGGTGCTTCCAGGATGTAATTCTTCTATGCACCAATGAGGATAATCCTCGAGTTATGGACCGAGTCCATGTAGTTGCTACCATTATCTTTCAACTTAGCTTTCTCTAGGAACGCATTAAAATTCAAAGGAACGGTAGCACGGGCCATTGATCTACAACAACATAGACATGAAAAAACTATCAGGCACTAAGTTCATGATAAATGAAAGTTCAATTAATCATATTACTTAAGAACTCCCACTTAGATAGACATCCCTCTAGTCATCTAAATGATCACGTGATCCAAATCAACTAAACCATGTCCGATCATCATGTGAGATGGAGTAGTTTTCAATGGTGAACATCACTATGTTGATCATATCTACTATATGATTCACGTTCGACCATTCGGTCTAAGTGTTCCGAGGCCATATCTGCATATGCTAGGATCGTCAAGTTTAACCTGAGTATTATGCACGTGCAAAATTTGCTTGCACCCGTTGTATGTGAACGTAGAGCTTATCACACCCGATAATCACGTGGTGTCTCGGCACGACGAACTGTAGCAACGGTGCATACTCAGGGAGAACACTTATACCTTGAAATTTAAGTGAGGGATCATCTTATAATGCTACCCCCGTACAAAACAAAATAAGATGCATAAAGGATAAACCTCACATGCAATCAAAATATGTGACATCATATGGCCATCATCATATTGTGCCTTTGATCTCCATCTACAAAGCACCGTCATGATCTCCATCGTCACCGGCTAGCAAAAACAAGTTAGACGTCCTCTACTTTGTTGTTGCAAGTTTTATGTGGCTGCTACGGGCTTCTAGCAAGAACCGTTCTTACTGAAGGAAATATGCCCTAGAGATGATAATAAAGTTGTTATTTATATTTCCTTATATCATGATAAATGTTTCTTATTCATGCTAGAATTGTATTAACCGAAAACTTAGTACATGTGTGAATACATAGACAAAACAGAGTATCCCTAGTATGCCTCTACTTAACTAGCTCATTAATCAAAGATGGTTAAGTTCCCTAGGCATGGACATGTGTTGTCATTTGATGAACGGGATCACATCTGAAAGCACAAGTGCTCCCTAGGTGGTTTTGGTAATTAATGTCAACATATCTCTTGTTGGACTAACACTTTTATCTAGTATGTTTCAGACAAGTTCGACAATGGAGTGGCATGGACTAAAGGATGTGGGAACTCCTTTAAGGTGCTAAGGACAAAGGATTGGCTCAAGCTTCAAGCTCAAGACTCTACATTTTACATTTTAGTGATTCAAGATCACATTGAGTCTATAGGAAAAGCCAATACTATCAAGGAGGGATGAGGTGTTGCTTAACGAGCCTCTTGCTTCATGTGCTTAGTGATATGCTCCAAAACCCTCCACTACTTTCTCACATGCACATATGACCTAAACCTAAAGTCAAACTCGGCCCTGCAGATTCTTTCTATCCGGCGCCACCGAGTTCAGATGTCATAGCCACTGCCACAAACCCTAGGCAAATCGGTTTCACCGATAGGGATCTCGGTCTCACCGAGATGGGATTGTAATCTCTCTCTGTATGTCCATTACCAAAATCGGTCTCACCGAGTTTGTGTAATCGGTACTACCGAGATTACAATGCAAACTCTCTGGTTAACTTAATTACCAAAATTGGTCTCACCGAGTTTGAGTAATCAGTCTCACCGAGTTTGCCTGACCAACTCTCTGGTTAGCTAATTACCAAAATCGGTCTCACCGAGTTTGTGTAATCGGTCTCACCGAGATTACGTTATGCCCTAACCCTAATCATATCGGTCCTACCGAGTTGCATATCGGTCCCACCGAAAACCCTAACGGTCACTAGGTTTACTAAATCGGTCCGACCGAGTTTGATGATTCGGTCCCACCGAGTTTGGTAAATTGTGTGTAACGGTTAGATTTTGTGTGGAGGCTATATATACCCCTCCACCTCCTCTTCATTCGTGGAGAGAGCCATCGAACAAGCCTACACTTCCAAAGATCCTATTTCTGAGAGAGAACTACCTACTCATGTGTTGAGGCCAAGATATTCCATTCCAACCATATGAATTTTGATCTCTAGCCTTCCCCAAGTTGCTTTCCACTCAAATCTTCTTTCCACCAGATCCAAATCCTGTGAGAGAGAGTTGAGTGTTGGGGAGACTATCATTTGAAGCACAAGAACAAGGAGTTCATCATCAACACACCATTTGTTACTTCTTGGAGAGTGGTGTCTCCTAGATTGGCTAGGTGTCACTTGGGAGCCTCCGACAAGATTGTGGAGTTGAACCAAGGAGTTTGTAAGGGCAAGGAGATCGCCTACTTCGTGAAGATCTACCGCTAGTGAGGCAAGTCCTTCATGGGCGACGGCCATGGTGGGATAGACAAGGTTGCTTCTTCGTGGACCCTTCGTGGGTGGAGCCCTCCGTGGACTCGCAAGAACTGTTACCCTCGTGGGTTGAAGTCTCCATCAACGTGGATGTACGATAGCACCACCTATCGGAACCACGACAAAAAAATCCGTGTCTCCAATTGCGTTTGAATCCTCTAAACCCTTCCCTTTACATTCTTGCAAGTTGCATGCTTTATTTTCCGCTGCCTATATACTCTTTGCATGCTTGCTTGTTATGTATTGAGAATGATAAACTTGTGCCTAAACTCCACTTAAACCTAAAAGAAGTTAAAAACTGCAACTTTGGTACTTAGTGTCTAATCACCCCCCTCTAGACACCTCTTCTCAAGATCCTACAAGTGGTATCAGACAATTGGTCTCCATTGCTTTGGTTTAATCACCATTGGAGGAAGATGGATGAGTCTACTTTGGGGAGTGTCGGTGTCAAAACCGGCGGATCTCGGGTAGGGGGTCCCGAACTGTGCGTCTAGGCGGATGGTAACAGGAGACAAGGGACACGATGTTTTTACCCAGGTTCGGGCCCTCTCGATGGAGGTATTACCCTACTCCTGCTTGATTAATATTGATGATATGGGTAGTACAAGAGTAGATCTACCACGAGATCAAGGAGGCTAAACCCTAGAAGCTAGCCTATGGTATGATTGTTGTTCGTCCTACTGACTAAAACCCTCCGGTTTATATAGACACCGGATAGGTTAGGGTTACACAGAGTCGGTTACAATGGTAGGAGATCTACATATCCGTATCGCCAAGCTTGCCTTCCATGCCAAGGAAAGTCCCATCCGGACACGCGACGAAGTCTTCAATCTTGTATCTTCATAGTCTTGGAGTTCGTTCGTGACGATAGTCCGGCTATCTGGACACCCCCTAGTCCGGGACTCCCTCAGTAGCCCCTGAACCAGGCTTCAATGACGACGAGTCTGGCGCGCATATTGTCTTCGGCATTGCAAGGCGGGTTCCTCCTCCGAATACTTCATAGAAGGTTTTGAACACAAGGATAGTGTCCGCTCGCAAAACAAGTTCCACATAACACCGTAGAGAGAATAATTTTGCACAGATCTGCCGACGTATTCAGCGTGACATCACACCACGGCCAGGCCTTTATATGAATCATTTTTTACTGTTCCACCTCAGCGTGTCTAGCGAGGCGGTTTCCTTGGCACATCTTATCAAAGCATAGATCGTGCCCCCTTATTCCGGGATTCTCATCAATACGGACGTGGGTAACCCAACCGTGCCCGTTGGCCTGCCTCCTCTATCAAAGGCGAGTCCTAATCGACCACGGGGTGGGCTCTTGGTATTCAACCTCTTTATAATGAGACCAAGGCCCTCTTCTTTTTACACCCTCCATCGAGTTCGCCTTGCGCTTCGAGTTCCAACACCCAAAGCTTCAGATTCAGGCGCTTCGGACTTTCGACGATGTCCGGATCCGACCAGCACGACCGATGGATGTCTTCCTCCGTCACAGAAGTAGATGTGCTAAAGCTGCGCGACGCCAGGTATCTAACCGTCGAGATCTCGCATAGGCTGCCTGCTCGGGGCAGGTCATTCCCACTCCCGAGCCCGGCGAGAACGTGGTGTTCGTGTCCCACTTCCTTCGGGTTTAGGCTTCCGACGGATCCCTTTGCGCTGGGGCTCATGTTTTATTATGGGCTTGATTTCCATGACTTGAATCCGAGTCCATCCTCCATATCTCGTCATTCATTGTCGTATGTGAGGCCTTCCTCCATATTACCCCCACTTTGGATTGTGGCTCAAGACCTTCAAGGTGGAGCCAAAGATGATCGAGGGGCAACAAGCGAGTCGCGGAGGGGCGGTAATAAGAAAATGTGCTGATGCTCCGTGGCGAGGGCTCTTTTCAAGAGGAGCTTGGTTTGTGGCAATGGGAGGTTTTATATCACGCTCCCGGGGGCACCAAATGGGCGGCGCCCCGCCTTCCGCCAGTCCACCACAGCGGCTGGCATCATGGGTCAACAAGGGCTCAACTGGGGCCGTCCAAGGACGTTCCCTTGCTGCAGGGCGTGTTGAGACCTCCGGAAAGAGGGATCAATCTGGTCGCATGGCGCAGGTTATGGTGATCCGACGCCTTCAGCCCTGCAAACGTCGCCCCCTCCGCCTGTGGGAATTCAATCCGGACGGACCACGAGCTCTCCAAAATTTTATGGGCACAACGCCCGTGGAGATGTATAAACTGTTCTTCGGATCACAAGAGAAGTGTCCGGACTTGACCGAGGACGCAGGACTAAGCTGCAATCGCCCAGATACTCAAGTAAGTAGTCCTGTAACCGGACAAGCTGTTCATTCATTTATTTTATATATATGCCCTTTAAAGGAGCCGTTTCTTGAACAGGAGTGGATAGCCAAGGCAAAGTTAATAAGGTGTCCGGCTCCCCTCCCAGAGACCACGCCGGATCCCATGCCGACCAAGATGTTGAAGGTCGCGCCTTTTGAAGAAGGCGAAGGGGGAGCGGGAAGCAACTGCCTCTCTGAAGGAGGCTATCAAGGAAGGAGGATTAAGAGTCCCACCTTCCGAGGAGAGAAGAGGACCGCTTGAAGATCCGAGGTCAAGACCTCAAAGAGGGAAAGGAATCTTCAGCGAGAGAGTCCGCGCCGGAAGTAACCCAGCCGCATTATTTCCCCGAGGGGATCAGCCCTCCATCGAGCCGTAAGTAAAAAATAAGGGGTCTTGTAAATAAGGAACATCCTTGTATTTATTCATCAAGATAACCGAAATTGTACCTTGTAGTTCGGACCTCAGCCCTTCTCAGCAGAGCTCGTCTTCAGGGGATCTTCTTCCGGAGATGATGGAGAGCGAAACGCCTCCACCTGTCGCACCCTCATGTGAAGCGGACGACCCGGAGGTGTCGTCGAGGAGGGTTCCCCCAAGTCCGGCGGGGCCGGAAGGTCCGGCGCCAAGTGGAGTGCGGTCGGAGGAGCTGAAGGATCTGCTTGGGCGAGCGGCTATTTCAGAAGATCACCATGCCTTAATGGGTACGGTGATTGAAAGAATTGCATCCGCGGAGAGCGGATTGCATGAAGCCGTCAGAAGCTTACTGACGGGGTTTGAGGTACGCAAAAATGATGTACCTTCGGCGCTTATGCATATAAATGCGCCTGTATAGATAGTAGCCCTCGAGACTCGGTATGTTGTCAAAATTGACAACGTGCGAGGATCAAATCTCGATTATAACATATCGCCGCTCCTAAACTGGTGGCGGGCGTCCGGAGGCCAGCCGGACTGATGAATATGTCGAACTAAAGCGGCAACTTGACGAGGCGGATCACGACATCGCGCTGGTCAATAAACGGTTTGACGAGTCACAAGGTATCGACTTCTATCGGACACTGGTAAGGGGCTTGACGCCCATGTCTTACTATTCGTATGCTTAATGCGATGGTGCCGCTGCCGTGGAGGAGCTGCGGGCGAACTCGCCGAGCAAAAGAGCAAGCCAGGTCGATGTCGCCCGCTTTAAAAGGCGGCGAAGAGCTAGAAGCGAGCGGGCTGCTCACTTTGCCGAAGCAAAGAGGAAATGGCCGATATGGCAAAAAAGTTAAGGAATACTACCGATCGCTGCGACGTTCTTGAAAAAGAACGTCAAGCGGAACAACAGGGCCTAAAAAAGGCCGCCGCCGAATCCAAGAATGCCCAATCGGCTTTGAGAGCTGCTAAGGAGGAGCTGAGTGAGGCCGGGGCAATTGCGGCTGGAAAACCGTTTCTGCTGCGGAGGAAATATACAGATCCAAAGTATGCTCAATTGGATAAGTTGTGGAAATCGGAGGATGCTTATCTGGACTTGGCGGCGAGCGCTGCGGACGCGGTTGAGCACTTCCGGGGCCAGAAGGGGCACGGAAGGGAAGAGCTATATTGGTCGCAATTCCATAGTCCGGAGCGTCCTCTGCCGCTGACCGATCGGTTGGCCGAATGGGCCGAGCTGAATCGGTTGTCCGGATTTGCCATGAAGCATGTCTTGACTCACTTGTGGCGGGCGGACCCACCAAGAGCTATTTTGGTTTAGTGCAGCGGTTTCTTGGTGCGGTACAGCAGACGACGCAATGAAGCGATCGGCGTGTATTGAGGGAGCGCGGATGGCTCTTGCCCGTGTCAAGACATACTGGGCAGAGATGAAGGCCACCGACGTTGCATCCCAAGATTCGGACAGAAGCCGAGTACCTGCCGAGCACTACTTTGAAGAAGTCCTGCCGGGCGCTCGTTTAATAGAGACGCAGTGCTCGAAGGATATTATGTTTAAATGACATGTATGATTTGTGAAAACAATGTTTCAATATAATATAAGAGCTTTTTATACTTGTGCTTTCAAGTAGTAAACTACTCCCTGTGCTGCAGTTTATGTATATGTGTATATAACCTAAAAGATGGCAGTCCTTGGCTTCAGCCCCCACGCACATAGTGCAGGGGTGTTTGCAAAGAAAGCGTTTTTTCACACTTAACCCAACGTCTTGGTCCTGTTAAGGAGGTGATAGCGTAGCAAACCACGCAACTGGACTATAATGCTTTATTACTTTCACTTAGCCATAGGAGTTCGAGGGTGGGACTACTATATAGCCCCTGGGGGCACCGCACTCTCCTAAATTCAGGGTGCGTATGTGCCTGACCGAAAACCGGTCCTTCGTTAATGCGGAGGAATCCTAAACATTCCTGTGAGTCATCGAGTGGTTGACCAGTCTCTCGCTATATCATGACAGGTCAGTTTTCGCTTTCTCTCGAGGTGCTCGCTTTGGCGAACCGGGGCACAATCGCAGTAGTTCTCCTGGTGCCGCGTTAGCCGTGAAAACGGAACGTAAGTGTAACGCCCCGGATTCGATGCGCCAGTTGTCCGCCAGTTATTCGCCGTCGTTGCCATGTCATGTGCTTGTGTGTTGCACTTTGCCATGTCATCATCTACATTTCATATCATGTCATCATGTGCATTTCATTTTGCATACATGTTCGTCTCATGCATCCGAGCATTTTCCCCGTTGTCCGTTTTGCAATCCGGCACTCCTATGTCTCCCGGCGCCCCCTTTTTGCCTCTTCTTTTGTGTGGGTATTAAACGATCTCGGAATGGACCGAGGTTTGTCAAGCGGCCTTGGTATAGCACCGGTAGACCGCCTGTCAAGTTTCGTGCCATTTGGAGGTCGTTTGATACTCCAACGGTTGACCGGGTAACCGCAAAAGCCCCTTCTCTTTGCAGCCCAACACCCTTCCAAAGTGGCCCGAAACCCAGCAAACTCCCCTCCATGCTCTCGGTCGTTCGATCACGATCGCGTGGCCGAAAACCGCACCTCATTTGGACTCTCCTAGCTCCCTCTACCTATAAATATGTGCCTCTCCCGAAATTCGCGGTCTAATTCTACCCTAACCCTAGCCTTCTTCTTCCTCCGCCGGACGATCCATCCGGCAGCCACGGACAAAGTCCGCCGCTTGCCTCCACGTCGCCTGGCCAATCCCGTGCCTCCACGTCAGCCCGCCGCCTCCGTAGCCAACGGGAGCGCCACGTCAACCTCCGCCTCCTCCGCGCCGCCCGCCGCGAGCCAGGCTGCCCGCCCAGCCCAGCAGCGGCCGCCTGAAGCGCCCGTGCCCCGCCGCCGCTGCCCGCTTCGCCCCGCCGCGCCGGCGAAACCTCCGCCGCGCCGCCCGTGCCCGCGTCCCCCGCCGAAGCGCCTCGCCGCCTCTTTGCCGGCGACCGGCCCCAGCGCCCGCCGCCGACGTCGCCTCCCTGGGCGCGCCTCGCCGTCCCTCACCGCCGCCCGCCGCGCCTTGCAGCGCCTCCATCCCAGCGCCGGCGCCGCCCGGCAGCAGCGCCCGAGCCGGCGACCTCGGCCCTCGCCCGGCATCCTCCGGCGCCCACCCCGCCCCATCTCCGGCGGCGAGTCCGGCCCGCCTCGATCCGCTCCGGCCGATCCAGATCCGTTTTCGAGGTTGACCCCGAAAATCCACCAAGTCCCTGTTATTTGACTTTTTCATGCCATATTCATCATGCTATAACTTGCTGCATACTACTCCGTTTCGTGCGTGTAGTATGTCAAATTGTTCGCCTCGACGAGTACATCATTTCATCTCATTGCATCATTTTCATTTGAGCTCATCTTGATGCCCGAAATGCTGTTAGAAGAGGGCTATGTGATGTTAGTTTCAGATTCTTATCAGAACATGCACTTTTGTCATTTTTTCCATGATTGATGTGTGGATCCTATAGACTTGAGTCCTACATGTGTTTTGTAATATGCCATGCCATCTTTACAGGGGTGTATGCCATGTATTTTTGTGATCTCTGTGGTGACTAGCACAAGCATGCAAACTAGGCTTCATGATGTTCTTGATTTCAGCCTGCTCACTGATATTTTTATGCCATGTAAACTTGATGCTACGAGAGATCCGTGCTTATATTGAGATACTTCAGTAAGGATGTTTTGAACATATGGTTATTCTCTATAAATCCATGCCCTTGTTTGCAATTATGGAGTGCCATAGCTTGAGTCAATCGAGCTCTACTTTTGCTATAAAATGTTTCCTGGCAGGTTGTTTACATGTTATTCAATTTTGCCAAGGTTGTTGTAGTTGATCCGTGTATGCTATGATGTTGTTCTTGCCATGTATAGCTTCTATGCCATGTCTTCTTATTGTGAGTTGCCTTGCCATGCCATTTATTGCTCTGTGGTGAGTGGTTCAAGCTCACCAACATGCCTACTTATTGTTCTTCCTGCCATGTATGAATCTGTAATATAACTTGACATGTTTAGATGGGTGCCATCATATTTTCTGATCCTTTTTGACTCATGGTCAGTAAAGGACTTTTGTTCTATGAGATTAGTAGATTCATGCCATGCCTTTGGTTGCCATGATAAGTTCCTGTAACATGTTGTTTGATAGCTCTAAACATTGCAACCTGATGTTATTTCCTGCTAAGTCTGAAACTGTTATTATTTGCAATCTTGCCATGTCATTTTGAGCATGTTCTAGTGATTTCTGGAGATAGCTCGGTGTTCATGTTTTGTAATGCTTTAACTGTACATCATGCCCATACCTTTTGTTTTTATTTTGAGATGCTGTAGCATAGTGTTTTGGTGCTTGCAATATGCCTAGTTGCTGTTTTGGACAGATTGTTGTTATGCCTTGTATAGAGTGTATGTGTTGCACCGTTGCTCCGTTTTGAGTGTGCTCTATATGAAACTTGCTTGATTTTGCATGTAGCTTCATATTATCATGTTGCATCCTTGTTTTGAGAGTGTTTGCTTGATGTTTGGATGCATTTTGCATCAATGCCATGCTTATCTTGTTTTGCTCATATCTTCTAGGCTGTAGCTCCGAATCTAATGAACTTTATATGTAACTTGACTAGAATTTCGTGTAGATCTTCGTGGTGCATCTTAACTTGCTGTTTAACAACTTGAACATAAGGTTTATTCAGATCTGGACCAATTTCGAAATTTACATATGAGGACTTACCGGAATTGTTATATGTTGTTGCCGGCCTCATTTAAACTTGCTTTGATGCGTTGCTCTTGTTTGCATCATCTCTTGCCATGAGTAGCCTCATCTAGATTTGTCATGCATCATGCTTGTTGTGCATCATGTCTTGTCTATGTGTGGTGTGTTTACTATGTTGTGTGCTTCTTCTTGTTAGTTCCTGTTTCGTTGCGATCGTGAGGATCCGTTCGTCTACGCTTGGTTCGGCTTCATCCGTTCGTCTTCTTCATGGACTCGTTCTTCTTCCTAGCGGGATTTCAGGCAAGATGACCGCTACCCTGGATCTCACTACTATCATTGCTATGCTAGTTGCTTCGTTCTATCGCTATGCTGCGCTACCTATCACTTGCTGCTCAAGCCTCCCAAATTGCCATGTCAGCCTCTAACCTTTTGCACCCTTCCTAGCAAACCGTTGTTTAGCTATGTTACCGCTTTGCTCAGCCCCTCTTATAGCGTTGGTAGTTGCAGGTGAAGATGAAGTTTGTTCCTTGTTGGAACATGGAGATGTTGTTCCTTGTTGGAACATGTTTACTTGTTGGGATATCACAATATATCTTATTTAATTAATGCATCTATATACTTGGTAAAGGGTGGAAGGCTCGACCTTATGCCTGGTGTTTTGTTCCACTCTTGCCGCCCTAGTTTCCGTCATATCGGTATTATGTTCCCGGATTTTGTGTCCCTAACGCGGTCGGGTGATTTATGGGACCCCCTTGACAGTTCGCTTTGAATAAGACTCCTCCAGCAAGGCCCAACATTGGTTTTACCATTTGCCTCACCCAGCCCTTTTTTCCCTTGGGTTTCCGGAGCCCAAGGGTCATCTTTATTTTAGCCCCTCCCGGGCAGTGCTTCTCTAAGTGCTGGCCTGAACCGAGCTGCCTGCGGGGCCCCCTCGGAGAAACTCGAGGTCTGGTTTTACTCGTAGCTAGTCTCATCCGGTGTTGCCCTGAGAACGAGATATGTGCAGCTCCTATCGGGATTGTCGGCGCATCGGGCGGCTTTGCTGGTCTTGTTTTATTGCTGTCGAAATGTCTTGTAGCTGGGATTCCGAGACTGATCGAGTCTTCCCGGGGAGAAGGAATATCCTTCGTTGATCGCGAGAGCTTATCATGGGCTAAGTTGGGACACCCCTGCAGGGTATAAACTTTCGAGAGCCGTGCCCGCGGTTATGTGGCAGATGGGAATTTGTTAATATCCGGTTGTAGTAAACTTGAAGCAAACTCTTCTAAAATACACCAACCGTAGCGTGTATCGTGAGTGTCTCTTTTCGGGTTGATCGAGAGGAGAACACGGTTCTTGGGTTATGTCGGCGTAAGTAGGAGTTCGGGATCACTTCTTGATCATTACTAGTTGACGATGTTCCTTTGATTCTCTTCTCGCTCTCATTTGCGTATGTTAGCCACCATATATGCTTAGCCGCTGCTGCAACCTCACCACTTTACCCCTTCCTTACCCATTAAGCTTTGCTAGTCTTGATACCCATGGTAATGGGATTGCTGAGTCCTCGTGGCTCACAGATTACTACACCACCAGTTGCAGGTATAGGTTTTGTAATGATCATGACGCGAGAGCGATGTTTGCTTGTTTTGGAGTTCTTCTTCTGCTTCTTCAATCAGGGTACAGGTTCCAGGTCGGCAGCCTGGGATAGCAGGGTGGATATTGTTTGAGTTTCTGTTTATGTTTCATCCGTAGTCGGATGTTGATCTTGTCTATGTTGTATTGTTGTATTCATGTGACACTGTATGTATTGGATGTATCCCCACTATTATGTAATGTTGATGTAATGATATCCACCTTGCAAAAGCGTTCCAATATGCGGGTCTATCCTTGGTGGGACCGTCGAGTTCCTTTTGGATAGGGTCGCATATTGGGCGTGACAGTAAGGCAGCAAAACACAGGAGCCGGGCAACCCAACATTTGACCAAAGACATGATTCGGGGCTGATGCATATAAGGCCTAACTCGAGACGCCAAATACTCCCTAAGGTATTCGGTCTTTATGAAAATGGGCAGAATAATGCCCTAAGCCCCTGGTGTCCAGGTACGCGCAAAAATTCTGGTGCGGCCAATGCCAAAACGCCAGCCTCCTCCTCGGTTATAGTAAGGAACCGGGGGATGTATATCAACAAGAGACAATAAAAAAGGTTTACGCAGGGTCTTAATCTGAAAAGAATCCTTGCAACGGGTCCCTCTGCATGTCTCGCTTTGTGTCTCCGTTGTGCCGTATCCTGGGCGGGTGTAGCACGTTGTTCATCTGTAAAGAGAGGAACTTAGTTTAAAAGAAAAAGGATCGTATGAAAGATGTACTTAATATTAAATAAACAGAGTATGGTTCGAAGAAGTGAATAAAGTTGAGCTTTATTGTCTCTTGTTATACATGCATGCAACCCCTCGTATGGGGGTATGCCGCTAGTAGGCGCCGGACTCGTCTAGCCATGTCCGGGGTTTGAATGACCAATTCAGGTTCTTTGCCTAGCGGAGCCGGATAGTTGTGGGGCTGTCAAGGCAGTCTCCCGTTCTTCCGTGCTCGAGTAACACTTAATACTTCCTTTTAACGAGATGATGCCGCGTGGACCGGGCATTTTAAGTGTTAGAGATGCATAATGCGGTATTATGTTAAAGCAGGTGAAAGCTTCGCGTCCCAATAGTGCTTGATGGCTACTTTTAAACGGGGCGATATGGAAGAGTAACCTTTCGCGACGGAAGTTGTCGGATGAACCGAACACAACTTCTAACAGTATGGAGCCCGTACAATGGGCATATGGGCCTGGCATTACTCCTTTAAAGGAGGTGTTGCTACGACAAATTTTGGTTGGGTTTATCCCCATCCTGCGGATTGTGTCCTGATATATCAGGTTTATGTCACTGCCGCCATCCATGAGGACTCATGTAAATTGGAATCCGTCGATTATAGGATCCATGATCGTGGCAGTCTATCCTGCGTTCGGATATTTTCTAATAGTGCTGATGGTAGAAGGTGATTGGTTTTGACAACGGTGTGGGCGCGCCTTTTAGTGGGCGCCGCTGCTTTTTCCCTCCGATCACGTGTAGTGAGTTTACTGTTTAACCTCTTGTGGGAAAGTCTTTTGTTTTCCGGGCTCTGCTTGTGGCGCTCGTCGTCATCTTCACTTGGTGTGTCGAGCCCTTGTGTTCGCATTCGATCTGCGGACTGTTTGAAGACCCAACAATTTCGTGGGTATGGTTAGCGAGCCTCCCGAGAGTACTGTGGATTTGACATATCTTGTCCAAGATTTTGTTGAAGTTGGATAGCTCATCGCTATTGTCCTTAAGGGGCAGTTTTTTGTTGTTCTGCTGTGAGCTTTTGAATCCGGCATTGACTGCTGTGCTCTTTGGACTGTTCCTTTTAATCTGGCGCTGGTCCTTGTTGCGCCGTGGTTTCCCATTTCCATCCCTGATTTCGGATGTACTTGGGTCGCTGGTGCTGAATCTTGCTAGCCAGCTATCCTCTCCCGCACAAAAGCGGGTCATGAGGCTTGTTAATGCGGCCATTGTTCTTGGCTTTTCTTGGCCGAGGTGTCTGGTGAGCCATTCGTCTCGGACGTTGTGTTTGAAAGCTGCTAAGGCTTCAAGTCCTGGACAATCGACTATTTGGTTCTTTTAGTAAGGAACATGTTCCGAATTTCGGGCTGACTCTCCGGGCTGTTGAGTTATGTGACTTAGATCGTCTCAGATCCGGAGGGCGGACATAAGTCCCTAAAATTTGCCCAAATGCATCCTCGAGCTCTTCCCAGCTTCCAATGGTATTTTCGGGAGGCTCTTAAGCCAATGCCGAGCTGGCCCTTTGAGTTTAAGGGTAAGTATTTTATGGAGTGGAGATCATCTCCTCTAGCCATGTGTATGTGGAGGATGTAATCCTCAATCTAGACTGTGGTCATTGTTCCGTCAGATGCCTCTATGTTTACGGGTTTGAATCCATTGAAATTCATGATCCAAAGACCTCATCGGTGAAACATAGGGGTGTGCGCGCCCTATATTTGGATGTGCCGTGATCTTGAATTTTGGTGTATTGCATTGCTTTGACGAGCATGCTTTCTTGGCCCATAGATGGACCTAATCGGGCCATCCTTTTGATGTGAATCCTTATGCGGATCGCATATTGGCTTGTGTCGCACCATTCGCGCTCTCTTTTTTGCCGTGAGGTCGTCCATCCGACCGGGTGGCCTTCTTGCTTTTAATTGTGGGGGCTCTAAGGCCTCCTCGTCGAATCGGGCAGTAGCTTTCTTTTCGGGTAGCTCTTTGTTCGGAGACTGTCGCCGTACTTGTCTGCGGTGCTGAATACTTTGCTCCATCTGATCCTGAGTGCATCTTCCGCTGTTTTGAGCTTCCGCTTCTTCTTTTTCAGGCTACGCGCGGTGGCGACGAGCCTTTTCTGGAGGTCATTTTGCTCCAATAGTTTGTCCGGCGTCAGATCGCCCGGACTGTTGTCTTCGTCGGGGACAAATTGTTTATCCAAGTTTTCTTGTTCGGACGATTGCTCGATAGCTTGTTCGTTGTCCACCGGTTCGCCCTGCTCTATGGCTGGGTCTTTGTTGAGGCGAGACTTTGTTCGGCGTTTACGTTGCCATTTTGACTGCTTTTCGAGGGATTTATCCTTCGTAGCGTCCCATTATTCCTCGTCTTCATTTCCTTTAGGTGTATCCACCATGTATACATCATGAGATGAGGTGGTTGTCTAGCATCCTATAGGTGCTGGCTCATTGTTGTCTCCTACATCGTCGTCCAAACCGTCGATGTCTTCGGAGTCGAAATCGAGCACGTCGTGTAAGCTTTCGACAGTGGCTACGAAGTGGGTGGTGGGTGGGCGTTGAATTTCTTCGTCGTCCGCATCCCAACCTTCCCGACCGTAGTCCGCCAGGCTCTCCGGATAAAGAGAGAGACTTTAGTGAATTCAGGATGTCGCCAAAGGGCGAGTGCTTTGAAAGATGTCTTGTCCGTGAACTCCATGACCGGCGCCCAATCGGGTTCGATTAGCGGGCGCGGAGGGTTGGAGTCCGGAGAGGAGTCCGGCACCACTGGAGTTGAGGTCTTCGCAGCGACGAGGATGGAGTTCGCTCGATCGCCGTAGAGATTGTAGCCCCGGGCGGTGTCCAACCACTCGTCCTCGATCGGGAATCCGGCTCGGATTAAGGGTCGGAGCGGATCTGGTGCGACCTCCGTGGCACTGCTCGGCGGCAGAGCTAGATCATGCCCATCGAGACAGTGTGGCACGCTTGGCTGCGGCTCGAATCCGTCGAAGATCAATTCTCCGCGGATATCGGCCGTATAGTTCAAACTTCCAAATCTGACCTGATGGCGGGGCATAGCTTCGATCTGCTCCGGATGGCCAGCTTAATTGGCCCGATGCAAAGCCGCCCGACACGAAGATCTGTCCGGGAAAAATGTCTCACCCTGGACCGCGTCGTTGTTGATGATCGAAGGAGCCATCGGGCCTATCGGTGATGACACGAGGAACTCTCAATGAAAGCACCAATGTCGGTGTCAAAACCGCGGATCTCGGGTAGGGGTCCTGAACTGTGCGTCTAGGCGGATGGTAACAGGAGACGAGGGACACGATGTTTTACCTGTGTTCGGGCCCTCTCGATGGAGGTAATACCCTACTCCCGCTTGATTAATATTGATGATATGGGTAGTACAAGAGTAGATCTACCACGAGATCAAGGAGGCTAAACCCTAGAAGCTAGCCTATGGTATGATTGTTGTTCGTCCTCGGACTAAAACCCTCCGGTTTATATAGACACCGGATAGGTTAGGGTTACAGTCGGTTACAATGGTAGGAGATCTACATATCCGTATCGCCAAGCTTGCCTTCCACGCCAAGGAAAGTCCCATCCGGACACGGGACGAAGTCTTCAATCTTGTATCTTCATAGTCTTGGAGTCCGGCCGTGACGATAGTCCGGCTATCCGGACACCCCCTAGTCCGGGACTCCCTCAGGGAGTCTTAGACATAGAGTGCCTATCCTTGATGGAGAGTATTTTCATGAGTGGAAAAATGAGATGCTTGTAATTTTCAATCAGTATCATTTGAACAAGTACATTGCTAGCCCTTGTGCACCTCATGTTGATCCTATGCATCCTACCCTTGATGAATCCATTGACATGATTAGGAACCTTAGAACTGTTAATCTCATCACTAGAGGTTTGCCTAGAAACTTAATTAGAATCTTGCCTACTCTTGAGTGTGCCTACACTATATGGAAATTTCTTGAGGAACGCTTTCCAAATTATTCCTTGAAAAATCTAGATGAAATTATCTATAAGTCTATTGCCTTGAGTAAGATGAATACTAGTGATCCTATGTTTGGTGATCGTCTATTTGAACTTACCGACCTTATGCATGCCAAAGGAGATGTTGGAATTATTGGTGATATTATTTCCGAAGCTATAAGAATTCATAAGCAAGATCATTGTCAAACTCACTCTAACGAATTACCCTCTCTAGGACTTGATCCACCACATGACGATGTTGAACATGGATACTAAGATGAGGATGATGATAGTGACTTCGATCTTGATGATGCAATGAGACATTTTGGTCTTATGGCAAATCTTCGGGGATACGTGTCAGGAGGAAAGGAATGGGTTCTTGACAGTGGATGTACCGATCACATGACCGGAGATAAAGACATGTTTCGTGAGCTTGCTGAAAATGATAGTCCTCAAAAGTATGTTACTTTCGGTGACAACTCAAAGGGTAAGGTGGTTGGCCTAGGTAAGGTGGCCATCTCACATGATAGCTCCATTCAGAATGTCATGCTCGTTGCTCTTGGCTACAACTTACTTTCAGTATCTAGACTTGCTGATTTCGGTTTCAATGTCCTATTTAATGAAGTAGATTGTCAAGTGTTTCGTCGAGACAATCATAAAATGGTCTTTACCGGTATACGTAGAGGTGATCTTTACATTGTTGATTTCTCTAAAAAGGCACAACCTAAAACTTGCTTCATTGCTAAATCCTCAAAAGGTTGGTTATGGCATAGACGACTAGGTCATGTTGGCATGAGAAATCTTGACAAGCTTATTAAAGGAAAACATATCCTTGGAGTTAGCGATGTAATATTTGATAAGGATAGACTGCGCAGTGCTTGTCAAGCAGGTAAACAGGTTGGAGGAAGGCATCCCGTGAAGAAAATCATGACCACAAGGAGGCCACTCGAGCTACTTCATATGGATCTCTTTGGTCCCAACGCTTACAAAAGTCTCGGTGGAAATTATTTTGGTATAGTTATAGTTGATGATTTTTCAAGATTTACATGGGTGTTCTTTCTCGATGATAAATCACAGGTCCAAAAGATCTTCAAAAACTTCGCTAGGAAGGCCCAAAATCAATTTGAAGTGAAGATCAAGAAGGTTCGCAGCGACAACGGAACGGAGTTCAAGAACGCAAATGTGGACACCTTTCTTGACGAAGAAGGGATTTCACACGAGTTATCGGCTACGTAGACACCTCAACAAAATGGAGTTGTTGAGAGGAAGAACCGGACGCTCATCGAAATGGCGAGAACAATGCTTGATGAGTACAAGACGCTGAAGCACTTTTGGGCAGAAGCGGTTGAGACAGCTTGTCATGCAACAAGTCGCTTGTATCTTCACAAGCTACTCGGCAAGACGGCATACGAGATCCTCACCGATAACAAACCCCAAGTTGGATACTTTCGAGTATTCGGCTCAAACAGCTACATTCTTGATAAGCATCGTCGTTCAAAATTTGCTCCTAAGTCTCATGAAGGTTTCCTACTAGATTATGGCTCAAACTCTCACACTTACCGTGTCTACAACAATTTCACCCGAAAGGTTGAAGAGACGGTAGATGTGAAGTTTGATGAATCTAATGGCTCGCAAGTAGAGCAGTTGCCAATTGATGTAGGAGACAAAGACCCTTCGGAAGCAATCCAAGACTTGTCTATTGGCAAGGTCCGTCCAACGGAGGTGAAGGAGGGTACCTCGTCTGTCCAAGTGGAAGCTTCTACTTCATGACAAGGTGAACCAAGAGTTGATACGGGAGCATCCACAAGTGGAACACATCAAGATGAAGAAAACGAGGAAGAACATCACGAACGTCAACAACCTCGTTCTCCACCACGACAAGAGAACGACAACGCCAACAATGAAGAAGATCAAGAAGAAGAAGAAGAACAAGATGAATAAGATGTTCAACCGAGACCCAAGCAAAAGCTCTCACGAGTTCGAGCAAGAATTTCTAAAGACCATCCCGTTGAGCAAATCTACAATGATATTCAAACCGGGAGAATCACTCGCTCTAAAACTCGTTTAGCTAGCTTTTGTGAAAACTATTCTTTCATCTCTAGCATTGAACCTATGAAGGTCGAAGAAGCATTGGAAGATCCGGATTGGATAAATGCTATGCATGAAGAGCTACACAACTTTGAGAGGAACCAAGTTTGGACATTGGTTGAGAAGCCCAACAACGACCACAACATCATCGGTACCAAATGGGTGTTTCGCAACAAGCAAGATGAAGATGGACAAGTAGTTCGCAACAAAGCACGTCTCGTCGCCCAAGGCTACACACAAGTTGAAGGTATGGACTATGGTGAGACTTATGCTCCCGTTGCTAGACTTGAGTCCATTCGCATCTTACTTGCCTATGCTAATCACCATAATATCACCTTGTACCAAATGGACATTAAAAGTGCGTTTCTAAATGGTGAAATAGAGGAGGAAGTTTATGTTAAACAACCTCCCGGCTTTGTCAATCCTAAGAAACCAAACCATGTTTACAAACTTCACAAAGCCCTTTACAGTCTTAAACAAGCTCCTAGAGCTTGGTATAAATGCTTGACCAAGTTTCTTCTTGAAAAAGGCTTTGAAATTGGGAAAATTGATTCCACACTTTTTACTAAAAGGGTTAATGGAGAATTATTTGTATGCCAAATTTATGTTGATGATATCATATTTGGATCAACTAACCCTCATTTTAGTGAGAAGTTTGGAAAGCTAATGTCGGAGAAGTTTGAGATGTCAATGATGAGTGAACTCAAATTCTTTCTTGGGTTGCAAATCAAGCAAACTAAGGAAGGTACTTTTGTCTCTCAAACGAAGTACACTAAGGACTTATTCAAGAAGTTCAATATGCAAGAGTGCAAAGGTTTGTCTACACCCATGCCTACTAGTGGACATCTTGATTTCACCAAAGATGGTAAACCGGTTGATCAAAAGGTTTATCGCTCTATGATTGGATCATTGTTGTACCTATGTGCTTCACGTCTCGATATTTTGCTAAGTGTGTGCATGTGTGCAAGATATCAAGCTGCTCCTAAAGAATGTCATCTTAAGTCCGTGAAAAGGATAGTGAGATACTTAATTCATACACCAAATTTTGGCATTTGGTATCCTAAGAGGGCCTCTTTCGATCTTGTTGGCTACTCCGACTCGGACTATGCCGGAGACAAGGTTGATAGAAAGTCCACTTCGGGTACTTGTCAATTTCTTGGTAGATCTCTTGTGTCTTGGTCCTCCAAGAAACAAAACTCGGTATCCTTATGTTCAGCCGAAGCGGAGTACATTGCCGCTGGTTCATGTTCTGCTCAATTACTTCGGATGACCCAAACTCTTAAAGATTATGGGATATATGTGAAACATGTTCCATTGCTTTGTGACAATGAAAGTGCTATCAAAATTGGTCATAATCTTGTACTACATTCTCGAACTAAGCATATAGAAGTTCGTCATCACTTCATTCGAGATCATGTTGCTAAGGGTGACATTAAACTTAAGCATGTTCGCACCGAAAAGCAATTAGCGGATATATTTACTAAACCCCTTGATGAGAAAGTGTTTTGCAGGTTGATAGGAGAATTGAACATCATTGATGCTTCAAACTTGGAGTAGAAACTCCATTGGATGCATGCAAGACATGAGCTTATGACTAATCCTTGTTATTTCTCTTATGATGAAAATCTTATATCTTGGATATATTTGCATCTTGCATGTTATCTAACCCATGTAGGTACTTGGTGGAATCAAATTCCATGAGATTGTAATCTACTCACATCTTGAGCAATCTCTACATCACCAAGTCTCTACACTATGGTGGCTGAATACAAGGAAGAACAGAATCACTCAAACATATCCTTTGACAAACTCTATGTTGAGCTTCATGATTATCATTTTTGGATATACAAATGCTACTCCTTGCAAGAACTAACCCATGTAGGTAGATGGACTCAAATTCCAAGTGGTGCTCCCAACTCTTGATGAGCTACATCAACCTTGAGCAATCCACACAAGTTCAACTACATGGTCAACACCACCAACCAAGGTATGTTATTCCATCTTAGAGAAGCTTTACTCCGAGTCATGAGCTAAAGCATCTCGACAAGTTGTGAATACATCAAGATGCTTAAACGGAAAATGGTAACCCCATTTTGAGCTTAAACGATGAGTATAACCTATGATCAAGTGATCTCACTTGACCCCTAAGTCAATATACTCTAACATAGGTGACTTTGTCACCGACCATCTCTAGGTGAAGTTCTCTCGTGTTCTTTTCTGTGTTTTTGCATTTGTCTCATGCATATTTGTTTCCCCTTTAAAAAAAACTTCATCTAGATTTCTTTCTTTTCTTTTCAGTTGCTCTGCATCTCCTGCATCCAATTCATTGCACATCATTCAGTAAATTCCTTGAAAATCTTTGTGAGATCTTTCTAGTCTAGTGAGCTGAGGTGACAAGAGTTTTCTCTGCGATGAACTCGGTTTCACCGATTTGTTGTTTTCGGTCCAACCGAATCCTTTCGATACCACCGAAGCATACCACTCGGTGCCACCGATTTCACAACAGGAAAAACAGTTTGCCACTTATTCTGTGTTTCTTCTGATCCAGCTCCACTCAATGAATCTTGTCCTCTACAAGCATCACAATTTTATCCAGTTCTTTCTGTTGTGACTCAAGGACCAAACCCATTCACAACAAATTCCAGAAGACCCTTCTTGGAAATTGATGTCAAAGGGGGAGAGAGAGATCACATCAAAGCTTATCTCTTCCAAAAGGGAGAGAGTATTAAGGGGGAGAAAGAGATCTCCAGGAGGAGAGAATACTCAAGTAGAAAGTATTTCTCAAGGATCCCAGATGCTTGGTGCTCAAGAGGAGAGATGCCACATGTCTTTTTGGGGGAAAGACATGTTCATATGTGCTTATTTGCATTAAGCTCTGTTCTTTTATATCTTTTCAGCTCTGATTTTCTGTTCCCTATCTTCTCCCAATATCACATGCTAGATTCAGGGGGAGCAAGACATCTAAGGGAAAGGAATCATTTAAATTCATTGCATATCTTTACTCTTGGGGACATGTCTAATCCAATGTGGTACTTAGTACTCACTCTTTACATGTCATCCCAGTCTTGGTATTCTTGTGGTTTCTTTTGTTTGCTCTGGCTAGTAGATGTACCTGTGTTATCTAACCTTGTTTGTGCAGGTTCATTCCACCCTAAGCCAACTCAAGACTACAAGGTAAGTATATGCATCGCACTCATGTGTATGAGGAATTCTTGCTGATGTACATACTGTTTGCAAGAAGGACTCATGAGCATGAAGGTACTTTCTTTAATATTATTTGCACTGATGCATATGGCCAAGATACATGTAACACATTGCCTACTCTATCATGGTTATGCTCTCACATGCTTCTACATTCCATATTCACATGATTGCATACATGTAGGGGGAGCCTATGCTTGTTACATGTCTTCTCAAAGCTTTACTTGCTATTCTTTATATCTTTATCTAAAGCTTTGATGTATGTTGCCATCAATTACCAAAAAGGGGGAGATTGAAAGCACAAGTGCTCCCTAGGTGGTTTTGGTAATTAATGTCAACATATCTCTTGTTGGACTAACACTTTTATCTAGTATGTTTCAGACAAGTTCGACAATGGAGTGGCATGGACTAAAGGATGTGGGAACTCCTTTAAGGTGCTAAGGACAAAGGATTGGCTCAAGCTTCAAGCTCAAGACTCTACATTTTACATTTTAGTGATTCAAGATCACATTGAGTCTATAGGAAAAGCCAATACTATCAAGGAGGGATGAGGTGTTGCTTAACGAGCCTCTTGCTTCATGTGCTTAGTGATATGCTCCAAAACCCTCCACTACTTTCTCACATGCACATATGACCTAAACCTAAAGTCAAACTCGGCCCTGCAGATTCTTTCTATCCGGCGCCACCGAGTTCAGATGTCATAGCCACTGCCACAAACCCTAGGCAAATCGGTTTCACCGATAGGGATCTCGGTCTCACCGAGATGGGATTGTAATCTCTCTCTGTATGTCCATTACCAAAATCGGTCTCACCGAGTTTGTGTAATCGGTACTACCGAGATTACAATGCAAACTCTCTGGTTAACTTAATTACTAAAATTGGTCTCATCGAGTTTGAGTAATCGGTCTCACCGAGTTTGAGTAATCGGTCTCACCGAGTTTGCCGGACCAACTCTCTGGTTAGCTAATTACCAAAATCAGTCTCACCGAGTTTGTGTAATCGTTCTCACCGAGATTACGTTATGCCCTAACCCTAATCATATCGGTCCTACCGAGTTGCATATCGGTCCCACCGAAAACCCTAACGGTCACTAGGTTTACTAAATCGGTCCGACCGAGTTTGATGATTCGGTCCGACCGAGTTTGGTAAATTGTGTGTAATAGTTAGATTTTGTGTGGAGGCTATATATACCCCTCCACCTCCTCTTCATTCATGGAGAGAGCCATCAGAACAAGCCTACACTTCCGGCATCCTATTTCTGAGAGAGAACTACCTACTCATGTGTTGAGGCCAAGATATTCCATTCCAACCATATGAATCTTGATCTCTAGCCTTCCCCAAGTTTCTTTCCACTCAATTCTTCTTTCCACCAGATCCAAATCCTGTGAGAGAGAGTTGAGTGTTGGGGAGACTATCATTTGAAGCACAAGAGCAAGGAGTTCATCATCAACACACCATTTGTTACTTCTTGGAGAGTGGTGTCTCCTAGATTGGCTAGGTGTCACTTGGGAGTCTCCGACAAGATTGTGGAGTTGAACCAAGGAGTTTGTAAGGGCAAGGAGATCGCCTACTTCGTGAAGATCTACCGCTAGTGAGGCAAGTCCTTCATGGGCGACGGCCATGGTGGGATAGACAAGGTTGCTTCTTCGTGGACCCTTCGTGGGTGGAGCCCTCCGTGGACTCGCGCAATCGTTACCCTACGTGGGTTGAAGTCTCCATCAACGTGGATGTACGATAGCACCACCTATCGTAACCACGACAAAAACATCTGTGTCTCCAATTGCGTTTGAATCCTCCAAACCCTTCCCTTTACATTCTTGCAAGTTGCATGCTTTATTTTCCGCTGCCTATATACTCTTTGCATGCTTGCTTGTTATGTATTGAGAATGATAAACTTGTGCCTAAACTCCACTTAAACCTAAAAGAAGTTAAAAACTGCAACTTTGGTACTTAGTATCTAATCACCCCCCCTCTAGACACCTCTTCTCAAGATCCTACAACATCATTAGAGAATGATGTGATGGACAAGACCCATCCGTTAGCTTAGCATAATGATCGTTTAGTTTTATTGCTATTGCTTTCTTCATGACTTATACATGTTCCTCTGACAATGAGATTATGCAACTCCCAAATACCGGAGGAGCACCTTGTGTGCTATCAAACATCACAACGTAAGTGGGTGACTATAAAGATGCTCTACAGGTGTCTCCGATGATGTTTGTTGAGTTGGCATAGATCGATATTAGGATTTGTCACTCCGTGTTTCGAAGAGGTATCTCTGGGCCCTCTTGATAATGCTCATCACTATAAGCCTTGCAAGCAATGTAACTAATGAGTTAGTTGCGGGATGATGCATTACAGAACAAGTAAACAGACTTGTCGGTAACGAGGTTGAACTAGGTATGATGATACCGATGATCGAATCTCGGGCAAGTAACATACCGACGACAAAGGGAACAACGTATGCTGTTATGCGGTTTGACAGATAAAGATCTTCATAAAATATGTAGGAGCCAATATGAGCATCCTGGTTTCGCTATTGGTTATTGACCGGAGATGTGTCTCGGTCATGTCTACATAGTTCTCGAACCCGTAGGGTCCGCACGCTTAACGTTCGATGACGATTTGTATTATGAGTTATGTGATTTGATGTACCGAAGTTTGTTCGGAGTCCCGAATGAGATCACGGACATGACGAGGAGTCCCGAAATGGCTGAGACATAAAGATTTATTTGTTGGAAGGTTGTATTTGGACACCGGAATGGTTTCGGAAAGGTTCAGACATTTATCGGAGTAACGGGGGTTACTAGAACCCCCCCCCCCCCCCGGGGAGTTAATGGGCCTTCATGGGCCCTAGTGGAGAGAAGAGGCGACGGCTAGGTGGAGGCGCCCCCAAGCCCAAACCAAATTGGACTAGGGTTGGGGGGGCCTTTCCTTCTCTCCTCCTCCTCCTTCCCTCCTTCTCATAGTGGGAATAGGAAAGGGGGGCGAATCCTACTTGGACCGGGAGTCCAAGTAGGACTCCCCCCATGGCGCGCCCCCCCTTGGGCCGGCCGCCTCTCCTCCCCCCTTTATATATGTGGGAAGGGAGCACCCCAAAGACACACCAAGCCTTCTCTTAGTCGTGTGCGGTGCCTCCCTCCACAGTTACACACCTCGATCATATCGTCATAGTGCTTAGGCGAAGCCCTACGCTGGTAAGTTCATCATCACTGTCGCCACACCGTCGTGCTGACGGAACTCTCCCTCGGCCTCAACTAGATCAAGAGCTCGAGGGACGTCATCGAGCTAAACGTGTGCTGAATGCGGAGGTGCCGTATGTTCGGTACTTGGATCGGTTGGATCACGAACACGTTCTACTACATCAACCGCGTTACTAAACGCTTTTGCTTTCGGTCTATGAGGGTATGTGGACACACTCTCCCCGCTCGTTGCTATGCATCTCCTAGAAAGATCTTGCGTGATCGTAGGTAAATTTTTTGAAATACTATGTTCCCCAACAGTGGCATCAGAGCCAAGTTTACGCGTAGATGTTAAATGCGCGAATAGAACACAATGAGTTGTGGGCGATAATAGTCATACTTCTTACCAGCAACATCTTACTTTGATTCGGTGGTATTGTTGGATGAAGCGGCCCGGGCCGACATTACATGACCGCGTTCATGAGACTGGTTCTACCGACGTGCTTCGCACACAGGTGGCTAGCAGGTGTCTGTTTCTCCAACTTTAGTTGAATCGAGTTCGACTACGGCCGGTCCTTGTTGAAGGTTAAAACAACACACTTGATGAAAAATAGTTGTGGTTTCGATGCGTAGGTAAGAACGGTTCTTGCTAGAAGCCCGTAACAGCCATGTAAAACTTGCAACAACAAAGTAGAGGATGTCTAACTTGTTTTTGCAGGGCTTGTTGTGATGTGATATGGTCAAGACGTGATGATATATAAATTGTTGTATGAGATGATCATGTTTTGTAAAAGTTATCGACAACTGGCAGGAGCCTTCTGGTTGTCGCTTTATTGTATGAAATGCAATCGCCATGTAATTGCTTTACTTTATCACTAAGCTGTAGCGAGAGTCGTAGAAGCAATAGTTGGCGAGACGACAACGATGCTACGATGGAGATCAAGGTGTCAAGCCGGTGACAATGGAGATCATGACGGTGCTTTGGAGATGGAGATCAAAGGCACAAGATGATGATGGCCATATCTTGTCACATATTTTGATTGCATGTGATGTTTATCCTTTATGCATCTTATTTTGCTTAGTACGGCAACAACATTATAAGATGATCCCTCACTAAATTTCAAGGAATAAGTGTTCTCCCTGAGTATGCACCGTTGCGACAGTTCGTTGTGCCGAGACACCACGTGATGATCGGGTGTGATAAGCTCTACGTTCACATACAACGGGTGCAAGCCAGTTTTGCACACGCAGAATACTCGGGTTAAACTTGACGAGCCTAGCATATGCAGATATTGCCTCGGAACACTGAGACCGAAAGGTCGAACGTGAATCATATAGTAGATAAGATCAACATAGTGATGTTCACCATTGAAAACTACTCCATCTCACGTGATGATCGGACATGGTTTAGTTGATATGGATCACGTGATCATTTGGATGACTAGAGGGATGTCTATCTAAGTGGGAGTTCTTAAGTAATATGATTAATTGAACTTTAATTTATCATGAACTTAGTCCTGATAGTATTTTCATATCTATCTTGTAGATCAATAGCTTGTGATGTAGCTCCCGGTTTATTTTTGATATGTTCCTAGAGAAAAATAAGTTGAAAGATGATAGTAGCAATGATGTGGACTAGGTCTATGATCTGAGGATTATCCTCATTGCTGCACAGAAGAATTATGTCCTTGATGCACCGCTAGGTGACGGACCTGTTGCAGGAGTAGATGCGGACGTTATCAACATTTGGCAAGCTCGGTATGATGACTACTTGATAGTTTAGTGCGCCATGCTTTACGGCTTAGAACCGGGACTTCAAAAATGTTTTGAACGCCACGAAGCATATAAGATGTTCCGTGAGCTGAAATTGGTATTTCAGATTCATGCCCGAGTCGAGAGGTATGAGACCTTGGCCAAATACTTTGCCTACAAGATGGAGGAGAATAGCTCAGCTAGTGAGCATGTGCTGAGAATGTCTGAGTACTACAATCACTTGGATCAAGTGGGAGTTAATCTTCTAGATAAGATAGTGATTGACAGAGTTCTCTAGTCATTATCACCAAGTTACTAGAACTTCGTGATGAACTGTAATATGCAAGGAATAATGGAAAAGATTCCCAAGCTCTTCGCGATGCTGAAATCGACAAAGGTAGAAATCAAGAAAAAGCATCAAGTTTTGATGGTTGACAAGACCACTAGTTTCAAGTAAAAGGGCAAGGGAAAGAAAAGGAATTTCAAGAAGAATGGCAAGCAAGTTGCCACTCCCGTGAAGAAGCCCAAAGCTAGACCTAAGCCTGAAACGGAGTGCTTCTACGACAAAGGGAATGGTCACTGGAAGCGGAACTACCCCAAATACTTGGCGGATAAGAAGGGTGGCAAAGTGAACAAAAGTATATTTGATATACATGTTATTGAGGTGTACTTTTCTAGTGTCCATAGTAACCCCAGAGTATTTGATACCGGTTCAGTTGCTAATATTAGTAACTCGAAACAGGAGTTGCAAAATGAACAAAGATTAGTTAAGGGCAAGGTGACGATGTGTGTTGGAAATGATTCCAAGGTTGATAAGATCACCATCGCACACTCCTTTTACCTTCAGTATTAGTGTTGAACCTAAAATAAATGTTATTTGGTGTTTGCGTTGAGCATGAATATGATTGGATCATGTTTATTGCAATACAGTTATTCACTTAAGTCAAAGAATAATTGTTGTTCTGTTTACATGAATAAAACCATCTATGCTCATACATTTAATTAAATGGTTTGTTGAATCTCGATCGTAGTGATACACATATTCATAATATTGATGCCAAAAGATGCAAATTCGATAATGATAGTGCAACATATTTGTGGCACCGCCGTTTAGGTCATATTGGTGTAAAGCGAATGAAGAAACTCCATGCTGATGGGCTTTTGGAATCATTTGATTATGAATCACTAGATGCTTGCGAACCATGCCTCATGGGCAAGATGACTAAGACTCCGTTCTTCGGAACAATGGAGCGAGCAACTGACTTATTGGAAATAATACATACTGATGTATGCGGTCCAATGAGTGTTGATGCTCGCGGCGGGTATCGTTATTTTCTGACCTTCACAGATGATTTGAGCAGATATGGGTATATCTACTTGATGAAACATAAGTCTGAAACATGTGAAAAGTTCAAAGAATTTCAGAGTGAAGTGGAGAATCATCATAACAAGAAAATAAAGTTTCTATGATCTGATCGCGGAGGCAAATATTTGAGTTATGAGTTTGGCCTTCATTTAAAACAATGTAGAATAGTTTCACAACTCACGCCACCCGGAACACCACTGTGTAATGCTGTGTCCAAACGTCATAACCGTACTTTATTAGATATGGTGCAATCTATGATGTCTCTTACCAATTTACCACTATCGTTTTGGGGTTATGCATTAGAGACAGTTGTGTTCACGTTAAATAGGGCACCGTCTAAATCCGTTGAGACGACACCGTATGAACTATGGTTTGGCAAGAAACCAAAGATGTCGTTTCTTAAAGTTTGGGGTTGCAATGCTTATGTGAAAAGGTTTCAAACTGATAAGCTCGAACCCAAATCGGAGAAGTGTGTCTTCATAGGATACCCAAAAGAAACTGTTGGGTACACCTTCTATCACAAATCCGAAGGCAAGATATTCGTTGCTAAGAATGGATCCTTTCTAGAGTAGGAGTTTCTCTCGAAAGAAGTGAGTGGGAGGAAAGTGGAACTTGATGAGGTAATTGTACCTTCTCCCAAATTGGAAAGTAGTTTATCACATAAATCAGTTCCAGTGATTCCTACACCAACCAGTGAGGAAGCTAATGATGATGATCATGAAACTTCAGATCAAGTTACTACTGAACCTCGTTGGTCAACCAGAGTAAGATCTGCACCAGAGTGGTATGGTAATCCTGTTCTGGAAGTCATGTTACTAGACCATGACAAACCTACAAACTATGAGGAAGCATTGATGAGCCCAGATTCCACGAAATGGTTTGAGGTCATGAAATCTGAGATGGGATCCATATATGAAAACAAAGTGTGGACTTTGATTGACTTGCCCGATGATCGGCAGGCCATTGAGAATAAATGGCTTCAAGAGGAAGACAGACGCTGATAGTAGTGTTACTATATACAAAGCTCGAATTGTCGCAAAAGGTTTTCGACAAGTTCAAGGTGTTGACTATTATGAGATTTTTTCACTTGTATCAATGCTTAAAATCTGTCCGAATTATGTTAGCAATTGCCGCATTTTATGAAATCTGGCAAATGGATGTCAAAACTGCATTCCTTAATGGATTTATTAAAGAAAAGTTGTATATGATGCAACCAGAAGGTTTCGTCGATCCTAAAGGTGCTAACAAAGTGTGCAAGCTCCAGCGATCCATCCATGGACTGGTGCAAGCATCTCGGAGTTGGAATATACGCTTTGATGAGTTGATAAAGCATATAGTTTTATACATACTTATGGGAAGCTTTGTATTTACAAGAAAGTGAGTGGGAGCACTACAACCTTTCGATAAGTATATGTGAATGACATATTGTTGATCGGAAATGATGTAGAATTTTTGGAAAGCATAAAGGAGTGTTTGAAAGGAGTTTTTTCAAAGAAATACCTCAGTGAAGCTGCTTACATATTGGGTATCTATAAAGATAGATCAAGATGCTTGATAAGACTTCCGACGAGTACATACCTTGATAAGATTTTGAAAGAGTTCAAGATAGGATCAGTCAAAAAGGAGTTCTTGCCTGAGTTGTAAGGTATGAAGTTGAGTAAGACTCAAAACACGACCACAGCAGAAGATAGAGAGAGAATGAAAGTCATTCCCTATGCCTCAGCCATTGGTTCTATAAAGTACGCCATGCTGTGTTGTGTACCTTGCCATGAGTTTGGAAAGGGAGTACGATAGTGATCCAGGAGTGGATCACTGGACAGCGGTCAAAGTTATCCTTAGTTACCTAAGAGGACTAAGAAAATATTTCTCGGTTATGGAGGTGATAAAGAGTTCGTCGTAAATAGTTATGTCGATGCAAGCTTTGACACCGATCTGGATGACTCTGAGTCTCAATTTGGATACATATCGAAAGTGGGAGCAATTAGCTAGAGTAGCTCTGTGCATAGCATTGTAAACATAGAAATTTGCAAAATACATACGGATCTGAATGTGGCAGACCCGTTGACTAAACTTCTCTCACAAGCAAAACATGATCACACCTTAGTACTCTTTGGGTGTTAATCGCATGGCGATGTGAACTAGATTGTTGACTCTAGTAAACCCTTTGGGTGTTAATCACATGGTGATGTGAACTATTGGTGTTATATCACATGGCGATGTGAACTAGATTATTGACTCTAGTGCAAGTGGGAGACTAAAGGAAATATGTCCTAGAGGCAATAATAAAGTTGTTATTTATATTTGCTTATATCACGATAAATGTTTATTATTCATGCTAGAATTGTATTAACCGGAAACTTAGTACATGTGTGAATACATAGACAAAAGAGAGTATCCCTTGTATACCTCTACTTAACTAGCTCGTTAATCAAAGATGGTTAAGTTACCTAGCCATGGACATGTGTTGTCATTTGATGAACGGGATCACATCATTAGAGAATGATGTGATGGACAAGACCCATCCGTTAGCTTAGCATAATGATCGTTTAGTTTAATTGCTATTGCTTTCTTCATGACTTATACATGTTCCTTTGACTATGAGATTATGCAACTCCCGAATACGGGAGGAACACCTTGTGTGCTATCAAACGTCACAATGTAAATGAGTGATTATAAAGATGCTCTACAGGTGTCTCCGATGGTGTTTGTTGAGTTGGCATAGATCAAGATTAGGATTTGTCACTCCGTGTTTCGGAGAGGTATCTCTGGGCCCTCTCGGTAATGCTCATCACTATAAGCCTTGCAAGTAATGTGACTAATGAGTTAGTTGCGGGATGACGCATTACGGAACGAGTAAAGAGACTTGCCGGTAACGAGGTTGAACTAGGTATGATGATACCGACGATCGAATCTCGGGCAAGTAACATACCGATGACAAAGGGAACAACGTATGTTGTTATGCAGTTTGACCGATAAAGATCTTCGTAGAATATGTAGGAGACAATATGAGCATCCAGGTTCCGCTATTGGTTATTGACCGGAGATGTGTCTCGGTCATGTCTACATAGTTCTCGAACCCGTATGGTCAGCACGCTTAACGTTCGATGACGATTTGTATTATAAGTTATGTGATTTGATGTACCGAAGTTTGTTCGGAGTCCCGGATGAGATCACGGACATGAAGAGCAGTCTCAAAATGGTCGATACATAAAGATTGATATATTATAAGGTTGTGTTTGGACACCGGAATGGTTTCGGAAAGGGTCGGACATTTTCCGGAGTATAGGGGGTTACCGGAACCCCGCCGGGGAGTTAATGGGCCTTTATGGGCCCTAGTGGAGAGAGGAGGCAGCGACTAGGTGGAGGCGCCCCCCCAAGCCCAAACAGAATTGGACTAGGGTTGGGGGCGGCTCCCCTTTCCTTCTCTCCTCCTCCTCCTTCCCTCCTTCTCCTAGTGGGAATAGGAAAGGGGGGCAAATCCTACTTGGACCGGGAGTCCATGTAGGACTCGCCCACATGGTGCGCCCCCCTTGGGCCGACCGATCTCCTCCCCCCTTTATATACGTGGGAAGGGGGCACCCCAAAGACACACTAAGCCTTCTCTTAGCCGTGTGCGGTGCCCACTCCACAGTTACACACCTCGGTCATATCATCGTAGTGCTTAGCGAAGGCCTGCGCCGGTAATTTCATCATCACGGTTGCCACACCGTCGTGCTGACGGAACTCTCCATCAGCCTGAACTGGATCAAGATCTCGAGGGACGTCATCGAGCTGAACGTGTGCTGACCGCGGAGGTGCCGTACGTTCGGTACTTGGATCGGTTGGATCGCGAAGACGTTCGACTACATCAACCGCGTTACTAAACGCTTCCGCTTTTGGTCTACGAGGGTATGTGGACACACTCTCCCCGCTCGTTGTTGTGCATCTCCTAGATAGATCTTGCGTGATCGTAGGTAAATTTTTTGAAATACTGCATTCCCCAACACTTACGTACGCATCAAAACCACAACGATTTTTCGTCAAGTGTGTTGTTTTAACCTTCAACAAGGACCGTCGTAGTCAAACTTGGTTCAACTAAAGTTGGAGAAATAGACACACGCTAGCCACCTGTGTGCGAAGCACGTTAGTAGAACCAGTCTCATGAACGCGGTCATGTAATGTCGGTCGGGGCGCTACATCCAACAATACCGCTGAATCAAAGTAAGACGTTGGTGGTAAGCAGTATGACTATTATCGCTCACAACTCATTGTGTTCTACTCGTGCATATAACATCTACGCATAGACCTAGCTCGGATGCCACTGTTGGGGAACGTAGTAATTCAAAAATATTTCCTACGATCACGCAAGATCTATCTAGGAGAAGCATAGCAACGAGCGGGGAGAGTGTGTCCATGTACCCTCGTAGACCGAAAGCAGAAACGTTTAGTAACGCGGTTGATGTAGATAAACGTCTTCACGATCCAACCGATCCAAGTACCGGACGTACGGCACCTCCGTGTTCAGCACACGTTCAGCATGATGACGCCCCTCGAGCTCTTGATCCAGTTGAGGATGAGGGAGAGTTCCGTCAGCACGGCGGCGTGACGATGACGATGATGAAGTTACTGATACGTCTCCAACGTATCTATAATTTTTGATTGCTCCATGCTATATTATCTACTCCTTCCGTTCCTTGATATAAGGTGTATAGATTTTTGAGAAAAAGTCCGAAATATAAGGTGTATTGCGTTGCACCACTCGTTTGGATAATTTCTTTAGGGATTTGATTACATTTCCTTATATCATGTAAGCTCCTCTATTTTCTCATGTCAATTAGTCATGTGTAATCTTACTCAAAACTTGTGAAATTTTCCCTCCACGTGTGTTCTTTAATTTCCGTGCCAAAAACTATACACCCTATATCTAGGAATGGAGGGAGTATTGTTTTGGACTATATTGGGCTTTATTTTCCACTTTTATATTACTTTTGGGACTAACCTATTAACCGGAGGCCCAGCCCAGAATTGTTGTTTTTTGCCTATTTCAGTGTTTCGAAGAAACGGAATATCAAACGGAGTCCAAACGGAATGAAATCTTCGGGAACGTGATTTTCTCATCGGATAAGACCCAGGAGACTTGGACCCTCTGTCAAGAAAGCTCCTAGGCGGCCACGAGGGTGGACGGCGCCCCCCTAGGGCGCACCCCCTACCTCATGGGCCCATCGAGGCTCCACCGACGTACTTCTTCCTCCTATATATACCTATGTACCCCGTCGATCGATACTGAGCCAAAACCTAATTCCACCGCCGCAACTTTCTCAGATCCACGAGATCCTATCTTGGGGCCTGTTCCGGAGCTCCGCCGGAAGGTGATTCCACCACAGAGGGCTTCTACATCAACATCATAGCCTCTCCGATGAAGTGTGAGTAGTTTACCTCAGACCTTCGGGTTCATAGTTAGTAGCTAGATGGCTTCTTCTCTCTTTTTGGATCTCAATAGAATGTTCTCCCCCTCTCTCGTGGAGATCTATTCGATGTAATCTTCTTTTTGCGGTGTGTTTGTTGAGACCGATGAATTGTGGGTTTATGATCAAGATTATCTATGAGCAATATTTGAATATTTTCTAAATTCTTTTATGTATGATTGAGTTATCTTTACAAGTCTCTTCGAATTATCTGTTTGGTTTGGCCAACTAGATTGGTAGTTCTTGCAATGGGAGAAGTGTTTAGCTTTGGGTTCAATCTTGCGGTGTCCTTTCCCAGTGACAGTAGGGGCAGCAAGGCACGTATTGTAGAATTTATTCCTCTACATCATGTCATCTTGCCTAAGGCGTTACTCTGTTTACTTTAACTTAATACTCTAGATGCATGCTGGATAGCGGTCGATGAGTGGAGTAATAGTAGTAGATGCAGGCAGGAGTCGGTCTACTTGTCTCGGACGTGATGCCTATATACATGATCATACCTAAATACTCTCATAAATATGCTAAATTCTGTCAATTGCTCAACAGTAATTCGTTCACCCGCCGTAAAATACCTATGCTCTTGAGAGAAGCCACTAGTGAAATCTATGGCCCCCGGATCTATTTTCATCATATTAATCTTCCTACGCTTTATTATTGCTTTGCTCTTTACTTTGCCTTTTATTTTACTTTGCATCTTTATACCAAAGAAATACCAAAAATATTATCTATCATCTCTATCAGATCTCACTCTCGTAAGTGACCGTGAAGGGATTGACAACCCCTATTCGCGTTGGTTGCGAGGAGCTATTTGCTTTGTGTAGGTACGAGGGTGGTTCCGGTGCCGTTTCCACTACGGGTTCCCTGACAGACTCCGGTATGATCTCATCACCAGCTGAGCCGTCCCCGAGTGGTCCTCGAATTTCTTCGAGTCGAACCGTCCTCCCACTGGCCTCCCGACTGAGAAACTCTTTCTCAAGGAAAACCCCGCTCCGAGCAACAAACACTTTGTTCTCTTCCGGTTGTACAAGCTATATCCCAAGGTTTCTCGATATCCCACTTAATATGCATTTATCCGACTTGGGTGTAAGCTTGTCCGACATAAGTCGCTTGACAAATGCTTCACAACCCCAAATCTTTAGAAAAGACAAACCGACTCTTCCCACCCACATCTCATGTGGTGTCTTGTCTACGGACTTTGATGGTACCCTATTAAGTGTGAAAGCTGCAGTTTCTAGAGCGATCCCCAAAATGACAAGGGTAAATCCGATTTGCTCATCATAGACCGGACCATGTCCAACAAGGTCCTATTCTCCGCTCGACACGCCATTTCTCCGTATGCATCTGAAGGTGTGAGCTGAGGTACTATACCTCGACTTTTCAGATGATCATCGAACTCCTGGCTCATGTACTCACCTCCACGATCAGATCGCAGGCTTTATAGTCTTGCCGAGCTGATTCTCAACCTCGCTTTGAAACTCTTTGAACTTTTCAAAAGTCTCCGACTAGTGCCTCATCAAATAGATATATCCATATCTACTCAAGTCGCCGGTAAAAGTCACGGCATCGATAGCCACCTCTGGCGGTTGTGCTCATTGGACCACACACATCACTATGTATAAGTTCCAATAGCTCGGACGCCTCTCGCAACTCTTTGCGAACGAGACTTAGTCATCTTGCCGAGCAAGCATGATTCACATGTCTCGAACGACCAAGTCGGACGGGTTAGAGCCCATCATCATGGAGCTTCTTCATGCGTTCAGACTAATGTGTCCAAGCCGACAATGCCGAAGTATGTCGGATTTATCTCATTTGTCTTATGCCTCTTGACATTCACGTTATAGACCGGTTCTGTTCTAGATTCAATATAAATAGCCCATCAACAATGGGTGCATAGTCAGGAACATACCATTCAAAAATATCGAACAACCATTGTCCTTTAAATTGAATGCATAACCTTGACTCATCAAACATGAGGCAGAAATAATGTTCAGACTAAGTGCAGGAATGTAATAACAATTATTCAATTCCATAATGAATCCAGAAGGAAGCTGGAGCTGCATTGTGCCGACCTCCAACGCATCAACTCTTGCTTTGTTGCCGACCCTGATGTCAATCTCCCGTTGTGCCACACGCCTAGTTCTTACCAGCCCCTGCATCGAGTTCCAAATATGAACAACCGATCCGGTATCAAATACCCAAGAGCTACTAGGTATGTCAGCAAGGTAAATGTCTATAACATATGCAACAAGTGTACCTTTGCTCAAGAAGCATTTCCGCCTTCTTGCCATGCTCGCAAGCCACTTGCTACAGTTCCTCTTCCAAAGGACCGGTCTCCTTGCAATGAAAACAAACGGTCTTTGAGTCCGTTCAGACTTGCAGCGCGAGAGGTTACCATCTCTGTGTCCTTTGCCTTAGCCTTCTTCTTAGACCAACTCTTCTTGAACTTAGCGATTTCTGCACCATCAACACTTGATGCGTGCCTTTCTTAATATCTTGCTCGCCACCTTGAGCATCCCATGCAATTCAGTGAGCTTCTTATCCATGCCATGCATATGATAGTTCGAGATGAACGCCCCATAGCTGGGCGGAAGAGAACCCGAAACTGCATCTCAGTAGCCAGCTCATCCAAGAGCGAGAAGCCCAAACGATCCAAAGCTTGCACATATCCGATCATCTTGATCACATGTGGGCTCAGATGGATCACCTTCCTTCAGCTTGCAATCCATCAAGGATCGCCAGACGTTGAACCTTTCGTCCTAGCCTGTGTCCAAACATGCTCTTGAGACTCTCGATCATATCGTAAGCCTCAACGCTTTCAAATGCTGTTGCAAATCGGCTCCATACAAGCTTTAATCGACAATTGATCTCCGTTGATTCATCAACGAAGTTTCGTAGGCATTCTTAGTTGTGGCACTAGCATTATCGGCAGGTTCCTCTAGAAGTGGATCCTCTAGAACATGTTCCTTTATATCGTGCTTGAGAACAATTCTCAAATTTCTATACCAGGTGGTAAAGTTTGTTCCATTCAGTTTATCCTTTTCCAGAATTGATTTCAATGCAAAGTTGGGTTGAGCAGGTGGTGCCATTGATCTACAACATAAAATATGCAATCACTAAGCGATGTGTTTATGTAGAGTAATTCTAGCCTAAACAGAAATACTCCCACCGGAAGTTGGCATCCTCCGCAAACTCTCGGTGATTCAGATCCGACTAGCGCATGCGACTAGTGAGCTTTAGCATCACGCTAGCCAACATACCTATCCGCAAGCAACTCCTTGCTAATCGTATCTCTATACGACTCACGCCGGTCGGGAAGGTATCTCATACCCGCTCCCAACCTTCTTTGCCACAAGGCCCAAAACCGCTTTTGATAGCCTTGTCAAGTTAACTCGATGCGGCATGTCCGTGTCCGACACGAACCCTTCAGCCAAGGACACGCAGCAGCACCCCAATTTTATGAGCCCACTACTAGACGTATTTGACGTGCGAAGGTGCAACATCGGGATGGCACCGCTTGATATTCATGAGGGATCATTCTATCATTTTAACATGCATAGAAACAAAGAAGCATAACAATCACAAATATAACACATATTGTGAAATAGTATGGCTCCTTCATGGACGTTCTTTCAGGTCGGCTCCAACTCTGATGACCATCTACGAACTCCATCTTGTTTGTCACGTCGGGACGCCAAGCCACCTAACCTGATCTCTATTATCCAACCACTACAACTAGTAATGAATTTACATAGAGTCACAAGTCGACACGCAGGTCGTTATACATTATAATGACAGCACTTTGGCTCTTGCCGGTGACAAACATGACACGCAGCCAATGATAAATTACACACATGCATCACATACACATGAGCTATACTATTCACATCAAACCTGCAAAACAAAGTTATGCATAGAATCGCATTCTACCGGTTTGTGTGTTGGTACGAATACACGGCGCTACGCTGCACGGCAGCGCCGACGCTGGAAATCATAGATCACATCTGAACTCCGATCACGCCAATTCTCGATCCGACCGATCTTGTCGATCATCGCGAATCAGATTCGGATTTACGCTTTCACCGTTAACCCGATGGCGGATGACCGACCGGTAGGGGTAGATCGTGTCACGACCTCATCGATCCCGATTTACGTAAAACATAGCCTCAACGATCCCCATGTGCGCTTGATCACATCAACCGCACATAGCCGATCTCTTCAAGGACAACAGATCTCATCCGCCTCCACATATCTAATATGCATATGATCTGAATCCAAATCCTATAACAGAGGCTCGATACCACTTTGTTGGGTTCTACGGTAGGGTGCGCCGATCGCAAATTAAAAATTCCGCCGCAGTAACATCAAGGAACATGCTACGGAGATGGATCACAGTTTGTTACCACTAGACGCGCAGCGCCGTGCAAATGAAGAAGAGTTGGGGCAGCGTCGTCGCGTGGATCGCCTCCTCCTCATTCGATCTCCTCGAGCGCCCGGTCGTCCGATCCCACGCACGAAGTTCGCGGAGCGGCGCAAGTGCACCGCCTCTAACGGTATCCGCGCGTGCGGGAGGAACACCGAGCGGCGGACTGCTAGGTCTGATCACCCGATCGGCGGCAAGTGGAGGTGGCTCTCGAGGTCGAACGATCTACCTCCCGAGGTCAAGCGATCCGCCTCCCGAGGCCAAAGCGTTCGCTCTCGACCCATCAAGTGTGCCGCACCTCCACTTTATATAGGCGTCCGTCATGGCTCAACACTTGGGCCTCGCCACGACCCTAAAGCCCAAAGTCTACTCGGTCACGCCCCTAGTCCAGCTCGGATCACATCCGACCAAGTCCTTAACCGACCTCGTAGGTTCCTTCCCTTGCTGCCACACCCCTTAGGTTCAAGTCGGCTTGGTCACAGCTTCGATCACCTCCGACATGCACGGTTGGTAGCGGCCTCTAGCAAGGCGTGCCGACCACCAAGCAGACTATGAAGCTGGTTAGGCGAACTCAGTACATCGTACTTCCATTCCTTTTGCCACAAGATATATGTTCGGGCTCAAGGCGAGACTGTCATCCTTGTGCTAGCCCGACCTCTTTCTCGTCCAAAGGATACCGACCACTATCCGGATTATCTCATAATCCTTGTCGCATGGCCATGCTGTTCTGGTCGGATCACATGAGGGCCCAGAGTATATCTCTCTGATCGGAGGGGCAATCCCATCTTGCTCGACCATGTCTCGCAGCATGGGATTGGACAAACCCAAACCTACCTTTGTAACTACCCGACCACGGAGTAGCGCTTGGTCGGCCCAAAGCAAGTCTATCACCATCTCGAGTACATGCGCCACCAGGTCTTAGGACATAGAACGATGTTGTACTAGAGACTCACAGATGACATATCGCTGCGCCTCATAGTTGGGTCTGTCCAACTCGGACCTTATTCGACTCGGATCCGACTATGTCGAATCCGACCAGACCTTTCCAAGTCCATATTATCCGTTAGCATCCAATGCTCCATGGCTAGTGAGACCGAGCCATCGACCGTGTCATATGCTAGTCTAGTCGGCATGCGTGTCCACACAACCCTTTCGACTAGGGACCTTTAGGACAGTCATCATACAATGTATAGTCCCACAAACAAGTCACGTACTTGCTGATACACATCATTGATAATGTCCAAGGACTATCTTTATTCATAAACACATAGGAAATATCATCATACATGATTGCCTCTAGTGCATATCTCCAACAAGCAGTAGGGGTGTCATCTCCATGGAGAGCCCCGAAGCTGGGTAAGATTCGCCGGCGTGCATGTCTTCGCCTCATCCCGTTTCCAGGCACCGGCGACGTCTTATTGGCTCCCACTATGATTAGCCACCCGTTGGCATATGTCACACCTACCACCTGACACTATTTCAGTGTTTCGAAGAAACAGAATATCAAACGGAGTCCAAACAGAATGAAATCTTTGGGAACATGATTTTCTCATCGGATAAGACCCAAGAGACTTGGACCCTCCGTCAAGAAAGCTCCGAGGCAGCCACGAGGGTGGAGGGCGCGCCGCCTACCTCGTGGGGCCCTCGAGGCTCCACCGACGTACTTCTTCCTCCTATATATACCTACGTACCCCCGTCAGATAAGATACGGAGCCAAAAACCTAGTTCCACCGCCGCAACTTTCTGTATCCTCGAGATCCTATCTTGGGGCCTGTTCCGAGCTCCACTTAAGGATTCCACCACGGAGGGCTTCTACATCAACATCATAGCCTCTACGATGAAGTGTGAGTAGTTTACCTCAGACCTTCGGGTCCATAGTTAGTAGCTAGATGGCTTCTTCTCTCTTTTTGGATCTCAATACAATGTTCTCCCCCTCTCTCGTGGAGATCTATTCGATGTAATCTTGTTTTTGTGGTGTGTTTGTTGAGATCGATGAATTGTGGGTTTATGGTCAAGATTATCTATGAGCAATATTTGAATCTTTTCTGAATTCTTTTATGTATGATTGAGTTATCTTTACAAGTCTCTTCGAATTATCTGTTTGGTTTGGCCAACTAGATTGGTAGTTCTTGCAATGGGAGAAGTGTTTAGCTTTGGGTTCAATCTTGCAGTGTCCTTTCCCATGACAGTAGGGGCAGCAAGGCACGTATTGTATTGTTGCCATCGAGGATAACAAGATGGGGTATTTATCATATTGCATGAATTTATTCCTCTACATCATGTCATCTTGCTTAAGGCGTTACTCTATTTTCATTAACTTAATACTCTAGATGCATGCTTTGGATAGCGGTCGATGAGTGGAGTAATAGTAGTAGCTGCAGGTGAGTCGGTCTACTTGTCTCGGACGTGATGCCTATATACATGATTATACCTAGATACTCTCATAACTATGCTCAATTCATCAATTGCTCAACAAGAATTGCTCACCCGCCAGAAAATACCTATGCTCTTGAGAGAAGCCACTAGTGAGATCTATGGCCCCGGTCTATTTTCATCATATTAATCTTCCCACGCTTTATTATTGCTTTGCTCTTTACTTTGCCTTTTATTTTACTTTGCATCTTTATACTAAAATGTAGCGACCAGGACCTCAAATAGTCGATCTTCTCGTGCTCAGTGTCATCCTCGGATCAAGAATGTCGACACCACACAAGATTTGAAGGATTTATAACAGAGTAGCAATCACACACTTATTACATCAAATGTCTCAAGAGAGAACTTATTACAATAAAAATGGCTTAAGGCCATCTAAAAGCGATAACAGGGGAAGGTTTGGAAGATAAGCGAGTCCATCAACTCCAACGGCATCACTGAGTATAGAACCATGACCTAAAGGCACCTTACTCGTCGTCTGAGAAGTCTGCAACATGAAACGTTGCAGCCCGAAAATGGGTTAGCACATGGAATATGCTGGCAATGTAACACATAGAGAGTAATGAAAGAATAAGCTATACTACATGCATATATGGCTGGTGGAAAGCTCTATGGTTATAGTTTTGCGTAAAGCCAATTTTTCCCTACTACAAAGGAATAAATTTTACTTAACTATCATGGTGGTTGTTAAACATTGAGAATGGTTGACAGCATCCTCAATCCCAATTAAGCATCATCATTAAAACCCAACAAAATTAATTAAAGTAACATAATGAGATTCACATGATAATCCAAGTACTAGATACTCAAACGTCCATAACCGGGACACGGCTAGCCATGATTAGTTTGTACACTCGCAGAGGTTTATGACTTTTCCCCACAAGACTCGATCTCCTCCATTGGATTTCTCGACTACATGGTGTTTGAGAAACGGATGACCGAGACATAGTCTTTCGTAAGCGCTTAGCACCTTACGATCGGGTAGACCATACCAACCTACATCCCCTACATCAGCTAGTCTACCATCGTAAGAGTTCGCACGACTTATTCAACTATGCTAGAGCCCATAGTAGCTTGTGGCTGCACACGGAAGTTTCTAGTATGAATAGTCTCATGATCCCTTTGAGCCCGGGTGGCGGTCCAAAAGAAACAGTAATCTCGAATACCCAGTACCTCAATCCACCCAGATGTGTGTTTAAGTTGCCACCTTAGATAAACCATTTATTAACAATCTCACATCTGTCATGGATATCACTCACCCAATCCACGCCTCATCGCATAGCATGACATAAGAAGCAAACGAGAAGTAACTCCAAAGGTTTAATAGTAAACGGTAATAGGTACTACCTCATCTACTTCCCATCCCACAATTTAATTAGATCCTAATCATGCAATGTTTGAGGATTGATCTAATGCAATAAAAACTGGGCAGTAGAAAGGTATGATCAAAGTGTTACTTGCCTTGCTGATGATCCGCAAACCTAGAGATTCAAGTAACAAAGCGCGACCGAGTACTCTATCGCAAACAAACAAACAAGCATACAATAAGTACTCATCTAATGCACAGGTAAAACTCAAATAAGAGATCTAACCAGAAAGTTCAACTTAAGAACTCCGGTTCGGAAAAAGAATCAAATCAAACGAAGCAACGAAAGTCAAATGGCGAAAGAAAACAACTTCGTTTTACTAATCTGGACTTAAGTCAAATTTTACAAAAGCAAAAACTTGTTTAAGTTGGTTAAACGGAAAGAGGGTTTCGAGATTTAAACTCAGCGCTTGAATCGCTCGATTCCGATAAACGAGCTTAAAAGTTATACTAAAACGAAAATCGGATCGTAAATCGCGATCGAAATAATCACGGAAAATCCGAGAAAAGAAAACGATGAATGATTAACGAACTAACGCTCGTTATCTGGATCTAAATGATGAACGATTCGTTAAAACGAACGAACGAGCTTAACGCCACTAAATAAATAAACCGAAAAACCGATCTATAAAAAAGCGAAACTTAAAAAAATCACAGAATAAAAAAAACCGGCGGTTTTCTTAGGAAACCACCGGCGATTTACGGCCACTCGGGCGGCGGGTCCGCGAGGCGGCGGGCGGCTCGGCGAAGCGGGCGGGCAATGGCGGTGACGCAAGCAACGACGCTGAACGAGGCGGCGGCGGCTTAGGGTTTGGGGCGCAGCGGTCATGGGCTGGTGGGCTGGCTCGGGGCCCGGCGCGGCTTATAAAGCCCGCCAGGTGGAGTCTCGGCCGGTTACGCCCAAGGTCGGTTCGACTTTTAAAAAAAAATTTAATTCCGCGCAGAAAATCTAACAAAAGAAATACTAAACGGACTCGAAAAATCCCGAAATAAATTTTCCCCGACTTCTAAAATCAAGCCGGACAAAGTGAACATTTATTTGGGGCATAAATGCAATTTTGAAAAACACATATTTTTCCTAAATTCTAATAAAATAGCGAAAAACTCCGAAATAAAATCTTATTTGATTTTATTATTAAATCCTCAATATTTCTTTATTTGGGGAAAGTCATTTTATTCCCTCTCTCATATTTTTTTGTAATAGAAATAGTTGAAGATAAAATAATTAAAATCAAATCATCCTATTCTCAAAATTTGAGAAAACTCAAATATGAAAATAACGAAATCCCCAACTCTCTTTGTGGGTCCTTGAGTTGCGTAAAATTTCTAGGATCAAAACCAAAACCAAACAAAATATGATATGCAATGATGATCTAGTGTATAACATTCCAAATTGAAAATTTGGGATGTTACAAACCTACCCCCCTTAAGATGAATCTCGCCCTCGAGATTTGGGTTGGCTAGAAAATAGATGAGGGTGGTCTTTCAAAGAAATCTTCCTCTCGCCCCCGGTGGCTTCATCCTCTCGTGGTGGTGGCTCCAATCGAACTTTGCAAAACTTGATAACCTTGTCAAGGGTGACTCGGCCGGCAAACTCAAGAATCTTAACTGGTTTCTCCTCATAGGTCAAATCATTATCCAATTGAATTGCCTCCAACGACGGTATCCTCAACCGTATATCAGCCATCTCCGTGGCACTTCTTCACCGAGAAATGTGGAACACATCATGAACTCCCGACGATCCTTTGGGCAATTCCAACTTGTAGGCCACTTCTCCCATACGCTCCACAACTCGGTATGGTCCTACAAAACGTGGCGCTTAACTTTCCTTAACACCAAAACGCTTAATACCCCAAGTGGAGATACTCAAGATAAACTCGGTCTCCGACTTTGTAAACTGTCTCTTTGCGTTTAGAATCATGTAGCTCTTCCGTCTCGGACTGGGCTACCTTGAGCCTATCGCGAATCAACTTCACCTTCCGCTCGCACTCCTTAATCAGATCCACCAAACAATCGGCGATCTCCAACTTCGCCCCACGACAACGGTGTCCTGCACCTCCTTCCATACAAGGCTTCGAAGGGGCCATCTTCAAACCGGATTGATAGCTATTGTTGTAAGAGAACTCAGATATGGCAAGTTGTCATCCCAACTTGATCCATAATCTAGCGCATGTGCTCTTAGCATATCCTCCAAAATCTGATTGACTCTCTCGGTCCGCCCATCCGTCTGTGGATGAAAAGTCGTCTTAACTCTAGCTCGGTACCCAAAGTTTCGTGCAACCGATTCCGTAACTTAGAGGTAAACCGGGTTCCTCTATCTCGACACGATGCTCCTCGTAACTCCATGCAAGCATACGATTCTCGTCATGTATATCTTCGCCAACTTAGCACCGGTGTAGGTGGTCTTTATCGATGAAATGAGCTACCTTTGTCAATCGATCAACTACAACCCAAATTGAGTCATAGCTCTAACGAGTCCTGGGTAATCCCATGATAAAATCCATGCCTAACTTATCCCACTTCCATTCGGTATCGGCAATGGTCGTAATAATCCTCGCCGCTTCGATGCTCGCTTTACTCTCATCATACATCACAAACTGCTAAATACTCCGCAATATCTTTCTTCATTCCGTCCACCGTAAAGTATCCTTCAAATACAAATACATCTTGGTATTTCCGGTGAATCGAATATGGTGAATCATGGGCCTCTTGCGTAATTAACTTCCCGATCTCCGGGTCATTTGGCACATAAACTCGGTCCTCAAACCATAGGGTATCGTGTTCATCCTCATGAAATCCCTTAGCCTTCCTTTGCTCATTTTCTCCTTTATAGAGGCAATCTCCTTGTCACCATTCCGAGCTTCTCGATTTTATCCATCAAAGTCGATCAATCTCCAATGCTGCTACATAGCCTCTCGAACTATCTCCAAACATAGCTCACGAAGATCCTCGGCTAACTCCTTTGGCAACTCTCCCGTCATTAGTGTATTGACATGGCTCTTACGGCTCAATGCGTCAGCTACTACATTAGCCTTTCCGGGATGATAATGCAACCTCATATCATAATCCTTGATGAGTTCCAACCATCTCCTTTGTCTGATGTTTAACTCCTTTTGAGTGAAAAATGTACTTCAAACTCTTGTGATCCGTGTACACCTCACAATGGTTTCCAATGAGGAAATGTCTCCATGTTTTCAATGCATGCACTACGGCTGCTAACTCCAAATCATGCGTGGCATAATTCAATTCATGAGGTTTTAGTTGTCGTGAAGCATACGAAACAACTCTTCCCTCTTGCATAAGCACGGCTCCAAGTCCTCGACGTGAAGCGCCACAATACACCTCATAATCCTTGTTCGATCCGCGTAATCAACACCGTGAGGTAACCAAACATTTCTTCAACTCCCGAAACTAGCCTCACACTCCTCACCATATGAACTTGGTATCGTTCTTCAACAACTCCGCCATAGGCTTTGCAATCCTTGAGAAGTTCTCAATAAATCTCCGTAGTATCCTCGCGAGTCCAAGGAAACTCCGGATCTCTCCAACTGTTGTTGGTGCTTCCCAATTTGTTACAGTGATAACCTTTGTGGGATCAACTGCTATTCCTTCTCCGGATATAACATGTCCGAGGAATCCCACTTCCTTCAACCAAAACTCACATTTGCTGAACTTGGCATACAACTGATGTTCTCTGAGCTTCTCAAGTACCAATCGCAAATGTTCTTTATGCTCCTCTTCATTCTTCGAGTAAACCAGAATATCATCAATGAACACTACGACGAACTTATCCAAAAACTCCATAAACACTTTGTTCATCATGTTCATAAAATAGGCAGGTGCATTAGTCAGACCAAATGACATAACGGTATACTCATACAGCCCATACCTGGTGGTAAAAGCCGTCTTAGGTATGTCCTGCTCTCAAATCTTCAATTGATGGTACCCTGATCGCAAATCGATCTTGGAAAACGCTTTAGCCCCTTGCAATCGATCAAATAGATCATTGATCATCGGTAGTGGGTACTTGTTCTTGATTGTTACTTCGTTCAATCCACGATAATCAACAACCATCCTTAATGTTCCATCCTTCTTCTCCACTAGAAGTACTGGCGATCCCCAAGGCGAAGAACTTGGGCGAATATACCCTTTATCCAATAACTCCTTAATCTGCTTCTTAATCTCCTCCAAATCTTTTGCGGGCATCCTGTATGGTCTCTTAGATATTGGTCCCGTGCTCGCAAAAGCTCAATCAAAAATCGATGTCTCTATCCAAAGGCATGCCCGGCAACTCTTCCGAAATCCATCCGAAAATCCTTTACTATCGGTACTTCCTCCTGCACAACTCCCGATAAGGAATTTACTTGAGTCCTTTTCGGCACATGCCATGATACATACTTGATCCTTCTTCCTTCTGGCGTCATAAGCAAGGTTGTCTTACTAGCGCATTCAATGTTCCCTTCATACTTTGATAACCAATCCATGCCTAATATCACATCCAATCCTTGAGATTCCAATACTATTAGGTCCGAGGGAAACACATAGTTACCAATCCTTAATGGTAATCGATCACACCATCGACTAGCCATATACTCGCTCCAAAGTAGGTTACTAACATGGGTGACCTAAGGGCTTGGGTTGGTAGGTTATACTTATCCACAAATCCCTTGAGATGTATGAATGCGATGCACCAAGATCAAAAAGAACGAAAAGCGAAAATGACTTAACCAAAAACTTACCTATTATCGCATCAGTTGAGCTTCAACCTCCTCCACGTTAACGTGGTTCACCCGTCCCCTGCTGAAAGGGTTCGGCTTCTTCCCGAGCTTCCATTGCTATTACGCCTTCGTGACATTCATTGGCATAATGTCCGGTCTTCCGACACTTAAAATGATGACTTGGCTTAGGTCTCTTGGCTGGGGTTGATGGGGTGGTACGGTTCGCCGCTGCTTCCTCCATTCCCATTACCATTCTTGGGGCCATTATGGTTGTGCGAGCTACCTCCTCCATGGGTATGCTGAAAATGAACTCCCGGTTTAGGGTAAGACGGGTTTCACGAGCTCCGTAATTGTACTTCCCTGTCCATACTTCCTCTTGCGGTTTTCAATTTGCTGCTTCTTCCTTCAATCATAAGAGCATGATCTACCAACTCCTGGTAGTTGTTGAAGCTTGCTACCATCAACTGCATGCTCACTCGCCATTCACCCTTCTAGAAACTTCTCCGCTTAGTCTGCATCCGTAGCAACGCTATCCGGGGCATAACGTGCTAGCTTAATAAAGTCATCCACATACCGCCAACTGTCTGTCCTCCTTGGCGCAAGTTGCGAAACTCACGCTTCTTCATGGCCATAGCTCCTGCTGAAACATGGGCAGACGAAAGCTTGTCAAACCGATCCCATGTGACAAGATCCATAGGGTAAGTGGCTGTGAAATTCTCCCACCATGCGGCTGCGGGTCCTTCAAGATGATGAGCTGCAAATTTCACCTTTTCACCATCTGTACATCCTGCAGTGGTCAACTCCCTCCCTGTCTTACGGAGCCAATCATCTGCCACTATCGGCTCGGTGCTACTGGAGAACACCGGCGGATTTAGCCTAAGAAAACGGGTTAAGTGATCAACAGGTGGTGGTGGTGGTGGGTTGTTGTCGTTGTTGTTCCCCTGGTTCTGGTTCTGGACTAGCAACTGCATCAAGGCATTCTGCTGCTGGATCAATTGAGTGAGCTCTGGTGGGAAAGCAAATCCATTGTCACATCTCGGAGGCATCTGAGGGTTTAGAAAAGATGAGAATTAAGAATAGAATGAGGCCTAAAGAGAAAACACTACCCAAATGCACATGAGGCAAATGCACACAAAATCACTTCATTCAATCAAACAAGGCATATAGTCGGTCTAGAACTATCGTAAAGTGCTTTGACTATGCTATGTACATGGTGGAACACTACTACTACTGTTATGGTGATCTACTAGAAAAACTGCTCCGATGAAGACTCCATGATATCTGCTCCGGCTTCGTCTTCGAAGTCATCATCACTAGGATCGGAATCGGTGTCGTTGATGATGATGTAGTTGTCTGGACAAGTGCAATCGTCATCTTCTCCTCCGGGTGCTGAATTCCCCATGAGTTCTTCAATCTTCTCCTTAAGGTCGTCGTTTTGTCTCACTAGAGCGACGATCTCCTCCATGTAATCCTTGCGAGTGGACTTCAGTTCTCCTTCTAGCTCGATAATTCTAGCCTTTGCTTTCTTCAACTCCATCATGTCTGCGCACATCTAGTTCTCTTGGCGTCGAATGTGCTGGTTTAACTCCTGGATGAAGGCTGCAATGGATCTATCCTTCTTGGTGCTAACTATCTCCCATTGTTCATCTCGGCGCCTACAAATCTGGTAGATAGTATCCTTGAGGTCATCTTGGTAGACTTCTCCAATGTGTCCCATGGTGATGTGAGCTGCCATGCTCTTTCCCAGACTCCAGGTTGGTGCATTAAAAGTACATTCTATGGGCTCCATGACTGGCGCGAACGTTCTTCCTGGAACTTGAGCTTGAATCTTCCAACGCCCTCTTCGGGTAAAGTGGCGCCAGTAGGTCCCGTGAAGCTTGGTATTCCGATGTTCAGTACTTAGTGACTTCCTTCGTGTCATCCAAAGGGTGTATCTTCATTCGCTGCGTGAACTTGATCCTCGCCTCGCCATCCTAAAAGAGTAGAAAAGATGAGGAGTCGAAATGAGAAGAGAGTAGTGATCTAGGGCTTTAGCTTAGTGGTCGTGTCTCATACCGGCCAGTGCTCTAATACCATCTTGTAGCGACCCGACCTCAGAGGTCAAGTCTTCGTGCTCAGTGTCATCACCGGATCAAGAATGCCGACACCACACAAGATTTGAAGGATTTATAACAGAGTAGCAATCACACACTTATTACATCAAATGTCTCAAGAGAGAACTTATTACAATAAAATGGCTTAAGGCCATCTAAAAACGATAACAATGAAGGCTTGGAAGATAAGCGAGTCCATCAACTCCAACGGCATCATCGAGTATAGAACCACGACCTAAAGGCACCTTACTCGTCATTCTAAAAGTCTCAGAATATGAAACGTTGCAGCCCGAAATGGGTCAAGACATGGAATATGCCGCAATGTAACACATAGAGAGTAATGAAAGAATAAGCTATACTACATGCATATATGGCTGGTGGAAAGCTCTATGGTTACAGCTTTGCATAAAGCCAATTTTTCCCTCATCGCAAAGGAATAAATTTTATTTAACTACCATGGTGGTTGTTAAACATTGAGAATGGTTGACAAGATCCTCAATCCCAATTAAGCATCATCATTAAAACCCAACAAAATTAATTAAAGTAACATGATGAGATTCACATGATAATCCAAGTACTAGATACTCAAACGTCCATAACCGAGGACACAGCTAGCCATGATTAGTTTGTACACTCGCAGAGGTTTATGACTTTTCCCCACAAGACTCGATCTCCTCCGCTGGATTTCTCGCACTACATGGTGTTTGAGAAACGGATGACCGAGACATAGTCTTTCGTAAGCGCTTAGCACCTTACGATCGGGTAGACCGTACCAACCTACATCCCCTACATCAGCTAGTCTACCACCGTAAGAGTTCGCACGACTTAGTCAACTATGCTAGAGCCCATAGTAGCTTGTGGCTGCACACGGAAGTTTCTAGTATGAATAGTCTCATGATCCCTTTGAGCCCGGGTGGCGGTCCAAAAGAAACAGTAATCTCGAATACCCAGTACCTCAATCCACCCGTATGTGTGTTTAAGTTGCCACCTTAGATAAACCCTTTATTTACAATCTCACATCTGTCATGGATATCACTCACCCAATCCACGCTCATCGGCATAGCATGACATAAGAAGCAAACGAGAAGTAACTCCAAAGGTTTAATAGTAAAACGGTAATAGGTACTACCTCATCTACTTCCCATCCCACAATTTAATTAGATCCTAATCATGCAATGTTTGAGGATTGATCTAATGCAATAAAAACTAGGCAGTAGAAAGGTATGATCAAAGTGTTACTTGCCTTGCTGATGATCCGCGAAACCTAGAGATTCGAAGTAACAGGCGGCGCACTCCGGGTACTCTATCGCAAACAAACAAACAAGCATACAATAATTACTCATCTAATGCACAGGTAAAACTCAAATAAGAGATCTAACCAGAAAGTTCAGCTTAAGAACTCCGGTTTGCAAACAGAATAAAATCAAACGAAGCAACGAAAGTCAAACGGCGAAAGAAAACAACTTTGTTTTACTAATTTGGATTTAAGTCAAATTTTACAGAAGCAAAAACTTGTTTAAGTTGGTTAAACGGAAAGAGGGTTTCAAGACGAAACTCCAGGCGCTTGAATCGCCCGATTCCGATAAACGAGCGAAAATTTATACTAAAACGAAAATCGCGATCAGAAATAATCGCGGAAAATCCGAGAAAAAGAAAAACGACGAACAGATTAACGAACGAACGTTCATTATCTGGATCTAAACGATGAACGCGTTCGTTAAAACGAACGAACAAGCGAACGCTCACTAAATAAATAAACTGGAAAAAAACCGATCTATAAAAAAATGAAACTTAAAATAAATAAACCGCGGTTAAATAAAAAAACCAGGCGGTTTTCTGAGGAAAATCGCCGGCGATGGCGGCTACCTCGGCGGCAGGTCCCATGAGGCGGCGGGCGGCGGCGAAGCGGGGCGGCGGCGGCGGCGACATGGGCGGCGGCGGCGGAACGAGGCTGGCGGCGCGCTAGGGTTTGGGGCGCGCGCGGCTCATGGGCTGGTGGGTGGCTCAGGCTCCCAAGGCGGCTTATAAAGCCCTGCCAAAGTGAGTCATGGCCGTTACGCCCAAGGTCGGTTCGGATATTTTTTTAAAAAATAAAATTAATTCCGCGCAGAAAAACTAACGAAAGAAATACTAAACGGACTCCAAAAATCCCGAAATAAATTTTCCCCGACTTCTAAAGTCAAGACAGACAAAGTGAACATTTATTTGGGGCCTAAATGCAATTTTGAAAAACGCATATTTTTCCTAAATTCAAATAAAATAGCGAAAAACTCCGAAATAAAATCTTATTTGATTTTATTATTAAATCCTCAATATTTCTTGAAAACTCAAATATGAAAATAACGAAATCCCCAACTCTCTCCATGGGTCCTTGAGTTGCGTAAAATTTCTAGAATGAAAACCAAAAGCAAACAAAATATGATATGCAATGATGATCTAGTGTATAACATTCCAAATTGAAAATTTGTGATGTTACAAAAAAATACCAAAAATATTATCTATCATCTCTATCAGATCTCACTCTCGTAAGTGACCGTGAAGGGATTGACAACCCCTATTCACGTTGGTTGCGAGGAGCTATTTGCTTTGTGTAGGTATGAGGGACTCGCGCGTGGCCTCCTAATGGATTGATACCTTGGTTCTCAAAAACTGAGGGAAATACTTGCGGTACTCTGCTGCATCATCCTATCCTCTTCGGGGGAAACCAACGCAACCGCAAGACGTAGCACTTACCTGCGTAGGGCTTCGCCTAAGCACTACGACAATATGACCGAGGTGTTAAACTATGGAGGGGGGCACCGCACACGGCTAAGAGATTGTGTGTTGTGCTTTGGGTAAAGGAGGGGGGAGGAGGAGGCCAGCCAAGGGGGAGGCGCGCCAAGGGGGGAGTCCTACTAGGACTCCAAACCTAGTAGGATTCGGCCCCCCTTTCCTTCCAACGGAGAGGAGGAAAGGGGAAGGGAGAGAGAGGGAGAAGGAAAGAGGAGGGCCGCACCGCCTCCCCTTGTCCAATTTGGATTGGGGCAAGGGGGGCGCGCCCCACCTCCTGTGACCTGCCTCCTCTCCTCCACTATGGCCCATTAGGCCCAATAACTTTCCCGGGGGGTTCCGATAGCCTCCCGGTACTCCGAAAATCCCCGAACCTTATCAGAACCATTCCGATGGTCGTATATAACCTTCCAATTTATCAATCTTTACCTCTCGACCATTTCGAGACTCGTCATCATGTCCGTCATCTCATCCGGGACTCCGAACATACTTCGGTCATCAAATCACATAACTCATAATACAAATCATCATCGAACATTAAGCGTGCGGACCCTACGGGTTCGAGAACTATGCAGACATGACCGAGACACATCTCCGGTCAATAACCAATAGCGGAACCTGGATGCTCATATAGGCTCCTACATATTCTACGAAGATCTTTATCGGTCAAACCGCATAACAACATACGTCATTCCCTTTGTCATCGGTATGTTACTTGCCCGAGATTCGATCATCGGTATCCTCATACCTAGTTCAATCTCGTTACTGGCAAGACTCTTTACTCGTTCCGTAATGCATCATCCCGCAACTAACTCATTAGTCACATTGCTTGCAAGGCTTATAGTGATGTGCATTACCGAGAGGGACCAGAGATACCTCTCCGATACACGGAGTGACAAATCCTAATCTCGATCTATGCCAACTCAACAAACACCTTCTGAGACACCAGAGAGAATTTTATAATCACCCAGCTTACGCCAGTGACGCTTTGATAGCACATGTGGTGTTCCTCCGGTATTCGGGAGTTGCATAATCTCATAGTCAGAGGAATATGTATAAATCATGAAGAGAGCAATAGCAATAAAACTAAATGATCATTATGCTAAGCTAAGGATGGGTTTTGTCCATCACATCTTTCTCTAATGATGTGATCCCATTCATCAAATGACAACACATTTCTATGGTTAGGAAACTTAACCATCTTTGATTAACGAGCTAGTCAAGTAGAGGCATACTAGGGACACTCTGTTTGTCTATGTATTCACACATGTACTAAGTTTACGGTTAATACAATTCTAGCATGAATAATAAACATTTATCATGATATAAGGAAATATAAATAACAACTTTATTATTGCCTCTAGGGAATATTTACTTCAGTTGGGTCTCCAAGTGCAGAGTTTTGTAGCAAAGTAGCAAATTTCTCTCAAGTGGATGACCTAAGGTTTATCAACTGTGGGAGGCTTAGGATGAAGATGGTCTCTCTCTAACAACCCTGCAACCAAATAACAAAGAGTCTCTTATGTCCCCAACACACCCAATACAATGGTATATTGTATAGGTGCACTAGTTCGGCGAAGAGATGGTGATACAAGCGTAATATGGATGGTAGATATAGGTTTTCGTAATCTGAAAATATAAAAACAGCAAGGTAGCAAGTGGTAAAAGTGAGTGAAAACGGTATTGCAATGCTTGAAAACAAGGCCTAGGGTTCATACTTTCACTAGTGCAAGTTCTCTAAACAATGATAACATAATTAAATCATATGGCAATCCCTCAACGTGCGACAAAAGTCACTCCAAAGCTCCTATTGCGGAGAACATAAGATGAAATTGCTTGTAGGGTACGAAACCGCCTCAAAGTTCTTTTTTCCGATCAATCCATTGAGCTATTCCTATAAGTGTCACAAACAGCCCTAGAGTTCGTAGTAAAATAACACCATATGACACACATCAATCAACCCAAATGTCACCTAAATACTCCAATTTCACCAGAAGCATCTGTGGGTCAATTATACGATATGCGTCAAACTACTTCACATTCATAATATTCAATCCAACACCAAGAACCTCAAAGAGTGCCCCAAGATTTCTACCAGAGAAACAAGGACGAAAACATGCATCAACCCTATGCATAGATTACCCCAATGTCACCTCGAGAATCCACGAATTGAGTGCCAAAACATACATCAAGTGAATCAATAGAACACCCCATTGTCACCACGGGTATCCCACACAAGACATACATCAAGTGTTCTCAAATCCATAATAGTATTCAATCCGATAATAGTGAAACTTCAAAGGTAAAACTCAATTCATCACAAGAAGGTAGAGGAGAGAAACACCATATGATTCAACTATAATAACAAACCTCGCGGTACATCAAGATCGTGTCAAATAAGAACACGAGAGAGAGAGAGAGAGAAGAGAGAGAGAGAGAGAGAGAGAGAGAGAGAGAGATCAAACACATAGCTACTGGTACATACCCTCAGCCCCGAGGGTGAACTACTCCCTCCTCATCATGGAGAGCGTCGGGATGATGAAGATGGCCACCGGTGATGGTTTCCCCCTCCGGCAGGGTGCTGGAACGGGCTCTTGATTGGTTTTTCGTGGCTACAGAGGCTTGCGGCGGCAGAACTTCTGATCTAGGTTTCTTTCTGGGGGTTTCTAGATTTATAGGAATTTTTGGCGCCGGTTTCACGTCACGGGGGTCCATGAGGCAGCGACAAGGTAGGGGCGCGCCCTCCACCCTTGTAATTGACTCAGGACTCTTCTGGCCCAACTCTTTTGCTTTGGGGGCTTCTTCTGGTCCATAAAAAATCACCGTAAATTTTCAGGTCATTTGGACTCCGTTTGATATTCCTTTTCTATAAAACTCAAAAACAAGGAAAAAACTGAAACTGGCACTGGGCTCTAGGTTAATAGGTTAGTCCCAAAAATAATATAAAATAGCATATAAATGCATATAAATATCCAAGATGGATAATATAATAGCATGGAACAATAAAAAATTATAGATACGTTGGAGACGTATCAAGGGTGCAGCAAGGCACCGATGTTTGCTTGAACTACGTCGGTATTTCCCCAAAGAGGAAGGGATGATGCAGCACAGCAGCGGTAGGTATTTCCCTCAGTGATGAGACCAAGGATATCGAACCAGTAGGAGAACCACGCAACACCACGTAAACAGCTCCTACACACAAAGAACAAATACTTGCAACCCGATGTAAGAGAGGGGTTGTCAATCCCTCATGGGTAAAAGGATAGTTAAAATTGTAGTAGATTGGATAAATAGATCTTGCGGGAACACGAGATAAAATAAATAACAATAAATTGCAGCAAAGTATTTTTGGATTAATAGATCTGAAAATAAAATAAAATAAAAATAAATCGTGAAGGCTAATATAATAAAGAAGAGACCCGGGGGCCGTAGATTTCACTAGTGGCTTCTCTCGAGAAAAATAGCATACGGTGGGTAAACATATTACTGTTGGGCAATTGATAGAATTTCAAATAATCATGATGATATCCAGTCAATGATAATTACATAGGCATCACGTCCAAGATTAGTAGACTGATACGTCTCCAACGTATCTATAATTTTTGATTGTTCCATGCTATCATATTATCTATTTTGGATGTTTAATGAGCTTTAATATGCTCTTTTATATTATTTTTGGGACTAACCTATTAACCGGAGGCCTAGTGCCAGTTTTTTGTTTTTCCCCCTATTTCAGTGTTTTGTAGAAAAGGAATATCAAACGGAATCCAAACGGAACGAAACCTTCGCGAGTATCTTTCTTGGGACAAAGGCAATCCAGGAGACTTGGAGTGTAAGTCAGAGACGCAACAAGGCGACCACGAGGCAGGAGGGCGCGCCCCCCACCCTCGTGGGCCCCTCGTGGCTCCACCGACGTACTTCTTTTGCCTATATATACGCTTGTACCCTAAAAACATCTAGGAGAGCCACGAAACCACTTTTCCACTGCCGCAACCTTCTGTACCCGTGAGATCCCATCTTGGGGCCTGTCGTGGTTCTAAGTCTGACAGTAGAATGGGGGGTAGGTATGGAGAGGCAAGATCCTAGCTATGGAGTAGTTGTATACGCACGAGTTTTACGAGTTCAGGCCCTTCTCGGAGGAAGTAACAGCCCTACGTCTCGGAGCCCGGAGGCGGTCGACTGGATTATATGCGTATGAATTACAGGGGTGCGAACCCTTCTACCTATGGAGGGGTTTGGCTTATATAGAGTGCGCCAGGACCCCAGCCAGCCCACGTAGCGGAGGGTTAAAGGTACATTAAGGCCAGGCGTTACTTGTAACGCCTTACATAAAGTGTCATCATGATCATAAAGACTACTTAATTACGCATCGCTTGGACACCGAGTGGTTCTTGAACTCCTAGTGGTCGAGTGGGTCTTCATGGTCGAGTGTCTTTGAGTCTGCCGAGTGGAATCCTACCAGGTCGACTGGAAGGCAGTTTATTCTAAGGATGTCCTTGGGGAGGGTAGCTTGGACAGGTCCATGACCCTACCCTAGGTACATGACTTCATCATTATCCCCGAATGGATCGAGGTTTGAGTGAGGAAGGAGTTGATAATCTTTCCGACCTGTTTTTCGTCATGCGAGTGTGTCTTACTCGATCGCTGACCTTTTAGTGATGGTGTCAACTTCTCTTTCATCGCCTTGATCCATTCTTTACATCTGTCGAGTGAACTTTATGAACTTGAGATTTTGTTTACGATCGGAGGAAATCTGCCGTCGACAAGTTGCTTTCTGCTGTTAGCGGATTTAGCGCATCCGATTTCGGGAACCGCTGAAGCGGAGAAGGTCATGTACTCGGATGGGATAAGGCAAGGACGCCTTGATCCTCAGCCACCTTTTTCGCCACGTATCGCGTGCTTGATCGCTTGCGGATTTGACAGATTGCCCGGGCCTACCAACAGCCACTGGAAGCGACTTCATATAAGGCACCGGCGGGGTCTTTTGAACAGTGCGCCCTCATTTTCCCCTCCTTCGTCCTCAGATTCATCCGCCGCGCCCGTAACCTGCTCAGCGTTGCTGCTCCGTTCCTGCTTCACCGGCAACAATGGTGAAGGAGAAGACGGCGGCCTTGGAGCGGGCGAAGAAGGCGACGGCGAAGGTGAAGGGGAGAGCGCCCAGTCGGGGCGGATCCTCGTCGCGGTCCAGCCTGCCGCAAGGTTGGGTCCAGGGAGATTGGATCCGCTCGACCATCACCCAGAAAGACCTCGACGACCTGGCCAACGAGGGATTGATCCCCCACGGGTCAGCAAGGCTTCCGGGGACGGAGTGGCAGCCACAGCCTCAGGAGGGTGAGTGTGTCCTCTTAGCCACCCATGTTGATCGCGGATTTTCTCTACCGCCGAATCTTTTCTTTCGGGGTTTTCTGAACTTCTTTGGAGCACAACTCCATCACTTCACACCCAACTCCATTGCCTATCTCGCTGCTTTCGTGTCTTTGTGCGAAAACTTCTTGGGTTGTCGGCCACACTCGGGCCTCTTCAAACACATATTCACTTGTCGCTCACAGACGGTGAAAAAGGCTAGTCCGAATGATGAAAGAACCCAAGTAATCCAGATGTGTGGGGGTCTTGGGGTCCAGATGAGGGGTAAAAGTGCCTTCCGCCATGATTCTTCCCGATTCAGTTAGAGGGTGGCAATGACCTAGTTCTATCGGGCAAGACCGATCCGACGCCGTAGCGCCGATCGCCATCCTGTGGCAATCAAAGCCGACGAAGGCCTTGCCCAAGATGAGGATGGTCATTCCCACCATTTCCGTAATCAGCAGAACTTGTGTTTTCCTGCTTATCATGGGTGTACTTTTCGTCGACTCGCTTGATCGATCAACTGATTTCTGAAATCTGCAAAGGTTGCCACCTCCGAGACCTCATAAGCACGAAGATCGTGAAATGGAAGATGCCGCCACCTCCAACCTTGGTATGATCTCTGCAGTTCGCTTTATGGTCGATTGATTTCTGTTTTACCTTTGAATCTTTCTTGTAGTTCCACCTCATGTCATTGATCTCCGACGGCGATGATGAAACACCGCCGAGGAAGAGGAAGGACAAAAGGTGCTCTTGGCAAGGCTACTCAAGTTGTATCACCGCTCGAGACGCTGGTTCACGAGGGAGGCGACACCACTCGGCTTCGTGTCCTTTGTTGTGCCACCGACGAGTGTCCGCCTTCGTCGTCGATCGCTGACCCGCCTTCTCTTTTTGCCACACACCACGTCCCGGAAGACCAAGTGAGTGCTGCTAAGGAGGCCTTACGCCAGGCAGGGATCATGATGGAGCAAGTGAAGGTGGTCCGGGAGGCCAGCCAGGCGGCTTATGATGCAAGCTCAGCTCTTCAGAGCAATGTCCAAGTAAGTTGGTCGCTGCTTGTTCTGTTAGGATATGCTACCTGAAATTTCTTCTTTCTGAAGATTTCCATATCTGTATCTGTACACCCACTGGGCGGGTGTGTCGATTGAATTTTTGTACTGGTGGGGGCACGCTGAGTGCACCCACTGGGTGTAGTCCCCGAGACTATGGTGGACTGCGGGCAGTCGACTATAGTCTTTATACTTTGAACTTCTTCACTCGGTCTGGTCGGGCCATGTCGAATGGATCTTTGGAACCGGTGGGGGCACGCTGAGTGCACCCACTGGGTGTATTCCCCGAGACTATGGTGGACTGCTGGCAGTCGACTATAGTCTAAGGAACTGTTTTTTTTAACTGACTGCTGACAGTTAGCTATGGTTTTAGGATCATAACCTTTTTTCCTCTTTCGGTCAACTGGTCGAACCGAATTGGTAAAAACCAGTGGAGGCACGCTGAGTGCACCCACTGGGTGTAGTCCCCGAGACTACTGTCGAATGTTTTGATTCGACTGTAGTCTTAGAAATGCTACGATTTTTCTTTAGTCACTCGGAAGTGACCTGTCCTTGATGTTTTGTCGATTGACTCTTCGCAGAAATCTTGCGAGCTCGTGGCCCGCTATACCAAATTGGAGAACAAACAGATCCAGCTCAACCTTGACTTGAAGCTTGCTCAGGAGAACTTGCAAAAGGCGAGAGACAAAGCAAAAGGTATTGCTGGTGAGAACTTGACGACTGTCTTAGTCTTTCTACCCATTCTCAACTCTGGGCTTATTGTTATTTTGCAGACAAACTGGAGGAGGCTCTGAAGAAGAAAGACCACGACCTTGCAGAGGCACGTATATGCTTTGGAGAAAACAAAGCTCGCGGAAGAGAAACTGGTCTCGGTCGGCAAACTCAAGAGGAGAATACCAAATCAAGGCTGCTCTCGACGCGCCAACAAGGAGGTTAGTCGACTAAAGAATGACAAAGTTGCTCGATCGACAAGGCTAGCGAATCAAGGGAAGAGGAATGATCTGAGGTTTATCCGGGAGGGCTCGCCAAAAGTTATTCCTCATGCTCAAGGTAATCTCTTTTACCCGACTGCCTAGTTATCACCGATCGATCATAGAACTGTTAACTTGAACCCGAGTTGCATTTATGAGTGCAGCCGAACATCGAAGAGGAGACCAACAGTGGAGACAAGCCTCGACCCCATCAACTCTCCCGTGAAGGATGAAGCCGCTATGAACATGCTCCACCGAGTCTCGCATTGCTGGTGTGGTGGACTATCTCGCCGACCGAAAGTTGCGGTGTCGCGGATCGACTCAACCCTCCGCCGCACTGCACGCTTGTAATGACCTTGAGTTCTTAATGACTCGATCGAATGAGGTTCCAAGTCGAGTGCAAGAATGGAAAAGTCTTCGCCAAAGCGGTGCTGATGTTGCTCGTCTCGGTTCGTGTCCACCGCAAGGAGGCGCGGAGGAAAAGTCAAGGCCCATCAAAGTTGCCAATACTAAGAAGTATGATTTCCAATCTTTCATGGAGACTTTCATCGCCGCGCCACCGGATTGCTGATGGGATCGACCTTGACCAGTTTGTGGTTCTTCCATCCTCCACCCGAGGAGTAAAAACTTCTATGCTCTACCTTAAATTTGCCTCGGAATGCCGAGTGGTTTTGTAACCGATAAACTTTAATGTTTGAGGCACTGGTACTTCGCATCCTTAGGATGCTATCTCAACTTTACTTATCGTCGAAATATGCTTTTGTTTGCCTTCGAGTGAACTTTGCTCTTCACTCGGATTATGCTTCAATGCTTGAGATGCAGCTCTGAGGTGGATCCAGTCGACCTACACTTTGTTGCTCTTGCAGGTGCAGAAGAAGGAAGCAATCGACCTGTACCTCGTCGTCCTTGCGGATCAGGATGGAGCGCACGTTGTACTTGTGGCGCAGCTCCGAAGGAGAAGGCAACAGTCGACCTGCACCTCGTTGTCCTTGCGGATCGGGATGGAGCGCACGTTGTACTTGTGACGCAGCTCCGAAGGAGAAGGCAACAGTTGACCTGCACCTCGTCGTCCTTGCGGATCAGGATGGATTTCGTACTTAGGCGAGTACTGGACTGCAGCTAAGCCCTCGAGTGGGTGGTTTGCTCTCCACTCGGTAGGATTTTTCTATACTTAGGCGAGTACTGGACTGCAGCTAAGCCCCCGAGTGGGAGGTTTGCTCTCCACTCGGTAGGATTTTTCAATACTTAGGCGTAGTATTGGACTGCAGCTAAGCCCCCGAGTGGGAGGTTTGCTCTCCACTGTAGGATTTTTCAAACTTAGGCGAGCATGGACTGCAGCTAAGCCCCGAGTGGGAGGTTTGCTCTCCACTGGTAGGATTTTTCAAACTTAGGCTAGTCTTGGACTGCAACTAAGCCTCCAAGGAGGATTTTTGTGTCATAGCTTTGAAGGGAAGGCAACAATGACCTCTACCTCATCGCCCTTGCAAAGTGCACATTGTATTAAATACTTAGGCGAGTACTTGGACTGCAGCTAAGCCCCCGAGTGGGAGGTTTGCTCTCCACTCGGTAGGATTTTCAAATACTTAGGCGAGTACTTGGACTGCAGCTAAGCCTCCGAGTGGGAGGCTGGCTCCTCACTCGGTGGGATTTTCAAATACTTAGGCGAGTACTTGGACTGCAGCTAACCTCCGAGTGGGAGTCTGGCTCCTCACTCGGTAGGATTTTTCAGATACTTAGGCGAGTACTTGGACTGCAGCTAAGCCTCCGAGTGGGAGGCTGGCTCCTCACTCGGTAGGATTTTTCAGATACTTAGGCGAAACGGATTCGCAGCTAAGCCCCCGAGTGGGAGGCTGGCTCTCCACTCGGCAGGGATTTTTTACAAACTTAGGCGAAACAGGTTCGCGGCTAAGCCACCCACAGGGGGAAATTTCTTTGTAAACGAAAAAGTAATAACAATCACTGGGAAAATTATAACATTCTTGTCTTTGATAAACAAACTACAGAGGTACTTTTATTACATCTCACCCGAGTGAGTTCTTAAGTGTAAAAGGGGCGGAGCAGCTCCGCATTCCATGCTCGAGGCTCATCGATCTGGCGTTCGACGTTGTAAAGATGGTAAGCTCCATTGTGAAGAACTCTGGTGACGATGAAGGGACCTTCCCAAGTGGGAGCGAGCTTGTGTGGTTTCTGTTGATCCACTCGGAGGACCAGATCCCCTTCTTGAAAAGCTCGGCTCTTCACATTTCTAGCGTGGAATCGACGCAAGTCCTGCTGATAGATGGTCGAGCGGATCAAGGCCATCTCTCTCTCCTCTTCAAGGAGGTCGACGCATCTTGATGGGCTTGCTCGCTTCACTTGAGAGTAGAGTTCGACTCGGGCGCATTGTGAAGCAGGTCACTCGGCGAACTGCTTCAGCTCCATAGACCATAAAGAATGGAGTTCTCCCAGTCGACCGATTAGGAGTGGTCCTCAATCCCCAAAGAATCGACGGAAGTTCGTCAACCCACGCTCCTGCTGCATGCTTGAGATCACGCATCAGTCGAGGTTTCATCCTTTGAGAATTAGACCATTTGCTCGCTCGCTTGTCCATTCGACCGGGGTGAGCGATCAAGCATAGTCGACTCGCGTGCCCGAGAGGCGCAAAAGGCTTTGAACTTGTCAGAATCGAAATTTGACCCATTGTCCGTGATGATGCTGTGCGGAACTCCATATCTGAATATCAACTCTCTGATGAAACTGGCAGCAGTGCACGCATCAAGGTTCTTGATAGGTTTAGCTTCGATCCACTTCGTAAACTTGTCGACTGCCACAATCAAATGGGTGAAACCACTCCTTCCAGTTCTCAGTGGTCCAATCATATCCAACCCCCAAACAGCGAAAGGCTAGACGAGGGGAATGGTCTTCAATGCTGAGGCGGGTTTGTGTGACATATTGGAGTAGAACTGACATCCTTCACACTTGTCGACTATTTCCTTTGCCATTTCATTTGCCTTTGGCCAGTAAAATCCTGCTCGGTACGCTTTAGCCACGATGGTCCGAGAGGACGCATGGTGACCACAGGTCCCCAAGTGGATATCATCAAGAATTATCTGACCTTCTTCTGGCGTTATGCACTTCTGGCTGACTCCAGTCACGCTTTCTCGAATAATCGTCCCTTGATCACAAGAAGGCCTTGGATCGACGGACGATCTGTCTAGCCTCTTCCTCGTTCTCCGGAGCTCTTTCCTCGGGATATACGCGATGTACGGTATCTTGTCCATCGGGAGTGACGACCACGACTTCCATGACCAGTTCGACCACCGCGGGACCTCAACTTCACCGGATCGCTGGCACTTTTGGCTGTGGAGCTTCTTCAAGAAAGGATCCTCTTGAATCGACGGCGTGCGTATGTGCTCCAAAACACATCACTTTGGGAATGGCTTCCTCTTGGACCCTATTTTCGCCAAATCATCAACAGCTTGATTTTTCACCGGGGTATATGATGGAGCTCTAACCCTCAAACTTCTTCTCTAGCTTCCTCATCAGCATTACAAGAGCTAGTCCCGGTGGGCTTCGACGTCCCACTCCTTCATCACCGATTAACCACGGATCTGAGTCGCCATAGACCATGAGGCGACGGACGCCGAGTGAAATGGCCATATGCAACCCATACAACAAAGCTTCAGATTTTGCTTCATTGTTGGAAGAATCAAAGTGAATCTGGAGCACATATCCGAGCTTATCTCCTCGGGGAAACCAATACTACCCCAAAGACCGAACCATTCAGCATCTTGGAACCATCAAAGAACATAGTCCAAAGGTTCGAGTGAACTTGAGTCGGTAATCGTTGTTCAATCCACTCGATGATGAAATCTGCTATTGCTTGGGACTTGATGGCTTTCTTTGCCTCAAACTTGATATCAAGGGAAGAAGTTCAATCGCCCATTTCGCCACTCGACCGCCGTGCTCTCACAGTGCAGAATCTCGATAATGGGCGTCGGCGATGACTGTAATGGAATGATCAGAGAAGTAATGAGCAACCTTCTTCGCGGTCATATAAATCCCATACACAAGCTTCTGATAATGATGGTATCTTTGCTTTGACGGAGTTAATACTTCAGAAAGATAATATACTGGGCACTGAACTTTGAAGGCCTTTCCTTCCTCTTCCCGCTTGACCGTAAGTACTGTACTGACGACTTGTCATGTGGCTGCAATGTAAAGCAGCAACGGCTCCTTGCTGATTGGGGCAGCAAGCACCGGCTGGGTGGAGAGCAGAGCTTTGAGCTCTGCAAACACTGCATCAGGTTCAGGAGTCCACTCGAACTTGTCTGACTTCTTCATCAGCCGGTAAAGAGGCAATGCCTTTTCACTGAGGCGAGAATTGAATCGACTTAAAGCGGCCAAGCATCCAGTAAGCTTCTGGATATCGTGCACACGCATGTATGCTTTCATTGGAGTATAGTGCCAACTTTTTCTGGGTTAGCATCGATTCCTCGTTCAGAAACAAGAAAACCGAGTAACTTTCCGCCAGGAACTCCGAATGTGCACTTTGATGGATTAAGCTTGATATCATATCTCCTGAGATTGGCAAATGTTTCAGCAAGGTCAGTCAACAGGTCGAAACCTTTCCGTGACTTGACCACAATGTCATCCATGAGGCCGAATGCAGTGGTGACATAACAGAAGCACCTGAATGGAGTGATGAAAGCTGTTTTGATCTCGTCGGGTCCATACAGACGGATCTGATGGTACCCGGAATATGCGTCTAAAAAAGAAAACCGCTCACATCCCGCAGTCGAGTCGACTATTTGGTCGATGCGGGGGAGAGGAAAATGATCTTTCGGGCAGGCCCGATTGATATGTTTGAAGTCGATGCACATGCGCAGTGAATTGTCCTTCTTAGGGACCATGACCACATTGGCGAGCCACTTGGAGTGGTAAATTTCTCGGATAAACTCTGCTGCTAAGAGCCGAGCCACCTCCTCGCCTATGGCCTTTCTCTTCGGACAGCGGACCGTCAAGATGTTCTTTGACAGGTTTGACTTTTGAGTCGACTTCGCAGACGGTGCTCAGCCAGCTCCACAGAACACCCGCATGTCGCCAGGCTTCCATGCAAAGATGCCCCATTCTCACGGAGGAACCGGACGAGCGCTTCTTCCTATTTGGAGTCGAGTGTTGTTGAGATGTTGGTCGGAGCAGCATTGGGGTCGGTCGGGTGAATATGAACCTGTTTCGTCTCACCGGACGACTGAAATGCCGACTCTGTAGCGGGCTTCTTGGCTCGCAACAAATCACTCGGATCTGCAGTCTTATGATATTCTTGCAATTCTACCACTGCCATCTGAGCATCAACAATCTTAGAGCCTTTCTGGAAACACTCTTCCGCTTTCTTCCGATTGCCAGTGACAGTGATCACACCTTTGGGGCCGGGCATCTTCAGTTTAAGGTACACATAACATGGTTGAGCCATGAAACGCGCATATGCTGGCCTCCCCAGAATAGCGTGATAAGCGCTCTGGAAATCCACAACCTCAAAGGTCAACTTTCTTTGCAGAAATTCTTCGAAACACCAAAAACCACATCAAGAGCAATTTGACCGAGTGACTCAGCCTTCTTTCCAGGAATGACTCCGTGGAAACTCATGTTACTGGTGCTGAGTCCGACATCGGAATGCCCATCCCTTTCAACGCCTCAAAGATACAAGATGTTCAGCCCCTGCCACCATCCATCAAAACTTTGGTCACCGAGTGCCTTCGACGACTGGATCGACCACCAACGCTTGCCTCCCAGGGGTGGCAATGTGTGTCGGATGATCGGACTGGTCGAATGTGATGGCGGTCTGGGACCATTTCAGATAATTGGGCGTCACCGGAGCGACCATGTTCACTTCTCGGTTGATAAATTTCAATCGACTTTTGCTTTCAACGTCAGCAAAAATCATCAGGTTGGAATTGACTTGGGGGTATCCACCATCACTATCTTCCTTATCCTCAACTTTGTCCGACTCCTTTTCCTTATCCTTGGGCTGCTTCCCTTGGAACTGCTGAATCAAGAGCCGACACTGTCGAGTGGTATGCTTCGGGTAAATGAGTTTACCCTCTTCATCTTTCTTCGTGTGAATGTGACATGGCAAGTCCAACACATCATTCCCATCTTGGTCTTTCATCTTCTTGGGGTTCCACGGACCCTTGGGTTTCCCCTTGAACTTTCCTGGGGTCACAGCCAAGGCTTCTCCGGGAGCGGCTGGCTCGGCTTTGAGCTTCTGCTTCCGACTGGAGTTCCCTCCGCCGGCTTCATTAGCGGCTGACTTGTACTTACCACTCCGGAGCCGATCCTCTTCTTCACAATTAGCGTACTTGGTGGCAATCTCCATCATCCGACTCGTGGTCATATCTCCGTCCGATCAATTTCAAACTCAACTCCCTGTTCTTTACACCTTCCTTGAAAGCACAGATCGCTCGGTGATTAGACACATTCTCAACTGTGGTGCAAGGTAATCCATCTCTGGATGTAATCTCTCAAAGTTTCATTCGACTTACAGACACACGACCGCAGCTCATCAACCCCCGCTGGTCGCTTTCAAGTCCCTTCAAATGTCACGACAAACACTCGGCAAGATCTTCCCAAGTGTAAATCTTTGCTGGGTGCTAACTGATTCAACCATGCTCGCCGAACCTCCAACATAAGGGCAAATCCTTCATAGCTACCTCATCGTTGCCGCCGCCAATCTGGACAGCCACTCGGTAGTCCTCAAGCCAAGTGTCAGGCTTGGACTCACCGGTGAACTTACTGACTCCAGTCGCCAACTTGAAGTTGGGAGGAATCACGGTGGCTCTGATGGCCCTGCTAAAACACTCTGGCCCTGAGACATGAACTCTGCTGCTGGAGGGAACATCTCATCATGGCCTTCTCGGTGAGCTCTGTTCTGTCGACCAAGCCTTGAACGATAATGGATCTCGCATCAAAGCTCGGCTCTCAGGGTCGATGGAACCCTTCGCCCAACACCGTGTCAAGGCGTCATTCATCTTGTAGCCGAGGAGCGTATGATCCACCCTTGGGGAGGGTGGGCACTCGACGCCGATCATTGCGATCGAATTGGTGCTCATACGGCTCACGGTTCTTGTATCGACATCACGCCGCCCCCACGTTCCTCACGCCTCGGGGGCGATCTTGGACTATGGGCCGACTGGACTGAATTCGCAGCGACGGATCTGCTGTGAATCCTGTTCCGTGACTGTGATACGACTGAATTTTGATCTCCCGCTGCCCGGAGTAAATCTCTGATCTGTTGCAAACCTCTACCGCCTCCGATCGAAGGCTGAATCGATTCTGCTATATGGGCTGCAGCTGCTAAATTTTGAATCGGAGTTCGATATACCTGAGTTGGTTATGGAAAGAGCTGACGTCGACTGGATTCTGGAACCCGTGGTCGCGTGCGCTCATCGAGAACTCGCTGGAGGTTCTCCAGTCGAGTGCGCTCGGCTAGGTTGGGCAAGCGCGCATCCTCCAAGGCACGAGCCTCGGGGGTTTCTCCAACGATAGGAGTGTGAAGCGCATCCATGTTTCGGCGGTGAAGTTCCTCCCTCGCAGCGGGTGAGGGCTCGGGTTGGTACTCTTCGTGAGCTTGTGCCGGATCGCCTCCACCGTCGCCTCCGTCGATGCGGGGGAATCCAGAAGGACTGCATGGTCCGTCGACCATCAGAACCTCTGCTGCCAGATCGCTGCTATCGCACTCGGATGCAGTCTCTGCGGAGCCAGTTGACAAATCGAACAGGCCGTAGAGAGATTCGTCGGGCTCGATTGCCGCAACTTGGGAAGTGGCCGACTGGCGAGCCACCGCATGCCTCACCCACCGCTGAAGCCTCGACCGACCGGAGCGCTTGCGCTGGCGGGAGACTGGGAGTGAGGACGGCACAAAAACCAACCCATATTGGGTCGACGGTTGCCGCAGGAGGACGCCGCGGACGCACGCGCGAAATTGCGTTGCCCCGCGGACGGGGAGCGCGTCGACGTCGAGAGGAGCCTCCTGAAGCCAAGCGGAGTCGTCGGCGATGAACGTGAGCGCATCGAGACGGATCTCGCGGCCCTTGACCAAAACTCCACCTGAAACCATGATGTAGGAGATCGAAAGAATCCCAACTTCTCCAACAAATCGCTAGAACACCTGCCCCATGGTGGGCGCCAATTGTCGTGGTTCTAAGTCTGACAGTAGAACGGGGGGTAGGTATGGAGAGGCAAGATCCTAGCTATGGAGTAGTTGTATACGCACGAGTTTTACGAGTTCAGGCCCTTCTCGGAGGAAGTAACAGCCCTACGTCTCAGAGCCCGGAGGCGGTCGACTGGATTATATGCGTATAAATTACAGGGTGCGAACCCTTCTACCGTGGAGGGGTGGCTTATATAGAGTGCGCCAGACCCCACCAGCCCATGTAGCGGAGGGTTAAAGGTACATTAAGGCCAGGCATCGGTAACGCCTTACATAAAGTGTCATCATGATCATAAAGACTACTTAATTAAAGACTGTTTGGACACCGAGTGGTTCTTGAACTCCTGGTGGTCGAGTGGGTCTTCATGGTCGAGTGTCTTTGAGTCTGTCGAGTGGAATCCTACCAGGTCGACTGGAAGGCAGTTTATTCTAAGGATGTCCTTGGGGAGGGTATCTTGGACAGGTCCATGACCCTACCCTAGGTACATGACTTCATCAGGGCCTTTTCTGGCGCTCCACTGGAGGGGGAATCGATCACGGAGGGCTTCTACATCAACACCACAACCTCTCGATGATGTGTGAGTAGTTTACCACAGACCTTCGGGCCCATAGTTATTAGCTAGATGGATTATTCTCTCTCTTTGGTTCTCAATACAAAGTTCTCCTCGATGTTCTTGGAGATCTATTCGATGTAATATTCTTTTGCGGTGTGTTTGCCGAGATCCGATGAATTGTGGATTTATGATCAAGTTTACCTATGAACAATTTTTGGTTCTTCTCTGAATTCTTATATGCATGATTTGTTATCTTTGCAAGTCTCTTCGAATTATCGGTTTAGTTTGGCCTACTAGATTAATCTTTCTTGCAATGGGAGAAGTGCTTAGGTTTGGGTTCAATCTTGCGGCGTCCTTTCCCAGTGACAGTAGGGGCAGCAAGGTACGTATTGTATTGTTGCCATCGAGGATAAAAAGATGGGGTTTATATCATACTGCTTGAGTTTATCCCTCTACATCATGTCATCTTGCCTAATGCATTACTCTGTTCTTATGAACTTAATACTCTAAATGCATGCTGGATAGTGGTCGATGTGGGGAGTAATAGTAGTAGATGTAGAATCGTTTCGGTCTACTTGACACGAACGTGATGCATAGATATTCTCATAACTATGCGCTTTTCTATCAATTGCTCAGCAGTAATTTGTTCACCCACCGTAATATATGCTATCATGAGAGAAGCCACAAGTGAAACCTATGGCCCCCGGGTCTATTTTACATCATATAAGTTCCCGATCTATAATTCTAGTTTACTATTTATTTTATTTTGCAATCTTTATTTTCCAATCTATACAACAAAAATACCAAAAATATTTATCTTACTATCTTTATCAGATCTCACTTTTGCGAGTGGCCGTGAAGGGATTGACAACCCCTTTATCGCGTTGGTTGCAAGGTTATTGATTGTTTGTGCATGTACTAGGCGACTTGCATGTAATCTCCTACTGGATTGATACCTTGGTTCTCAAAAACTGAGGGAAATGCTTACGCTACTTTGCTGCATCACCCTTTCCTCTTCAAGGGAAAACCAATGCATGCTCAAGAGGTAGCAAGAAGGATTTCTAGCGCCGTTGCCGGGGAGATCTACGCTCAAGTCAAGACCTACCAAGTACCCATCACAAACTCTTCTCCCTCGCATTACATTATTTGCCATTCGCTTCTCGTTTTCCTCTCCCCCACTTCACCCTTGCTGTTTTATTCACTTTTTTCATTCGTCTTTTTTTCGCTTGTTTCTTGTTTGCTTGTGTGTTGGATTGATTATTTGTCACGATGGCTCAATATAATACTAAATTGTGTGACTTTTCCAATACCAACAACAATGATTTTATTAGCACTCCGATTGCTCCTATTACCGATGCTGAATCTTGTGAAATTAATGCTGATTTATTGAATCTTGTCATGAAAGATCAATTTTCTTGCCTTCCTAGTGAAGATGCCGCTACACATCTAAACAACTGTGTTGATTTGTGTGATATGCAAAAGAAAAAAGATGTGGATAATGATATTGTTAAATTGAAGCTATTTCCGTTTTCGCTTAGAGATCGTGCTAAAACTTGGTTCTCTTCTTTGCCTAAAAATAGTATTGATTCATGGAATAAGTGCAAAGATGCTTTTATCTATAAGTATTTTCCTCCCGCTAAGATCATCTCCCTTAGGAACGATATTATGAATTTTAAGCAACTTGATCATAAGCATGTTGCACAAGCTTGGGAGAGGATGAAATTAATGATACGTAATTGCCCTACACATGGTTTGAATTTATGGATGATTATACAAAAAATTTATGCCGGATTGAATTTTGCTTCTAGAAATCTTTTAGATTTGGCCACGGGATGCACTTTTATGGAAATTACTTTAGGAGAAGCTACTAAACTCCTAGAAAATATTATGGTAAATTATTCTCAATGGCACACCGAAAGATCCACTAGTAAAAAGGTTCATGCGATTGAAGAGATTAATGTTTTGAGTGGAAAGAAGGATGAACTTATGAAATTGTTTGCTAATAAGAGTGTTTCTTCTGATCGTAATGATATGCCTTTGTTCACTTTGATTGAGAATAATAATCAATCTATGGATGTGAATTTTGTTGGTAGGAACAATTTTGGTAACAACGCATATAGAGGAAACTTTTCTAGGCCGTTCCCTAGTAATTCCTCTAATAATTCTGGTAATTCCTACAACAACTCTTATGGAAATTTTAATAAGATGCCCTCTGATTTTGAGACTAGTGTTAAAGAATTTATGAATTCACAAAATAATTTCAATGCTTTGATTGAAGAAAAATTGCTTAAGATTGATGAGTTGGCTAGGAACGTGGATATAATTTCTCTTGATGTTGATTCTTTGAAACATAGATCTATTCCACCTAAGCATGACATCACTGAGTTGCTCAAAGCGATGAGAATTTCCATTGTTGAGTGCAAAGAAAGAACCGCTAGGATGCGTGCTAAAAAATATTGCTTTCTGAAAGCATGTTCTTCTAATTTTCATGATAATAATGATGAAGATCTAAAAGTGATTGATGTGACTCCTATTAAATCTTTGTTCTCCAATATGAATCTTGATAAAAGTGGGATTGAAGAGGTCAAAACTTTACATAGCAATGAACCCACTGTTTTGGATTTCAAGGAATTTAATTATGATAATTGCTCTTTGATAGATTGTATTTCCTTGCTGCAATCCATGTTAAATTCTCCTCATGCTTATAATCAAAATAAAGATTTTACTAAACATATTATTGATGCTTTAATGCAATCTTATGAAGAAAAGCTTGAACTAGAAGTTTCTATCCCTAGAAAACTTTATGATGAGTGGGAACCTACAATTAAAATTAATATTACAGATCATGAATGCTATGCTTTATGTGATTTGGGTGCTAGCGTTTCCACTATTCCAAAAACTTTGTGTGATGTGTTAGGTTTCCGTGAATTTGATGATTGTTCTTTAAATTTGCATCTTGCAGATTCCACCATTAAGAAACCTATGGGAAGGATTAATGATGTTCTTATTGTTGCAAATAGGAATTATGTGCCCATAGATTTCATTGTTCTTGATATAGATTGCAATCCTACATGTCCTATTATTCTTGGTAGACTTTTTCTTAGAATGATTGGTGCAATTATTGACATGAAAGAAGGAAACGTTAGATTCCAAATTCCAATAAGAAAAGGCATGGAACACTTTCCTAGAAAGAAAATTAAATTACCTTATGAATCTATTATGAGAGCCACTTATGAATTGCATACCAAAGATGGCAATACCTAGATCTATTCTTGTTTTTATGCCTAGCTAGGGGCGTTAAACGATAGCGCTTGTTGGGAGGCAACCCAATTTTATTTTTTCCTTGCTTTTTGTTCCTGTTTAGAAATAAATAATTCATCTAGCCTCTGTTTAGATGTGGTTTTATGTTTTAATTAGTGTTTGTGGCAAGTAGAACCTTTGGGAAGACTTGGGTGAAGTCTTTGCAATCTTGCTGTAAAAAATAGAAACTTTTGCGCTCACGAGATTAGATGCCATTTTTTACTGGAGAGTGCTTTTAGGTTGATTATTTTTGCAGATGATTAATAGACAAATTCCTCACGTCCACCAATTTATTTCAGATTTTTTTGGAGTTCCAGAAGTATTTGTTTGATACAGATTTCTACAGACTGTTCTGTTTTTGACAGGTTCTGTTTTTCGTGTGTTGTTTGCTTATTTTGATGAATCTATGGCTAGTATCGGGGGGTATGAACCATAGATAAGTTGGAATACATTAGGTTTAACACCAATATAAATAAATAATGAGTTCATTACAGTACCTTAAAGTGATGGTTTGTTTTCTTATACTAATGGAGCTAATGAGATTTTCTGTTGAAGTTTTGTGTTGTGAAGTTTTCAAGTTTTTGGGTAAAGATTTGATGGATTTTGGAATAAGGAGTGGCAAGAGCCTAAGCTTGGGGATTCCCAAGTCACCCAAGGTAAAATTCAAGGACAAACCAAAAGCCTAAGCTTGGGATGCCCCGGAAGGCATCCCCTCTTTCGTCTTCGTCTATCGGTAACTTTACTTGAGGCTATATTTTTATTGACCACATGATATGTGTTTTTCTTGGAGCGTCTTGTATGATTTGAGTCTTTGCTTTTTAGTTTACCACAATCATCCTTGCTGTACACACCTTTTAGGAGAGACACACATGAATCAGAATTTATTAGAATACTCTATGTGCTTCACTTATATCTTTTGAGCTAGATAATTTTGCTCTAGTGCTTCACTTATATCTTTTAGAGCACGGTGGTGGTTTTATTTTATAGAAATTATTGATCTCTCATGCTTCACTTATATTATTTTGAGACTTTTAGAACAACATGGTAATTTTCTTTGGCTATAAAATTAGTCCTAATATGATAGGCATCCAAGATGGGTATAATAAAAACTTTCATATAGAGTGCATTGAATACTATGAGAAGTTTGATACTTGATGATTGTTTTGAGATATGAAGATGGTGATATTAGAGTCATGCTAGTTGAGTATTTGTGAATTTGATAAATACTTGTGTTGAGGTTTGCAAGTCCCGTAGCATGCACGTATGGTAACCGTTGTGTAACAAATTTGAAGCATGAGATGTTTCTTTGATTGTCCTCCTTATGAGTGGTGGTCGGGGACAAGCAATGGTCTTTTCCTACCAATATATCCCCCTAGGAGCATGCGCGTAGTGCTTGGTTTTGATGACTTGTAGATTTTTGCACTAAGTATGCGAGTTCTTTATGACTAATGTTGATTCCATGGATTATATGCACTCTCACCCTTCCATCATTGCTAGCCTCTTCGGTACCGTGCATTGCCGTTTCTCACCTCGAGAGTTGGTGCAAACTTCGCCGGGGCATCCAAACCCCATGATATGATACGCTCTATCACACACAAGCCTCCTTATATCTTCCTCAAAACAGCCACCATACCTACCTATTATGGGATTTCCATAGCCATTCCGAGATATATTGCCATGCAACTTTCCACCGTTTCGTTTATTATGACATGCTTCATCATTGTCATATTGCCTTGCATGATCATGTAGTTGACATCGTATTTGTGGCAAAGCCACCATTCATAATTTTTCATACATGTCACTCTTGAGTCATTGCCCATCTCGGTACACTGCCGGAGGCACTCATATAGAGTCATATTTTGTTCTAAGTATCGAGTTGTAAGCCTTGAGTTGTAAATAAATATAAGTGTGATGATCATTATTAGAGCATTGTCCCGTGTGAGGAAAAAAATAAAAAAAAAGAGAAAGGCCCAAAAAAGAGAAGGCCCAAAAAAAGAGAAAGAGAAGGCCCAAAAAAATGAGGAAAAAGAGAGAAGGGACAATGTTACTATCCTTTTTCCACACTTGTGCTTCAAAGTAGCACCATGATCTTCATGATAGAGAGTCTTTTATTTTGTCACTTTCATTTACTAGTGGGAAATTTTCATTATAGAACTTGGCTTGCATATTCCAACAATGGGCTTCCTCAAAATACCCTAGGTCTTCGTGAGCAAGCAAGTTGGATGCACACCCACTAGTTTCTTTTGTTGATCTTTTAATACATTTATAGCTCTAGTGCATCCGTTGCATGGCAATCCCTACTCCTCGCATTGACATCAATTGATGGGCATCTCCATAGCCCGTTGATTAACCTCATCGATGTGAGACTTTCTCCTTTTTTGTCTTCTCCACATAACCTCCATCATCATATTCTATTCCACCTATAGTGCTATATCCATGGCTCGCGCTCATGTATTGCGTGAAAGTTGAAAAAGTTTGAGAATACTAAAGTATGAAACAATTGCTTGGCTTGTCATCGGGGTTGTGCATGATTTGAGCATTTTGTGTTACGAAGATGGAGCATAACCAAACTATATGATTTTGTAGGGATGAACTTTCTTTGGCCATGATATTTTGAGAAGACATGATTACTTCGTTAGTATGCTTGAAGTATTATTAATTTTATGTCAATATTAAACTTTTGTCTTAAATCTTTCGGATCTGAACATTCATGCCACAATAAAGAGAATTACATTGAAAATTATGATAGGTAGCATTCCACATCAAAAATTCTGTTTTTATCATTTACCTACTCGAGGACAAGCAGGAATTAAGCTTCGGGATGCTAATACGTCTCCAACGTATCTATAATTTTTTATTGTTCCATGCTATTATATTATCTATTTTGGATGTTTAATGGGCTTTAATATGCTCTTTTATATTATTTTTGGGACTAACCTATTAACCGGATGCCCAGTGCCAGTTTCTTTTTTTTGCCTATTTCAGTGTTTCGTAGAAAAGGAATATCAAACGGAACGAAACCTTCGCAAGGATCTTTCTTGGAACAAAGGCAATCTAGGAGACTTGGAGTGGAAGTCAGAGATGCAACTAGGCGGCCACGAGGCAGGAGGGCGCGCCCAGGGGGGTAGGTGCGCCCCCACCCTCGTGGGCCCCTCGTAGCTCCACCGACGTACTTCTTTCGCCTATATATACCCTTGTACCCTAAAAACATCCAGGAGAGCCACGAAACCACTTTTCCACCGCCGCAACCTTCTGTACCCGTGAGATCCCATATTGTGGCCTTTTCCGGCGCTCCGCCGGAGGGGGAATCGATCATGGAGGGCTTCTACATCAACACCATAGCCTCTCCGATGATGTGTGAGTAGTTTACCACAGACCTTCGGGTCCATAGTTATTAGCTAGATGGCTTCTTCTCTCTCTTTGGTTCTCAATACAAAGTTCTTGTCGCGACCGGTTTTTCGGGTATTAAATTCCAGAAAAATGGCCGTTGTGCTCACCAGCCCCAGGATTACTGTTAGCTAATGAGGCACTAACTTGATACAGAAATTCCAAGCAAAAATACAAAATATGTAATACAAGACCATTCTGGTCTATGAGTACAACAAATGGTTTCTAGTGGTTGTTGGCGGAAGCGGTTTGTGGATCATCAGCGTCTATGGGACTCCATTTCCCACAGGAACAGCTGACCAGGATAACTCCTATCTTCGTGAGGCTTCTATCACCATTGCTTAGGTTTCGGGGCTGTCATCACGGTCGCTCCTCTCCGCGCAAGAAATATGGCCAAGACAATAGCCAGGGACAAGCCAGTGAGTACTTTGAATGTACTCGCAAACATTATGAACACGGGTATAATATAAATGATAATCATGCTTTGAAACATATTCTATGATCACAATGTCAGTCATAAAATAAAATCTCTGATGCATGCAAGCAGGTTATTAATATGTAACAATGAATATGTGGTGACCGAGTAGGAATAAAATGCACCATTCGGATGTCTGAAGCGACGTCTCGAATTGATGGTAAATAACAAGCATGCCTCGATCGAGGCGTGCATGACACCACATAAAGGGCTTATAAAGTAAAATAAATAACAAGCATGCCACAATCGGGCATCTCAAATACACCACATAAAGGTCTTATAAAGTAAATGAATAACAAGCATGCAGTCAGGCGTCAAATGACACCACATAAAGGGCTTATAAAGTAAATGAATAACAAGCATGTTACCACGATCAGGCCTCAAATGACACCACATAAAGGGCTTATAAAGTAAATAAATAACAAGCATGCCACATCAGGCCTCAGCGACACCACATAAAGGGCTTATAAAGTAAATAAATAACAAGCATGCCATAGTCGAGGCCTCTCGACACACACATAAAGGGCTTATAAAGTAAATAAATAACAAGCATGCCACAGTCGGGCATCTCAGCGACACCACATAAAGGGCTTATAAATAATCACAGTGAATACCCAGGAGGTAGAACCATCCCAGGGATACTCGATAAAAAAATATAACAAGTTAGTCCATAACAAAATAATAATCATGGTCCTCACAAGTCACAAGCCAGTATCCAAGTTTGGTTTAACAGTTTCTCCTTCGAAGACCGACACTAAGACCAACACTTGACCCATCCCAGACTGTAATCCTTAACCATGGACACGGCTATTCGAATAGGTGTAAACTCTGCAGAGGGTGTACTCTTTACCCACGAGTAACGGATTCCTTTAGTCCATCGGGACTAATTCCGTCTACGGCCTTTTAGTTGAAAACACACCTAACTTGCACACACTAGCTTAACTTACCGGTGTCTGGAATCACCCACGACACTTGTTAAGCAAAACTCTAAGTGGGGAGGCTACAACCTCGCGTAGCATGGGATCAAATTTATATCGCGCGCTCTAAGGGGTGGCCTCCCCTCTCGGTCTCAATCGGAAACACCCATGCCCCTGGACCAGGTGGCACGCCTACCAGCTACAACCGGTATCTTCCACCATGGCCTCTCATGCGGTGTGTGCTAGAAAGGGGTTGACGACTTATCGAACTGCACCCTACTTGTTGTAGAGCCAAGTGGTAGTACTGAAACAAGTATGGGGGTTATTTGGAACAAGACTCGATCTATGGTCGACTCAGAGGTTTAAGTATTCCCTGCATGATTAGCATAACGAATATATTTCATCCAACAGATAGAATCACCACTCATCATACCCCTCATGCCATGCCGGACACACTCGCCTCGACGAGGAACTAGGGACAAGCTCGGGTCTACCCAAGACAGAGACTTTCCTGTTTTCCTTCCGGTAGGCACGAAAGGCATACGAGGATGATCACTATCACAAGCATGTCCATTTCCAACAGCAAGGAAATTTCCAATAAGCATTCATGCAAAAGATCACATCACCGCATAAAATAACGAGTTATTCGTATTGGGGTGGTGTCATAATCACGTCAAACAATGCATGCAAAATATTATGCCAGGGTTCAGAATGCTTGCCTTCAAGGTGTGGAAAGGCAGGGTGCACTCCAAAACTTTTTGAAAGTTAGCTTCTCTCTCTCCAAAGTCCTATTTTAAATAAATTTGAATTAACACACAATTTAAAAACAGCACAAAAAATTTGTTTGAATTTTTTTTCAAATATATCTTAAAATAAACTAGATTAAATTTGAGAGAGGCAGGAAAAACAATCAATTCATTTGGAGTTATCATTAAAAAGTTATAGGCAGTCAAATTGTGGTCAAAATCTGTTTTTTTTAATAAAACAGAAAAAGGAAAAAACGATTCGAACTGACCACGTCGAAGGCGTATTTTGAATTTACGCTTCCACTTACTCCAGTGTGGACAGCGCGTGAGTCACTGACAGTGGGCCCGCCTGGCCCACTGGTCAGGTTTGACTGGTCTTTCCTCCCTCCTCTTCCTCTGCCCGAGCGGAGGCGGGACTCCGGTGATGCTCGCCGGCGAACGGCGACACCGTTTGGGAAACCGAGGACATCCACGGGCTCAGGGGGTCGAGGTGGTCACTCCGGTAGTCGTTTTGGTCTCTGGGGTGGACGGAGCTGCCGGCGGCGAGCTCCGCAGCGGACGGTGGCCGTCGGGCAGAGTGGGTTTTCTCCCACGGCGAGTCCCGATCAAAATTGAGTAGGGGGATGGACTCACGAGGGGGAGAGGGAGCTCCTGGTGAAGAGAGTGGAGAGGGGGAGGCTCTGGTGGCGCCGGAATGGCCGGGACAGTGGCGGCGGCTGCGGTTGCCGGAGATGGGGAAGAAGACCTCCCCGGGTCGATGGGCTGCCACGGGGGAACTAGGGGAGCGTTTTGAGGCTGCCTGGGGAACGGTACGTGCTCGGGGGCCTCTTCTTATAGTGCAACGAGGTCGGTTTTGCGGCGGCCGTGGATAGGTTCGCCGGCGAACCGCCTCCCTGTTGCTGCGGAGTACGTGGCGGCGACGAGCGCTAGAGGCCGCGCTTGTGGATGAGGCTGAGCTGCCCCAGGGGCAGGTGGCGAGCGGGAGAGGCTCGGGCGGTGCTGACCTGAGCAGGGGCTGGCTGCGGACGTCGGCGTGCTGCCAAGGGCTCTGACCGTGGTGCTGCAGGGCACCAGGGCTGCTTGGCGTGATGCGGTGAGCAGCCGAGTGAGTGGCGTGGCTCTGCAGAGTGGGCAAAACAAGGGGCGCGACGCGGCGGCTCGGGCGCGGCACATGCAAAACGTGTGCTCTGCTCGCGCCCAGAGAACGCACGAGACGTGCTCGACAAAATGCCAGGGCGTGCTAGAGGTCTCGGGTGAGGTTGGGGTTTAACAGACCTAGGTTAGGAGTAACTGGGAGTTTATTGGACAAGGTGGTTAGGCAAGGGAAGCAAGTTCATAGTGCAAACTAAAACTCATGTCAAAACTGGTCATGCCCACAAAGTGTTTGACAGAATGCCACAAGCACCTAGGCATTTCTTGGAGTGGTCAAATCTTCCAGGGTGTGGTCCCTTTAGATGAATGAGAGGGTGGTGAGGTTAGTTTGCCAAAGGATGAAACTTGCTAGTGCAAGTTTTGCAAATCTTCAGATTAGGACAGAAAGAACAGGGCATGATTGCAAGAACTAGAATTGCTCCAATGAGTCCAACCTCCTGGACTTAAGGGTTTGTCAAGGTGTGCTACAAGCAGGAGAAAGCTCATGGGTAGAGGAGAAAGTTAGAAGATGGTTGCAGTACAAAACACCAAGTTGCACCAGAATGAAGATGAGGATGATTCACTCAAATTTTTTCAAAGAACATCCCTGGATTTTTGCATAAAGTGGAATAATATGCTCCTACTGACATCCCAAAATTTTGGTAGAAGTTTTAAAGAAATATTTAAATAGGTTGTAGTGCAAAACTGCCCACTGGACTAGATTTGAAAATTAGGTGTAGAACTCAAAATATTCAATGAATGAAATATATTTTTGCATAGAGGTGTTTTAAAAACATCACGTGACATCTCCAAATTTTGGTGGAATTTTTGAATGAATTTATAAAAGGGTTGCAGTGCAAATGGGATCCTAAACTTATGAAAAACCCTTTTGGAGAAATAAAGCTCAGGGAAAGAATAATTATATAAATAATCCTACTGATAAAAGAATTGTTTTATTTGAGAGGGTAAAAGAGTCCAATAAAATTGGGAAGTTTTTCACTTGAGGTAAAAAAACTCCATAAAAATAAAGGGAAGAAAGGTTCTGAAGTCAATAGAAAATCCAGAAACCAAACTTTAAGTTCCTGGAAAAATTTTAATTAATAAAAAAAGGCTAAAAATTTTGGGGTGTTACAGTTCTCCTTGATGTTCTTGGAGATCTATTCGATGTAATATTCTTTTGCGGTGTGTTTGCCGAGATCCAATGAATTGTGGATTTATGATCAAGTTTATCTATGAACAATATTTGGTTCTTCTCTGAATTCTTATATGCATGATTTGTTATATTTGCAAGTCCCTTCGAATTATCGGTTTAGTTTGGCCTACTAGATTGATCTTTCTTGCAATGGGAGAAGTGCCTAGCTTTGGGTTCAATCTTGCGGTGTCCTTTCCCAGTGATAGTAGGGGCAGCAAGGCACGTATTGTATTGTTGCCATCGAGGATAAAAAGATGGGGTTTATATCATATTGCTTGAGTTTATCCCTCTACGTCATGTCATCTTGCCTAATGCGTTACTCTGTTCTTATGAACTTAATACTCTAGATGCATGCTGGATAGCGGACGATGTGTGGAGTAATAGTAGTAGATGCAGAATCGTCTCGGTCTACTTGACATGGACGTGATGCCTAGATATTCTCGTAACTATGCGCTTTTCTATCAATTGCTCGGCAGTAATTTGTTCACCCACTGTAATATATGCTATCATGAGAGAAGCCACTAGTGAAACCTATGGCCCACGGGTCTATTTTACATCATATAAGTTCCCGATCTATAATTCTAGTTTACTATTTATTTTATTTTGCAATCTTTATTTTCCAATCTATACAACAAAAATACCAAAAATATTTATCTTACTATCTTTATCAGATCTCACTTTTGCGAGTGGCCGTGAAGGGATTGACAACCCCTTTATCGCGTTGGTTGCAAGGTTCTTGATTGTTTGTGCAGGTACTAGGCGACTTGCGTGTAATCTCCTACTGGATTGATACCTTGGTTCTCAAAAACTGAGGGAAATACTTACGCTACTTTGCTGCATCACCCTTTCCTCTTCAAGGGAAAACCAACGCATGCTCAAGAGGTAGCATAGACAGACTCCTGCCTGCATCTACTACTATTACTCCACACATCAACCGCTATCCAACATGCATCTAGTGTACTAAGTTCATGGAGAAACGGAGTAATGCAATAAAAATGATGACATGATGTAGACAAGATCTATTTATGTAGAAATAGACCCCATCTTGTTATCCTTAATAGCAACCATACATACGTGTCGGTTCCCCTTCTATCACTGGGATCAAGCACCGTAAGATCGAACCCATCACAAAGCACCTCTTCCCATTGCAAGATAAATAGATCAAGTTGGCCAAACAAAACCCACATATCGGAGAAGAAATACGAGGCTATAAGTAATCACACATATAAGAGATCAAAGAAGACTCAATTAACTTTAATCGATAAAAACATAGATCTGATCATAAACTCAAAGTTCATCGAATCCCAACAAACACACCGCAAAAAGAGTTACATCATATGGATCTCCAAGAGACCATTATATTGAGAATCAAGAGAGAGAGAGAGAGAGAGAGAGAGAGAGAGAGAGAGGAAGCCATCTAGCTACTAACTATGGACCCATCGGTCTACAATGAACTACTCACGCATCATTGCAGAGGCACCAATGAGGATGATGCACCCCTCCGTGATGGTGTCTAGATTGGATCTGGTTGTTCTGGAACTTACGGCGACTGGAATAGATTTTCGTCCACTCCCCTAGGGTTTCTGGAATACTGGGGTATTTAGAGCATGGTTAATAGTATAGCCAGCTGCTAGCTATAAGCCAGTGCCATGTCATTTACAGCCCATCTTATAGCCAACATGTATAATAGTAGATCAAAAGAGTGTACTACTTTTTTATTATGTGGCCCACCTTTCATTCTCACAAAGTGCCTAGGAGCACGTGCTAGAGCTGGCTCTTCACGAAGAGCCCTCTTACCTTCTCTCTCCTCTTCTCTTTCCTCCAACTAAGCAGAAATATACTAGTTTATTCCTTATGGCCCGCTGACTCAACTCTATTATACTTGCTCTTATAGAGCAAAGAGGCGGTGCGAGAGGCCACCGAGGTGGGCACAACCCACCTGGACGCGCCTGGGCCTCCAGGCGTGCCCTGGTGGGTTGTGTTCCCCTCGGAGCACCCCTCTAGTACTTCTTTGGCCCAACAGGTGTCTTTTGGTCCAGAAAAAATCCACAAAAAGTTTCGTTGCGTTTGGACTCCGTTTGGTATTGATTTCCTGCGATGTAAAAAACAAGCAAAAAAATAGCAACACGCACTGGGCACTATGTCAATAGGTTAGTCCCAGAAAATGATATAAAATGATTGTAAAACATAAAAGAATGATAATATAAGAGCATGGAACGATAAAAAATTATAGATACGTTGGAGACATATCAGGCAACCCAATACATTGGCCTTGGCTGCTGCCTCGTCTCTCCCTCCCGGCATAGTTCTCGTCCACGGGTTTTCGCTTAGCAAAGCCCTGCCGGTATTTCAACTCCACCACTACGCCATAGTGCTGTTGTGATCCCATCTACTTCTCTGCCTTCTCTTATTGGATCAACAAGGAGGAGACGTCAACGAGCTGCAGGTGTGCCAAACTCGGAGGTGCCGTTGAGGGAGTCCTGGACTATAGGGTCCTCGGACGTCCGATCTGTTAGACATGGGCCGGACTGATGGGCTGTGAAGATACGAAGGCCGAAGACTCTCTCCCGTGTCCGGATGGGACTCTCCTTGGCATGGAAGGCAAGATTGGCGTCCAAATATGAAGATTCCTTTCTCTGTAACCGACTTAGTACAACCTTGATCCCCTCCGGTGTCTATATAAATCGGAGGGCTTAGTCCGTAGGGGGGATGACAATCATACAGGCTAGACTTCTAGGGTTTTAGCCATTATGATCTCATGGTATATCAAATCTTGTAATACTCATATTCATCAAGATCAATCAAGCAGGAAGTAGGGTATTACCTCCATAGAAAGGGCCCGAACCTGGGTAAACATTGTGTCCCCTGTCTCCTGTTACCATCGGCCTTAGACGCACAGTTCGGGACCCCCTACCCGAGATCCGCTGGTTTTGACACCGACATTGGTGCTTTCATTGAGAGTTCCACTGTGCCGTCATCAAAAGATTGGATGGCTCCTTCGATCATCTACAACAATGCTGTCCAAGGGGAAGTCTTCCTCCCCGGACAGATCTTCATATTTGGCGGCTTCGCACTGCGGGCCAACTCGCTTGGCCATCTGGAGCAGATCGAAAGCTACACCCCTGGTCATCAGGTCAGATTTGGAAGCTTGAACTACATCGCGGATATCCGCGGAGACTTGATCTTCGACGGAGTCGAGACCACGCCAGCCGCTCCCTGTCACCACGATGAACATGACTTAAATCTGTCATCGGACCATACCCAGGAGATAGCACATGTAACTGCTCTGGCCTTAGATCCGGAGCAGATTGCGCCATCCGAGGATGGGAAGATCAACCCCGCCACGGAAGCCGCAGACTCAGCGGCGTTGGATCCGCACACAGACCTAACTTCGAGTGACATCTGTGTCACCAAAACCTTGGACTCGTCTCCAGCTACACGTTCTGAACCATGTGCGTCCACGTACATCGAGCTTGATCAGTCATCGATCGTCGAATTCAGCTCCGCGGACATCTTCCGGCACTCGCCTTTAGGCGACGTGCTAAACTCATTAAAAACTCTATCCTTAGCGGGGGACTCACAGCCGAATTATATCCGGTTCAAACTGGAGGCTGATGACGGAGAATTTCGCTTCCCACCCACCGCCCACTTCATAGCCACTGCCAAGGACTTAACCGACATGCTCGATTACGGCTCCGAAGACATCGACGGTATGGACGATGATGTCGATGAGGAGCAAGGCCAAAACCCGCCGTTTACCGGACGCTGGATGGCCACTTCTTCGTATGACTTGTACATGGTGGATACACCTAAAAGAACTAACGAGATGACAAAGAAGATCCAGTCGAGGATAAACCTCCTGAGACACAATCAAAATGCCGGCGTCAGTGGCATCGCTCTATGTCATGTTGTGGAAAAAATAGCAATACCGGCACGGGAGAAAACAATACTCCGGATGATGCCGAAGACAATGAAGACCCTGTTGAGGCAACTTCTGAACAGGACGAATGGGAAAACGGGCAAGTTAGCCCTGATGAACAGGCCATACACGACAACTCGGAAGACAGTAATTATCTTCCGCTCTCCGAGGATGAGGTGAGCCTCAGCAACGAGGATTTTATCATACCTGAGGAACCTCTCGAGCAGGAGCGCTTTAAGCGCCGGCTAATAGCCACTGCAAGGAGCCTGAAAAAGAAGCAGCAGCAGCTTCAAGCTGATCAAGATCTGCTCAATGATAGATGGATTGATGTCCTGGCAGCTGAGGAATACGGCCTCAAGCACCCATCCAAAAGTTACCCGAAGAGAAAATTGCTACCTCAGTTCGATGATGAGGTGCTGGAGCCCGTACCATCATCGCGCAATGCGGCTGACCGACCACCGCGTGGTCGGGACAAAGCGGCAATCCAAGCCGAACACCAGCCCGCCCTACCTCACCGTAAAGGCAGAGATAAAACAGCTCGGGGTTATACATATGACCTTCGGCAGGACCTGGACAATAGAGCAGGACATACCGGATCGATCTACGGATCAGGAGGGCGTGCCCCGACACACGACGACGGCCATCTATTCGGACGTGACAAGCCTAATCATGCCCGGGCCAAAAACCACAGACGGACCCCATCTGAGCTACGTCGCGATGTGGCCCGATATAGAGGCGCCGCACACCCTCTTTGCTTCACTGGCAAGGTAATGGAGCATGAATTCCCAGAAGAGTTTAAACCCGTAAACATCAAATCATATGATGGGACAACAGACCCCGCGATATGGATCGAGGATTTTCTTCTTCACATTCATATGGCCCGCGGCGATGATCTCCATGCCATCAAATACCTCCCGCTAAAACTCAAAGGGCCACCTCGGCACTGGTTAAACAGTCTGCCTGAAAACTATATTAGCAGCTGGGAGGACCTGGAAGATGCCTTCCGCGACAACTTCCAAGGCACATACGTACGACCTCCAGATGCTGATGACTTAAGTCACATAGTTCAACAGCCCAGAGAGTCAGCCAGGAAATTCTGGACTAGATTCCTAACTAAAAAGAACCAGATCGTCAATTGTCTGGATGCCGAAGCCCTAGTGGCCTTTAAACATAGCATCCGCGACGAATGGCTCACCCGCCACCTCGGCCAAGAAAAGCCAAAGTCCATGGCATCCCTCACGACACTTATGACCCGCTTTTGCACAGGTGAGGATATTTGGCTGGCCCGCAGCAATAACATGGCAAGTGAAGCGGGCACCTTCGAGGTCAAAAATAGCAACGGAAAGCTCCGACGCAACAGGCACAAACAAAGAAGCAATGGTGACAATACCGATGACACGGCAGTCAACCCCGGATTCAGTGGCTTGAAGTCCAGTCAGCGGAAGAAGCCATATAAAAGAAACAAACCGGGACCATCCAACTTGGACCGCATACTCGATCGCCGTGCCAGATCCATGGCACCCCAGAAAAACCAGCCAACCATACAAACAGAGATTGTTGGGTTTTAAACAGGATGACAAGTTAAATGCTGAGAACAAGGAGAAGGGGTCGCAAAGCGAGGACGATGACGAGGAGCCCCGGCCACCGAACACAGGGGGACATAAGAAGTTTCCCCCTCAGGTCAAAACGGTGAACATGATATACGCTACCCACATCCCCAAGAGGGAACGCAAGCGCGCGCTCAGGGACGTCTATGCGATGGAGCCAGTCGCCCCAAAGTTCAACCCATGGTCTTCCTGTCCGATCACTTTTGATCGCAAAGACCATCCGACCAGTATCCGTCATGGCGGTACAGCCGCATTGGTCCTCGACCCAATCATTGATGGATTCCACCTCATGCGACTCCTCATGGACGGTGGTAGTAGCCTGAACCTGCTCTATCAGGATACAGTGTGCAAAATGGGCATTAACCCCTCAAGAATTAAGCCCACAAGGACTACCTTTAAAGGAGTCATACCAGGTGTAGAGGCCCGCTGTACGGGCTCAATCACCCTAGAGGTTGTCTTCGGATCCCCGGACAATTTTCGAAGCGAAGAGCTGATCTTCGATATCGTCCCCTTTCGCAGCGGCTATCACGCACTGCTTGTACGAACCGCATTTGCATGCTTCAACGCGGTGCTACACTATGCTTATCTTAAGCTCAAGATGCCCGGACCACGCAGCGTCATAACAGTCAATGGAAACACGGAACGCTCCCTCCGTACCGAGGAGCACACCGATGCGTTAGCAGCAGAAGTACAGAGCAGCCTTCTCAAGCAGAACCTTAGTTCGTCGGTCGAGCTCCCGGGCACTGTCAAACGAGTCGGAACTACTCTGCAGCAGGACAGCGCAGCTCGTCAAGAGCTCGATTAGCAATTTGGCCTCCGTCCCAGTCCGAACCAAGTGGCGGCATTCGTACCACGCGTACATAACTACGCACTCAAAATACCATGGGCATAGATGGAGGCATAACTAGCTTGTGATCCCTACTACGGCTCGACCGCTCCTGGACACACATACTTTCAATTTTTATTTTTTATCCTTTTCAGGTTTCTTTTCCGCAGGCTTCTTCCGACGACCTGATCATCGGTCCTCTCGACAGGACGGATACACCAAGATGGCAAGAAGCACTAGCGTATAAGGGAATTTCTAGGTGGTCTCTTTAATGATCACTCTACCTGCTTTCAGGACCCGCACGCAGCTCTCCCTTGGTTGTGGCATGTTAAGTAGCCTGGTTGCTTATTGCACCACTTGTACAAATATGCTTTGACGTATTAATCAAACTATAATGGAAACAGTTTGCGGCCCAACTTCTGCGGCACTAGCTTACTACTCCCTTTTTCCTTCTTTGGTAATCTTATCAAGTTGCACCCGTACACTTTGGTACGCTTTAATCTGCCAGGGGATTCATGGCGACCCATAACACGACAACAAAGTCTGAACACTTTTTACAATATAGTTCGGCACCCCGAGTTTAGCATTATATGCATTGGCTCCGAATCATGTCTTTGGTCAATAGTTGGGTTGCCCGGCTCCTGTGCTTACTACCTTACATTCCGCTATATCAGCTAGGGTAGTAAAGGGAGAACTACTGCGATTGTGTACCGGTTTATCCGGATGAGCACCTTAGTAGAGAAAGCCGAAAACTGACTGTCATGATGCGGCGAGAGCCGGTCAGCTCTTCGAAGGTTTAAAATCTTTAGCGATTTTTTCCGCATTATGCGATGAATCGACTCTTACTCGATCAGGTGTTTACAGTACCCTAGTTCGGATACTAGGGGCTGCGCCTAAATTTTCCTTGTTAAACTCCTATGGGTAAGTGAGGGTGATTGAGGGAGTCCTGGATTAGGGGGTGTCCGGATAGCCGAACTATCACCGTTGGCCGGACTCCTGGACTATGAAGATACAAGATTGAAGACTTCGTCCCGTGTCCGGATGGGACTTTCCTTGGCGTGGAAGGCAAGCTTGGCGATACGGATATGTAGATCTCCTACCATTGTAACCGACTCTGTGTAACCCTAACCCTATCCGGTGTCTATATAAACCGAAGGGTTTTAGTCCGTAGGACGAACAACAATCATACCATAGGCTAGCTTATAGGGTTTAGCCTCTTTGGTCTCGTGGTAGATCCACTCTTGTACTACCCATATCATCAATATTAATCAAGCAGGAGTAGGGTTTTACCTCCATCGAGAGGGCCCGAACCTGGGTAAAAACATCGTGTCCCTTGTCTCCTGTTACCATCCGCCTAGACGCACAGTTCGGGACCCCCTACCCGAGATCCGCCGGTTTTGACACCGACATTGGTGCTTTCATTGAGAGTTCCTCTGTGTCGTCGCTGTCAGGAAGGATGCCTCATCCCGTCTTTAAAGACGGCACCGTTGCTAAAGGAGCTTTGGCCACCGGCCAAACTCTCCGGCTAGGCGGTTTTCTTATGACCGCATGTTCGTCACGCTACCGACGATGACTTCTCGGGTCATCGAAAGCAATCTTCACGTTAACTCGGAACTCGCCGAGCAGTTAGATCCGATGGAGCTCTCTTCCTTAAACGAGCTCTTGGATCGCATCGCCGCCCTGGGAGTCGCTACAGACTATGATCAGATTGGGCCTAAAACCGATCTGAGAGAGATCAACTCTCCCCAGGCTACCCACCACGTTGTTGTGGTAGAGGAACAATACGGCGACTCTTCTCCTACCTTAAGGACTAGCTATGTCCGGATTCCTGATCCCTCCATGCCGGATTTCCGCGGAGGGGAGGACACCGCTCAAGCCCTGAACTTAAAGTCAGGCAGCGGGCTAGATTCGTTGGAAAACATCCAAGAACCCAAGCTTCCAAGTTCGGAAACTTCTTGGCCCCTGAATCTTAGATCGGACGGGGTTCGGAATTTAATTCCACCCGCCCACCCAAACATAAGCGATCTATCCCAAATCCGGCAAGAGCCCGGTGAAACAATACATCATTACTGGGCCAGATTCCTCCTGGTTATGGACAGGATAAAGGATTGCCGCGAGGAGGATGCAATCTCATTCTTCTGCAATAATTGCACGGACAAGGAATCCTAAACGCCATAAGTCATCGTGAAATTACACGCCACTGACTTGGCGTCCATAGTACGAAAGTACTGCACGATGGAGAGCGCTGAAAACCGAAATCAAATTTTGGGATAATCCGCCCCGATACGACCCTAGTCCGAAATAAAAGGGTGCATCATCACGTGCACCGGGTTACATACCAAAAGCAAAAACCCCCCAAAGGGCATGGAACCGTACTGGAGGGATGGCTCAATGGACCCTGCAAAATTCATTGCACATAGGGCGCCACTCCAACTCATAGCCTTAGAGCATGTTGGATACTACGGCAGGTGGCCAAAAGTGGCGAAGAGCTTTTAGCTCCAGAGCACCAGCCCAGCAATACTAGTACGGTATTAACAGTCTTCGAGACTTTCGCATCAAATAATATGCGAAAACGAACACTCTGCAGCCTTGCCGAAGTCTACCAGATAGCAACAATAAATCCACGGAGTGACACGGCTATTACCTTTAACGCCAGTGACGAACCTAAATTCCAAACAGCCCGAGCACCAGCCGCATTGGTCCTCAGTGCAATAGTGGACGGCTTTCGCCTTACCAAGGTACTCAAGGACGGCGGCAGCGGATTAAACCTCATCTATGAGGAAACCCATCGAAAAATTGAAATAGACTGGAGCCGCATTGAGCAAAGCAGCACAACCTTTAGAGGAATAATCCCCAGTCGGGAAGCATGCTGTACAGGAAAAATCACACTAGATGTGGTGTTCGGCACGCCGGACAATTATAGGTCCGAGGAGGTCACATTCCAAGTGGCCCTGTTCAGCAGCGGATACCACGCTCTATTAGGCCGAGAGGCATTCACAATTTTTCAAGCTATACCCCATTACGGGTACATGAAGCTCAAAATGCCCAGACCCAACCGAATTATCACTCTCGCTAGTGACCCGGACACAGCGCTCTGCGCCGAAAATAAAACAGCCGCACTTGCCCTTGAGGCACTATCCGAAGCCCTAGCGGCAGAGGAACTCACTGCGCTGCGCTCCACGGTGAACAGGGACGATGTGATACTCGATAAGAGATCCAAGTCCACCTCTTTTAAACCGGCAGACAAAATAGTCAAATTCCAAGTCCATCCAACGGACCCTACAAAAACGGCCTCCATCAGGGCATAATTAAACCCTGATGTGGACGCCGCACTACGAGAATTCCTACGCGAAAATTGGGACATTTTTGCCTGGCACCCTTCAGACATGCCAGGAATCCCACGCGGGCTGGCAGAGCACAGCCTAAATATCCTAAAAGGATTCAAGCCAGTCAAACAAGCTCTTCGGCGTTTCTCCGAACCCAAGAGACAGGCCATGGGAGAGGAGCTAGCTAAACTATTGGAGGCCGGATTCATCAGAGATATTAAACATCCAGACTGGCTAGCAAACCTGGTAATGGTACCAAAGAAGGACAAATCCTGGCGCCTATGTGTCGATTTTAAGGACCTTAACAAGGCTTGCCCAAAGGATCCCTTCCCCCTCCCCCTCATCGATCAAATTATCGACGCTACCGCAGGATACGATTCATTGTGTTTCCTTGACGCATACTCCGGCTACCACCAAATTAAGATGGCAGAGCCAGACCAAGCCGCAACGGCATTCATCACTCCATACGGCCCATTCTGCTTCAACACAATGCCCTTTGGGATCAAAAATTTCGGCGCAACATATCAGCGCATGATTCAGACATGTCTGGCAAACCATATCGGCAAAACAGTGGAGGCATACATAGACGATGTGGTCGTCAAATCCAAGCATGTCGAAACCCTAGTCGACGACTTGAGGCTCACATTCGATAATCTCTGAACATATGACATCAAGCTCAACCCGGAAAAATGCGTTTTCGGCGTACCAGCCGGAAAGCTCTTGGGCTTCATTGTATCCGGTAGAGGAATTGAAGCAAATCCAGCCAAGATCTGAGCTCTGTCACAATTGGATATCCCCAAAGACCTCAAACAAATACAAAAATTGACTGGATGCATGGCGGCTCTAAGCCGCTTTATCTCCCGCTTAGGAGAAAAGGCATTACCCCTTTATCGCCTCCTCCGGCGCACCGAACACTTCGAGTGGACGGATGCTGCCACGGCCGGACTCAAAGAAATCAAAGCCATATTGGCAACAAATCTGGTCCTGGCCGCGCCCAACATGGGCGAATCAATGCTATTATACATCGCAGCAACCCATCAAGTTGTAAGCGCGGTGCTCGTTGTCGAACGAGAAACAGATGGACACAAGTTCCCTCTCCAAAAACCAGTTTACTACGTGTCCACTGTCCTAACTCCATGCAAGTCACGGTACCCACATTATCAAAAGATAGCTTACGCGGTGTTCATGGCATCCCGGAAGCTGCGACACTACTTTCAAGAGTGTTCGATAACAGTAGCCTCCGAAGTACCTCTCAATGACATTATCAACAACCGCGACGCAACGGGCCGGATTGCTAAATGGGCCATTGAGCTCCTCCCGTTCGACATAACCTACAAGCCACGGCGAGCTATTAAATCGCAAGTTTTGGCTGACTTCATCGCCGAATGGACTGAAGCCGAACTCCCTAAAGAGTACGGCGCATATTCCAACTGGATCATGCACTTCGACGGCTCCAAAATGTTGACCGGCCTGGGGGCTGGCGTCGTTCTGACGTCCCCAAACGGAGATACAGTCCAATACGTACTTCAAATAATGTACACGGACTCCAACAATGCAGCCGAATACGAGGCCCTTCTACATGGTCTCCGGATGGCAGTCTCCATGGGCATTCAACGCCTAGAGGTGCGCGGGGATTCGAACCTCGCGATATCCCAAATAAATGGGGACTTTGATGCCAAGGATCCGAAAATGGCAGCTTATCGCAATGCCGTCCTAAAAATGTCAGCTCGGTTTGAGGGGCTCGAATTTCACCATATAGCCCGGATAACAACCAGCAGCGAGGCGTGTTGGCACGCATTGGCGCAAAGTGCGATGCCGTCCCCCCCAACATTTTCCTAGAGAGGCTTTTCAAGCCATCTGTACTATGGGAGGGAGAGTCCGGAAATAACAACCCGGACCCAACCACACTGCCCCACACCAAACATTCCGACATAGTTGGTGGTCCCGCCAACAAAATAACACCATCAGCCCATGTAATAATGGCAGTAATCGCCCCGTGGATAGAACCGTTCCTAGCCTACCTAACTAGGCAGGAACTTCCCGAGGACCAAAACGAGGCCCGCTGCATAGTGCGGCGGTCTAAAGCCTATAAGGTCCATGAGGGAGAGCTTCACAAGAAAAGCACAACCGGAGTCTTTCAAAGGTGTATCTCCGAAGAGGAAGGGCGGAATCTCCTGGCTGAAATTCATGCCGGACTCGGTGTGCACCATGCCACAGCCCGGGCCCTTGTAGGCAAGGCCTTCCGTACAGGATTTTATTGGCCGACAGCCCGGGCAGATGCTCAGGACCTAGTCCAACGATGCGTCGGTTGCCAGCTCTTTGCTAATCAAAGCCACATGCCACCCACCGCCCTCAAAACTATGCCCATCACCTGGCCCTTCACGGTCTGGGGGCTTGACATGGTTGGACCCCTTAAAGGAGGAACCCACAAGCAAAAATACCTATTGGTCATGGTGGATAAATTCACCAAATGGATAGAGGCCAAGCACAGAAAGACGGCCAATCCGGACCGTGATAGACTTCATATCGGGGTAGTACACCGTTCTGGCGTCCCCATAGCATCATCACCGATAACGGCACGAACTTCACGGCCGACGAGGTCAAACTCGTGCAAAAACATGGGCATCAAGCTCGACTACGCTCAGCCTATCACCCCAAACTAACGGTCAAGTCGAGTGAGCAAATGGTCTAACCATGAGCGGCATTAAACCCAGACTAGTGCGGTCCCTCAAGGAATCTAACACGCACTGGGTAGAGGAGCTCGACTCCGTACTGTGGGGGCTGCGGACCACGCCGAATCGCACTACCGGATTCACACCATTTTTTATGGTATACGGCGCAGAGGCAATTTTGCCCTGCGACATAATTCATGACTCACCTCGCGTGCGCATGTACGAAGAAAGAGAAGCCGAGCTCGATCGGCAGGACAGCTTGGACACCTTGGAGGAGGAGCGTGACGTGGCAAAAGCTCGTTCCGCATTCTATCAACAGCAGGCTCGAAGATATCAAAGCAGGGAAGTACGGGCCAAAGCTTACAATGTTGGCGAACTAGTTCTACGCCTGCCGGACAAGAAAAAGGACAGACTCAAGCCCAAATGGGAGGGTCCCTTCATCATCGACCAAGTCCTGACCGGCGGAGCGTACCGTCTGCGAAATGCATCGGATAACCGACTCGAGCTGAACCCATGGAACGCAGCCCGTCTCCGAATATTCTACGCCTAGCGGTGAATTCTGAGTTCGTCTCCTTCCTCCGTCTATATTTTATACTTTAAGCTGTCTTTTATTTCTCTCCTTCTCCCTCTTTTTTTCCGGGTTGTTAAAGGCTGCTTTGCGCATTGTTCGCACACACTTGACGCGCTATCCGCGCTCATTATACCTGGGGGCTTCTTTAACAGAAGCTTATTTATACGGGCTTTATGCCCAACACATGTGTCACACTTCCGCATGTACCTTTTATTCACCATTATATGCATCGATATGACTTAAGTTTTGGCCAAGCTGGGTTGCCTGGCTCATGTGCTTACCCCTACGTTCCCGATTGTTCGGCTAGGTGGTAAAGAGAGCACCTCTGCGATTGTTACCGCCGGGTCAGCCGGACGTGTACCTCAGACTGGATGAAGCCGAAAGCTAGCGTTCTTAAGGGAATATTCGGTCGGTGAACTAAAAGACGATTTTTATTTCTCATTTATCTGCCCCGGATGCTTTTACGCTTTTTAGCAGTCCGACATGCACTTTAGGGCATGCCTCCTGTGAAAGGAACCCCTAACGGAACTATTCTCCCTGGAAGATGTTTCTTACTAACCATGTAGTATAACATAACTAGTTGGGCACTTGTCTGATAAAGCACTCATGACCCCTACGCCTGGTCTCCACGCATGCCCCGGTTTTTACATAACCGCGAGGGTATTCGGATACACTTCGGACTATTAGGCCCCGAGGTTGAAGCGAAAAGGTCTGCTACGACAAACGATCTACAATCCGGCTAGAAGGCATTTTACATGTCATTTTGAATTACATAGTCAAATTGACTGATTGTATTCCTCTTCAATGCCATCTAATAGGCTGTCTAGTTTACGATCCTGCTGGGAATACTTTATGCCAACTCTACTTGGCCGTACACTAAGCTCACAGGATCTCCTTCCCGTCGGGCCCCACAGTCCGACCTCGCCATGTGGTTTGGGTCCCATTCTTGTACGCGCCTTCACCATGGCCCCGCCTCCCGGTGCCTTGACGACAGCCGATATCGTCCATAGTCGAAAGCGCCGCCGTGCTCCTCAAGCTTCTCGCAAGCTCCCCAAGGCCTTCGGCAGGGAGATAGATGGCCACAAGGCACGGGCAACGCTTTTCATCACCTGCCAACTCGTTCGTGCAGTTGCAATAGCTCGGGAAGAAGGTCACCCTAGAAGCGGGCATTTCCTCTGCAGGGCGACCCGTGAGCATACCTGAGACATAGCTCACACTGACTTCCTCGCCGAACTCTTTTTCAAAGTTCGCCAAGCACTTACTATAAATGCCGCGACGAAGTCGCCGATTCTCCTTCACGGAGTCGACAACCGGAGCACGAACATCCTTTAGTTCCTCACCCAGCTGGGTGTTGGCATCTTGAGACTATTTTTCTCTTGCCTCACCCTTGTAAGCACATTCTCGCCGCCTTCAACCGCGCCAAGAGCTGTTGCTTGTTCGGATCTAGTCCGACGCCATCTGCAATATTATTGTCAGATTTACACACACGCCGCACTTCACAAACTACTTATCTTTTGAAGCATATATTACCAGAGGGGGTCTCTGTGGCTCCCCCTGTGTCGGTGGGAACGACACCTATGGGATCACAAGAATCCCTACTACGGTCGCGGGGCGCGGGGTCGTGAGAAGAGCGGATCAAACAGATAGCACACGGTTTCCTTATCCAGGTTCGGGCCGCGAGGATGTGTAAAACCCTACTCCTGCTTTGGTGGTTTGTTTATCTGTGTTCTTGAACTAGCAATGGGGCCTGAGGAGCTCCAAAGAGCCGAATCCTCCTCCTGGTCACCTTGGGCCTCCTTTTATAGGGAAAGGGTTGCCACAAAGGGCGCATGGGAGGTGGAAAGGGCATGATGATGCGAGTTTATCCCTTGCATTACATGACAAGGCGCCTTTAATGCGTCTTGCTTAGGTGTCCTTGCTTTATCGGGGACGGGGGAGAGCCCTGTCTCGTCCGTCGCCACTCCCTTTCGTGTCGACACGCGCCCTGGCCAGCGGTGCCCGCGGTGCAATGTAGGTAGGCACGCAGCTGAGTGGCGCAGTGGTGGGTCTCCACGAAGATCCGCTTGCCGCCACGCAGGTGCCTGCCCAACTTGTTGGGTTGGCAGCTGCATGCGAACGGTGGTGGAGGTTTGATTGGCGTGGGCCTGACTGCGGCCCCACCGATGTCCTCGGCAAGGGCTTGTCACGGTCTTGCGTATCTTCCCGGCAAGGGTCTTGCCGGGGCCTTGTGAGCGCCCTCGGCAAGAGGCTTGTCGGGGCCTTGCGGCCATCTTCGGCAAGGGGCCTTGCTGGGGCCTCATGGGCATCCTAGGCAAGGAGCCTTGCGGTCGTCTTGTCTTCTGGTTCTCAGGCTTGGCTGCTTCTTTTTGCCTTGTATCTGTCCTCCCTGGCAGGGCAGGATGCTCCTTGCCGGGAAGGTGGCTTGAGTCTTGCTTGCCGATGTAGCGCTTGTCGGCGAAGATGGATCCTCTTTAGAGTAATTGCATACAGTCGTGGCCCATGCCCGACGGTTAGTGTAGCCCTGGTTTTCACTACACCGACAGTAGCTCCCGGGCCCGGCTGCAGCGGAGAACTTCATGAATTCGACGCTGGAGACGGGACCAAGCTTGGCATGGGTCACGGTTGTTGTTGCACTCAAAGGAGCTGCCAGCCCCCGAGCCTACTTCCATGGAAATTTTCTGGCAGAGAACTCTATAGATCTCGATGCAAGAGTGTGGTTTTGTTTCCTTTCTTGCTCCCGGCAAGGCTGTTGCCGGGAAGTCTTATGTTTCTCGCGGAGACTTTTGACGTTCTCGACGCCGGCTTCCGGCAAGCTTGTCGCCAGGAAGTCTTTTATCTTCAACAGAGAACTTTGACGTTCTCGATGCCGGCTTCCGGCAAGCTCATCGCAAGGAAGGCTTTTATCTTCAGTAGAGAACTTTGGCATTCTCGATGCCGTCTTCCAGCAAACTTGTTGCCGGGAAGGCTTTTATCTTTAGCAGAGAACTTTGACGTTCTCGATGCCGGCTTCCGGCAAGCTCGTCGCCAGGAAGGCTTTTATCTTCAGCAGAGAACTTTGAAGTTCTCGATGCCGGCTTCCGGCAAGCTTGTTGCCAGGATGGCTTTTATCTTCAGCAGAGAACTTTGACGTTCTCGATGCCTGATTTCAGTGGAGAACTCCGGAGTTCTCGACACTGCTGGGAAGGCTTATGGCGAAGAACTTCGTCGTCCTTGACACCTGCCCCGGCAAGATCGTCGTCGGGAAGGCTTATGGCGAAGAACTTTGTTGTTCTTGACACCGGCTCCCAGCAAGATCGTTGCCCGAAAGGCTTATGGCGAAGAACTTCATCGTCCTTGACACCAAGAAGATTGGTCCTATGGGCGTTGCCAGCCCTCAGGCCATAACTGTGTTTAAACATGACAAGTGATTAGCATCTGAAGTGCACTTAACTCACTTGTAAATTTTGACTTCTGCTACATATTCCCTATGCCTGCTGGAATGCTTTCCGGTGCGTACGATCCAGCTAGCAGCGTTTGAGGGAACGGGCCCTTAGCGGCTATTCGGGAACATCGCCTCCCGGAAAGTTTACCTTCTTGGCTCTAGCGAATCGCACAAGTTGCGAGCGGACTTCGGGCAACATGGAGCTTAACTAACCCCGAGAAGGTTCCTTGGCATACAGGTCTATGCAGAAATCTCAAATAAATAGTGCATGCCATCTTCCTGTTCAACCTCTCTTTGTACGTCCACCCTACATTTATCGGGTAGGCTTGCCAACACAGAAACCCAGTGGTGGCGCCTTGGGACGGATCCCCAATGGCCTGCCGGTGTGCTTGCTTGCCCGGGCGAACCACCTTACCGCCCTTAACGCGACCGCCGAGCTGTCGAGCTTGACTCGAGTCGAATCAAGAGCGTTGCCAATTGCGTATACTACCACCGCCACTCGGCGCAGCCGCTTGAGCTGTTGAACGGACTCGAAATAGAACAAGGGCGTTGCCAATTGCAGGAGGGCACCTTTGCGTGCAGGTTTTCCATACAAAGAACGAGTTCTCCGATGGGAATAACCTTATATAAAAAGGAAATATCTAAAGTTTCGCATGACTTAGCTTTTTTGTTGCCGCACTGGCGTCGTTCTTTTGGCCACCTGCTTCTTAGAGGCCATGGCGATGAAGAACAGCTGGCTCAACTGCTATACCGGATTCTCACAATTGCGCCCCCTACCTGGCGCACCAAAGATGTCGGTGGGAACGACACCTATGGGATCACAAGAATCCCTACTACGGTCACGGGGCGCGGGGTCGTGAGAAGAGCGGATCAAACAGATAGCACACGGTTTCCTTATCCAGGTTCGGGCCGCGAGGATGCGTAAAACCCTACTCCTGCTTTGGTGGTTTGTTTATCTGTGTTCTTGAACTAGCAATGGGGCGTGAGGAGCTCCAAAGAGCTGAATCCTCCTCCGGTCGCCTTTGGGCCTCCTTTTATAGGGAAAGGGGTTGCCACAAAGGCGCATGTAAGGTGGAAAGGGTACAGTGATGCGAGTTTATCCCTCGCATTACATGACAAGGCGCCTTTAATGCGTCTTGCTTAGGTTTCCTTGCTTTATCGGGGACGGGAGAGCCTGTCTCTCGTCTGTCGCCGCTCCCTTTCGTGGTCGACACGCTTCGCCAGCGGTGCCAGCGGTGCCATGTAGGCAGCAGGCAGCTGAGGTGGCACAGTGGTGGGTCTCCATGAAGATCCTCTTGCCGCCACGCAGTGCCTGCCCAACTGGTTGGGTCGGCACTGCATGCTGGCTGATGGTGGAGGTTTGATCGGCGTGGGCCCGATCAAGGCCCCAACGATGTCCTCTGCAAGGGCTTGTCGCGGTCTTGCGTATCTTCCCGGCAAGGGTCTTGCCGGGGCCTTGTGAGCACCCTCGGCAAGAGGTTTGTCGGGGCCTTGCAGCTGTCTTTGGCAAGGGGCCTTGCCGGGGCCTCGTGGGCATCCTCGGCAAGGAGCCTTGCGGTCGTCTTGTCTTCTGGTTCTCAGGCTTGGCTGCTTCTTTTTGCCTTGTATCTGTCCTCCCTGGCAGGGCAAGATGCTCCTTGCCGGGAAGGAAGCTAGAGTCTTGCTTGCCGATGTAGCGCTTGTCGGCGAAGATGGATCCTCTTTAGAGTAATTGCATACAGTCGTGGCCCATGCCCGGCGGTTAGTGTAGCCCTGGTTTTCACTACACCGACACCCTGTAGCGTCTAGTGCGGCCTCAAGTTGGGCCTTGCATTCTTCAAGCTCCTGGGATAGTCGGGTATTCTTTTTTATAAGATCCTGCATAATGATCCTTAAATCAGTTATTCTAACTATTTTAAGTCTCGGGACTCTTGGCATATATAATACCAAAATTTCCTCACCCGTATGTCCTTTACATACTTGCTCGTAGCTCGCTAGACCATCTTGAGCGGCACGGAGGTGCGCATCTCCCGAATTGAAGCCATTCAATGCCTCTTGGGAGAAACATGCGTCACGAAGAACTCTCCGGCGGCGCCTGTGATTCATGGCGCTCTCCACCTCGGAGTTGGTGGCGGACAATCTGTCGGCATCCTCTCTCGGAGGAGCATCCGACGCACGCCTCGTGCTCGCCTCCGCTTCTAGACCCGGCTTTGGAGCCTGGCTGGCGGAGGCTCGATTGGCAACCTCTCTGGACACAGTCCGGCAAGCGCTCTTTTTCCTGAAAAGAGCAACAACGTTAGTACGCCTTCCAGGAATCAACCCTGAGAATTTGGTGACGCGCCATACCGTTACGGCGGCGTTTTGATCTGGACCGCACTTCTTTTTAGCCCTGGCCAAGGAGCCCAAGTTTCACAAGAAGACCAGGCATATCAAGCGTCGCCTCAACTCCATTCGTGAAAATGTTCAAGATGGATACATAGATATTTGTAAAGTGCTTACGAACCTGAATGTCGCAGATCCGTTAACTAAACCTCTTCCACGAGCAAAACATGATCAACACCAGAACTCTATGGGTGTTCGATTCATCACAATGTAACTAGATTATTGACTCTAGTGCAAGTGGGAGACTGTTGGAAATATGCCATAGAGGCAATAATAAAATGGTTCTTATTATTTTTCCTTGTTCATGATAATTGTCTATTGTTCATGCTATAATTGTGTTATCCGGAAATCGTAATACATGTGTGAATGCATAGACCACAACATGTCCCTAGTGAGCCTCTAGTTGACTAGCTCGTTGATCAATAGATGGTTACGGTTTCCTGACCATGGACATTGGATGTCGTTGATAACGGGATTACATCATTAGGAGAATGATGTGATGTACAAGACCCAATCCTAAGCATAGCACAAGATCGTGTAGTTTGTTTGCTAAAGCTTTTCTAATGTCAAGTATCATTTCCTTAGACCATGAGATTGTGCAACTCCCGGATATCGTAGGAATGATTTGGGTGTGCCAAACGTCACAACGCAACTGGGTGGCTATAAAGGTACACTACGGGTATCCCCGAAAGTATCTGCTGGGTTGGCACGAATCGAGATCGGGATTTGTCACTCCATATGACGGAGAGGTATCTTCGCCCACTCGGTAAGACATCATCGTAATGAGCTCAATGTGACTAAGGGGTTGGTCACGGGATGATGTGTTACGGAACGAGTAAAGAGACTTGCCGTAACGAGATTGAACAAGGTATCGATATACCGACGATCGAATCTCGGGCAAGTGCTATACCAGTAGACAAAGGGAATCGTATACGGGATTGATTGAATCCTTGACATCGTGGTTCATCCGATGAGATCATCGTGTAACATGTGTGAGCCAACATGGGTATCCAGATCCCGCTGTTGGTTATTGGCTGGAGAGATGTCTCGGTCATGTCTGCATAGTTCCCGAACCCGTAGGCTCTACACACTTAAGGTTCGATGACGCTCGGGTTATAGGGAATAGATGTGCATGGTTACCGAATGTTGTTCGGAGTCCCGAATGAGATCCTGGACGTCACGGGGAGTTCCGGAATGGTCCGGAGGTGAAGATTTATATATGGGAAGTCCAGTTTCAGTCACCGGAAAGGTTTTGGGTTTATCGGTAGTGTACCGGGACCACCGAAGGGGTTCCGGGGGTCCACCGGGAGGGTCCACCTGCCCTGAAGGACCTAATGGGATGTAGTTGGGTGGTAACCAGCCCCTTTGTGAAGGAAATATTCCCTAGAGGCAATAATAAAGTTATTATTTATTTCCTCATATCATGATAAATGTTTATTATTCATGCTAGAATTGTATTAACCGGAAACATGATACATGTGTGAATACATAGACAAACTTAATGTCACTAGTATGCCTCTACTTGACTAGCTCATTGATCAAAGATGGTTATGTTTCCTAACCATAGACATGTGTTGTCATTTGATTAATGGGATCACATCATTAGGAGAATGATGTGATTGACTTGACCCATTCCGTTAGCTTAGCACTTGATCGCTTAGTATATTGCTATTGCTTTCTTCATGACTTATACAAGTTCCTATAACTATGAGATTATGCAACTCCGTTTACGGGGAACACTTTGTGTGCTACCAAACGTCACAACGTGAATCGGGTGATTATAAAGGAGCTCTACAGTGTCTCCAAAGGTACATGTTGAGTTGGCATATTTCGAGATTAGGTTTTGTCACTCCGATTGTCGGAGAGGTATCTCTGGGCCCTCTCGGTAATGCACATCACTATAAGCCTTGCAAGCAATGTAACTAATGAGTTAGTTGCGGAATGATGAATTACATAACAAGTAAAGAGACTTGCCAGTAACGAGATTGAACTAGGTATTGAGATACCGACGATCGAATCTCGGGCAAGTAACATACCGATGACAAAGGGAACAACGTATGTTGTTATGCGGTTTGACCAATAAAGATCTTCGTAGAATATGTAGGAGCCAATATGAGCATCCAGGTTCCGCTATTGGTTATTGACCGGAAACAGTTCTAGGTCATGTCTACATAGTTCTCGAACCCGTAGGGTCCGCACGCTTAACGTTACGATGATAGTTATATTATGAGTTTATAGTTTTTGATGTACCGAAGGTTGTTCGGAGTCCCAGATGTGATCACAGACATGACGAGGAGTCTCGAAATGTTCGAGACATAAAGATTGATATATTGGAAGCCTATATTTGGATATCGGAATTGTTCCGGGTGAAATCGGGATTTTACCGGAGTATCGGGGGGTTACCGGAACCCCCTCGGGGATTAATGGGCCTACATGGGCCCTAAGGGAGAAGAGGGGAGCCGGCCAGGGCAGGCCGTGCGCCCCCTCCCCCCCCCCTAGTCTGAATAGGACAAGGAAGGGGGGGCGCCCCCCTTTCCTCTTTCCCCCTTCCCCTTTCCTTCTCCAACAAGGCAAGAGGGGGGAGTCCTACTCCCGGTGGGAGTAGGACTCCTCCAGGCGCACCCCTAGGGGCCGGCCGCACCTCCCCCCTCGCTCCTTTATATACGGGGGCAAGGGGACACCCCATGACACACAAGTTGATCTTCGTGATCGTTCCTTAGCCGTGTGCGGTGCCCCCTTCCACCATATTCAACCTCGGTCACATCATAGCGGTGCTTAGGCGAAGCCCTGCGACGGTAGAACATCAAGATCATCACCACGCCGTCATGCTGACAGAACTCTTCCCCGACACTTTGCTAGATCGGAGTCCGGGGATCGTCATCGAGCTGAACGTGTGCTAGAACTCGGAGGTGCCGTAGTTTCGGTGCTTGATCGGTCGGGCCGTGAAGATGTACGACTACATCAACCACGTTGTTATAACGCTTCCGCTTTCGGTCTACGAGGGTACGTGGACAACACTCTCCCCTCTCGTTGCTATGCATCACCATGATTTTGCGTGTGCGTAGGAAATTTTTTGAAATTACTACGTTCCCCAACACTTAGTGGGCTGGTGCCCCCCCCGGCCCAAGGCGCCTAGGGCTGGAAACCCTAGGGGGCTGCTGCCCCCCTAGTTGAAACCCCTGGGGCCGCTGCCCCCTAGTTGGAAACCCTAAGGGGGCCGCTGCCCCCCGAGGGGCCGCCGCCCCCCCCCCTCTAGATGGATTTAGGGGGCCGGCTCCTCCACCACCACGCCGTCGTGCTGCTGCTGGACGGAGTCTTCCCCAACCTCTCCCTCTCTCCTTGCTGGATGAAGGCGCGGGACACGTCACCGGGCTGCACGTGTGTTGAACGCGGAGGCATTGTTGTTCGGTGCTTAGATCGGATTCGGCCGCGATCTTAATCGCTTTGTGTACGACTCCACCGACCGCGTTCTTGCAACGCTTCCGCATCGCGATCTTCAAAGGTATGAATATACACTCCCCTCTCGTTGCTAGTAAGCTCCATAGATTGATCTTGGTGATGCGTAGATTTTTTTAATTTTTGCAACGATCCCCAACAGTAGAATCGTTGTCGTCTCGCCAATCTTATGCTTCTACGACTATCGCTACCGCTTAGTGATAAAGTAAAGCATTACAGGGCGATTGCATTGCATACAATAAAGAGACAACCATATGGCTCCTGCCAATTGCCGATAACTCGGTTACAAAACATGATCATCTCATAGAATAAAATATAGCATCACGTCTTGACCATATCACATCACAACATGCCCTGCAAAAACAAGTTAGACGTCCTCTACTTTGTTGTTGCAAATTTTACATGGCAGCTATGGGCTTAGCAAGAACCGTTCTTACCTACGCATCGAAACCACAACGATAGTTTGTCAAGTTGGTGTTGTTTTAACCTTCGCAAAGACCGAGTGTAGCCACACTCGGTTCAACAAAAGTTGGAGAAACTGACACCCACCAGCCACCTGTGTGCAAAGCACGTCGGTAGAACAAGTATCGCGTAAGCGTACGCGTAATGTCGATCCGGGCCGCTTCATCCAACAATACCGCAGAACCAAAGTATGACATGCTCGTAAGCAGTATGACTTATATCACCCACAACTCACTTGTGTTCTACTCGTGCATATGACACCTGCGCATAAAACCAGGCTCGGATGCCGCTGTTGGATAATGTAGTAATTTCAAAAAAAAAAATCCTACGCACACGCAAGATCATGGTGATGCATAGCAACGAGAGGGGAGAGTGTTGTCTTCATACCCTCGTAGACCGAAAGCGGAAGCATTAGCACAACGCGATTGATGTAGTCGTACGTCTTCACGATCCCGACCGATCAAGTACCGAACGCACGGCACCTCCGAGTTCAGCACACGTTCAGCCTGATGACGTCCCTCGAACTCCGATCCAGCCGAGTGTTGAGGGAGAGTTACGTCAGCACGACGGCGTGGTGACAGTGGTGATATTCTACTGAAGCAGGGCTTCGCCTAAGCACCGCTATAGTATTATCGAGGTGGACTATGGTGGAGGGGGGCACCGCACACGGCTAAAAGATCAAACGATCAATTGTTGTATCTCTAGGGTGCCTCCCTGCCCCCGTATATAAAGGAGCAAGGGGGAGGTGCGGCCGGCCAGAGGGGGCGCACCAGGAGGAGTCCTACTCCTACCAGGAGTAGGACTCCGTCCCTTTTCCTTGTTGGACTAGGAGTGGAGGGGGGAGAGGAGGGAGAGAGGAAGGAAAGGGGGGGCGCCACTATAACGCCCTCGATGCGGCTATATCTCCCACGTGTCGAAGCACGACTTAGAGGCATAACCGCATTGAAAGCAATGTCGCAAGTGAGGTAATCTTCACACAACCCATGTAATACATAAGGGAAAGAGATACATAGTTGGCTTACCATCGCCACTTCACACAATACATGAGTAAAGCATTACATCATATAGATACAATCAAGGTCCGACTACGGAACCAAAATAAAAGAAGACTACCCCAAATGCTACACAGATCCCGATCGTCCCAACTGGCTCCACTCTGATCAACTGAAACGAAACAACACAATGAACAAGATCTTCATCGAGCTCCTCCTTGAGCTCGGGTTAAACCACACGGTTTCATCGGCACCTGCAAACTGGTTTTGAAGTATCTGTGAGTCACGGGACTCAACAATCTCACACCAGAGATCAAGACTATTTAAGCTTAAAGGTAGGACAGGGTAGTGAGGTGGAGCTGCAACAAGCGACTAGCATATCTGGTGGCTAACATACGCAAAAGAGAGCGAGAAGAGAAGCAAAGCACGGTCGTGAAGCTAGTAGCGATCAAGAAGTGATCCTCAAACTACTTACGCCAAGCATAACTCCAACACCGTGTTCACTTCCGGACTCCGCGAGAAGAGACCATCACGGTTACACACGCAGTTGGTGTATTTTAATTAAGATCAACTTCGGTTTTCTACAACCGACATTAACAAATTCCCATCTGCCTCATAACCGCGGCACGGCTTTGAAGATAATACCCTACGGGGTGTCCCAACTTAGCCCATGATAAGCTCTCATGGTCAACGGAGGATATTCCTTCTACCGAGATGTAACACCCCGGATACAACTTTCCATATTCGTAACTCCGACTCTTGCCTTTTCCGGAGATGTGATTTATTATTTCCTCCGTGGTTGGGTTTTTGTCATTGTTTTGCATTTTGTTCTTGTTATGCATCTCATCTCATAGCATCATGCGCATTGCATCGGCATCGCTTTTCATAAAGCTTGCATCCGCTCGTGTTCCACCGCTTCTCTCCGTTGTCCGCTCGAGCCCGTCCACACTTGCACGCGCCGCTGCACCTCCAAATATTATTTTATTAGTGGCATAAAATGTTCTCGGAATGGGCTGCAACTTGTCGTGCGGTCTTATTATAGTGTAGACAGGCCGCGGTCAAGTTTCGTCGCATTCGAGTCCGCTTTGATAGCCCAACCGTTAAACATGGCGGTACCATTGCGGTACCTTCGTCGGACGTTTTCGGTCTCCGAAACAGTTGCCGGGCTGCATTTCTCTCTCTCCTATCAGCCCAAGCCTCCTCTTCACAGCCCACCGCAGCCCACCTAGTTCCCTTCTGTCCGAAACCGTCGGATCGCGATCCGAGGGTCCCAAACCCCTCCTAACCCTCAAACCCTAGCCCTACCTATAAATGGAAGCCCCTTCCATTTTTGGCAGCAGCCAACCCCCTCCTCGAGCCCCAGCGCCACCAACCTCCCTCCGCTTTCGCGCCCGGTCGGCCATCCGCCGCCACTTGGCGCTGTCCCGCCGCCAACACCACCCAGCCAGCCGCCAAGTCAGCCGCCGCCCCTGCGCCCCCTCCCGCCTTCCACGTGCCCCGGCGCTCTCTCCCTGCCAAGGCCCGCCAGCCCATGGGAGCCCGCCTGGCCGCCCAGGCCCGACCGCCGAGCCTCGCGCCTGCTCCCTGAGTCCCTCTCCGTCGCCCGAGACCGGATCTCGCCGTCGCTCCCCTCCGGCGCCCAGCCGCCGTCGCCGCCGGCCTCCTCGTCCCCGGCACCGAGATGAGCCCGTCGCCGCCATCTCTCTCCTCTCCCCACACCCTGCCTCACTCTCTCTCTCTTCCCCGCAGGTCCCGTCGAACTCGAAGCTCGCGGAGTCCGCGCCTCGCCAGCGGCCTCCTCTCGTCGATCCGGTTGCCCGAGGCCCGATCCGCCTGCTCCCAGCCTCCCGTCATCCCTCGGCCTCGCTGGACCTCGCCCCTCGCCGCGTCGCCCGCCTTCCGTCGTCGCCGCCGCTGGGATCGGGAGGTGCCCCGAGCTCGCCCCGCTGCTGACCGATGCATCCTCCGCGTGGGCCTTCCTCGTGGGCCTCCCAGCTCCAGCCCAAGACTGCCCCTGGCCTCGAGCCAGAGCAGGCCCAGCGCCTCGCCTCACCTCTCCACCGACCGCCCAAGTGCCGTGGTGAGCAGCCATCCTCCTCTCTGTTGGCCCAGCAAAGCAGCTGGATTCGCCCTGTAGTATTTTTTTTCCCTGACTTGCGATTTTTGCTAATTATCCGAAACCGCATATTTACTGATTGCCCTCAAGTTCATGCATGTAATAACTAATTAACCGTGCATCGGATTTAAACAAACCTTATATGTAAATGCTCGAAAATTGTGTAGATTAATAATATGTCATTTTCATCCATGTTTAAAATGTTTAACTTGCTGTTTATTTAAATTTGCTAATATGCCATGTTAAAATGATTTATTTCATAACTAAATAACCGTAACTCGGAATTAAATGTTCTTTATATGTAAATGGGGTGGAAAAATGCCTAGTTTAACATCGTGCAGTTTATTTTCCTGTTTAACAACAATAAAATATGTTTTAGGGCAGAGCAGTACCTAATCCATAAATATGCATATGGGGATTTTTCGGAATTGTTGTTTGTTATTTCCGGCCTCATTTAATCTTGCCTAAATAGTTAGTTTCATATGCTTCACCCCCCTTGCCATGCTTAATAACATTTAATATTGTTGGGTAGCCTAAACAAGAGTGAACTAAATAAATGTTGTGAAGTTTCGTTAATATGCAATTCGTTGCATATTGAGCTCCACTTAACTTGTAGTTTTGTTTGTGCATATTGTCATGCCATGCATTTTCAAACCGGACATGCATCATACTTGATTGTGCATCATGCCATGTTTATGTGATGGTTGTTTACTATGTTGTTTGCTTCTTTCCGGTTCGCTTCTCTCGTTAGCTTCGGTTTCGTTCCGGAGTTGTGAGGATTCATTCGACTTCGTCCGTTTGTCTTCTTCATGGATTCGTTCTTCTTCCTTGCGGATTTCGGCAAGATGACCATACCCTCGAAATCACTTCTATCTTTGCTTGCTAGATGCTCGCTCTTTTGCTATGCCTATGCTGCGATGCCTACCACTTGCTATATCATGCCTCCCATGTTACCACGTCAAACCTCTAACCATCCTTTCCTAGCAAACCGTTGTTTGGCTATGTTACCGCTTTGCTCAGCCCCTCTTATAGCGTTGTTAGTTGCAGGTGAAGATGAAGTTTGTTCCTTGTTGGAACATGGAGATGTTGTTCCTTGTTGGAACATGTTTACTTGTTGGGATATCACAATATATCTTATTTAATTAATGCATCTATATACTTGGTAAAGGGTGGAAGGCTCGGCCTTATGCCTGGTGTTTTGTTCCACTCTTGCCGCCTCTAGTTTCCGTCATACCGTGTTATGTTCCCGGATTTTGCGTCCCTAACGCGTCGGGTGATTTATGGGACCCCTTGACAGTTCGCTTTGAATAAGACTTTTCCAGCAAGGCCCAACATTGGTTTTACCATTTGCCTCACCTATGCCCTTTTTCCCTTGGGTTTCGGAGCCCGAGGGTCATCTTTATTTTAGCCCCGGGCCAGTTCTCCTTGAGTGCTGGTCCAAACCGAAGCGATGTCCGCGCCCCACAGGCAATCGTGGTTTATGCCAACCCGACGCCTTGCTCATCCGGTGTGCCCCGAGACCGAGATATGTGCAGCTCCTATCAGATTTGTCGGCACATCCGGGCGGCTTTGCTGGTCTTGTTTTATTGCTGTGAAATGTCTTGTAGCCGGGATTCCGAGACTGATCGGGTTTTCCCGGGGAGAAGGAATCGTTGATCGCGAGAGCTTATCATGGGCTAAGTTGGGACACCCCTGCAGGGTATTATCTTTCGAAAGCCGTGCCCGCGGTTATGTGGCAGATGGGAATTTGTTAATGTCCGGTTGTAGAAAACCCGAAGTGGATCTCAATTAAAATACACCAACCGCGTGTGTAACCGTGATGGTCTCTTCTCGGCGGAGTCCGGGAAGTGAACACGGTGTTGGAGTTATGCTTGACGTAGGTTGTTCTAGGATCACTTCTTGATCATAGTTGTTCGACCGTGCTTTTGCCTTCTCGTCTCGCTCTTATTTGCGTATGTTAGCCACCATATATGCTAGTCGCTTGCTGCAGCTCCACCTCACTACCCTGTCCTACCTTTAAGCTTAAATAGTCTTGATCTCGCGGGTGTGAGATTGCTGAGTCCCCGTGACTCACAGATACTTCCAAAACCAGTTTGCAGGTGCCGATGGAACCGCAGCGGTGATGCACCCGAGCTCAAGGAGGAGCTCGATGAAGATCTTGTTCTTTGTGTTGTTTCGTTTAAGTTGATCAATAGTGGAGCCAGTTGGGACGATCGGGATCTGTGTAGCATTTGGGGTAGTCTTCTTTTATTTTGGTTCCGTGGTCGGACCTTGATTGTATCTGTATGATGTAATGCTTTACTCATGTATTGTGTGAAGTGGCGATTGTAAGCCAACTATGTATCTCTTTCCTTATGTATTACATGGGTTGTGTGAAGATTACCTCACTTGCGACATTGCTTTCAATGCGGTTATGCCTCTAAGTCGTGCTTCGACACGTGGGAGATATAGCCGCATCGAGGGCGCTATGTTGGTATCGAGCCTTCCCGACTTAGGAGCCCCTACTTGATTGTTTGTCATGCGTTGTTGAGTCTAGAACGGAAAATGTTTTGAGTCTTAGGATTATATATATCGAGAGTAGGATTCTTTTTACTCCTTAGTCCCTTCGCCGCTCTGGTGAGGTATCCCGACGTAGAGTTTTGACTTTTCTCTCCTCAAATTTCACTAAATTTTTTTAGGATCACGCTGGTATCTTGGAATCGTTCGATGGTTTTGTGACGAGAACATTGTTCTTGGTGCCTCCCGACATTTAGGGGTTGTGGCAGTGTCCCGGGAGTTGAGCTCCGAGGTGTTGTCGCCACAATTTTATCGCTGCGATTCTCGAATACCTGAGTTTTACCGACATCGAAATCTCTTTTGTGCAGTTGTTGGTGAGATAACCTGATAGCCCAATCTCGAGGCGAAAAGGGAGTATTGCCATGACTTGTATAACGGATGCTTTTCGAAGGTCGAGGTACACGATTTCCGAAGGTTTCTCGGTTATGTGTTGACGGATGGATACAACTGGATCTAGGTATTGTTAGTTTGGGTGATATATTTTGTGTCCCCTGTATCCCCAACACTAGATTGCATAACCAGAAAGTTTCGGGAGTTTATAGGTGGGAATTCAAGTAGCTCCTAGGATATCTTTCCGACAGATGTATGATTTGAGATTGGGGTTCAACGTCTAGTGGTCCGCCCATTCACGGTCGATTCTGATGGTCGCGAGACGCCTTAAAGAATCCTTGGCTATGCTGATTCGGGACGCCTTGTTTGTCATTCGTGACGTCCGCTATACGTCGTGTCCGTGTGGGCCCCACCACGAACACTTTGGGCGAAATCTCTATCATGTGTTTGTTCCGGCTTATTCTGCAAGCCAAATCCTTTGTTTGTTTTATTTGTGGTATTCGAGTTGCTTCGAAGTCAAGTGTGGATTCCATACCTTATTCTAAATGGTGTTCTCATATTTCTATGTGAATACTAATCCTTCTTGATCACTGAGCTTGTCATGTTAATTCTTTTCCAACCGCGTGTTCTCTTCAAGTGAATCCGATCATTCCAACATTCGCAAGATCAATTCTAAGCTTTTTCTCAACGGTGTTCGCTTTCATCCGACCCAAGTTGTTTTGATTTCCGCCTCCCACCCTTTTTTCTTCAAGGACTCAGATTTCTTAATCAAGTATCCATTTTATTGAGTGAAGTTTCTTCATTCTTTTCCTTTAACGTTTTATCCGGTGATTTCTCATGAAGACGCTAAGGAAGTTTCAACCTTATCATTGTTCCATTCTAATTTTCTTCTCCGGCGGACTCAAGTCAAGTTTTCAGTGTTGATCGTATTCTTTTCATCATTTCAAATGCTTTCTCACGTCGGTGCACCTCTTAATTGTTCACCTCCCTCTATTCTTGTCCGGAGTGCTCAAGATATCTCAGAAGAATCATGTTTCCTTTCTTAATCCGTTCGAGTTACTTCAAGTTTTCTCTCTTTCAAGCCATTTAATTCTACCTGTGCAATATCTATTTCAAGCAATCGTTCAACGATGTTTCTTTTGAGTGGGCCCTAACCCACAGGTCTTTTCCCAGGATCTTACCTAACTCTTCTAATTGTCCGGAGTTATTTTCAAATTCTTTGCAAAGTTTGATGTAAGGATGAATTATCATCAGTCAAATGTCTTTCTCCAAGATCTTTCAAATTCTTTTCATCGTTGGTTCAACCTTTCTAATTTTCATTCCGGAGTGCCTCAACAATTCATGGTGGTGTTTCTCGTCGTCATTCTCGAATTTTGAGACTGAAGACGAGTTTCTCTTTAGTCTTGCTCCATTCTCTTCAAGATTCATGGTTCTAGCTTCGTGCCATCCTCATATTTGTTTTGATTGTGAGAATTCTTTTCACCCATCCGAAGAAATTCAGAAATCTTTTCAGTTTGATTCTCCGGAGCCCATCATCTCAGAATTATCCATTCCAGCTTTCAGCTCTTGTTCTCCAAATCTTACCGGTGCATCATTCAAGTATTCTCCAATCAGCTCGTCATCTATTCGTTCACTTGTATCTAAATCCCCTCAAATATCTTCATTCGTTTTCCAATTCTTCCCGTGAATTGTGCCTTTGCTACTTTCATTTTCAATTCTTACGGTGGTTTGTTCAAGATTTCACTTCCTTTGTTATCACATCAATTTATTCGTTGTTTCAATCCCACCGGTGGTTCGTTGAAGACCTTCCCAAGTTTGCGCCATATCTATCTTAATCCTTTCTACGGGAGTAAGTAGTATGACAAATCCGTTGCTTGTCATCAATCTAAATTGGTGAAGGATACGCATAACATAATTCTTGTTCTTGTTTCTTCCAAGTGATTCAATTCCTTATTCAGGAGGATCATCAAAATTCTTGATTTCATTTATTCATTTTGCTTTCCGGAGTTCCAAGTTTTCTCGGTTATATCATTTCAAAGCTTCATCTTATCACTGCAAGGCTTCACCTTGTGTTTTCAACTTCTCTTTCTTTCTATCATCCTTTTATTACCGGAGTTCTTCATGGAGGCTCTACATGGTGCTTCCTCAAGGATTCTTTTCATTCTTCAATTGTTCATCAAGATTTCTCATGGAGTTAAGATCCGCAAGCCATACTTCAAAATAAACATGGTTCCAACACATGTTTTGGTTTTGAGGAGTTCAAGTATTCTTCTTCTTGCATTTCGAAGTACAATTCTTTCTACCTTATCTTTGAGGTGGGGTTATGTCACTCTTGACAATTTCGTTCATGTTTCATGATTCATATTGTTGTCAAGAATGAGGTATTTTAAATCCACCAATCCCTTTGTTGGAGTTATCTTGGGCATATTTCACCTAAACCCTTCCATTGGGAATGTTGCTATTTATGGTGCTTGTAAATGAACCAAGTTCTTCATTTGTCCTCCCGGTGAAATAAGTTTCTCTTATCTTCACTGATCTCAATCAATCAATTGTTTCTGTTAATGGCGGGTTGTCACCTCATAGTCTTGAGATGTTTCCATAAGCCCACTACAAGCTTATTCTTTTCGCGTTTGTTTTCAACAACTCCGTCAAATTCTTCTTTGCAAGGGTGCTTTTCCAAGTTCATTTGTGGCAGAAGTTGGCATTTTCTTCTCCATTCTTTTATTCCAATGATCTATTTTCTATTCTTTCTTCCGGAGGCATGGTGATGTTGCTCTATCCACTCATCATCTCGATTGTGAGGATCATGTTATTTTCCTTGCTTATCCGCTTAGCCGAGTGTTGTGTTCTCATTCAAGTTCTTTCATCTTATCAAGTTTTGCCTCTCTTTTCAACCTGAGTGCTGTCTGAAATCCTCTTACCCATTACAAGGTGTTGTTGATTTCATCAAGTATCCTCTCATTTGGCAAGTTCATGTTCAATTTCTTCCATTTACAATGGAGTGCTGTCCAAATTATATCATTCTTATTCATTCTTATCTCGCTTCAACGAGAGTGGTTTCAATTCCTTCTTGTCCATTGTGCTCGCTATTTATGTCTTGGCAACCTTCAAGCTCTCGTAATGTTCCTTGTTCCTCTTTTCGACCGGGTTGTTTGCAATCTTGTTCATCTCTCGTTGTACTCTTTCTTTTAAATTGTTAAACCTCTCAAGGTTCTTTGGTTTCACTCATTGCTCAAGAAGCAATTTAGTTTACCTCTTATCTTCCTCTTCCTTTTCTCTCCGGTGCCATCCTAGATCTCGGGACGAGATCCTCTCGTAGTGGTGGAGTGTTGTAACACCCCGGATACAACTTTCCATATTCGTAACTCCGACTCTTGCCTTTTCCGGAGATGTGATTTATTATTTCCTCCGTGGTTGGGTTTTTGTCTGTTGTTTTGCATTTTGTTCTTGTTATGCATCTCATCTCATAGCATCATGCGCATTGCATCGGCATCGCTTTCATAAAGCTTGCATCCGCTCGTGTTCCACCGCTTTCTCTCGTTGTCCGCTCGAGCCCGCCCACACTTGCACGCGCCCTGCACCTCCAAATATTATTTTATTAGTGGCATAAAATGTTCTCGGAATGGGCTGCAACTTGTCGTGCGGTCTTATTATAGTGTAGACAGGCCGCGGTCAAGTTTCGCCGCATTCGAGTCCGCTTGATAGCCCAACTGTTAAACATGGCGGTACCATTGTCGGTACCTTCGCCGGACGTTTCGGTCTCCGAAACAGCTTGCCGGGCTGCATTTCTCCTCTCTCTCCTATCAACCCAAGCCTCCTCTTCACAGCCCACCGCAGCCCACCTAGTTCCCCTTCTGTCCGAAACCGCCGGATCGCGATCCGAGGGTCCCAAACCCTCCTAACCCCTCAAACCCTAGCCCTACCTATAAATGGAAGCCCCTTCCATTTTTGGCAGCAGCCGAACCCCTCCTCGAGCCCCGCCCACCAACCTCCCTCCGTTTCCTCGGCCGGGCCATCCGCCACTTGGCGCTGTCCCCGCCAAACACCACCCAGCCCGCTAAGTCAGCCCACGCCCCGCCCACTCCCCGCCTTCCACGTGCCCCCCAGCCGCCTCCCATGTCATGCCCCGCCAGCCCAGCAGGGAGCCCGCCTGGCCGCCCAGGCCTGACCGCCCGAGCCTCGCGCCTGCTCCTCGAGTCCCTCTCCGTCGCCTGAGACCTGATCTCGCCGCTGCTCCCCTCCGGCGCCCAGCTGCCGCCGCCTCGCCTCCTCGTCCCGGCACCGAGATGAGCCCCGTCGCGCGCCATCTCTCTCCTCTCCTCACCCTGCCTCACTCTCTCTCTCTTCCCCGCAGGTCCCCGCGAACTCGGCTCGCTGAGTCCGCGCCTCGCCGGGCGGCCTCCTCTGGTCGATCCGGTTGCCCGAGGCCCGATCCGCCTGCTCCAGCCTCCCCTCCTGTCCCGGCCTCGCTGACCTCGCCCCTGGCGCCGCCCGCCTTCCGTCGCGCGCCGCTGGGGATCGGGAGGAGCCCAGAGCTCGCCCCGCTGCCCGCTGACCGATGCATCCTCCGCGTGGGCCTTCCCACGTGGGCCTCCCAGCCCAATTTCAAAGACTGCCCCGGCCTCGAGCCAGAGCAGGCCCAGCGCCTCGCCTCAGCCTTCTCCACCGACCGCCCAAGTGCCGTGGTGAGCAGCCATCCTCCTCTCTGTTGGCCCAGCAAAGGCAGCTGGATTCGCCCTGTAGTATTTTTTTCCCTGACTTGCGATTTTTGCTAATTATCCAGAAACTGCATATTTACAGATTGCCCTCAAGTTCATGCATGTAATAACTAATTAACCGTGCATCGGATTTAAACAAACCTTATATGTAAATGCTCAGAAAATTGTGTAGATTAATAATATGTCATTTTCATCCATGTTTAAAATGTTTAACTTGTTGTTTATTTAAATTTGCTAATATGCCATGTTAAAATGATTTATTTCATAACTAAATAACCGTAACTCGGAATTAAATGTTCTTTATATGTAAATGGGGTGGAAAAATGCCTAGTTTAACATGGTGCAGTTTATTTTCCTGTTTAACAACAATAAAGTATGTTTTAGGGCAGAGCAGTACCTAATCCATAAATATGCATATGGGGATTTTCCGGAAATGTTGTTTGTTATTTCCGGCCTCATTTAATCTTGCCTAAATAGTTAGTTTCATATGCTTCACCCCCCTTGCCATGCTTAATAACATTTAATATTGTTGGGTAGCCTAAACAAGAGTGAACTAAATAAATGTTGTGAAGTTTCGTTAATATGCAATTCGTTGCATATTGAGCTCCACTTAACTTGTAGTTTTGTTTGTGCATATTGTCATGCCATGCATTTTCAAACCGGACATGCATCATACTTGATTGTGCATCATGCCATGTTTATGTGATGGTTGTTTACTATGTTGTTTGCTTCTTTCTGGTTCGCTTCTCTCGTTAGCTTCGGTTTCGTTCCGGAGTTGTGAGGATTCATTCGACTTCGTCCGTTTGTCTTCTTCATGGATTCGTTCTTCTTCCTTGCGGGATTTCAGGCAAGATGACCATACCCTCGAAATCACTTCTATCTTTGCTTGCTAGATGCTCGCTCTTTTGCTATGCCTATGCTGCGATGCCTACCACTTGCTATATCATGCCTCCCATGTTGCCACGTCAAACCTCTAACCATCCTTTCCTAGCAAACCGTTGTTTGGCTATGTTACCGCTTTGCTCAGCCCCTCTTATAGCATTGTTAGTTGCAGGTGAAGATGAAGTTTGTTCCTTGTTGAACATGGAGATGTTGTTCCTTGTTGGAACATGTTTACTTGTTGGGATATCACAATATATCTTATTTAATTAATGCATCTATATACTTGGTAAAGGGTGGAAGGCTCGGCCTTATGCCTGGTGTTTTGTTCCACTCTTGCCGCCCTAGTTTCCGCCATACCGGTGTTATGTTCCCGGATTTTGCGCCCCTAACGCGGTCGGGTGATTTATGGGACCCCTTGATAGTTCGCTTTGAATAAGACTTTTCCAAAGAAGGCCCAACATTGGTTTTACCATTTGCCTCACCTATGCCCTTTTTCCCTTGGGTTTCGGAGCCCGAGGGTCATCTTTATTTTAGGCCCCGCCGTTCTCCTTTGAGTGCTGGTCCAAACCGAAGCGATGTCCGCGCCTCGGGCAATCAGGGTTTATGCCAACCCGACGCCTTGCTCATCCGGTGTGCCCGAGACCGAGATATGTGCAGCTCCTATCAGGATTTGTCGGCACATCCGGCGGCTTTGCTGGTCTTGTTTTATTGCTGTGAAATGTCTTGTAGCCGGATTCCGAGACTGATCGGGTTTTCCGGGAGAAGGAATATCCTTCGCTTGATCGCGAGAGCTTATCATGGGCTGTTGGGACACCCCTGCAGGGTATTATCTTTCAAAGCCGTGCCCGCGGTTATGTGGCAGATGGGAATTTGTTAATGTCCGTTGTAGAAAACCCGGTGGATCTCAATTAAAATACACCAACAAGTGTGTAACTGTGATGGTCTCTTCTCGGGAGTCCGGGAAGTGAACACGGTGTTGGAGTTATGCTTGACGTAGGTTGTTCTAGGATCACTTCTTGATCATAGTTGTTAGACCGTGCTTTTGCCTTCTCGTCTCGCTCTTATTTGCGTATGTTAGCCACCATATATGCTAGTCGCTTGCTGCAGCTCCACCTCACTACCCTGTCCTACCTTTAAGCTTAAATAGTCTTGATCTCGCGGGTGTGAGATTGCTGAGTCCCCGTGACTCACAGATACTTCCAAAACCAGTTTGCAGGTGCCGATGGAACCGTGCAGGTGATGCACCTGAGCTCAAGGAGGAGCTCGATGAAGATCTTGTTCTTTGTGTTGTTTCGCTTCAGCTTGATCAAGAGTGGAGCCCAGCTTGGGACGATCGGGATCTGTGTAGCATTTGGGGTAGTCTTCTTTATTTTGGTTCCGTAGTCGGACCTTGATTGTATCTGTATGATGTAATGCTTTACTCATGTATTGTGTGAAGTGGCGATTGTAAGCCAACTATGTATCTCTTTCCTTATGTATTACATGGGTTGTGTGAAGATTACCTCACTTGCGACATTGCTTTCAATGCGTTATGCCTCTAAGTCGTGCTTCAACACGTGGAGATATAGCCGCATCGAGGGCGCTATACGGAAGACCCGATCAGTCTCGAATCCGGACTACAAGACATTTCGACAAAGAATAAAACAAGACCAGCAAGACCACCCGCTGTGCCGACAAAACCCGATAGGAGCTGCACATATCTCGCTCTCGTGGCACACCGGATAAGCTAAGCGTCATGTGTACCGACGTAATCCAAGTTGCCAAGGAATGGTCCCAAGACGGTGCTCTAGTTTGGACCAACACTCGAAGGAGCACCGCCCGGGGTAAAATAAAGATGACCCTTGAGTCTGCAGAACCCAAGGGAAAAAGGCTTAGGTGGCAAATGGTAAAACCAATGTTGGGCCTTGCTGAGGAGTCTTATTCAAAGCGAACCGTCAATGGGGTCCCATAAATCACCCAACCGTAAGGAACGCAAAATTGGGAACATAACACCGTATGACGGAAACTAGGCGGCAAGAGTGGAACAAAACACTGCATAAGGCCGAGCCTTCCACCCTTTACCAAGTATATAGATGCATTAATTAAATAAGATATATTGTGATATCCCAACAAGTAAACATGTTCCAACAAGGAACAACATCTCCATGTTCCAACAAGGAACAAACTTCATCTTCACCGCAACTAACAACGCTATAAGAGGGCTGAGCAAAGCGGTAACATAGCCAAACAACGGTTTGCTAGGAAAGGATGGTTAGAGGTTTGACATGGCAATATGGGAGGCATGATAAGCAAGTGATAGGCATCGAGCATAGGCATAGCAAAAGAGCGAGCAACTAGCAAGCAAAGATAGAAGTGATTTCGAGGGTATGGTCATCTTGCCTGAAATCTCGCAAGGAAGAAGAACGAGTCCATGAAGAAGACAAACGGACGAAGTCGAACGAATCCTCACAACTCCGAACGAAACCGGCTAACGAGAGAAGCAACCCGAAACAAACAAGCAACATGGTAAACAACCATCACATAAACATGGCATGATGCACAAACAAGTATGATGCATGTCCGTTTAAATAGCATGGCATGGCAAAGTGCAACAAACAACACTACAAATTATGGAGCTCAATATGCAACGAAGTTGCATATTGACAAAACACCACATGCAAATATTTAGTTTGAACTCGTTTAAGCTACCAATCAATATTAAATGTTGATTATCATGGCAAGGGGTGAAGCACAACAAAACTACCTAACTAGGCAAGTTTAAATGAGGCCGGAAACAATGAACAACAAGTCCGGAAAATCCTCATGTGCCTATTTATGGATTAGGTACTGTTCTGCCCTAAAAACAATTTTAATGTTGTTAAACATGCAAAACAAGTACACCATGTTAAACTAGGCATTTTTCTACCCCATTTACATATATAATTTATAAAAATCCGAGCTACGGTTATTTAGTTATGAAATAAATCATTTTAGCATGGCATTTAAGCAAATTAATGCAAACAACAATTATAAACATTTAAATGTTGTTAAACATGATGCGGATGACATGTGCAGGGTTTTATGCAATTTTTATGAAAACGTTGACAAGAGCATTATGAAGCATTTGGTCACCATGGCGGAACGAAAGGGTGCCACGGCGGCGAAACGAAAATGGTGCCACGACAACATATCCGAAAATGATGCCACGGCAACATATCGGTTTCGACAGCTCATCGAGATGTCGGTGCAAAAGAAAGTGTGACGGAAGCGAGTTGAGCAAGATGGTGGGGTGTTCCCGGTTACCGGGTTCCCACGAGACGATGGCATGTCAACGAGGAGGAACAAGCGAGCGACAAATTCGGACACGGTGCAAACGGGCATCTCATATAACATATGCATTCGGTCCACGGAGGTCGTCTCGACGGTTATACCTTCGAAGCGTGCGTTTCGGAGCGGTTCGGGTTCGATATGATGTAGAGGAAGTAGACGTTCACGGGTCGTAGGGGAAGTAGTCGTTCACGGCGACGGTAGTGGGAGTAGTGGTACACGTTCGTTTTCGGGGAGGAAACTTGATGAATCCAACATCTTCGGGACGACAGTAGAGGTACTCGCGACGGTAGTGGCACATCTCATAGTGGAAGTAGTTGTTCATGTTCCGTAGATGTTCGGGGTTCACGGGGTCTTCGAGGGTCGACGGTAGTGGTACACACGTCATCGGGGTACTTGTTGAAATCCGGGGGTGTCCGGTCTTGGCGGTGTAGATGTACATGTTCCGTAGACGAACAAGGATGTCATGGTACTTGGCGTTACTGTGGCCTCCAGGTACTTGCCGAAAACCACATCGGAGGTAGTCGAACCGATCTGAAAACGAACTTGGCGCCGAGGTCGAACTTGCCGGTCTGGATGAATCTGAAGGGGCATCGAGGAACTTGCAAGGCTCTACCGGAGGTCATCGGGACCGCCGAAGGCCGGACGCTGGCGCAGGATGCCGGGTGCGGCATGGAGCTTCACGGCGGGCTCCGGCTTCTAGTGGAGCTCCCGGTGGTCGGAGGTGACGAGGACGCAGGCAGGGGTCGGCTTGGCACCGCGCCAGCAGCAGTGCGGGGGCTTGGCGCAGCGGACGTGGCGGAGATGCTCGCTGGCGGCGGCCGGAAACAGAGGCGAGGCCTCGGAGCTGGCGCGTGAGGACGGACGACGCGAGGCAGCGGCCTCCTGGCGGTCGCCGACAGCAACGAGGCGCGGCAGCCGGCGTGGAAGGAGACACGGGAGGCGGGGCCCTCGGACTCAAGCGATGGCGAGGCTGAGGGGGCAAGGCGCGGCGGCCATGGCGCGACGAGGACGAGAACAGGCGGCGGAGGGGGCTTGATCAGGAACTCGGGGTCGAGCTCCTCTCGATCTAGATCGAGGAGGGAGCGAGAGGCTCGGCAAGGGCCGCCTGGTAGCTGACGAAGGCTACGGGTGAAGGAGGAAGGATCGAGCCAAGGCTCTCCTCGGCGCGAGGCGGGGATGAGGGAGAGAAGTGGGGATCGGGAGAAGCGTGGTGACGGGCTAGGTTAGGAGGGGTTTACGGGCTGGCCTAGGTGGGCCTAGGAGGCCGGGCGGAGGAGCCTTGGGCCATGTGGGTGGAGCCGAGAAAGGCCTGTTCTCCTCTCTCCCTACTTCTTTATTTCCCGAAAATAGAAAATAAATCTAGGAAGAAAAGGAGAAGAAAGGAAGGTAGAAATAGAATTTTGGGCATGGGGATTATTTGCAAGTGTGTTATGATCAATTCCAAATAAATGGAATAATTTATTATAGCTCCCTAATAATATTGGGAGTATATGTTTTAAAGAGAACCCACCATGTGGGTTCCCTCGATTTAAATGGATCGAAGATCCATACGGTTTATTTAGTTGAGTTTTTAAAAATTAAATGGCATGATGAGATGATGCAATGCAAGAGATGACATGATGAGTGCACAAACAAATCAAATCACACGACAAAACTCGGAAACCCTGGAAGGCAACTGAAGCTCCGGTCTTGGGGCGTCACAACACTCCACCACTACGAGAGGATCTCGTCCCGAGATCTAGGATGGCACCGGATAGAAAAACGAAAGAGGAGGAGGTAAAACTAAGTTGCTTCTTTGACAAAAGAGTGAAACCATGAACCTTGAGAGGTTGAAAAAAATGAAAGAAAGAAAACAACGAAGATGAACAAAGTTGAAAACACTCTGTTAGAAAAGAGGAACATGGGATACGACGAGAACCAAGAGGTTTAGTGATAAGATAGATATTGAAACCACTCCGGTTAAAACTAGATAGAGAAGGAATAAGAATTCGGGCAGCACTCCGGTTGAACATGGAAGGAATTAGAATCATGAACTTGGCAAAATGAAAGCACCTGGATGAGACTCCGGTTAAAAGAGGAACGATAGACACAACACTCCGGTTAAATCGATAAGCAAGGAAAAGGACATGGTCTTGACAAAAGAAGATGATGGTTCGAAGAGAGCAACATCACGATGCCTCCGGAAGAAACAATTGAAGATAGATCATTGGAATAAAGGAATGGAGAAGAAAATGACAACTTCTACCACAAATGAATTTGAATGAAGCATCCTTACGAGGAAGGCTAGACCGGAGTTGTTGGATTATCAACAACGAAAGGAACAAGCTTGTAGTGGGCTTATGGAACACATCTCAAAATTATGAGGTGACAACTCGCCACTAACGGAAACAGTTGATTGGATTAAGATCAACAAGAAGATGAAATCTTCTTTCACCGAGAGGACAAATGAAGAACTTGGGTCATTTATAAGCACCATAAATAGCAACAATCCTTAGGGAAAGCTTTAGGTGAAATATAGCCCAAGATAACTCCAATGAAGAGATTGATGGATTTAAAATACCTCATTCTTGACAACATGTGAATCGTGAAACATGAATGAAACTGTCAAAATGACATAACACCACCTCAAAAGATAAGGTCGAAAGAATTGCACTTTGGAATGCAAGATGAAGAATGCTTGAACTCCTCAAAACAAAACATGTGTTGAACACCATGCTTATTTTAGAGTATAGCTTGGCGGATCTTAACTCCGAGAGAAATCTTGAAGAACAATTGAAGAATGAAAAGAATCCTTGATGAACCACCATGTAGAGCCTCCATGAAGAACTCCGGTAAGAAAAGGATGATAAAAGAAAGAGAAGTTGACAACACAAGGTGAAGCCTTGCAGTGATAAGATGAAGCTTTAAAATGATATAACTGAGAAAACTTGGAACTCCGGAAAGAAAAGATGAAGCATCTCGGACCGAGGATGTGATAAGATGAACAAAACTCCGGAAAGAAGGGATGAACAACTTAGAACTGAGAAATTGATACCATTACGAACTCCGGAAGAATGAATCAATCACTTGGATGAAACAAGAACAAGAATTATGTTATGCGTATCCTTCACCAATTTAGATTGATGACAAGCAACGGATTAGGCATACTACTTATTCTCGTTGAAAAAGGATTACAGATAGAGATATAGCGCAAACTTGAGAAGGTATTGATGGAACCACCGGTGGGATTTGGAAACAACAAATGAATTGATATGATAATGAAGGAAGTGAAAACTTGAACGAACCACCATAAGGATTGAAAATGAACGAAGAAAAAGAACGAATCGCCGTAAGGAATTAGAAATGAACGAAGATACTTGAGAGAATTTAGATACAAGAGAACGGAGAGATCATGAACTGATTAGAGGATATTTCGACGATGCACCGGTGAGATTTGGAAAACAAGAGTTGAACGCTTGAATGAATAATTCTGAGATGATGGGCTCCAGAGAATCAAACTGAAAAGACTCCTGAAATGCTCCGGGTGGGTTAAAAGAATTCTCACAATCGAAAACAATTATGAGAGGATGGCGTCAAACTAGAACCATGAATCTTGAAGAGAATGGAGAAAGATTAAAGAGAAACTCTTCTTCGGTCTTCAAAATCCGAGAATGACGACGAGAAACACCACCATGAATTGTTGAGGCACTCCGGAATGAAAATTAGAAAGGTTGAATCCACGATGAAAAGAATTTGGAAGATCTTGGACAAAGGCATATGACTGATGATAATTCATCCTTACATCAAACTTTGCAAAGAATTTGAGAATAACTCCGAAAAATTAGAAGAGTCAGGTAAGATCCTGGGAAAAGACCTGTGGGTTAGGGCCCACTCAAAAGAACCACTGTTGAACGATTGCTTGAAAAGAGAGATTGCACCGATTGAAATAAATGGGTTGAATGAGATAGCATCCTCAAAAGAACTTGAGTGAATTGAGAATGGAAACTTGAATCTTCAGAGAAATCTTCAACACTTCGGAACAAATGAATAGCGAGAGGTGAATGATTAGGAGATACACCGGCATGAGAAAGCATTGTGAAAATAGGAAAAGGGATAAGATCAACACCGAAATCTTGAACTAAATCCACCGGAGAAGAAAATTAGAATGGAACAAAGATAAGGTTGAAGCTTCCTTAGCGTGTTCATGAGTAATCACCGGATAAAACATTAAAGGAAAAGAATGAAGAAACTTCACTTAATAAAATGGATACTTGATTAAGAAATCCGAGTCCTTGAAGAAAAAGGGTGGGAGGGTGGGAAAACAAAACAACTTGGGTCGGATGAAACGAACACCGTTGAGAAAAAGCTTAGAATTGATCTTGCGAGTATTGAAATGATCGGATCCACTTGAACAGAAGCACGTCGGTTGCAAAAGAATTGACATGACAAGCTCAGTGATCAAGAAGGATTAGTATTCACGTAGCAATATGAGAACACCGTTTAGAATAAGGTATGGAATCAACACTTGGCATTGAAGCAACTTGAATACCACAAAACGGAACAAAAACAAAGGATTTGGCTTGCGTATAAGCGGAACAAATACATATGATAGAGATTTACCCAGTCTCATATCATGCATCTGTCGAAAAGATATTCTAGGAGCTACTTGAATTCCCACCTATAAACTCCTAAACTTTCTGGTTATGCAATCTGGTGTTGGGGATACAGGGACACAAAATATATCACCCAAACTAACAATACCTAGATCCAATTGTATCCATCCTTCAACACATAACCAAGAAAACTCCGAAATCGTACCTCGACCTTCAAAAGCATCCGTTATACGAGTCATGGCAATACTCTCGAGCTCGCCCAAAGATCGGGTTATCGAGGTTATCTCACCAACAACTGCACAAAAGAGATTTTCGATGTCGGCAAAACTCGGTATTCCAGAACTGCAACGATAAAATTGTGACGACAACACCTCGGAGCTCAACTCCCGGACACCGCCACAACCCCTAAATGTCGAGGCACCAAGAACAATGTTCTCGCCACAAAACCATCGGAACGATTCCAAGATACCAGCGTGATCCTAAAATTTTTTAGTGAAATTTGAGGAGAGGAGAGTCAAAACTCTACGTCGGGATGCCTCACCAGAGCGATTTAAGGACCGAGGAGTAAAAAGAATCCTACTCTCGATATATATAATCCTAAGACTCAAAACATTTTTCCGTTCTAGACTCAACACCGCCAAAAACAATCAAGTAGGGGCTCCTAAGTCGGGAAGGCTCGATACCAACTTATATCGCCTCGATGCGGCTATATCTCCCACGTGTCGAAGCACGACTTAGAGGCATAACCGCATTGAAAGCAATGTCGCAAGTGAGGTAATCTTCACACAACCCATGTAATACATAAGGAAAGAGATACATAGTTGGCTTACAATCGCCACTTCACACAATACATGAGTAAAGCATTACATCATACAGATACAATCAAGGTCCCACTAAGGAACCAAAATAAAAGAAGACTACCCCAAATGCTACACAGATCCCCGATCGTCCCAACTGGCTCCACTACTGATCAACTCAAACGAAACAACACAATGAACAAGATCTTCATCGAGCTCCTCCTTGAGCTCGGGTGCGCCACCGCACGGTTTCATCGGCACCGCAAACTGGTTTTGAAGTATCTGTGAGTCACGGGACTCAGCAATCTCACACCCGCGAGATCAAGACTATTTAAGCTTAAAGGTAGGACAGGTAGTGAGGTGGAGTTGCAGCAAGCGACTAGCATATCTGGTGGCTAACATACGCAAAAGAGAGCGAGAAGAGAAGCAAAGCACGGTCGTGAAGCTAGTAGCGATCAAGAAGTGATCCTGAAACTACTTACGCTAAGCATAACTCCAACACCGTGTTCACTTCCCGGACTCCGAGAGAAGAGACCATCACGTTACACACGCAGTTGGTGTATTTTAATTAAGATCAACTTCGGTTTTCTACAACCGAACATTAACAAATTCCCATCTGCCTCATAACCATGGGCACGGCTTTGAAAGATAATACCCTGCAGGGTGTCCCAACTTAGCCCATGATAAGCTCTCACGGTCAACGAAGGATATTCCTTCTACCGAAGACCCGATCAGTCTCGGAATCCCGGACTACAAGACATTTCGACAGCAATAAAACAAGACCAGCAAGACCACCCGTGTGCCGACAAATCCCGATAGGAGCTGCACATATCTCGCTCTCGTGGCACACCGGATAAGCTAAGCGTCACAGTACCGACGTAATCCAAGTTGCCAAGGAATGGTCCCAAGACGGTGCTCTAGTTTGGACCAACACTCGAAGGAGCACCGCCCGGGGTAAAATAAAGATGACCCTTGAGTCTGCAGAACCCAAGGGAAAAAGGCTTAGGTGGCAAATGGTAAAACCAATGTTGGGCCTTGCTGGAGGAGTCTTATTCAAAGCGAACTGTCAAGGGGGTCCCATAAATCACCCAACCGTGTAAGGAACGCAAAATCCGGGAACATAACACCGTATGACGGAAACTAGGCGGCAAGAGTGGAACAAAACACCAGGCATAAGGCCGAGCCTTCCACCCTTTACCAAGTATATAGATGCATTAATTAAATAAGATATATTGTGATATCCCAACAAGTAAACATGTTCCAACAAGGAACAACATCTCCATGTTCCAACAAGGAACAAACTTCATCTTCACCTGCAACTAACAACGCTATAAGAGGGGCTGAGCAAAGCGGTAACATAGCCAAACAACGGTTTGCTAGGAAAGGATGGTTAGAGGTTTGACATGGCAATATGGGAGGCATGATAAGCAAGTGATAGGCATCGTAGGATAGGCATAGCAAAAGAGCGAGCAACTAGCAAGCAAAGATAGAAGTGATTTCGAGGGTATGGTCATCTTGCCTGAAATCTCGCAAGGAAGAAGAACGAGTCCATGAAGAAGACAAACGGACGAAGTTGAACGAATCCTCACAACTCCGGAACGAAACCGAAGCTAACGAGAGAAGCAACCCGGAAACAAACAAGAAACATGGTAAACAACCATCACATAAACATGGCATGATGCACAAACAAGTATGATGCATGTCCGGTTTAAATAGCATGGCATGGCAAAGTGCAGCAAACAACACTACAAATTAAGTGGAGCTCAATATGCAACGAGTTGCACATTGACAAAACACCACATGCAAATATTTAGTTTGAACTCGTTTAAGCTACCAATCAATATTAAATGTTGATTATCATGGCAAGGGGTGAAGCACAACAAAACTACCTAACTAGGCAAGTTTAAATGAGGCCGAAACAACGAACAACAAGTCCGAAAATCCTCATGTGCCTATTTATGGATTAGGTACTGTTCTGCCCTAAACACAATTTTAATGTTGTTAAACATGCAAAACAAGTACACCATGTTAAACTAGGCATTTTTCTACCCCGTTTACATATATAATTTATAAAAATCCGAGCTACGGTTATTTAGTTATGAAATAAATCATTTTAGCATGGCATTTAAGCAAATTAATGCAAACAACAATTATAAACATTTAAATGTTGTTAAACATGATGCGGATGACATGTGCAGGGTTTTATGCAATTTTTATGAAAACGTTGACAAGAGCATTATGAAGCATTTGGTCACCATGGCGGAACAAAAGGGTGCCACGGCGGCGAAACGAAAATGGTGCCACGGCAACATATCCGAAAATGATGCCACGGCAACATATCGGTTCCGACAGCTCATCGAGATGTCGGTGCAAAAGAAAGTGTGACGGAAGCGAGTTGAGCAAGATGGTGGGGTGTTCCCGGTTACCGGGTTCCCACGAGACGATGGCATGTCAACGAGGAGGAACAAGCGAGCGACAAATTCGGACACGGTGCAAACGGGCATCTCATACAACATATGCATTCGGTCCACGGAGGTCGTCTCGACGGTTATACCTTCAAGCGCATGCTTGGAGCGGTTCGGGTTCGATACGATGTAGAGGAAGTAGACGTTCACGGGTCGTAGGGGAAGTAGTCGTTCACGGCGACGGTAGTGGGAGTAGTGGTACACGTTCGTTTTCGGGGAGGAAACTTGATGAATCCAACATCTTCGGGATGACAGTAGAGGTACTCGCGACGGTAGTGGCACATCTCATAGTGGAAGTAGTTGTTCATGTTCCGTAGATGTTCGGGTTCACGGGTCTTCGAGGGTCGACGGTAGTGGTACACACGCCATCGGGTACTTGTTGAAACCGGGGTGTCCGGTCTTGGCGGTGTAGATGTACATGTTCAGACGAACAAGGATGTCATGGTACTTGGCGCATCGTGGCCTCCGTGTACTTGCCGAAAACCACATCGGAGGTAGTCGAACCGATCTGAAACGAACTTGGCGCCGAGGTCGAACTTGCCGGTCTGATGAATCTGAAGGGCATCGAGGAACTTGCAAGGCTCTACCTCGGAGGTCATCGGGACCGCCGAGCTCGGACGCCGGCGCAGGATGCCGGGTGCGGCATGGAGCTTCACGGCGGGCTCCGGCTTCTAGTGGAGCTCCCGGTGGTCGGAGGTGACGAGGACGAGGCAGGGGTCGGTTGGCACCGCGCCAAGCAGGCAGGGGCTTGGCGCAGCGGACGGGTTCGACGGAGATGTTGCCGGCGGCGGCCGGAAACAGAGGCGAGGCCTCGAGCTGGCGCGTGAGGACGGACGACGCGAGGCAGCGGCCTCCTGGCTGTCGCCGACAGCAACGAGGCGCGGCAGCCGGCGTGGAAGGAGACACGGGAGGCGGGGCCCTCGAACTCAAGCGATGGCGAGGCTGAGGGGGCAAGGCGCGGCAGCCATGGCGCGACGAGGACGAGAACAGGCGGCGGAGGGGGCTCGATCAGGAACTCGGGGTCGAGCTCCTCTCGATCTAGATCGAGGAGGGAGCGAGAGGCTCGGCTGCGGGCCGCCTGGTAGCTGACGAAGGCTACGGGGTGAAGGAGGAAGGGGATCGAGCCAAGGCTCTCCCTGGCGGCGCGAGGCGGGGGATGAGGGAGAGAAGTGGGGATCGGGAGAAGCGTGGTGACGGGCTAGGTTAGGAGGGGTTTACGGGCTGGCCTAGGTGGGCCTAGGGAGGCCGGGCGGAGGAGCCTTGGGCCATGTGGGTGGAGCTGAGAAGGCTCTGGTTCTCCTCTCTCCCTACTTCTTTATTTCCTAAAATAGAAAATAAATCTAGGAAGAAAAGGAGAAGAAAGGAAGGTAGAAATAGAATTTTGGGCATGGGGATTATTTGCAAGTGTGTTATGATCAATTCCAAATAAATGGAATAATTTATTATAGCTCCCTAATAATATTGGGAGAGATAGTTTTAAAGAGAACCCACCATGTGTGTTCCCTCGATTTAAATGGATCGAAGATCCATACGGTTTATTTAGTTGAGTTTTTAAAAATTAAATGGCATGATGAGATGATGCAATGCAAGAGATGACATGATGAGTGCACAAACAAAACAAATCACACGACAAAACTCGGAAACCCTGGAAGGCAACTGAAGCTCCGGTCTTGGGGCGTCGCAGCCACCCCCTCTCCTTGTCCTATTCGGACTAGGGGGGAGGGGCGCGCGGCCCTGCCCTGGCTGCCTCTCCTCTTCTCCACAAGGCCCACTATGGCCCATTAAGTCCCCGGGGTTCCGTAACCTCCTGCATCTCAGAAACTCGATTTCACCCGAACACTTCCGATATCCAAATATAGGCTTCCAATATATCAATCTTCACGCCTCGACCATTTTGAGACTCGTCAAGTCGTGATCACATCCGGACTCAACAACCTTCAGACATCAAAACATATAAACTCATAATATAACTGCTGTTGAACGTTGAGCGTATGAACCCTACGGGTTCGAGAACTATGTAGACATGACCGAGACACGCCTCCGTCAACAACCAATAGCGAACCTGGATGCTCATATTGGCTCCTACATATTCTACTAAGATCTTTATCGGTCGACCGCATAACAACATACGTTGTTCCCTTTGTCATCGGTATGTTACTTGCCCGAGATTCGATCATCGGTATCTCAATACCTAGTTCAATCTCGCTACGGCAAGTCTCTTTACTCGCTCCGTAATACATCATCCCGCAACTAACTCATTAGTTGCAATGCTTGCAAGGCTTAAGTGATGTGCATTACCGAGAGGGCCTGAGATACCTCTCCGACAATCGGAGTGACAAATCCTAATCTCAAATACGACAACCCAACTAGTACCTTCAAGACACCAGATAGCACCTTTTAATCACCCAGCTACATTGTATGCTTTGGTAGCACACAAAGTGTTCCTCCGTAAACGGGAGTTGCATAATCGCATAGTCATAGG